>JAREIS010000038.1:0-600000 GCA_030060385.1 Muscicapa striata striata
TCATCTTTCACTGACTTTCCAACTTTGTTATTTCTTCAGCACGTCTTTTTAAACTCCAAATCCCAAAATTTCATAACACCCCAGTCTTTCCCAAATCTGCAAAGATGGAATCAACTTTTTTTATTTTACAAAAACCTTTTTACCCCTTTCTTGAAGCAACTGGTCTCAAAAACCCAAAAAAATATCTTACTACACAAAGTTCAATCTTACTTATAGATGGGAGGCATCTTGTCATGCTATTTGCATTTTTATTAGTGTGTTGTGTAATACAGGAATGAGGCAGAAATGTATATAATCTCTGATTTACTTTCCTGTGGTTGAGTGTCACAAATCTGGACTGTTCCAAACATCTGAAAATTATGCTGAATCTCTGTTTGACGGAACAACAGTCACTCTATGTCTCTTTGAATGAATGTAAAAATTGGAATTTTAAATGTTCTTCCAGACATCAAAAGACAACATTATGTCATCTGCTCCATTAAAGCGAAAAGCTCTGCTAGAGAAATTAGGAATGCATCCCATTTAATTTAATAAACCCAGGATCACACAGCTGTGTGACATGATACACCAAAATAACTTCAAGCAATGAAAACACTCCACCATGCTAGAACTTAGCAGTAATAAATGTTAATGATTCAACTTGCTACATGTTGGGTATTAAGCAACACAGAGCACAGCTCCACAGTGTCAGAAAAAGAGGACACATGACAAAAAAGCAATTTTTAGTTCTCTAAACAGTTCTGATTAGCTTTTTTTTAAAGGTGAAAAAGCTACATCTGGCACAAGTAGACTTGTGTTCTATTTAACACCAAAATTCTCTCAGGAAGACCCCCCTAGATATTTTTCAGATCATGATTCAGGCCGCAATAAACCTGATTGCTATTACAAATCAAGCAAATAATTTGGAGGGGACACTTCATTCAGCTGCCCTAATCTGTCCCCTTTCATCTTTCTCCGTCACATCGGTACTAGCCACTAGTGCAAGTATAATACAGGTCCTTAGACTGAATGTACCATAAAAGGTCCTTTGTTTAGGATTATCCTCAAAACAGATCTGAGCAACCAAAATACAACTGGCCTTATCACAGAACATATGCTTACCAACAGTTAGTGATGCCTCCCCGCATCATCCTCCTGCGTTTAGGAAGTGTGGAGCTAGATTTATCTTTAAATGAAACAGAGGTGTCAGGCAAGTATAAAGAATTAGTGTAAACAAACATAGATTGATGGTCGATTGCCAGCTGAACCATCTGAAAGAGAATATCTTCCTTACATTAAGGTGATTACGTGTTTATAAGTTAGGCATCAAAGCATAAGCAAGCTCTGTTTTCCCTCTTGAAAGAATGTGGTTATGTCTGCTTATGTCAAATACCAAAATATTTCTAAAGCCTTTTTTTCACTGTTTTTGGGGTTAAGAGTTAAAATCACAGGTGGTTAAATTATGAAAATTCAGACCAAGTGGTGAACAAAAAAGGCAATTAAAAATAAGAGTTTAAGAGGTCAGATATCTAACTTAGTGTTTTTAAAATATATTAGTGTCAAAGGGCAGACCAGAAAAACATTGGCCTTTTTCTTGATGGGCATCTCACAAAACAGGGACACAGAGCAGAGATATCAAATTCTTTATCTGTTTCAGCCATCAGCACTGATGACAGGCTCAGGGGTCCTGAAGCAGCAGGACCATGACTGCAGAATGATAAACACCTAGCTGACACTGAACTTGTGGGATTTGCTGCTCCAGCTGGATCTTTGTGAGTTTATGGGGCCTGATTGGCTTCATCCCAGGGTACTCAAAGACCTGTCTGAGTCATTGCAAGATCTTCTCAATGATTTTTAATGGTTTTGGGGAAACTGAAAAGATCCCTGTTGGCTGGAAGCTGCAAACATTGTCACAATTTTCAAGAAGGGCAAGAAAGGAGCTGGTAACTGCAGGCCTGTCAGTCTCACTTCAGTGTCTTGTAAAATCATAGAGAAGATTATTCTGGGAGGTATTGAAAAATACCTGGAAAACAACAGATTCATTGGTCAAAATCAGCACACAGTGTGATTCTTGAGGCTGTCTTGTGCAAGGCCAAAATGTGGACCTGATGATCCTTGGGTCCCTTCTGACTCAGGATATTCCATAATTCTATGATTCATCAGATAAAACTCTAATCAGAATGAGTGTTGCCTAAGTACCTAATGCTCTGCAGATCTCTGAATATCTGGATAAATTAGGATAGACATTTCAGAACTGATATAAAATATACACAGATTTAGACATGCTGATATTTTTATATCCTTCTGTAAACTTGGGGGAAAGTTTTGCTCTGCTGCTGGGAAAAAAGAAAATTAGGTTAAATATACAAAACTGTTTTCTATCAATGAAAAAAGTGTCTAAAAACTGGATATCCATTTGTAATGGATTGTCTTAATAAAGATTACCCTGTTATGTAAAATGGATTATAATAATATAGATCATATGTAACTATTTATTACATATTTTACATAATATAGAGTATGCATGTTCTGCTTTGTTACTGAAGGCTGAATGTGAACAGTCAGGTAATGTTTACAGCCAATTAAGCAAGAAATCACTTGAAAGTAGCTTTAAATTATACATATATTTTTAATCCTAATTTCTTGGGAATAATGTTATCTTTCCCGATTTCTATTTCAAAACTTTAAAAAATTAGGTTTTTATTAATGGATATTTCAATCTTTTTATATTTGTGACTGTGAGATATGCCAAACATGGCATATGACAAACTAATTGTTTTCCCTTGCCACAGAAAACACACAGGAGTATATATTTAAAACCACTTCTCCTGTTCAATCCATACCCCAGAAGCATTAAGTTTTATTGACACAGAATTTTAGTAACTCATTACCAACTATGGTAGTACAGAAGATTTGTGTGGATGGAAAGTTCAATCTCATGCACAGTCAGAGTTTCAGCCCTTTACCAAAAACACAGTAAAACCATCCAGCCATCACAATAAACATCCCAATAAGCATCTGGAAACCTCTCTGCAAGGTACTGAGACTGAGGAAAACAAAACTGACCATGCATATACCACTGAATGTTACCAATATGAAAGAAATATAGCCATAACAATATGGGCACCTAAGAGTAAGTCACTATAGCATATAATATTCAGGCTCACAATTAATACAGTCAGCTTTGCAAGCTATATTAGAAGCCTAGGTCAATACATGATACCCAATGGCAAGCTGGTGTCTCACCCCGGGATTTTATACAGATATCATGCTGAGCAAATTGTCATCTGGATACAAGGAAATCTATAGGTTATAGGAAATACAGATTTTGCAACCACTCTAGCATATCCTAATGTTCTATAGCAGTGCTGGAAGGTTGCATCTGCTTGTTTAAAGAAGTAAACACAGCTGAAGTATGGGGGGTGCTGATAGGGAAACCTGGCCAATTACGCCTGTAAAACTCCCAACACCAGCACTCTGAGGGAAAATCGCTGCCCATGGTTCCAGAGAACCAGCAACTTTGACATCACCTCCTTGTTGCAACTGCCGTTTTACTGCATCCCACAAGCACAGATTATTTTTCTTTTTTGAAGCACTTCACTTTCCCGACCAACCTATAAATGACTGTGTGACTTTTTTTTCCCCCACTTGGGGCCCCGTGAGGTGCTTCTGGAGCTGCCTGCCTTTAAACAGAATTTAACTACCCAAAAAAGCCAAAAAGGGTCATTAACTATGTGCTGGGACAATGGAAGGGGGGTTTGGAGCCCATCCCCCCTGGAAGCCCCGGTAACGCACATGGTCCTGGAAAGAGACAGGGGTCTTCTTGGGCCTCCTGAGGCTTGGGGGGCCAATCAGAGACCTGGGTGGGGTTGACAGCCCAGGAAACCAAATTAGAACCCCTTTCGCTTTACGAATCACAGGGGAAAAAAGTCAGTTTGGGGTCTTTTTTTGGTTTTTGTTGGGAGGTGGGGGAGCCGGAGGGCTCCGGGGTCCCAGCATGGGGCCCGGCCGGCTGAGCTCCCGGGGGGAGGGGAAAGGGCCCAGCCCCCGGGGTGACTCCCCCCCCGGGAAGGCCCGGGGGACCGGTCTGACCCGGGGGGCCGGGCCCCCGGGCCCCCGGAGGGAGGAGAGCCTGGGCCCCGGGGAAAGCCCCGGGCGGTTCGGACCCGTGGGGGGGCCCAGCTCGGCCCGGCCCGGCTCGACCCCGGCCCCGGCCCCGGCTGGGCCTCGGACAGCGGGGGAAAGGTCCAGCCATTTTCACTCTCTGGGCGCTCTTTTCAGAAACTTCAGCCTGGATCTTTATTTGGGGTAAAGTTTAACTTTTAGTGCCTGAATGAAACTTGTTTTCCTGAGCTCCCCAGAGCGGAAAGCATGAAAGCAGGAGGAATTAGAGGTCAGCAGAAGGAAGATAAGGTAGCATAAAGGAGAGATGGAGGAGCCCACTGATAAGGGACAAAACCCTTTGGGTTTGAGGATCATGACTTTTTAAATTCCTTTAAACAGAATATACTTGGGGAGGTTTGAGGTGCCTGAGAAGACCTTTCTTGCCCTGAGAAATGGGCCTCGGGAAGTGAAGCTCTCTGTCTTTGGGACTGGAATTGGACAGAGATATTTGGTGAAGAGTGAGATGAAGAGAGTCTTTTTGTGTTCTCAGCAGCCTGCCTTTAAATGACACCTTGATTCAGCAACCCCATATACAGCTCTGAAAAGACTGTGGAAATGGGAGGAAAAATCAAAATTCGTTGGTTCCGGGCAGATGCGAGTTATGAAAGTGAGCCACCCTCTAAGCCTAACCAAAAGTGACTTTTCTCTCTTGATTGAACTGAAATTATTGGCCTAACTGAATAACTGACTGAAGTTTTTCTGTATGTTGCTGGTATGAGGAAAGGAGGAGGAATAATCTGGAAATCTCACATTTCTAGATTGTTTTGTGTTGTTAATAAATTTCTAGTTCCCTTTTTAAGCTTTGAGCCTGCTTTTGTCTTTACCCTAAACTCGATCTCAAAGAAATTAAATATATTAAAATTGGCAAACCCCAGTCACACCATGACAAACTAGAAAGTAAGTTTTAGACAAGCTGTCACGTGTGTGACTGGGGTTTGCCAATTTTAATATATTTAATTTCTTGGGGATAGGATTTAGGAGTAAAGCAGCAAGCTCAAAACTTAAAAGGGTATAAGAAGAAATTTATTAATAACATGGAAACAATTCAGAATAAGCTTTGCAGATTATCCCTCCTCCCCCTTTCATACCAGAACATAAAACACTTTGGTCAGTTATTCACTTTCATCATTTCCAGTTCACTCAAGAGAGAAAAACCCTTCTTTTTGTTTTAGGTCTAGAGGGTGTCTTACTCTCATAACTTGCATCCGCCCGGAAACCTACAAATTATGATTTTCTTCCTCCCATTCTCACAGTCCTTCCAGATCTGTGTTATGGGTTGCTGAAACACATGGGGTGTAATTTAAAGGCAGGCTGCTGAACACAAAAGTCTCTTTATCTCATTCTTCATCGTCTCTGTTCAATATTCCAGTCCCAAAAACAGAGAGCTTCATTCCCAGGCAAAAAAATCTTCATCTCAGAAGCACCCAAACCTCCCCAAGTATATTTCACAGTTAAAGAGGAATTTCAATGAATCTGTCCTCTAAAGCCCACAAAAAAAGGTTTTCAGCTACTTATCAGTGGCGTCTTTCAATCTCTCCTTCCATGAGGAACTTGCCTTCATTCTGCTGGCTTCTGTAATTCTTCTTGCTTTATTCCTTTTGTTCTGGGAAGCTCCAGAGATCTAGAGTCTTATCCAGGCACTAAGGGTTAAACTTTTGTATCCAGGAATGAGAGCCAGGCTGAAGCCACACTGAAAAAAACACGGCCACCAGGCGACCACGTGTAGACGGCTGACCTCCTTCTGCCGCATGCTTGGCTGGAGCCTCTGTTCTCAGAACAGGGGGAAAGGAGAGCCTCGGGTAGCTCTCCCATCCCCCTGCCGGCCATGCTGCATGGAGAGAAGGAAAAACCGGGCCAAGCAGGAGCGGGAGCTGCTGCGGCCCCCTCTGAGCCCAGCCGGGGCCGGGCCGGGAACCACCGAGCCAGGCCACGTGAGGCTGCCGCCAGGGGCTGGGGCCGAGGCCAGACCGTGCGAGCCGGGTCTCCCCAGGACCGGTGCCCGCGCCGGGGCCGGGAGTTAGGCCAGGCCCTCCCCTGCCGGGCTCGGGCCCGCGAGGCGGGCCGGGCCGGGCCCCACGCCGGGGCCCCGAGCCCTGCAGGCTCTGCTCACCTGCCCCGACCAACCCTTTTCCCTGTGATTTGTGAAAGCAAAACAACCTTCCAATTGGTTTTCTGGGCTGTCAATCACCAACCCAGGTCTCTGATTGGTCCTTGCAGCCTCAGGGGAGGCTCCCAGAGAGGAGACTGTTCTCTTGTTTCAAGCCGTGGTCTTCAAGAGGCCCCTGGGATGGGCTCCCTCCCCACCCTGCTCCATGTGTACCCAGCACAACAGCATAATAGAAAATGTTGATGCTTAATAGTTAGGACACGTAGTAGGGTAAGACCTGGTTTCTGTCTGGAATTTGTTTAAAGTCCTTTGGTATCTGGCTGAATGCAGCCTGTTTCAATTTCAACAGAATTTGTAATAAAATCCATTATCAGTGCACCGAGCCATTTGCTTACTTATTTCCACACAAGTCAGATGCATGGCAAATCAGTTTAGAGATCATTTAATCACTCATGAGTGCACCTTGGGCAATATATCCTAATTCTTATTAAAACTTATCTACGGTTTCTAATGTTTATTCAGAAGAGAAACATTTCAGAAGGTCAGAAAGGACCATTCATCAGAGGCTTAGAAATTGCTCCTCTGTCACTTTTACATACAGTAAAGAAATACGTAGTCATTTTCAGACTTGCATCAGGTTGTATTATTTTTCTGGTAATTTTTTTTCCACAGAAAGAATGAATTATTCTTTAAGGATTTGTGATCTAGTATTTTCTTTCATATTTAATCTAGTACCAAACATCATTTTATGCAATCATCCTAAAACTGTGAATATTTTTTTACCTATCCTGGTACTTAGAATTTGATTGTTTTTGTATGGCTACATTTTATTGCAGTGCCTCCCCAAAAACACAATAAAGAAAAATAAGCCGCATTAAATTTTGGACACTCATGAAGTATCACACGATTACCCTGAATATAAAGCAAATTTAATTTTCAGCATTTTACTACAGAAAATTTAGAATGGTTCTATTTACAGGAATAGAGATGTTTCCTTGTGAACGAGAAAAGTGAGGTAGATCTCTTTGCCTTGCCTCTCCATCCAGGTATGCCACGTGGGAAGGAAAGCCGTGTTCTTACACTGTGTGTTGGGAGAAGCCACACGACATTGACACAGGGCATCTAGTCGCAACAGTAAAGGTAGATGAGGAGCAGCACTGCAGCCACGGGAACACCCTTGAAATCCTGCCCCTCTACAACCTCCTCCTTCTCCTCCCACTTCCCTGCTACAGCTCTGCAAAGCCGCAGTGAACACATGAAGGTCCCTGCCAGACAGAGAAGGAAGGTGGAGAGGTAGGAGCTGTGGCTGCCCAGCTACGGTCTGCAGGAGAAAATTAGACTCTGCTACAGCTTATACCTTACAGAGGAAAGGTCTGCCCAAAGGCTTCCTTCGTATAACTGGTAGGCATCGATTTAAATGTCATGTCACAGTGTAACTGGGGTTTGCCAATTTTAATATATTTAATTTCTCTTGGGGATAGGATTTAGGAGTAAAGACAAAGCAGGCTTAAAACTTAAAAGGTACAAGAATAAATTTATTAACAACACAAAACAATTCAGAATGAGATTTCCAGATTATTCCCTCTTCCCCCTTTCATCACACCAGCAACATACAGAGAACACTTCAGTCAGTTATCTACTTAAATAATCATTTCAGTTCACTCCAGAGAGAAAAGTCCCTTCTTTTAGTTTAGGCTTAGAGGGTGTCCCACTCTTATAACTTGCATCCGCCCGGAAACCTACAAATTGTGATTTTTCTTCCTTCCATTCTGTGCTGGGGACACATGGAAAGGGTGGGGGTGGTGGCCCATCCCCCAAGGAAGCCCCATGGAACGCACATGCTTTTAAGACAAAGGGAGCAGCGTCTTCTCTGGGAGCCTCCCCTGGGGCTGCGGGGACCAATCAGAAACCTGGGTTAGTGATTGACAGCCCAGGAAACCAATTATAACGCTGTTTCGCTTTTACGAATCACAGGGAAATAAAGTTAGTTTGTCTTTTGCTTTCCGGTGGGGCAGGGGAGAGAAGCCGGCAGGGCTCGGGTCTCGGCATGGGGCCCGGCCGGGCTGAGCTCCCGGGAGGAGGATGGCCCGGGATGGCCCCGGGCGGGGCCCAGCGCAGCCCGGCTCAGCCTGGCTCGGCCCGGGCCCCGCGTGGCGGCAGAAAGAAGTCCAGCCAGCTCATCACCATGTGTGGCTGCGGTTTTTTTCCAGCATGGCTTCAGCCTGGCTCCTTACCGTTTTGGATGCAAGTTTGACTTTTAGTGCCTGAATGAGACTTTGGATTTCTTGAGCTCCCCAGAACGAAAAAGCATGAAGCAAGAGGAATTACAGAAGTCAGTAGAAGGAAGACGAGAGTCATAAAAGGAGAGATAGAAAAGTTCGCCACTGATAAGTAGCTTAAAACCTTTTTTTGTGGGCTTTAGAGGATCGTGACTTTACTTAAAATTCCTTTAAACTGTAGAATATACTTGGGGAGGTTAAGTGCCTGAGAAGAAGACCTTTTTTGCCTCGAGAAATGGAGCTCTCTGTCTTTAAAACTGGAATATTGGACAGAGACATTTGAGTGAAGAGTGAGATAAAGGGACTTTTTGTGTTCTCAGCAGCCTGCCTTTAAAATGACACCCCATGTGTTTTTCAGCAACCCATATACAGCTCTGGAAGGACTGTGAAAATGGGAGGAAAAATCATAATTTGTAGTTTCTGGGCAGATGCAAGTTATGAGGGTGAGACACCCTCTAGGCCTAAACAAAAAGAAGGGGTTTTTCTCTCTGGAGTGAACTGAAATGATTATTTAAGTGAATAACTGACCGAAGTGTTTTTCTGTATGTTGCTGGTATGAGGAAAGGGGGAGAAGGGAATAATCTGGAAATCTCGTTCTGAATTGTTTTTGTGTTGTTAATAAATTTCTTGTACCCTTTTTAAGTTTTAAGCCTGCTTTGTCTTTACTCCTAAATTTGATCCCCAAAAGAAATTAAATAGATTAAAATTAGTAAACCCCAGTCACACCGTGACACATTCTTACAGTCCTTCCAGAGCTGTATATGGGTTGCTGAAACACATGGGGTGTCATTTTAAAGGCAGGCTGCTGAGAACATAAAAAGTCTCTTTATCTCACTCTTCACCAAATATCTCTGTCTCATATTCCAGTCCCAAAGACAAAGAGTTCCATTACTCGAGGAAAAAAAAAGTCTCCATCTCAAGCACCCAAACCTCCCCTAGTATATTCCACAGTTTAAAGGAATTTAAGTAAAGTCACAATCCTCTAAAGCCCACAAAAAAAGGTTTTAAGCTACTTATCAGTGGCGACTTTTTCGATCTCTCCTTCTATGAGAACTTGTCTTCATTCCGCTGACCTTTGTAATTCTTCTTGCTTTACGCCTTTCGTTCTGGGGCGCTCAGGAAATCCGATGTCTGATTCAGGCACTAGGAGTTAAACTTGTATCCAAACAATAAGGAGCCAGGCTGGAGCCATGCAGGGAGAAAACGTGGCTACAAAGGGGACCATGTGGAGACAGCTGGAACTCCTTCTGCCGGGTGCTTGGCACTTCAGTAGATCTCCCATCCCCCGCTCGGCCATGCTGCATGAAGAAGAAAATCCGGGCTGAGCAAGAACCGAGAGGCCGAGCCGCGGCCCCCGCCGAGCCCTGCCGCGTGGGGCCGAGGGGCCAAGCTGAGCCCGCCAGGGCCGCGCAGGGCTGAGGGCTGAGACGAGCCGACTGTGCTGGGCTCCCCCCGGGGCTGGGCCAGGCTGGGTCCCCCCGGAGCCACCCCGGGACCAGGGCCCGCTGGGGCCAGAGCCGGAGCTGGGCTGTGTCCACCCTGGGGCCTTCCCAGGGCTGGGCCCTCCCCCCACTGCCAGGGCTTGGGCCAGGCCCCATGCCGGGGCCGGAGCCCCAGATCTGCTCACCTCCCCGACCGGAAGGCAAAAAGACCTCAACCAACCCTTTTCCAGCCTTCTAATTGGTTTCCTGGGCTGTCAATCACCAGCCCAGGTCTCTGATTGGTCCCTGCAGCCTCAGGGGAGGCTCCCAGAGACGAGACTCTTCTCTTTGTTTCAAGCCATGTGCTTTACAAGAGGCTCCCTTGGGGGATGGGAGCCCATCCCCCTCTCTGCTCCACTTGGCCCCAGTACATGTCATGACTCACTTATTGTGTCTCTCTCTATAACTAAAAAGATGCAATAATAATGATTGCAGTCCATTCAGCAGCCAAATTCAGAGCTGTGGTGTTCTAAAAGATTGTCTTTGGCTTGGAACATGTTCCCATCTCCCAGGAAACATTTA
This sequence comes from Muscicapa striata striata, assembly GCA_030060385.1. Lineage (NCBI taxonomy): Eukaryota > Metazoa > Chordata > Aves > Passeriformes > Muscicapidae > Muscicapa > Muscicapa striata. The sequence goes on from JAREIS010000038.1 coordinate 10,533, forward strand.
TGACCTGCTTAACGCGCACTAGTGAAAATGTTTTTCTGAAGTCAGAATTATAGATATGGATAGGGTACAACTCTATCTCCTACAAATAGATTGAAAAATGACTGTGGTTAAATCTTTCTTGCTTAGTTAAAAAAAAAATATTCTGAAACCCAAGACAAAAATGAATGTGAGCATTAACTATTCAGATTCCTGGCATTTCAGTGGCTGATAACTGAAAAAAAACCAAAAGGGGGATGGGGGGGCGGGATATGAACTCCTGACAATAAAAAAGTACTTGGAAAAGAGACAATGAAGATGAATAAATATTGAAATGGGAGCACCAAAACCAGGACAGAAGCCATTGTGGCTCTTCCCAACCACAGCACTAACAACTATGAGGGCAGCTTGAATATCTGCATAGCTCCATAATTCTGTGCCATGTGAAAACCTGTGAAAGCTCCAAGAAGTGGTCTGCTCTATGGATTGCTTGTCAGTGCTGATCAGCATTGCTGAGTGTATATCTGCAGGTGCCAGGGATATCAAATGACCTGAACCTAAGAGCAATGGGCTCTAATTGGCAGATAAATTTAAAGACCCCGATTCCCTGTTGACTTAAAAGGCGATTCAAGAATCTCTCCAGCTTTAAACATTCACTAGTAAGAAACGTCAAGCTAGAGGAATTAGGGAATATTCCTTGCAGTAAGCACAAGCTCACTCTAGCCTTCTATCACTCAGAAGATCCTGGGTAACCTTAAATACCCTGCAGAAATTGACAGCTTTGTGCTACAATGGCATTTGCATTTGAACAAAACACACTTAAGCAGCTAGACCCCAGCATGTCAGTTTCTGATTTTTTCTTTTTTTCAAATCACCCTAATAATATAGATACTATTTTCAAGGGTAAAAAATTAGAAAGTTGTCCTGTAGAAAGAGCTTCCCCATTTTTTCATACTCTTTCTCCTTTCTCTAGACTCAAATTCTTTATAATTTTTACTATTGCAGTTTGAATAGCTTTCCATAAAAGTAATGACTGTACTCCAAGCCTTTAATCTTGTCTTTTTTTTTGACTGATTAGAAACAAATAGAGCATGAGCTACAAAGGAAGTACTTTTCTTCTTCAGCTGACAGAAGGCAAGTTACTCTCAAACTCCCAAATATGAACCATACGATATGGTTTATAAATAACTTCCAGTCATTCATCTAAGCCTCCCTAAAAGAGAATGGAGGAGAACAGACATGTTTGGACAAAATTCCTGTTGTAAATAATTTAATCATTAAATTGAGCCAGGAATACAGTTACTAGCCTACACAGTATAGAAATACTCGGGTAATATTTTTCTATCAGAAAACTGGACACAATTACCCCTCTTGCATTTCTTTAAACACAGAATCACAGAATTGCTTCCATTGGAAGGGACCTTAAAGAAGATCATCTAGTTCCAACCCCCACACCCTTATCTGGGACACCAACCACTAGATCAGGTTGCTCAGGGTCCTATCCAACCTGATCTTGAACATTTCCAGGAATGGGGCATCCCTTGGCATTGCCTCCCATTAACCTAGACTGAAATACTTTTAGTATTTTACTTGCACACTCACGGTGCCTTTAATATCAAACAAGCAGCATAACAGGTAGGAAGGTGTGAGGAACTTACCTCAGTGCCCTTGAAAGGTGACATCACGTATCCACCTGTGCTGCACTGAGAACTAAGACTTGCATTAGTTTCCTGCTGCTTTAACATAGAAAAGGCAAGAAACAAGAAGTTATTATGCAGTGATATTCAAAGAGGTACATGTTATTTCATGCTAGACATGGGACCAGTGACCTTACCAGCCTGTAACTGTGCTCAGCAGGAGGGTGATGGGCAGCGAAGATGATAAAAAAGTCAAGAACAACATAAATATAGCTGACTGAAGATGCTGGCAGAGACTATCAGAAAGTTTACTTGAACTGCTCTAAATTAAAAGCGTGACTTAAATCAACACTTTAAACATCAGAAAGGAAAGTGCTAAGGTGCACTGAGCATTAACAATTCCACCTGGCTCAGTTTTTTGCCACTGAGTAACTCCAATAATATATAGGACAGGAGGGAGAGGGGTACCTCAAAAAGTGCGGATTCTCAGTTTGGATCCCCATGCCTACACAGCATACTTTCTAATCTTGCTCTCACACCAAAGTGTGTTTATATGCAGGAGCCACACAGTGGAAGATACCCATACAATTATGACTAACTTCATTACACATTTAAAGATCAATGTGCAGCTTCCAAGTCACTTTGAAATGCTGAAGGAAAAAGGAGAGCAAAGATGCTTGTTTGCACAGGGCTCTGCTCAGGCCTCTTCCCTGATGTAGCCAGAACTTATCCCTCAATATGAAAGTCCATTTCAGAACTGAGGTCCAGGGCACATGTCCAGTGAAGATCTTGAGGCTTCCCATTTCCTCACAGGATACCCCTGTTTAGTAAGGTATGCACTGGAGTAAAAAAAAAAATCACTTCAAAAGAGGACTCTGTTTCTTGGGCCATGTTTTACAAAATACTTTACAGGGATGCACATAACTTCCCCTGACTATGAAAATTTTTAACCTTTCTGATATCAAAGATTTCGATTAAACAATACTTTGGTGAGTGAGAATCTATTTTCAAGTGGCAGTGCCAGTTTCTAGGGTGCCATGTTGTAATTCAACAGTGCCAAGTACTAGCTTGAATTTTAAAGCAGGCTTTTAGCAGTTTGAACTGCATTTTCAACAAGACTGCTTTACCACAAATGCTCTGACTTTGCTCTTAAACAGTAGAAGAGCCATGCTTTTGAGAACATTTAAGCATCACAATCAAATCTTGACTGATATCATCACAGTTGTTGTACCATGTCTAGCAAAAACAGATTATGGAATGTCATGCGATTAGCAAAATAATCTTACAATAATACTGTTTCTGGAGAGCAGACATAAACATTCAGAGCCACTATCTACAGCTCCTCCAGCAAGCACAAGCAAGCCAAATTTCCCCCAAGATGTTTTTTCTTGAGTGGATAACTCCAACCAACCTTTTTTTAAGCTGTGTTTAGTCCCTTTTCTGTCACCTTTTAATTACAGTAATGTTTTTATCTTAAGTTTTTCTTCATGCTTTTGTTTAGGTGCCAGAATTCAGCTTTTCTCTTGCTTGCTCTGTATTTTCATTTAATTAAATCTTCCTTTGTTGCTACATATTTGTTTTTAAGTTTTGTATTTTCATGGCAAGTACTCCCTCTGGCAAGGCTTACTGCAAGAGTGACTGCACCATATTTCTCTCCTAGCACTTGCCAGGTATTTACAATGGATTGTTCGTCCCTTTCCCATCTGTGTGCTTTCTTTTTTGAAATTTAGGAATTACACTGAAAGTGCACTGAATAGGTAATAAATAATAACAACAACAGTAATAATAATGATTATATTTATTCAAGGGGAATCTGAGTTTCATTGCCTTTCTGCAGTAATATATAAACAATAAATTCCCATCAGGGAAACCTATGTAGAAATACAAGGTTGTTGCAAATTACAATGGCCAAACATACAGCCCTAATGCTGGCAAAAGTGTCCAGAAGAAAAGAACACAGATGGGAGTGGATAGAAAGGACTTGTGCCACTCCATTATTTTCACTGATACTGCCTATCCCACTCCTTAGCAGCCTCTCCTGTTAGCCTCCATTTCTCATTCCCTTTGTGCAGCACCAGCATCACCCACGCTTCCCTGGGCATTGTCCATTCAGATTTCCTCCTCTCCCAGTGTCTCCCAGATCAGGCAACATCTCAGAGGCAGCTCAGGAGTGGTCAGAATCTGCACCACAAAACTCCAAGCATGAGGAGTGGAACTCAGGGTAGAGTGCACCTGAAAATCCAGTTGAAAAGCTCCCATTTATTCCTCAGTTCCCACAGCTGGGATACTGGTCAGGAAGCTGCCACAGGTTCCCCATCTTCTGAATTTTCTTTCTAGCAACACCCTCCTTCCCAAGTTTCTGCTCCTCCTTTACATATGTGAATCGTCCAGATGCAGTTGAGCGGACATGATCCCATAAAGCACATCTGGGTGATCTCCTCTATCTGTGCTGTTGCCAGGCTGTGAGGGTCCCACGGGAGAGGCAGCTGACAGAGAACATGTGGGCTTGACCCAAGGGACTGTCTGGGGTGATACTGAGCATCAGTGCCAGCTGGCTCACCACGCCTTCTCAGCAGCACACTGAAGGCAGCTCCAGACCTCCCAAGCGCTGCTCTGTAAATCACACATGGGCCTAGATGACAACCCCACCCTCCCACTTAGAGAAGCACTTTCAACTAGCTTGGTGCTTACTAGCATTTTTGCAAGGACACAGGGCACAGTAATACAGATGAGTTATACCATACCACAGGCCTGCTAGGTTGCAGGAGCCAATGCTTTGGACCCACATCTAGAATATTTTCAGTGCAGTAATAAAAGATCTGTCTCTAGTTTCCCTACTGTTTTTTGCAATTTTCTTTGCTGTAAGACTACATAAATACTTATTTTTTCAACAAATCAATATAAAGTATGAATGAAGAAAAATAAGCAGTTCCTGATGCTCTACACAAACTTAGTGACAAATATATGTGTGCACTTGTGCTCAAGAGAGATTAGGTTTCCAAGGTCTACCCGTACCAAAGCTCCTTTGGTAAAACATTAATGCCAACTTCTCTGTGTTACTGCTGTCAACAACAAGAGCTGAACATAAGTGAGCAGGGTGTCCCTGTGGGATCATGCTGGTAAAAGGAGACCCTCAGGGCCAAGAGCAATTCTCTGCTCCCCAAGTGCAGATGAGGCTGAGTGGGATCCCTCCTGGCTGCTCTCCAGGGGCGTGGTAATGCACTGTGTCCTGTTGTTGCTACTGCCATTTAATGCAGCCTCCTTCATTAGCTGGCAAAATGAATCTTGGCTGAAAATCAGCTTCCCAGCAGCATTTATCCCAGGTTGTAAAGCAGCAAAAATAACACATTTCCAAAGCTTTCTCACCTAGAAAAGTAAATTAAGCTATTTTGAGAGTTTCAGTCAAAACAGACGTTCTTTACCCATACTTGAATATGAGGTTTGGGTTTACTGAGCTGCCCAAAGTACTTTCATCCTCACCATCAGAGCACCAGCTGGCAGCAGCACTTAGTCCTGTTTGAGCAGTCGCCTGGGAGAGCTGCTGGCCTTATCTGCCCTGTCAGCCCTGGTCCCTGGTCACACAGGGTTTTGTGTAATGGACCGCATGCCATACACCTGAAATATTTATCATAATCATATTTACAAAAGGCTTGGCACCCAGGCGGGACTGAAGGCCTGAATACCATACCAGAAGTAAAATAACATGTAGTGTAGCTTGTTGGGGCTTTTTTTTCCAATTGCATTCAAAAAAATTGGAGCCAGACAAAAAACCTAGTTTGTTGGGGTCAGTGGCCACAAGAAATACTTGAACAGGTCTGATGGGAGTCATTAAAAAAAGTAACTGAGCAGAAGTAATGCTTATCAGCAGAAAGCCTCTCTGCTGGCAGCAGGCTCCACTAAGCCCTGTGCCACCTCTCCCTGCTGCAATATTTTTTGCTCTATCCCCATCCATCCCAGAGGTACAGCCACATCAGCAGCTGCAGCAGGGCAGAGTTATAAATGTGTAATGAATGCTTTTAAGGCTCCCCAGCAGGTATGCAGCTTCTAAGTCCATGCTGCAATCTTATGTGGCTGGTAGGCTATGGGAGAGGCAAAAGAGCTATGAAGAGTGGGAGTGGGGAGTTGTAGGGAGCAGGGCCAGGCAGGCAGGAACACAGCTGTGGCAGGGCATCCAGCAGCCTGAACTCCAAAAGCAGGCAGATGAAAGTTCCTATTCCACCTGGAACTTAAAGGCTATAGAAAAGGTGAAAAGGTAATGCTTTTTGCTAAAGCTTTTGCCCATGTGCAGCACTGGGAGCAGATCAAGTGCTGATCACAGGAGAATGTCCACCCTACAGTTGTGGTAAGGGGTTGTGCTTGTTGGCTTCATGAATAATTGTCTGTAAAAGGTGTTGTATTCTCATTTGATTAGGTGGAGGGGAACTTCAGGCTATGACTTCATGGTTATAGCTTGTTGCCTCTTCCTCTAAAACACTTAAATACATACTTTACTCAAACACAGCATCAGATGGTTCAACAGTCTCCTCTACCCATGTCCAGGTATTTTCTCAACTTTTCCCTCAAGTCTCAGTGTGTGTCTGTCTAGCCAGTCACACTGGCAGTGGTCCATTGCAATGAAGAATTTTGGAGTTTCTGTACTTCCTCTGTTTGAGGTTTGTCTCTGACTTCTATGAAAACTCCTATGAGCTGGTGTTGTGAGCTGCAGTAGAGCATGACACTATGTCACCTTCATCTAGCCTGGTGGATCTGCAACACACTAAGTGCTAATGTTCAGGCATTGAATTTTCTCCTAAACATCACCAGGATTTAGGACTTAGGGCATCTTTCAAGGCACTCTGAGATGGTTGTTGAGCTTTGTTCAATGCCTATATGTAGCTCTTCAATGTATTGCACTATAATTATCTAAAATATAAGTTCCCATTACCCTCAACAACCAAAGAGTATGTGTGATAGACGGAGTGGGGGGGTAACACAGTGTAATGTAGCAGAAGCTGAAGCCTTTATGAGGACCTTTGCACAGCTAAAACTTTATAAGAAAAGCAGCAACATTTGCAGGGGACAATATAGATCTGGGAGTTAAGAATGTGTGTTTTCTGACCCCTGATTTAGTCATGAGTCAGGGTTGAGAAGCCACATTTGTCTAACATGGGGGATCAAGTCATACCTCTTCCCCTTCCTACCTCTTCACGAGACACGGGGAGCATCTCTTTAATGATTACCCTGCCACACTGTGTGCTCTAACTGTGCTACCCTGTGTGCTCTAATTTATTCCAGATATGGCTGGACCTGAACGCAAGTGAAATCTCTGGGAAGTTTAAATGCTTAGCACCTGAAAATCTTAATTTGCTTTAAAGAGGTAGAGTTCAGGATTTATGTGGCAAAATAGATCTGTCCTTCAGCTACTAAGATTTTTAAGTGAGGCCAAAACAGCAACCCTTGCTTCTTCCCTTAAATATTCTTTGTTTTCCAGAGCAATCTCGGCCTCATACAAAAGTCACAGATATGTGTGTGCTTATTCTTATTTACCAATTTTGCTAAAGATGAGTAAGACTCACTTATTGCCCATTGAGTATTTTATTATGGCAACAGCTTATTCATTTTTAAAAGGAATTATATATTTAAACTGATGAAAACAGAGCCTTGCCAGCCATGACTGTAATACATCCTGCTTATTGTAAATCCTGCTCTGGCATGTATGGGCAGAAGCTTGTTCAGGGCATTTTCCCAAAAATAGTCAGGTCAGAACAGGGACATTCAGCCTCTATGAAGGACTGAAATCTGTACAAAACCCCACTGGCCAGTCTTGTCCTCGCTCTGTTTTACCCATCAGTGGTGAGACAATGCAAGAGCTTGGGATGTCACTGCAGCTCTGTGGCATGGCCCCACAAACCTGATGGATTTTTGGCACAAACATGATATGCAGAAAATGGCAAATGGGAAAGAGGTCTGGTGGCATCCAGTGCAGAGGCTCTGACTGCACTCTGGACTGCAGGATTTCACTTCCTTCCCTCATGGAAGTACTTCTGAGTGCTACAGTCTTGCTAGTTCAATTTTACTAAGCAACTTATGTTTTGCATCCATTTCTATTTTATAATTGTACTTCTACATCTACTACTGACTGGGAGAAAGAATTTTATATAGACAAAAAACTCTCTCCACTCTTTCTCTTATGAGTGCTCTAACTGGTGCACAGGATTATTAAAAAAAATACCTGTGTGAAAAACTGTGAAAGTGAATTACAAAGAAAAGAGTGTAAAGGATATTTGAGTTGCAAATCAGTAGAAAGTCTTCGTGAAACACTTAATGTGCACTTGCTATGCCGAGTCTTCAGCACAGTCTTCTTTAATTTTCTTTAGTCCTGTTTGTTTCCTCCTGTAATTGTCCTGATTTATTTGCACATAATCTCCCTGTCTAGTAATACTTCATGATCCAAACCCTTGAAAATTGGAGGTCATTATCAAGAGCCCTTGCTTTAAATAGGTTACAAATGCATAGCCATTTGCAAAGAATATTCCTCCAGTGCAGCATTTCTACATTTTATTGATTCACATGAGGAATAGAAACTTTAAACAGAATGTCAGTTTTGTTGCAGTGAAATTTAACAGCTTGATGCACTACCACCTGTTTAAGGGAAAATAAGCATCAAGCTGATATTATGGTTTAATGCCATAATAATTCTTTAAATTGTACAGCAATATGGACGGCAGATTCATTCTTTGAGCAGACTCATCTCTTTTGGAGGTGCTGTATTGTTGCTGCCTGAGATGGTTATGGAGCGGCGAAGAAGGGATACAGCAACATGGCAACTCTTACTTGATGCAAGAAAGAGTGCAGTTTATTGAAGAAAGCTGTGGCTTTTTATAATACAGTTTGTGCAAAGCAAAATACAGACAGTTCATTGGAGAGAGAGAGAGACAGCTCTCGTCTCTCGTTCTCCCATAGATCCAGCAGGTGTGTTATCTATGTTATGATTCCTCTCTGTTTTTCCCAAATGCTATCACCCTGGGAAAAGGCACAGGCCAGAGCTAAGAAACTGTCTCAGCCTGGGAAAGGCTTTCCCAGCATGAGAAAGAGAAAACGAGCTCAGAGCCTGAAGGAAGGCCTTGCAATTCTGCCTGGACCTGCAGTGGTGTCCACACTGTATGACAGCAAGAATGGACAGATTATTTGGTCTCTTAAGCAGGAAAGACAGGAAATTTGGTACATGAGAAGAAAGGAAGCCAGAGAGAGGATGCTTAACCACATAGTCAGCAGAAGAGTCAAGGGGAAAATTAGCACATTGGCTTTCCTGCTGAAGGCAAAAGAGCAAGCAAGGACAGTAGCTGGTGGACTGTGAAACCAAACTGCCAGGAGCTGTTGATGCAATCGTAGCACAGCTGCTGTTCAGCAAGTGATGCTATCTTCCTCATTCTCCTTGTGCTTTTGACTAAATCTCTTCGCATATTTTCTGGGATAAGGAGCCTTCTGCGGCAAATCATCTTTACATTTTGTTTGTGCATCATCCAACATCATGTCCATAACCACCAATGTTTCTACAAACGATAAATTTAATAATGGCAGTACCATTTCCTTATATTTTCTCACTGCTATTCATTTTGCTTCCTGATCTTTCGCACCATAAATCTTTCTGGCTCCCATTTCAACCAAGAACATAGTCCAGCAGTTAGGCTTAGTGCTAAATCACCTCTGCATATCTTGTTATATTTAAGTATTAGAAGTGCTAAGAAGCATAGAAGAATTCAGGGCAGCTAAGAAAGTTTTTCCCAAAGTGTCATTTATTTGCAATGATTCTCCAGATGCTTCTCCAAGAAAGTGAAATAGATGGAGAACAGCTAAAATATTTTCCCCTTCTCTAAGTTTTTTTCCTGTTGTTTTTCCCTCATTGTTTGGCTAGAAATCAGCATATGGGAATGAGTACTCAATGTCTTACAGTATGTTAAAAGGTGCAAAGAAAAATAAAAGTTAACCAGGGTATGACTAATACAGTGGTCCACCTGGGCATTATACCAGTTAAATGCTGAAAGTTACTGATATTATCCTTCTATCATCTGCTGTCATCAAGGACCAGACAAGCCAGTTTATAATTAATGAATATTAATATATATTAATTTTATTTTTAATTTTGTATTTTAATAAAAAATTATTAACATATAATGGGAGTGATTGCTGCTTCCTTAATTGAAAAATTACATGGAAAAAACTTTCAATTGTTCTAGTCTGAAGCTATCAAAAAATAAAAGCATCACAGAGAAAGAGAATTCATAAAGAAAATAGTAGCAAAAGAGAAAAATACCTTGCAGTACTAAAGAATTTCACTAGAACTTTTCCTCTGAGTGTAGGTGTTAAAATTATGTGCTATGTTGAAAATAGCTCAACTGCCTGAATGCAATCTGCTAATAAGAGCAGACTTCTCCATGTCCCAGGTTGAAATAATCAGGTAAGAATTTTGCTATTACTTTATTACCCATTAAGGGAAAATGTAACTAATAAATATTGTTTAAATCTCAGAAATTGTTCTTTAAAAGCCAACAGGTAAGTAGAAATCTGAAGGTGGAAATGCTGATGCCCTAAGATGTGCTTGGGACTTGACCTTTGCTAATGGATGGTTACAGGTATGAACTAGTCTGGATTGTGAAAGCTGGTGGCCTCCTGGCTGCCCTAAGTCTGAGAATGTAAAACTTATAATCATGCAAGAAGCAGTAAAGGAAACAGAACCACAACCCTGGCTTGAGGAGGGGATATGACGGCTTTTTTAGGGATCCATTTAGCAGGATCTCACAGGAGGTTACCCTGGAAAGCAAAGAGACTCGGGAGCGCTAGTTGATCTTCATTGATATCCCCATCAAAGAACAAAAAAAGTCCATTCTGACATGTATGTAGTCAAGCAAGTGGGGCAGGCAGCCAGTGTGCAGAACAGGCTCTCCTGCTGTAGTTCAGAGAGTAGGCAAGCATAGAGATGGTGGAGAGTACTTTCATGATAGAGCAAAACAGAGACATTACTCTACATTCAAGCTCAGCAAGACTGAAAGCTCATATGGGACTCAAATGGCAACAAAAGGTGCTTCTGGAAGTACATGGGCAGAAAGAAACATGGGATCCTGCTCCTCAGGGTGCCAGGTGACTTAGTGATACAGTACATGGAAAAACCTGCTTAATGTCCTATTTGCCTTTTTTTTTTTTTTTTTTTTTTTTAACTGAGGAGGTCTAGCCTCAGACAGAGGCACTAAAGAGAAAGACAGAACAGGAGAGCACTTCATTTACTTAGACACAACTAAATCCATGGAGCCAAGCAGGGTATTTCCCAGGAAATCAGAGAAGGGGATGGTGGGAACATTTATGGTCAACAAAGGCAAAGTAAATCCTACATCAGGGGCCAAATTACCTCATGCCAACAGTATAGCCTGAGTCCCAGCAGTCAAAAAGCAGCTTTGTAGTAAAGTACCCAGGAGTGCCAGAGGAGAAGCAGCAGAGCGTAAGCCAGCCTTGGACTCTCACAGCAGAAAATGCCAATGGCATTGTGGCATTGTGGGATGTATTACTAAGAGTGTGCTCAGCAGGTCGATGGAAGGGATTGTTCTGTTTAACATGTGTGACACTGCAGCTAGGAGACAGCATCTGGAGCATCATGTTCAGTTTTGGGCTCATGTCTTAGGTTGCAATACAAGATGTAACCAAAAAGTAAGTATTATATCACCATCTGTTAAGAACAGATAGACCAGTGTTCCTTATCTCTTCCATGACCCCTCCTTCATAACTCCGGTGGGGGTGAATATTCTCTGTTAATGGGCCAGCTGTTAAACCATGTGGGGCAGTGTTCTTTATCTCTTCCATGATCCATCCTTTGTCCAGAGAGATATCTTCTGTTAATGGGGCATTAAGTCACACTGCATGACTGATAAAATTACATCATCCCAGTGTGAGATGCTCCACCCAGGGGGAGGAGCCAAGCATTTCCCACCTAGATCTGAAATTTAGAACATCAGAGCAGCCTAGATTCCCAGAGGAAGACCAGGCCCATCTTCATCACCATTAGACCTTGAGAGGAAAACGACACCCTTCTACAGAATCATTGCTTCAACAGAACCACATCTGTCACTCCAGCTGGACTGCAGCCACCACTTAAGCGGACTGCTACCAACACTCTGACTGACAGGGTGTCAGGGTGTATTCTGACTCTGTCAGTGCTCTGGGCTTGTTTTGTATTACTGTATTGTTTTTCCCTAGTAAAGAACTGTTATTCCTATTCCCATATCTTTGCCTAAAAGTCCCTTAATTTCAAAACTATAATAATTCAGAGGGAGGGGGTTTACATTTTCCATTTCAAAAGAGGCTCCTGCCTTCCTTGGTAAACACCTGCCTTTTCAAACCAAGACAGCTCTCCAGTGCAAGAAAGATATGGACAAACTGGAACAAGTCTAGGTTTCAATGTGCAGCTAAGGCTGCCATCAGTGTTCACAGCCCAGAAAAGTTTATCCCTTTTAGAGTCAAGTAACTCAGTTAAACACATAATTAACCAAGTGAAACACAGCAGTCCATGACATACAGACCTGGTAAGATTATCTCATATTTTGTGAATATAAAAGAAAAAAAAAAAGATACAATGGAAAACAGAATACAATTTTTCTTACCCAGAATGAGAGACTTGAAACAGAAAATCATTATCATTAGCCTGTGCCTTTCGTGCACCAACGGAGCAACTTAATGCCTAATCTAAATACTTTGAAAAAAAATTAGAGATACTAACCATCTTCTAGGTTACTGTTTAGAAACTATGTTCCTTAAATGAATGTCTGCACTGGTGTGTCAGCAAGTATCAGGGAGCTGGAGGGAAACAGCTGGAATGCTATAGAAGCTGGCCTTCAGTGGGATAGAGTTCCCTTTCTACTAGCCATCTTAACAATGATGAAATAATAGCTTGTGCTTAGAGATGCTGTCTAGTTAATTTCCATGTATTAAAGCTTTAAATAAAGATTTGTATCCTAAAATCCAATGAAAACATTGAGGCTATTGTACTAAAATATACTTTATTAAATATGAAATATTTTCCCTCTGTCATCAATAAACATATAGATAGGATCTATACAGATATATGTATATTCTTATACATTAATGTACATATGTTTATATTGTTCTAATTCTTCTGACATTTGTGTTATGCTGTAACATGTCCTAATTTTTACAACATAACATTAAATAAAGGTCCCCAAATTTTATTCTAGAAGTTAAACATATCAGCTCTTTTCCCTTGTCTACAGACTGCAGCATCTTTTCCTAATTGAGAAGTTGTGAATTTGTGAGCTACTCCTCATTCCTCTGAAAGATGTCACCAACATCTTCTGTCTTCTGTCAAAACCTTCTATCCAGTTATAGAAAGGCTTAAAATCAGCAAGGATGCAGCATTAAGTTCAGGAAAACACCAGACAAACTCTTTATTATTTCTGCCACTAATTCTACCACACTTTTCATTTCCATCTCTCAAGTACAACCTGTCAGCATAAGGACCTTCCTTGCTTCCTCTATCTGGACACTGCTAAAATAAAGATCCATACTACACCCTTCTCACAGGCTGCCTTGTCTCAGACTCTCCAGGTCTGTTGTACAATAAACTCTGGAGCCTGCTATGCATTTCATCCTCCTGTGATACTACAGTTGGAGTTTCTTAACAGACTAAACCCAAATTCAAGGCTCCATGTGCTAAAAGCCCAAAGCACCAATGATGCACACCACCACCTCAATCTGAAGGTCTGAAGTAATGTAGTATTTTCTCATAAAATCTGGATGTGCCGCTTTTGAATTGGCAATTCTGTTGCATTCTGCTGTGGCTGCAGTCCCTCATCTCTCCTGCTGCTGGCTGTAAGTTTACCTCTTAGGTGGGCCACTGAAGCTGCTCTGGCTGGGCATCTTTTCAGCTTCTTGCAAGTTTCTGCTGGCAGTAGATTCTTTCTCTTTTCTCCACTACTGCTGGAAAAAATGCCTGGCCTGCCATGAGGGAACAGCCCCCAAGAGCCAGACTTGGAGCTTATGAAAGCCCTATATTCACCTACCTGCAATACATATATTTTCTCTGTATCTTGTATATTAATGTATGAAAATGACATTCTGCTTCCATGCTCCTTTACCTTTTGCCATCTACCACCACAAGACAGCCAACATCTCCTTGCCCATTATCCTTACCCCACAGCCTCCTCATATAATTTCTTCAAGAATTAACTCCTCAAGAGCGTGGTCTAATAACTTAAAAATTCTGCTAATTACTGGGGGAAAAAGGAAGCCAGAGTCCAGCTTTATGCATCCCGGATATAAATTTTTGCCAAAAATATAGGACATAACATGGAAATTTGCAAAACTAATTTAAATGTGGAATTTGAAAAATTATTACATTTTCTAAAGCAATGCAAATGAGTAACAGGTTTATTAAAACTCTAGAGATCAAATAAACTAAAAAGAAAAAATGTAACACATATAATGGATTCAGTGAAAATCAGCTGATAACAAGTTACTGGCTATCGACAGAACTTTGTAGACTAACTGTTCTTCTGGAAAACAATAAACTACTCAGTAACTATTAGAATATGTGACTTTGCCAGGTGGCCTCCAGGGAGGACTCATTTCATTCCCATGGGCAGCCTGCAACTTCTTTTGGTTCTTCTCAAGCTGTTTTCTCCCAATTTTGTTTTCCTGAGAAAAAAAAGATGGGTGAAAAAAAGCCCAAACCAAAACCACCCCTTGCCCCCCAACAACAATTCTACTAACAGAAAAGTTGCAATTATTGTTATGCCTTTCTTGTGTAAAATGAGAAGTAAAAATGCAAGGGAAAATTGCCTTTTTGGAGCTTGGAACATCCCTTTTAGAGGTTCAGTACCAGACACTGCACAATGCAACAAGAGAGGCTGCACATAGGGCGTCATTTACAATTGCAGTGACTGTCTCAAGGACGGGCTGGGTTTATCCACTGTCTAAACAAAAAAACTCAACAGAAGGCCTACTGGATTAGGAACTGTATTGGTCTTGTATGAAATTAGTATTAATTACTTCTTGTCTTTAAGAGGATACCTAAATCACAATGCAAAATATGTTGTTCTCATATAATGAGAACATTAATGCATCATTGTAACTTTCTGTATTTATTAAATCACACTTGCTGTGTACTAGAGCAAACTGGTAATTAAACAATTTCATTTTAAACAAAGTTCTATTTAACTTATAAGCACTGCAAGGTTCTAATTCTATTTTATATTGTTTCAAACAGCAATGGGGCATTTAGGACGATGAGAGATAAGCAAGATACTTGCAACACTTTTTGTGTCTCATTCACTAATGATTTTTAAGAGACCTGTCATTCAGAAATTAAGTTGCAATTATTTACAATTATTTTTGAATTTCTAATCAGTTCTATTCTACATAAAACATTCTTCTTTGCAAAGATGACTGCCATTTCACCCTCAAGAGGACCAGCATCTAAAGGTGCATCCACATTAGCTGTTTAGTATACTGGCAAGCTCTCTGTGGGTGCAAGTTTTCCTTGCAGGTTTGTGGTGCATACAGGTGCATATTTCTTACTGATGTAAAAGTAGTTTTTCTCTTGGTGGAAACAAGGTTGACCATACAGACCAGAGCACAATTTACAGTGCCTTCTGTGATGGGTGAGTAAGAGGTCCTTGAGCAGCTGGTTTTCTCACACATGAACAGTACATTCATTTCTAAGATCATCAACTGGCAAACATAAAGTAGTAAAGATGCAATGTGGATATGCCCACTTAAAAACATCATCAGCTGTGCCACATCCAATCTTGGTTCTTTCATCGTTTGCAGCCCATCAGTCACTATTTTGAAGCACCCAAAGAAGTTTTGTATTTTCACATGTATGAACTGCACTGCAGTGAAAGTACTGCTCCTTGAGGACAGCTGTAAGATAGCCAGTACTCTCATATAACCCATGATCCTGGTCCTCAGATGGGCACCATATATCCACAAATTCCCAAGATACTGGCAGTGTTTGCCTGTACTCATATGTGAACAGCGAAATAATGAGGTAACTAGCTGAGGGAATAGAGGTGTGGAAGCATTACTGAAAAAAAAAGGAGCTTGAGTGAAGCTTTCTCCTGTTATACACATATATAGCAGTCACACTACTAATGTGTCCAAAAATTGTAAAAAGCAAAGCAACACACTGAAATATTAACCCTATCATTATGATTTTAATCTATGCCCTTCAGCTCTTTGTCAACATAAATCTGAAAATCCAATTCAGTTAGCAACATCTAGTCTGGCTAAACAAACACACAATAATTTCATGTCATTACTAGTAAGACTGATTAAAAGCAAGGCAGGGTTTGCACGGAAAAGGAATGCCCTTCGCTAAAATAAGCAATACAAAAGGTCATCACAGTCTAATAAAAATATTATCTTTCTGTATAAACTGCATCTGTCTGGATCACATTGAGTAATTGAGGCAAACTGGGCTTGCAGCACTGTGACGTTCTGACTCTTCTCATCCTTTGCTTTTGCCTTCTTTCTCCCTTTATAGAGGTTTCGTCAGATGAACACAACTAGTGGCTTTGGGTCCTTAGAACAAATTCAAGATATTCTAAAAATTATTGAAGGGAACTGTTTAGTACCCTAAGATAAAAGTAGTCTGCATCATCAGTGATATTTTTCAAAAGAGACATCACAATATTTCAAGTGGTACAGATGAGCTTGAGAAGAATATGTTCTAATGGAATACACATATGATACATGCTCCTGAACCTATAATCATAGGATTATATTGTACAAGGATACGTATACCATCAGGACAGGTAAGTGAAAACTCATTAAAAATAAGACTTATTGCAGCAGTATTGCAAGCATTAGAGAAATTTCCACTACAAAGGAATGTGCATATTTTATGTTTATCAAGCACTCTCTACTGAATACATGTTGCACAACAGATTCAAGTATGAAAAAACACAATCAAAAATAAAGCAGACACCCACTGAGGAAAGGAACGAAAGTTGCTTTGGATTTTTTAACTGTGCTTCAGTTTTGAATGTTTAGGTTTGAAGATCCAATTTTCATTAACGAATCCCAGTAGCAAGGAAAGAGTCTTGAGTTAATTTAACTGTTTATTAAAGATTAAATCAAAGTGAAGACCTACTGGCCTTCTCCACGTCTTCAACACACACAAAGTTTTTGTTCTTCTTGTAACTACAGGGCAAATTCTCACAAAACATAACTGATACAAATATTCCATAGAGTAATAAAGAATATGTTATTTGCACTAATTGAAGAAGAGTAATAGAAACAGTGAAAAATTAAATCAATAACTGTAGCTTGTCTTACGCAAGATTGACTCAACTGTATGGCCTAATTTCTGTGGAAGTTTCCTACTTAATAACCTAGTAAGGTTAATAAATTTTTCACTTATCAAATTCTGGGAAGAGCACTTTCTTTAGCAGTATGGCTTTCACAAAGAAATTGAATTTTAGATATTACAGAAGACTGACAACATTTAAGAGCAGCAACAACAGCAGCCTTATTTCTAACCTATTGCAATGACAGGCCATGAAAACTGCAATATCGAAGGTATTTTCAGAGAGAACCTATTAAACTACATGAAATTAATAACCCACTTTAGCTATTTCTAACCCAGAAAAGCAACAAATCCATGGGACTTATCCAGTACATCTTTTCTTGATGTTTTAAAACAGCTTTACAATGCCAAAAAATAGACATTGCACATGCTCAAATTCAAGGTAAAATGTCAGATGACTTCTAAGCCTTTCAACATTACTATCCTGATCTTTGAAAACTATTTGAGATCAGCCTTTCTTCTCAGTGACTCATGGTAGGTTGATGTTTATCACAGAAAATAGACAACACAACTAGAGATGATACTCACTTCTATTCACAGTAAAGAGATATCAAGATTAATATCTCAGAAATAATGGAAACTAAACTGATCGGTCGTTATAAATTTTCCATGTGATTCTTGTCCATATTCCACATCTCAGAATAGGTTCATGTCAATGACAAGTGTCAGACACTGGTATTATGCAGCAAGTAAAAAATGATCATTTATCAAGCTAGATTGGCTTGAAGAGTTCTTGGTGAGTAGTAAGAAGCAAATGACAGGAAAGAAACAAAATAATCAGAAGTTTGAATTTCCAGGCAATAGTAAAGCATCTCACTTCAAGATTATCCTTTTCATGTCTGTATTTTACAAACATTAATAGCCTTTTCCAGGCCACTTATTTCCAGATTTAAAAAGTAATCTTCTCTATGCACATACACTATCAAACATTCACACAATGACCTCTAAAAGCAGAAGTAACAGAATTTCCATTAAAATAAAAGTAGAATAGTTGTTCTAGTTTAGAAGAACTACAATGAGATTTTTATGTCTGTTTTATCCACGCAATATAGTCAACACCTGTTTTAGGAAAGCTGAGGATGAATTTACACATTTATTTCTGTTGAATGTTAATGAAAACATATTAGAATACTTCGCACTGTATCACTACTATTTTATTTCCCTTAAAAATGCTGTTAGCTGAAAGAATACTCTTAAAAGGCTTCCAAATGCTGCCCTCAGATCTGATGCCTATTTGCCTGCAGGCAGATGTCACCTAGTTTCCTTGGTAATAAAATGACAACTTAACAATGTTCTCTCCTGCAGTTCACTAATAGTCTGTATTTTTTCTGTAACTGCACAAAGTGAGACAATATTCTGTGTTAAATACCAAAAATGATGACATTTCCCAATATCCTTTCTCAAATAAAGGTGTGTAAGTTGCAAAGGATAGCACAAATTCTGAAAGTAAAAATGTAAAGACTGGGCATGAGACACATTAGTCAACATTTGCACACAGACACTGAAAATGGGATCATTTTAGAGGTACCTCTGCCAACCAGTTCAGTACTTACCTCATCCTACACTTGCTTATTTCTCATGTAGGCACATTTATATCCAGTTAGATCTGGTCACTCCTCCAACCATTAAAATTTTTATTAGTAATTCTACTGAAGTGATGACCTCAAGAATTTACAGACAATTTGAACAGTGGAGCCTGTCAGCAGCATCTTTCACTCCCAAAAAAAAGGGGTAATTTTTTTACCCTTGTACAGAGTCCAGGACAGCAAGGAAGTCAAATGTACAATGAGAACAAACATTCTTGCTTTGGTACAACTAAGCTAATTGGGACACTCTCAGTAAGCAGAGCATACCAGGGCAGTGCATTAGTTAATGCTCAAGCACAGTACTCCCCACCATGGCAGCCGGCAATATTGACCTGGCAAGAAATAACCTAAGATCAGACATCAATCATCCACTAAACTGAGCTGAAAATCTCTTGACAATGGCAACCAGAAAAAAAACTTCTTATTAGTGATTACAGAAATGAGAGGTATTTCAACCAGGGACCAGGTCAAAAATCTTACAAGATCTAAACCTAAAACTAAAATAGTTCAGAAACAGAGAGAAGGAAAAAACATGCAGGCTCCTGCTGTTTTGTGCAACTGCTCTCTAAACCTGTCCCACACCTGTACAGCTGCCTGACTCTGCCTCTCCCTCCTGAAAAAAAAAAAAAAAAAAATCAAGCTATTGACCGTATAGAGGAAATATTGTAAGGACCTTAATCCAGCTGGGTTGCAAGATTCCATCCTTAAAAATGGCAACAGAGACCATATGTACAAGATATACCAGAAATCACATGAAAGAGACAACAGAAGAAATGCTTTCTAACTAAAAACCTTGACAGTCAGTATGAAGAAAGACTGTGTCACAGGGTGGGGAATTAAAACAGGTTCTTTTTAACTGGCAAGTCACATACCTTTAAGAAAAAAAAATGCTAAGAATATTAATGATCTCTCTTCCAGTTTGTCTTTCTGCATCAAGGGAAAAAAACTGCTTTACTATTGGGACTAGAGTACTGGATATATTTACTGCTTTACAACTGGGACACCGCTGTGAGAAAAAATGTAATTGGGAACATCAGAGTTCCATCCATTCTCACAAACGGAAATAATCTTGAACGTCATTACAAGTGTTTTTATCAGTCGTGAGGTATCCAAGTCTCCATTTTCAGTGCTTCCTTGAATGTACACACACTGACTCTTGCAGCTGGTGACACTGTTTGGCATTGCAGGTTTTGTGCTCTGGCTAACTGGCCCTTCAGAGGTGGTTGCTTCTGATATGGAATGGCAAAAAATGAAGAACAACGGAAATGGAAAATTCTATGACATGTAGGTAGGGAGAATATATTTTCCATGGATGCCAGATATCAAGTGCAGCGTGCATTTTGCTCACAAATTCTGGGGGACAAGTAATGTAATGCTGCCACCGTCTGGCCTTTCTCATAACAGTGCAACACCCCACGAGTATTACAATATTCAAGTGCTCACACTCATTACCACATCAAACGTTTTGGTTTTGACAAAATGCAAAAAACCCAAAAAACTCTACCAGACATACCAGCCATTTTTCATATTCCTCCATAGCCTTTTCACTTCTTTCTTCCTTCTTTGCCTGTTGCATTTCTCGCTTTCTTTTCTCTAGGAATTTTTCTACTTTCTTCTTCTTTATATATTCTTCCTTCTTTTCATTCCTGCATAGTGAGATGGAAGAGCAAGAGATCATCATGTACAATCTAAAAGCTGCATCTGTGACCAATTAAGTAAAATGAGTCAAAATATGTATTTTATACTTTTAATAAAAGATTGAGAATACGTATTTAAAATCTTCCATGCCGATTTTTGTACATCACCAAAGTATAAATGAATTTACTACTCTATCATCTATTATGGCATCACTTTTCTGTACTTTGTTCTCCCTTATTTAGTATCATAAAAAAAATTAAATCCGAACTTCTGTAGGTAACTCTAAGTTGTGCATTGCCTGTGAATACTCTTGGCTTGTAAAACTAATATAGAATATCTCCAGCAGACACATCTCATCTCTTCCTACATCAGCATTCCTACATTGTATACCACAAAACTTTAAAGATTTACATTCCTTCCTACGGCTTAGTAATGAAGCATGAAAATAACCTCATAAGTCATAATACTACTTAATGAATTTTCTCATTTGCAGTATCTCTGCCTGGGCTTAGTTATTATCCTCTTGGGGAGGAAAGCAACTAAATTAATAAACTGAAGGGAGCTGCACAGCTTGTTTTCAATGTTAGACTTTGTCTCCATTGGGAATGAAGAGTCTATCCCAAGCGTTCCATTGTCTTCCAATTACAAGTACATCAAGCATTCACAGAAGACCTAATACACTTATAAGCAAGGATTTTGGAATCTATGCTACAGCAAACACAGTGGAGAAGTACCATTTTTTAACTGCCGATACACTGACTCTCCTCTTCTCTGCAACTAGGTCCTCTTCTATCTTCTTCCTCACTCTTTCAGACTGTTTTTCCTTCCTGCTTTGCTCTCTTAAATATTCCACTTTTCTTTCTTTCCATTTTTTGAATGCCTAAAGACAACCACAGATCCATGAAAAATCTTATCTCTCTCCTTTCTGTCAATACTCCACCAGTCTATTTGGCATTATTTTTTGTAATTTCTATACATTCTGATTTTAGAATATTTGCTTGTAGAATTGCTCACAAGTGTGTATCACTATACTTAAAAAGAATCTTATTTTTCCAGTATGTCATAGTTAATTGCTAATGTATTTGTATGAATTTTATTTTATGCTCAGTTAATAAACTCCAAATATAAAAGCCTGTTTGTCTGCAAGTGTAAACATTACATATTTCTGACAGAACCAAATGTAATACAAGCTTCCTTCACAAACAAAGCGTATCTAGATTAAGGATTCTAGTTAATTTCCATCTTTTTCTGGATTAATCAAAATTATTTTTTATCCCCTGAACCACATTCAAATACACATTTATGTACATATTTCACATCACCGCTTGTGCTGCTTCTGCTTTTTCCTTATTCTGTTCTGCTGGTTTGTTTTCCTTAAGTTCCTCAAGCTTTTTTTTTCCACTTAACTTCTTTGCTTCTTTCGTTTTCTTTTTTTTCCAGGCTTCATAACATGCAATTGATTCTTCTCTTCTAAGTGCTTCTTTCTAGATTAAAAATAAAAGTCTACATTTAAAACAATTTCAGTATAAAATTCTAAGCGAAATACCATGCTTTAAACTGATTTCTAAATGGAGCAATAAAGAAACAGACATTGATTTGCTGACAACATTGCAAGTATTACAATTAAATTTTGAGCATATATAGGGGTTTCTTTTCTATGCCTATTTTTAATTTAATTTGAATGAGACTAACTGCTCCTGCAAAATACGTGTAGAAGGATATGAAATGCATGTTAAGTGGCTAGGTGTGAAATATATTGAATACTCTAAAGCAATGTGCACAATACTATCCAAGACAGAGTCCTCTCTAGGTAAGCATCTCTTGAGGCACGGAGTGAACATCTCACGTTCTCATGCGCAAAGCAAAACTTAGCACCTTAAGAGTATCCCAATGTCTTTGTAAACTAACTTCAAAATTAATCTACAAAGCATATTTTTAGCACACTTTATGTAAATGTCTAGGGAAGCCTTGGACAGACACTGTTTACCACAACCCTAACAAGCGGGACATGCCATTTATTGTTTCACATCACCTCGTGCTATTTGGAGAAAATCAAATACAGCAGGGTGATGCACTTAGGCAGGTAGCATGCTTCAAAGAATTGTAGTTTGTCAACTTATTTTTAAACAGCAATACAAACAAACCTTTTCAGTATTGTTCTTTAGGATTTCAGCTTTCTCCTTTTCACTTCTCTTTAATTCCAGTAGAAGGAGGTTTTTCTTTTCCAACCAGTTCTGTAAGAATCATTAAAACATTTTTAAACTCCTTTTAAGGAATAAGTAAAGAATAGCACCAATATCATGACCACCAAAATTACTTTTAGTTCTTCCATGTGCTAGTTAAATAAGCATCCCATGTGGAAAACTAAGCTGTCATCACAAGAACATTGTGATAAAAAAAACTAAGGTTCTAAAATCACAGTTACAAAATCTAAAAAAGTTTAAAGACGTTTTAAAAAGCATCTCCCTAGAAACACAAACAAAAATGTAAGCATTAATCAAAATAAAATATAAGAATGGAATAAAGATTCTTATCACTTGGCATATAGAAATATTATTTACATTTGTTGTCTTTCTTAAAAATACCTGTAATTAAAGAGAATAAAATCCTACTCGGAAAAGTGAAACTTCAGGCAGCCATAAAAGGTTATGATCCACCTGCAGAATCAGGCTTAAATTTTCAAGAATTAACTGTATATTTGGTATGCAGCTCAAAGATAAAAGTGTCCTAAGTGAAGACTATTCTACCTTCAAAAACTGTGGAGACAATATAAATATGGATTTGAGGGTCTAAAATTTATTTTAGGACTATAACTAGTATTATAAACACATACCAATATGAACAGTGCCTGTTAATGAGAGTTGTTCTCAAATAGATTAGCAAAAATCTGTTGAAACCCAGAAGCAATTGTTGTGAAATTCTTCAAGGAATTTACATAGATTATTCTTTGGAAAGAGCACAGATTTTTTATCTCTTTTCCTGAATGTCATTTGAATAGAACATATCAGGAAAAAAACCCAACTGTAAGTACACACTTATGCTAAGGATGAAGTAGAAATAACAGAAAATATGTGCCTGAAAATAGTCTGTCACAATAAATGATGAACCACATAAAAACACTATGTCCCTTTCATTGAGCTTTTTGTTCATAACAGGAGGAAAAGGCACAGCCAACAGAATAAAAGGATTAATATACCTGTAAGCCAATGAAAGGAATATAGTAAAAAATACTAATTTCAAGAAAATATGAGGTGTTGACCCCTGTATCAGGACCTTTATATGCACAATTTTGTTTGTTGCCTTGTTCATTTTTAAAATCTACCTGAAAAACAGCTGCCCTTAAATTATCGACTTTGTTGAATTCTGGACTTTTCTTCTGCATGCATTTATCCTCCAACACCTTTAATGATCCCAGATACTGAGATGAAACAGGTGAAGTTGATGGAACAGCTTTCCCCTTTCTCTTTAAATGCACAAAAGTTGTAGACCTAGGAAAATACCAGGACAAAAACACATTAATGATCTTTCAATTTATTGTAGATCATACCAAGTAGTGTTTCTCTTATTTCAGTGCATACCAAAAGTTACTGTGACTATCTTTTTTACATGCACTTGAACGGGGACTGGGAAAAGGAAAGGGAGAAAGAACTTACCTCTTTTAAGTTTACAAATTACTTACACTTTCATCTAAAAAACAGCTTAGAACCTGTAAAGACTCCAGTAACACACTCATCACAGACACTGGCAAAATATTTGGGAGTCTGATCTGACATAAACCTGAGCAAGGGTCATAACAACATGCCACATGCACTAAACTGTTTTCCACAGATGGTCAGAGGTTGTCAGCAGTAAGCACAATGCTGACAGAAAATGAGAGGGGAGCAGCATTGATGGGGTGGTCACAGGCATCTTAAACGGCTCAGACCAATACTTGGCATTCTTCTCTTACCTGTCAGATAAAGAGGCCTTTGGGTTTTGTAGAACTCGCTCCTTTGTTTCACTTAGTTTCTAAGAAACACAGAGGAAAAAGTAAAGTTATAGAGTCTCTTAAGCAACAGATCGGGATGAAATAAGTTTTTACAAGTTTACAAGGACACTGAGAATTAGACTCAGCCCTTATGGGTCCCTTCCAAGTCAAGATATTCCATGGTCTCATGATGTTATAAAAACAGGCAAGAAAGACACCTTAATAAAGAGAGGGTATAGTACAGGGTAAGAAAGTGAGAGAAAAAACAAAACAAAACAAGCCCTCAAACCAATCAACCAACCAATCAATCAACCAAACTTTCAGAATGCCTGGATCATTTTGGAATGGCAGCTAGGAATGGTGATTTGTATTATGTAAAAATACAGTCAATAGTTTAGAAATAATAAGAAGTAGAAAGAATACAGCTGGTTTATTCTATAAACACTCGTAAGTCTTTTGAATACTTAGCTTTAATAATTACATGTATCTACATATTTTCTTTTTAGGATAAAGCATAGAGTGCTTTGCATCTTTTCCATTATTCACATCACATATGGATTCCATCCTCTGCCAACACACACTGCTCACTGCTATTCAGCTATCCTCACAACAGAGATTTGACATTTTCACTTTAAGAAGGGTACTTTCTTAAGGCTGGAAAACACATTTCACTACCTTTATCTGACTTAAATAATTTGTGGAAAAGGCATTCCTTACAACTTTCATAAAGCTAAACAGAATTTATAAGAGCCTTGGCTCTAGAATCCAGATATAAATTGTCAGCTTTCCAATGTTCTACACACTTTAGATACTAACAGGAACTTTACAAAACTCTCCATTGTGCTTCTAGGGCATTGTTCCAAACAATGGTAAACTGTATATGGGTAATACCTTGACAGAGTTC
This sequence comes from Muscicapa striata striata, assembly GCA_030060385.1. Lineage (NCBI taxonomy): Eukaryota > Metazoa > Chordata > Aves > Passeriformes > Muscicapidae > Muscicapa > Muscicapa striata. The sequence goes on from JAREIS010000038.1 coordinate 35,593, forward strand.
TTGGATGTGTTCTTTGCCTCCCCATGCTCAGATGGATCATTCACTGACACCTTCTGCATTGTATCAGTTATTATTTGCCCTTCTGTTATTTTCATCATTCCATCTGAACTGTCAACAGAAAGGGATTTCCTACCATTCTCCTCCAGTTTCAAGTAACTAGTGCTGACAGTCTTCTGATCTGGATCTAAAGGGAGAAAAAAGATTGAGAGGACACATTAACAAGAACTTCATCATCTTTTTAATATTGTTTTTTCTGTACAAAATATATTTCTAGAAAAACCATCAGTCTATGAAAGTTGTTACTAAATTTTATATAGTATAAGGTATTTTCTGTATGCCTCCTTCTAAGAAGTACACACTAATAAGAACAGTATTCACTTGTATTTTCATGTAAGACTGAGTAGCAACTGAAGCTTGAAGTAACGTTAGAGAACGTGAGAGCAAGACAAAGGCAAAATTTTTCATCTGCCTGATGTGGCTCCAGTGTAGAAACCAAAAGCAAGAGTCATTGTAGTCACAGCAAGAGCTCTTCTGACATCTTGCAAACTTTTAATGAAGTATGCAAGTTAACACTTTGCATAACAAATACTGCTTTGATTGTGTGATGTTCTTCAGAGGTGTGGCACATGAGTGAAAAACTAAAAGATTCCACAGTAGGGATTTAAAGAAGACATCACCTCAATCTGAATGCATGCCGAAGTGGTGAAATTGTTATTTATGAAACACATTATTAGTAAGACTTAAAAACGTTTTAATCAGATTTCAACTGCCAGTAATGCAGAGATATGAATTTGTAAAGCAATTCCGACAGAAGCCAATAAATGCCCAAGTAAAATCAAATTAGGTCTTCCACAAATTTTAGATGGAATTCTTTAGAAAAATAGAATTTTTGGATCACAAATTAACTCCAAATTACCTGAAGAAAGGAACATTAATGCCCATAATCTAAGAATTTTACCCTGAATTCACAGTGATGAAAGTAAGTTCAAGGTGACAAGAATTCTGAAATTACTGAATTTTAACCAATATCGCAGTGTGACACAGCACTACTTTGATTTGCAGGAAGAAAAGGAGTAGTTCAACTTCTTTTCTGCACACTCAAAGCTGCATTTTGGTGCCATCATGTGGAAAGGAAAAATCAAACTGATACCATTAATCATGCTCTACTAATTGCAAAGCTGCAATCTTCTGTCACAGTTTATGACAAGTCATAAACTTATCTAAACATCAAACAGGACAAATTCCTCTCATATTAGGAATTAGATAAAAATATGAAGTCTTTTGGTACATATAGTCAATTAGCAGAATTCCAAACTCTGCTTTGTGTATCAAAAATAAATTAGCAATTCCTATACTGAAACATTCAAGTTTGGGGGGGGTAATGTATTTGACTATACATTCGAAGTGTGTCGGTATCTTCAAAGTAAAAGATCATCTGAAGTCTTAACTTTTAAATAATGAAACGCCTACCATTCATAAATGTTTTAGGTACAGCTTGTTTTCTGATGTTCTATTACATTACAGCTTCACCTGGTCATAGAAAAGGAGTTTCATGATCTTTCCATTAAAGGGTGCATGGATGCTGTGGACACTATGTGAATACAGCTTTCTGTGCCATGCACACATTGAGAAGGCATTTTGGCAGCCCTCTCATGCTTTCCATGCACATACACTGATGGAGAGGTGGACTTTAAGGACCTAAACAGCTGTTTTTCATCTTCTGAAAGGAAAAGGCAAACAGGAACCTCTTGCTCTTGGCCCACGTTAGTTCAGTTTACCCCCGGCATACAGAGGTTGTGTATCTTTAGAAGCTTTGTCTGCAAGCCAAAGATGATGGTTAACACAGAAAATAATCCAAATTAAAACACTTTAAAATACTGTAACATGGCTAAACAGCAACAACATTAAAATACTTTCTTTTCACCTGATGCTGAAGCATTTCCTTTTTTGTGCATCTGAGGCTTTGCTTTTGGTTGGTTTTCTTCTTGATTTCTTGTTTTATTAGGTTCATTAATAGGCAAGCCATCACTTTCACCATTATGATGCAGTACTTCTTCATTATTTTTTCTGTCATTATCCTCATTTTGACTTTCCAAACATCCTTCTTCACCATCTTTTCTGTCATTCTGTGTGTTTTCACCTTCTAAAACCATTATTTGCTGAAGCGTCTTTTCATGAAAGGATAAATTCAAGTCATTGGCAGTTTCATGTTCCAAATCTACTGCTTTTTGTAAAGCATCATCATTCAAGAGAGGACTCCCAGCAACAGATCTCTCAGTGCTTGCAGAACCTGAATTACTTTCAGTAAGTTCTTTCCTGATATCTGCAAAGAGTACATTACCAATTTGAATTTTATACAAGTGAAAAAAAAATGCAACACAGAACCTGTATCTTCTACAACTTAACACTATTTTTCTTGCAACACCCTCCTGACTAACTTCTGAACATTTCTCTTTCTGTGCCTCTGATCTCTGAAAAGCCATCAAACTACAGCCTTATTCTACTTCCTTTTCCATCATCTATTTTCATGGACCCAATCCAAATAAAAATATTCACTCATTAATTCTTTTCTGCCACACAATTTAAAGCCCTTCTAAAAAACGTGTCAATGTCATAAGAAGTGGAAGCAAGTCATCAAACAACAAAGCTAGGCACATTTGGTATTAGACCCCATCCTTCCTTCCCTTCGCTTCTGCCCCATTTAAAGTCTACCAGAAGATACTTCAAAGGAAGTATCTTCTACAATGCTAAAATTCATATGTTTAATAAAATATTTTTCTTTCTCTAGCCTGTTTTTGCTAATTAACCTAATTTCAGAGTTCAAATGCTTGAGCAAGGTGACAAAAGAATGTCATGATAGTAGAATAATGCATTTACTGCTGGAGAGCTTTTTCTCCTAAATCTTGTCAGCAAAGGGAAATCAAAGCATCTCACAAACAGTTAAAATATGTTTCAAGTGAGAATGAAAAACTGGCCACAGAGGAAGTCCTTTTATAAATACATGATCATATTTAAAATTCCTATTTTCCTTAACATTTAGTGCCATACCAGCAGGAAGAAGAGTCATTTGGCAATCTTGTTAGACTAAGCATAAACATTAGCAAACATCAAATGCATCCTGCTCCAAGAAAAACGGCCAGATGAAACTTATTTCTGGTTTACATATTCTGCCAGGGAAGTGTGTCCTGCAGCCCTTATGCACTGATTGTTCAAGCTGGGAAACCAGTAAGAAAAAAACCATTGCCTTTCTCTCTGCCCATGTCCACTTTCATTTACAGTACTGTGCATTACTGTCCCATCCAGGTGTCAAGTAAATAAGATGGCTAAGGAGGAGGACTGGGCACCACAGTGGTAGGAACCAGTACAGACTGTATGTGGTTTGGCAGGCTGGCACCTCCACTGAATTTATTGAGAATTCTGCTGCTAACGTGGCAGAGGAGGACTCAGTGCTTTAGAAGTCGTTAAAATATGAAATCCTGGAACACTAAATCATATCAACACATAATGATTGTCCACAATCTAGTAATGAAGAACACAAGGAAAAATATTAAACTTTGTTTTACCATTTAACATGCCATCTTCATCACTTTCAAAGTCGTCTGAATATTCATCTCTTTCCTTGCTTGTTGCATAATCAGAAATTGTTTCCTGCAGCTCATCCTGAAATGGCTTCACAAATAATTTCTACAAAAAACGGAGGATTCACTGCTTCAAGTTAAGCACAAGTTCTCCCCTCCCACACACATATAAGTAAAACTGAGCAACAAAGATAAACCCATTTAATTGACAATTATTCTGAAGCATAGTGCATCCATTCCATCTCTATTCCCCTAACATATCTGCATCAAAAAAAGTCCCCAAATCTCCATGTATTTATTTATATTTCTTCTTCATAAGAAAGAAAGTATCTTGCAAATCCCTTTTCCATTTCTGGGTACTTAGGATGTATCATCACGTAACACTTCTCCTCTTTTGTATGTTTTGGTCGGCAAGAACACAAGAGGAGGGTCTGTGAGAGCAGGTGAGCATGGACGAGCTCTTCACTGCAGCAGGACAGGTGCTTGAAGCAGGTGGCAGGTCCAAACCAGTGACGAACTTCACATATTTTGGACTCTCTGCAGCAAGATATCATGGACACAATACATTTACGCGATTCTGAAGGGCACTGGCCTTAATTATAGATTGTAAGCCCATGACAAAATGCAGCAGTATCTCCAGATTCCAGACCCTGGCCCACAAACCACGAGGAGCAGCGGCTCGTCACAAGCCTTGGGCCCCTCCCGAGGCACCTGCTGGTGGCGGGGCTGCTCCTTCAGCCCGGCCGTCAGGGACGGGGCAGCCGGGCTCCTCCCAGCCTGTGTACGGGAAGCCGCTGCTCCTGTCCTCACCAAAGGCAGCCTGCTTGCCTGCTTCCGTTTCGAAAGCAACGCAGGTTTTTGTGGGTGTGCTGCCTGTAACAGCGAATTAACGTATTCCCAATTGCAGAAACCTGCTCGCAGGCCCTGTTCCCCATCGTCGGCTTTACCCTGGCCTGGCCGCCGCCGCCGCTCACCTGCAACCCGCAGTCGGCAGTGCCTCCCCCCGACATGGCGGAGGTGGCTCGCTGCCCGCGGCCGCCGCCGAGTCCTCCTAGAGCCTTGGCAAAGAGCCTCGGGGAAAATCCCCGGCGGAGAGCCCGGGGAGAAAGAGCCCCGGGCCGGGCCCGGCCGCGCCGCCGCCCGATCCCGCCCGTCGCCCGGCAACGGTCGCGCCGGCAATCGCCTTCATTAATCGGGAGCGGCGTCATGTCGCTGCAGCGCCACTTCGTCAGCCGGGCCAAAGCCGCGCTGCCAGGATTTATTATCCATAGCCGTGCCCTGCTAGGATTTATTACGGGTGTCCCTATCCTGAAAATAACTCCTGTTCGCACAAGGAGGACATCCATACATCCATGACACTCGTACCAGGGCTGACACAGGTTTGTCGACCCCACTCTTGCAGTCAGGTAATTGTTCAAAACTTCCTACTTGGGATGGGAGCACTTTCCGTAAGAAACATACCCGTTTTAGTGCTTTCTGGAATACAGATCTCATAGCACCTGTGTGTTAGTTTAAATCAGATTTTAGGCATGGAGAACTTATAGTGGCATAGAAGTAAATTACCTGGTGCTTGCACCTCCTAATACTCCAAATTTTATTTCCCCAAAGTGTGCGATCCACGGGGAAAGCACCAGCCCCCAGTGATCAGACACTTTGCCAAGCAGTGCACGTCCCTGCAGAGCTGGTGTCCTAGAGATCATCTGTCCACTGTATGGGCCACGATGAAGGCATCTGAATCCCAGGGTGCTCTGGGAATACCAGTCTCGTGCATCAAAGGAAAGCTGTCCACTTCGGGACCATTTACAGGTACAGACATTTTTAATCTTCCTCCAGTTTAAATGCTCCTTTTCTAAAATAAGACTAGTGCTCCAGTTGTCTTAGTGATAACAAAGAACTTCTGACATGTTCTCTGTACTGGTGTTATATTTATACGTATTAATGTTCCCCAAAATGCATTGCATTTTTGTAAGTTGTGCAGAAGAAAATCTCTCTGACAGACATGGCGAGAGACTATGTGGGACAGAGCCCAGAGCCTTAGGACTTGTTTTCCTCTTGTTTATTTATGTAGAGTTATATTTTAAAAGCAGTGCAATTATGCAAAAGCCACAACACATCTGGGGAGAAAGAGGCCCCGAGCTCTAACCAGTAACCTTGGAGATTTAAACCAACAATTATTTGCCTGTAATTAATTGACGTTTAGCTATCGTCTGTAAGCAGCTCCTTTCTTTGTTTACCTATATTTATTTATGGCCAAATAATGCTTGATCTGCTGACTAATCGTGACATTTGTTGAGAATTATGCTTGATGCACACATTTTTCCTATATTTTCTTCACATGTAAGGCCTTAAATTTGAATCTATGCTATTCCATCTCTCTGTGAAGGTGAAAGGTGAAGCTCAACATACTTGTTAAGAATTCAAAAAGGAAGAAAGAAGAAATGCATATATTCTTCCCTAATAATGTTAGTGATTGCTGTTGAGGGCTAAATTATATCAGTGTTACAAACCACTGAGATGCACATTTTAATAATTTCCATAAGGTGGCAGCAAAATACTCTAAAATTGAAAAATTGATTTTTTTTTTCCAAATGTCCACTTTATTCTTGCTTCCTTTATATTGCTGCCATCGTTTATGGGAATTTTTGAGACACTGTATTCATTTAGCTTTGTATACACTGTAGAAAAGGAGGGTTTGGTTAAAATGATTGTGTTATTTACATGAGCCAGACAACAGGTCCTCATATCACCTATATTATTAAATATTCAATGCACTGAGTTGGTTGGATGCAGGAAATAAAAATCAGTACTGTCAGCACTGAAGAACGCAAAATGTGTGAAGATGTCTTTGTCAAAACACATGAACATCAGGTCTGCATCTTCTAGTCTTACCTGAGGCAAAAGTCCCATTGAGACCCACTGAGGTGGATGGGACTTAAGCCTAAATATGAATCTAGTGCTTTGAGTGTAAGAGACTTACTTGAAAAAACCCCATGCACAACAACAAAAACAATAAAAACCCACAAACAAACAAAACACAAGCCTCAACCAACCAAAAAACCCTAAAAAATCCAAAACCCCAAACATGTAAGTTTATTGAAGACAAAAACCCAGAAGATTTTATGGTATGAAAATGAGCATTAGCATCTGCTTTTTAATTAGTAACTGACTAATATATTGCAAGTGTAAACTGTACAACTTTTTCTCTTGAGTAGACATGAAGCATTAAGAATAAGGCTCTAAATGATCCTGGCAATTGTATTAATTTGGATAAAATAAACTTAGAGGTACTGCTGACCAAATGTGTGTGAGTTTCTGCCATGCCCAGAGCCATAAAAAAAGCACTTTTCAAAACAAGCATCACGATGCAGTGTGATTACCATCTGCAGGAATGATGTTACATTCAGAAAGCAGTGAAGTATGATGAGATTTTTTGATGGCTAGCTTATATGCATATAAACAATTTCCATTTGTGATTTACTCTATCAATGTGTCTAGAGTTTGTAAGACAGGTTTTGAGATTCCTTCTGAACACATGACACGTAGATTAAAAATTCTAAAATCATATATAAAACCTCTTACTGGAGGGAAATGTTCTGCTTACTTTTCCTTCCCAAAGTTATAAGTTACACTTGAAAGGAAGTTTAATGCCATGACAAAATCTCTGAGTTGTGTTCATTCCTGTAGAAAGTGATTTTTGTGTTGGTTGCCAGGGTCTTGGCTTATGAATGACTATTCCTGTTCTTGACATCAATGGGAAGTAGGCACCATCTACAAGTGCATCTGCCTCTTGGACCTTGTACATGCATTTGTTTAGCAGATTAACAAGTAGCTTCAATTCTAGACAACAAAAAGCTCTTGTATCTAGAGGTCATCATAACAGACATTCTTAAGCACAAACGTTAAAAATTATTATTCTCACATTTTCCTCCCAGTTCATATGAAATAGGCTATTACAGTGTGCCATCTTTTGCAGGGTTATACCTGTCCTGCCAAAATATACTGTTCTCCTTATGCTTATCTTGAAATAAAACCAGAAATATAATCAACTTTGGGCATCAGATGGTAATCCCCATTGTCATCAAATTCAGTCTCTCACTTTTACATCTTGACCTGATTTGTAAGTAGTTGGAGAAGATGCTGATTGGGTAAGAGAGTATGCAGCCTTGACTTAGTTGATTGTTGTTCTCAGCCATTCAACCAAGGAAAGTTTAATTGGATAAAATTAATGCATACAAAAATATAGATACTGAAGGAACAGACTGCAAAAATGGAGTAAAAGAAAGAAGAAACTAGGATGAATAAATTCACAACTACATCACTTACGTGGCAGTTTATGAATACATGTGCTCTTGACTGTTTAATTTATTCCTGAGGATTAAACTTAGAAGTAGCAGATGGACATAGATATCCCAAAAAAAAAAAATGTATCCTTGACTTTTAAAAGTTATTTTAGGCTTTATTTTTATAAGCTGTCTTTTTTTTGTAAATAGTACTTGATGTGATTTTAAGGAACAGCATTGGAACACAGAGGAATGAGACAGCTGTCTCAGTGTTATGCTTGGTCATAGTAACAAGGCAATGAACTTTTCAAACAGACAAAGCTTGTTTGTATTGGTGGCAGCAGATTAGACTTCCTGTAAGGGGAGTCAGAAAATGCAAACCTTTTCATGTGAAGTGGAGTCATTTTGTGTGCAAATGACTCAAGCTACTGCTGTGGCTTGTATATGGATACATTCTTTTTAAGTCTTGCAGCTGTGAGCTCCGGTTAAATAAACGTCTTTGAGAGAAACCTCGCAGACCTGCAATTGCTTAAAAACATCTCTCACTCTTGAAATATCTCTATGTCTAATGTTGTATTAATGCTATCAGGAGAAGCCAACAGCTGTTAAGTGCTGAGTAGTAACTCACTTCCATGCTGTGGCACATTACACAGAGAGAGGAACCACGCTTGTCAGATTATTACCTGTGCATTTGAGAAGTGTCAAACCTCCAAGCTGCTGGCACGTGAACGATCACCAGAGAGCCAGACATAGGACCTTGGGTTAAAGACTTGAATAATGTCCTGCAGACTTCCAGCCCCAAGGGATAAGAAGTCTAATATCATAAAAATTAATCAGAGAAAATGGATGCAGTAAAAGGCCAAGTTAAATTGCTTTGTGGTTAGAAAGATTGGCTGGCTAATTCTCACTGACAATAAAAATGTCTTCTTCTGCTCTTTACATCTATATTCCTCCCTTGTCTCCTTTTAATTTTTGGTGCTATTCTAGTTGCACTATGGCAGGAAGATTTAAAGGAGAGTAAAGATGCCAGGTCTGATTTTTCTACCATTATCCTAATGAAGATAGAGCTTTACAGTGCAAGTAGCTTCAGCAAGTGAAGATGAATTATTACCTTTCTCCAGCGTAGCAAAATAAAGGCCCATTGGAAGCACACTGAATTGTATCACTTAATCTTTTTAGATTTATAGCTGACCACATAAGATACTATTTTGTTATATCTTTAGAATGTATTGATTTGTCTGTCTGGTACACCTATAAGAACCTTCCATATCCAAGCACCTCTTAGTCTTGAAGGGAGTTATCAGCTTTCCCTGATAGACTGCTGAGACAATTACTATTCCCATTTTGTATATGTAGAGAGAGGACTCACAAGCTGTGCTAGTGACACAAAAGCATGCAAAAATTCTGTGATGGTGTAACTGAGGACTTCTATCATGCCTGTTTTGCACTAGCTTATACCCTTAAGCAATGAAGAAAATTCAGACATCACATGATGACTTGTACCATTAGAGGCAGTGATGCAGAAGAAGCAGAAGAATCCATCTGTGGTATTTCAGTGCTTGATAAAAGGTTTAAGCATTTACTAACAGCTGCCCTTTGTGGTTCTCTTTTTTTAGTAAAAGAACTGTTGGAGAGCAATTTCTTTTCAGTTTACACTAGAGACAAGGCATGACTCTAAGATAACATAGCAGAAAAAGCTATAACATCAGACCAACACCTGAACAAATATATAAACAAGTGTAGCATCTAGTTGGGCATTTTCTATTTTTTCTTTAGCTCATAAATGGGTAGGTCACTATTATATCATATATTGGAGCCCTGGTTTCCATAGCTTCAGATGCACTGTACTCAGCTGCTCCTTTAAAGAAAGCACCTTTTTCCCCTCTCTAGGCCATCCAACATGTCCACTGCTCTGGGCCAGGGCTGCAGGTTGAGCTCTATGCAGGTAACACCAGAGAAACTTGAGAAATACAAGCTCTAGATTTTGTGGAGTTCCTATGGTGACCATTTGGATATTTTTATTGTGGATTAAAGATTATATTCTCTTCCCCATTATTAGTATTTCTGTGTACTTTTGCGTCATCTCTGGAAGGGCTATGGAAAGAACATTTCATTCAGAATTGTGAATGGAAAGTGTTGATTAATCCCAGCACTTGGAAACAAATAATCCAAGTTATAATCTGGAACATTAAATCAGACCCTATATTTGCAAAGGAAGCTTAAGAGCTCATCTTTTCTTATTCTCCATGTTTCCTTCCTTCCGTCTTGTGACTTAGTTTATAGCCCTTGCAACTGATTTGAAATTTTGCAGCTGCTGAGATGACTTGGCTTCAGTTTAACAGCAAATGTCATCAGCCCAAATCTGGGCTTTGTGTGATCTTTCTTTCCATTTCCTATTTCTTTTTGAATTGATTAGTTGCCAGTCTAGGGGATTATCTAAAGCTACCCTAAGACTGGTTCTCTGTGCCAAGGCTCTTCAGCCTGTTTCATCAGAGGAAAAGCCTGAACAAAAACTAATGGGCATGCCAGAAACATGTGAAGGGTGGGAGAGGGCCTGAGCGTCAAAAGTCTCTCAAGAGAGATTTTTGTGTAGTGCAGGAGGGAGTCAGAGAGAAAGAGGCATCATCCTAGTGCAGAAAGCAGCTGGGCTGGACATGGTGAGGAGACAGTGCAGAGGGATGAAAAGGGATAACCGAGATTTTGTGTCAGAGTATTTTTGACTGTGTACTCTTCAGGAATGGGGCCTCCTCTAAGTACATTTTGTCCATACATTGTGTGAAATAGCATTTTCAGTTACATAGGTCCGCCCAGGCTGTTTAAGGAACTGGGAAAGAGAGCTGTTTGGCTTCAGGACTGTAGGATCATGCTAACAGCTGTGCTGTTTCCACTTCTGAACTAAACTCAGCCATAGTGCTGGTATCCCTTGCCACCAATACCTCATGCCATTGAGATATGTTCTGAATGTCTGAGACATTTAGAGGCATGCAAACATTTCTAGGTACAAACCTAACACACTGAAGCACTGTAGAAAAATATTAATACTTGAAAATGTTATTTAAAAACTGATTCTGGAAGATCATTTGTAACGTGAACTTTCATCACCTATTTAATTTTTTTTCTTAGTTCCAATTCTTGAAACTTTAAAGGGACAGTGGCTGAATCACAGAATCCCAGAATGGTTTGGATTAGAATGGTCCTGAAAGATCATCTTGTTCCAACTCCTTGTCTCTGGGCAAGGACATCTTCCACTAAAACAGGCAACTCAAAGCCCCATACAACCCAGCCTTGAACACTTCTGGGCATGGGGTTTCCACAACTTCTCCGGCAACCCTTTCCTAAGGTTAAAACTTACTATTTAAATCAAGGTGTTTAAAAATTACTTGCAACCTCACAAGCAGCCCATACATATGTGCACATATGTTCATGCTACAAAATCTACCTGAGCACCTGTCATCTTAGTCGTGGACTGTCTAGTTTGAAAACAGGAATACTTCATGAGAGGAACCAGTATGATCCTTTTAATCTATTGCCTATGAATTATCCATAGCGCAGCAACTGCACTTCCCATCAATGGCATTTTCTGAAGCTTTATAGTCCTATAACATTGGCAAGCTTTAGATGCAAAATTAACAGTCAGCATCAACAAAGCAAAATGTATTTACCCAGCTGCTGAGAATTTTTTCCTGTTAATACAGCTGTGAGCTATGAAAGCCATTTCATGACAAAATACAGCTGGGAACTGCATTTTGTCTTATATCAAAACATTTTTTATGCGTAGATGAATAATGGAAAGCAGATAAGAAAGCGATCACATGCTGATACATTTATGCAGTTGTGAGAAGCGACACCTACTTTTTAAAATTTCAGAGGTTTATTAAACCTTAACAAAATACAACAGAAGAATGAATAACGAAAAATTACAGCACTGGGAGTTTTTGTGACTGGCAGCCACATGCTCAAACACAAAATGGCTGCTCCCCCTTTTATACCCCTGGCGTTGCATCAGTCAACCCTGGCCCCTCCCGAAGTCTGCCAGTCGACTTCTTCGCCACCCATTGGTGGAGACTACTTTCTTGCAACTTGATTAGAGGTCAGGTGCTGCCATGTGTGCCTCTTAGTAACAAGTCTGCCCTCCTCCCAAATGCCCCTGACTACCAAGGCTGTCCAGTGGCAACAATACAAGGAGAAGGTGAAAGAGGATTCTGGGGAGAGCCAATCACAATAACATAACTATACATCAAGAAAACTTATCTTAACATACACCTAATATTTATCCCTTAATTACGAGAGCCAACCATTACATTACCCATCTAATAACACATAGTGTTTCAAAGTCGAAATGTTTCCTAAAATCTCTTTTTGCTAATGATGTGAGAGACCCATTTACATTACAGCAAACTGATAAATGGATTGTGCAGTGCATTTCTTAGACATTATTGTTGCCTCCTTTTCTTCTGATTGAGGTTTTTTCAAACACATGGCTATTTACCTCATAACTTGTGTAAAATATGTCAACTGTATATCCAAATCATCTAGGGAAACGCCATGCAACTCATCCACTGCTAATAAGCACAGTTCACACTGACAGATGCTGATGGCTTACTGCACAGCAGTACTCGGTATAGATCTAGTGGGATTTTCTCTAGGGTTACATACTTAGTTTTGTTTCTCATTTTCTCCTTAAAATCACGAAGATATCCTTGGGAATCAGTGGGAATCTGCCCAAACCAGTCAATATTCGTCTTGTTCTAATTTGTGTGACCTGCTCCTGGAAGAATGCCCTCATAGGAGTCCTGGGTTTTTTTTAGCTTTTTGGTGCAATCCAGTCAGTGTTCAGCTCACTGGAGAGGAAAAAAAAAAAAAAAAAGAAAAGGAAAAAAATCCAGCAATACAGTATCCATTATTATAAATGCTTAAGCAAACTGGATTCAGTGCCATAGCAGGCAGTGGCTTTAATATATGCTAATCCATGCTTTCAGGATATTCAGTGGATATTCACACAGTGTGATATTCACTCCAGATGTTCAATGGTGGCCTAATTCTGCACCACTCGTATTAGCAGCAGAACTATAATGATCTTTGAAGGAGCAATGCTGAGGGGTTTTCTAATTCTTTACTGCTGCATTATCTCAGTGAGAACACTCTTCAGGTATTGAGCTCCTGTATTTTATATGTGTCTTAGTGCTGTGTAATTAATGGCTTTAGCCAGGTGTGGATTTAGCACAGCAAAGTTGTTAAGTGAGCACAGAAAGGTGCTAAGTGAGCCTCCACAGGGGAGTCTAAGGGTGCCCTTGCACAATTCAGCTCCTCCTCTGCATGCTACCATAGCTGGCTTTAATCTTACCTAATACGGATAAAAACACTGATGGAATCTGGGCTGCGGAGACTTCCCTGTGTGTTGTACGAATCCTGTTGATAACAATGCATATGCATTTACAGCTGACCTCTGCTAAATGAGAAGCTGACTGTCTAGAAAAAGCTATTCTGTCCTGCAGTCAAATGAAACATGTAGGAAAAAAATCCAGAAAGGTACTTAAACCTCAAAATCAATGGAGTAAAGCACCTGAGTATGATTGCAAGTGGGAGAATGGGGTGATTGTGTCTTGTTCCTTTGAACTGAGACTAAATAAAGCTGGGGTAATCCTGCAATGCCTTGCAATGAGAATCCTCCCTCAAAGTTATGATGCCACCCTACTTACTCTGGAGAAATAATAGCCAAGTAGAGAGAAACAAAGCTAAACAATAAAATAGAGTTACAATTAGATGTGAGTTCCCAGTCTTCAAAGTGGGAAAAGAAAAGCTGGTTGGTCTTGATTTTATTTTCAGGTGGTGCCTTTCTCCCCTCATAATAAAGTGCTGGTGTCATTTTAGAAGATTTCACTTGTTCAGAGTATTACCATTAATGAGTGATTCTTACAAACCCCCAAGTGAAGTAGCAGCAAGTAAATAGTACCTACCTTTTCGGTAAGGGTATATGAAACTTGCAGCAGAATTCTGTGAGGAACATTTAAAAATAAACTGTCTGGTACTTAGCCTCAGAAATACTCTCCACACCGATTGATGTTTCTTTGTTGTAGTGTTTCTTTTCATTTCTGCCTGAACATGCTTAATGCTGGCCAACAGAAGAAAATTCGGTATGACACCCATTTTTCCAAGTGGATGAACCGTACAAGCTAGTGTCACTGCGACTGTTGAAACTAATCTTTCAATGTGAATGTTCAATCAGCCTGGCTTGCACATATGGAAATGACTGAACCACTTCTGTGTACAGGTTCTTGGGTGTGCATTGGATGTATAGGCTTTTGTCATAGCTTCTGTTCATGGAAATTTTAGTGTTACCTCCAGGAGAAATTTCTCTTTGAAAGATTATTTGCATGTTTTTCTCTCTGTTTCTCTCTCTCATACACTCAAACACACATGTACATAATCATGTGTATACATATATGTTATATATTATTTTTTGTAAGATTCCTGTGTCTATAGGTTACCAAATACCCATTATAATACATATATAAGATAGAAGACACAATGCATACACCAGCATCTGTAATAGAAATTATACTTGCAGCACTGCTATGCTGCTGTATCATGCTGTATACGCTGGTTTTGCAAGATAAGTGAGTGGGCTTTTTCAGTATTATGTATTGAGCTAATGCTCTCATTCTAATACACACTTCTGTGGGTATGAATTCTTGTGAAATGGACTTTTTTGAATTACATCGTCTTATCCTAAGATAAACAACTATTATATTTGGTATCATTTTGTTGTAACAGGAAAGCCTACACTAACAGACCCATAGCTGTTAATTTGCAGATGTGAGAATTCAGCAGTGCAAAGCTTGATTTATTTGCTCACCCAGTGTTATGTTCTATAATTAATTTAGTCTTCTTTTCACATGGAACAAAAAACATAACATTTTCCATGGGGAATCATCCAAGTGTGTCAGATTAAATACTTAAGTCTCTTTTAATTTAACTTAATTTTTCTCCTACACCCTCTATTACTTAGCATCTCTCACTTACTTAGAAAGATTTGCTAAGGTAGGATATATTTTTGAAGGGTAGATGTGTGTGCTTAGAAACCAAGTTTCAAATATCCAGATACCTGATTCAAATATCCAGATATTCAGATACTTTCTCCTGTCTTTTCATGGTGTGAGAAAAGAGAGAATGGTGTGCTAACAGTTCTTGTGATGTCCACAGTCTTTAAGGTTATATGGAGATGATGGCGAAATATACAGCCCATTATGGAGGACTGGTGGAATATACATGCAGTTCAAAGGCTTCAGGTTTTGGCAGATGTAAGTGCTGTCTTGGGCTGAGGATGATCAAATCTAAATTATGTAGACCCTGCTGTCGTTAATTTTTTAGCAAATGCCTGGGTAAACATTCTGTCAGTATCTGGGATGAAGTCTTTGAACAAAGTATAATACTTCTCTAGGTTAGAGATGGTAATCAGATTAAGAAAGGAGCTAAATTGTAAAATCTTGGTCCTGCATATGAGAGGGACCACTCAGGTTTACACAATTGCTATAAAAGCCTACCCAGCCTCTAAGCACACATTCCTTTCTTCATTAACCATGCAACAGAGTGTCTCCCAAGTTATCTCCAAAAAGCAGAGATCCCAGTTACTAGAGGAAGCCTCTAAGTAATTTTTCTGAAAGATTTCAAAAAAGCCTTCTTTAAAAAAATTAACATTTTGGAGCTGGTTAGCACTTAAAACAAAACAGAACGGTTATTTAATCAATTTCTCAAATAACCTGTAATTAAAGAAATATTCTGACAAGGACATTTTCGCTGCTGGCTATCACATTATTGATAATTGGCTGTGGTCCACAGAGAAACCAAGTTTATGCAAGTCATAATTGCTTGAGTGGTTTTTGTTCTGAACTGAAATGGCCAGAACTGCTTTTCTGACCAGTTCTGACCAGAATTACTTTTCCTCCAGATGACAAGGTGCAGCTGATGCAGAACTTTACCTGTATTAAATAATAACAGTGTTTTTTACTAATCAGTGAAGTCCAAAACGTCCAAATTTGTTGGTCTTGCTGCTTTTTCACAAATTTAGGTATCTGCTTCTACACCATAGGATGTCAGAGTGTTTTATTGAGATCATGTGAACCTAAGAACAGATCCCTTATCATTACAGACAGACATTTCCACTGTTGCCTTCATGCAAGGTTTAAGGTCTTTCAACCACCCATGTCCTTCCTTTTTTTTCATATTAAGCTTGGCTTTTCTCCCAGGAACTGAACTTCAGAAACAGTAAAGAAGTTATGCCTTTGTAGAATTAATCAGACACATTTGATTAGATGCTGCTGCCTTTCCAAATTCATGACAAGTTTTAAATTTGTATTTTGTTTTAAAATTCAAATCCCTCAGCACACAACACATGTACACATACATAGTAACACTTCTCAAATCTTATGAAATTTTTGTTAATTGACTTTCTGTCCACCTGTCATGCAAGATTACTGTGCAGTGTATTCATAATTTGTATTTCTTTGCAGAATGGCCTTCTTTAGAAATACATGCAGGGACTTGAAGGAAGGAATACATCATTCTTTAAAATCATCCTCAGAGTAAAACTGTCTTTTTGGATTTAGAGTTTGAGGAATGGAACCACTTATTCTATCTTTTTAACAATAAAAGTTTTTTTTAATTCCATCGTATTTATACTGGCAAAACTTAATATAGGTTCTCGGTCTGATTTTCCATTTCGGTCTTTATTGTGGACTTATGTGGGTAACAAGGGACTACAGACAAGTAGCGATCACAAGTTGTGATCCAGGTACTCCTGTGAATTTTAATATTTCACTAGTTGAACACTTTTTACTACTGTCCATGTCATTTACTACAGTTGAGGTAATAAAATTTTATGATTATCCATTTCTATATCAAAGATTTATCTGCTTCAACATCCCATGTCAGCATGAAAAGAACATGGCAAGCCTATAAATGGTGTTTCTGTGGATAGTTTTCTCGTCCTGTAACTGTGTATTGCTCAGGTTCCTGAGTTATGAGTAACAGCTTATTTATATTTATTTATATTTAATAGATATATAGATATATAGATATTTATATTTATATAGATATAAATATTTATATTTAATAATATTTTAGATTCTTGTGCTAATGATTTGTGCGTGGAGTGACTCTTGGCCTGCAACTCCACACCGATCTTTTGGATGTTGATGTATACACTGAGTCCACTTACACTGGGAAGGGAGCAATTTGCTGTGAAAGTTTAGAAGAACAGAAGCATTTCTTGCTGACTACCCACAGAGAACTAAGGAAAGTTTATCCCTTATAATTATTATTAAATACACTGTGATTTAAGCACTTTTCCCATTAATTCTGTGCTACCTCTGGAAGTTCATTTTACTATTTCAGTTTTAAAAATACATAGTTGAATTTCAGCAGCTATCTAGCAAAGTAGTTTCAAACAGAAAGAAAATATCCCAAACAGGACTGGAAACTCAGGACACAAAAATCAATATCTTTTTTTTTTCAAATAATTTTGAAATTTTTCCTATAAAAGGTTTTTATTTCAATGTGCCCACAAACAATTGAAATGGAAGACACATATGAGCATGAGAAACAGAAGTGATTTTCAAGACATAAATTCCTCTACTCACTCCAGATATAGACAGTATTTATCTTCTTCTTTTGTGATCTATCTTTACACATTTTGCTTTAATCCAAGAATTGTAGCATCTAAACCTTCTCACATGGAATGCCGTGCGACAAAGCTCCAATGGCAATGAGATCCTTACTGAGCATTTGTGATTTTGATCAGATGCAAATCACTAAACCACACTAGTGACAAATGTTGATATTTTATTTTTTGGCCACTGGAAACTCTTGCAGTTTTAGTTTGTGGGGCTTATTTTGGTTTGTTTTGGTTTTTGATTTTTTGGTGGTTTGGTTTTTTTGTGGAGTTTTTTGTTTGTGGGTTTTTTTTTTTTTTATTTATGCGTTTTTTGCTCATTGTAAACATGCAAACAGTTTGTCTGCTCTGAATAATAAAGAGTTAAAGATGCATGACTCAGCTTTGCTGTCTCATTCATTCTGATGAAACAACCTTTGAAACTTCAGATGAAAGAGAAGCTTGTCATCCTACCCTAAGTCCTCTTCTAAGAGCTAAATGCTATCACTTAAAAGCACTAGTCACCCAAACCGCTTTTTATCAATTTTCAATTAAGCAATAGCAATCAATAAGGTGTTGCTGTCCCAGCCTGAAAGCAGCTAGGAAAGACTATTCCTGCCTTCCAACTGCTTCAAGATAGGCCACCTGCTGCACTGTAATTTCTCAGGAGTTATCACTCTACCTCGGAGGCACTGCATGGAGGAAAATGCTATGTTGCACTCAGTCTCAAACTGTGTTGCCTCCTCCTGTCCATCTGTACTGGGGACCTTCAGCAAACCTGCAGTGCCCTTTCCCTGAATGTGCAGAAAATAATTGCATAAATGGCTGATAAAGTAGGAATCCCTTTGTGGCCAAATCTGTTAATTAGAAACATTAATTGTAGGGCTACTGATTAATTAATTGGTAGTGATCTGGCACAGCAGAATTTAGTCTCCAGCTAAGATTTTATGACAAAGATTCTGATTGATGAAATCAGAATAATCTCCCTTACGATTCACAAGACATCAATTCTCTCAGTTAATAAAATATATGTAAACTGAAAATATCACTGCAAATATAAAGTATTGTCTGTATTATCACTGCAAATATAAAGCAGTGTCTGTGTTACCATCTTTAAAATGTTGTATTAGAAAGTTTTTCATGTTAGCTGTGTCACCAGCAGTCATCCTAGGTCACTTATACTAATGCTATCACCTCTTCTTTGTTAGCTGATGTGTTTTACTGTATTTCCCTAATTTCTATTTCCTAATAAGAAATTTCCATCTTTCTTATAAGCAATACACAAAATACAGCTCCAATAGACATCAGGCTGCTATTACTATTATGATGCTAATTTGCACAGGAAATATCTCAATTTGTTTTTATTTTCATCCTACTCCCAGATTTTAGTTTCATTTTAGTCCTGAAATTCTGGCACAAATCCAAGTCTCTTGGGTTTTTCAAGAACATGGAGCCTGAAAGTCCAGTACTAAGGGTCATAGACACTGCCCTTGTGTTTACACAAAGCTTTTAAGCCTCGTCTTGTATTAGTCAATGTTTTTGTTAAGCTGCTTGACCTTGTCCATACTGAACCCCTTTTGAACACATTCAACAGTCAGACTTTGGGGGTTTTTAAGTGCTAACAGTTGAGGACTAATATTAAATATGATCTCTATGAGAAGGGACAATGGTTAATTGATCTTAACGAAAGTGATAAAAGCTAGTTGAAAAACTTTAGAATTATTCTAAATAAACTCTCTTGTGTGTTTTAAAAGGTATTTGGAAGAGTGTTTAGTAATTTATATAACTTTATCAGAGGACAATTATGATTTTGGTCTATTTTCTGTTTCAATCTGATCTAACATCAGCCTGGCCTAACTTGGATGCTGGATCATTTTTTGAGCAGCTGTTTGGATTATATAGCTTCTAGGAGTCCCTTCTCATCTTAATTATTGCTTTATACTACCCATTTTGATTTTGAATGAATATGATAGCATTAATTGCATTAAGCCTATTTGTGATGCATAGTAGTCTGAGCTCCAAGTTGAGGACAAACAAGTATTATTGCTACAACAAAATATGACATCTTTAGCTCCACTAAATCTTTTGTTCTCTTAAAAAATAGGGCCATTTTTATGATCTGTTCACTTTGAAGGTTATCCCATGAATGTGAGCAGAAAATCTGTGGAAGAAATGAGCACTGACATAAACAAGGATGACAGGGCAATGTGTCCTGACTGATTTTTGCAACTGTAGTTCTTTTTTTATGGATAAGTTATGTGCAAACCAACTCTGTTTTCTACATGTGTGACCATTATTTAAAAGTATTCGATCTGAAAAAAATCAGACTGTAGATGGTCAGCAAAAGATTCATATTGAATGCTCGCTATTTATAGCATGTGAGTAGTCAGTCAAATAAGAAGGGGCAGATTCTGATCCCCAGAAGAAAGTATCTCCATTTTCTCTGTACTGAGATTACTGGTTACTTTTTGTTCTATTTAACCAGCTCTTTAGACATTCTTAAAAGCATTTTCAAGAAAATATTATCAACACTTCTTTGTATATTTAGGCTCAGGCCTGTGAGCTCAACATCTGTAGCTCTTTGCAGTAAAAGTCTTTAATACCATTGTCCTCCAGAAAGATACACAATTTATGTCATGACTGCAATGGGTGTCTGTACTTTAATCTTCTTGTTGGGTTTATGGTTCACATAGAATAAGTAACAGACAAATACAAGCATGTTAGGCACGAACACTTTATGAGAAACACTGCAATGGGTGTCTGTACTTTAATCTTCTTGTTGGGTTTATGGTTCACATAGAATAAGTAACAGACAAATACAAGCATGTTAGGCACGAACACTTTATGAGAAACACAAAACCTTTAACAACATTGCACTCACTGGAGAGAACATCATAAAAGAAATCTAGTACATAGATTACTGTTAATAGAATTGCAAACAGAAATGTTTAAAGCACATTTAAGTGCCAGTTTCCAAGATCTGTTTATATCAACGTTACCCGTGCCTTTTTATGTCTGGTATTTCACTTGAATCTTCTTTAGAGATTTTGCTCCATGCCGTAGATTACACTAAGAAGGCACTGAGAGTCAAAGTTCAAAAACTTCCTCAGCTGCTTTTCTCTCCCCCTAACATTTTGCATGTAACATTATGGGGAAGTTTGATGCTGTCTCTGTGCTTTAACTGAGAAACCACACGAATTTTCCCAAGGCCCTTATTTTCAGAGCCCTGCTACAGTTTTATTTATTTTTTTCTAGGGTACTATTTATGATTCTCCTTTTAATGGAGAAAATACAAGAGTAAAGAGGTGACTTTTTGAGTACAGAAGTAATATGGAATTGCTTCTCCAAAGGTTAAGGGTGAGTCAAATCCACGAACTGTGAGTGAATCTATGCACCTTTGTAGGTTTTGGAGGAGAAGAGGAGAATTTCAGGGTGGGGACCAGGGCTGGCAATGGACTTTTTTCTCATGACAAAATAAGAGTGCAGATAGGATACATGCTCAGTACTAAAAGCGTGGATATGCTCTTTGCATTCTACATGTGAAAGAAACCTAATGAAAGCTCAGATCTGCACTTCAATGGACAAATCACATGCTGTGATATTTACTTTTTGAATGCTCAGCTACTGATGGATATTCCTGTTAGTATTTTTGAGAGTGTATCTAAGAGCCATGTGTGTAGAATACAATCCAAGGAAACATAAAATGATTTTTGGCATAGTTCATTGTGGTCTGATGTATGCACAAAATGATAAATCTTAGTTACTTGCATTAATAAATAATATGTGATTGATTCTTAAAAGTTACATGATAAATGAAATAGCATTGTCTGATTTGGAATAGCTCATGATGTGTGACAGGTGGCATTAGTGTACAGGTTCTTGGGCTTTTTTTTTATCTTGGGTTTTTTGTCCTGAAAGGTGTCTACAGACATTTTGGGGAAAAAAATTGAGACTAGAGAAGAAGAAAATTGATTTGTTTTTAAGAAAAAAATGGGAGCACAGGTGAATAATCACTGGTTTAATGGCAAAAGTATCTGTTTCAGAACATCTGTATCAACTTAAGTGAAAATGGACCAGCTGGAAAAAATTAAAGCAGCATGAATCATGCATCCAAAAGGTCACTGATCTAAAAATATGCATAATAAGAAAAATATTAGAAAGTGTGTATGCAATCTAAAATTGTGAAGTAAAAATTAAAGTCCCTCTAAACATTCTAAACTTAGGACATTAATTAATTTGAAAGTAATTTGGGAAGAGGCAGAAAGCCACCCTTTGATGTCACTTTCATTATATGGAACATAGTTAAGGAGATAAAAGAAGATCATGCAGAGCCCAGGAGAAGATTAAGCCTCTTTATCTCTCTGTAGGAGGGTAAAGCAAAAATACAGGTAGTATTTCCTGTTCAGGGAAGATGCAGGAACTCCAAATGACTGAGATTTAATGTGCACTTCTCTCACTGAAGAGCATGGAAGCATAATAGGAGATGCACACAGGTGCCAAGGATCATTAAGGCACCCCAGTCAGTCAAAATCAGAAACCTAATAAGTAAAAGTCCCTCTTCTTAATAAAGTTCCAAATACAGATTTTGAAAGGAGGAGGAACAAAACAAAGTTCTGTTGGATGCTGTACCTCCTAGCCACAGCTTAACAACAAGGTAAAACTAAAGTATAGGTGGGAAAGAATATTCTGTGCAGGTACTTTTGAAGTCAAAGCCTTATTAGCAAAGCCTAGAGGTGTTCCAAAAGTAGATTATACAGCATTTTGTAAAAAGTGGCTTGTGTGTACGTGTATACCAGAAATTTTGAAAGGACACTAATTTGCCTTTCTTTTTCCTGTGGTAAAATCTCATGACAGCATCAAGCACTGGCAGAAGACTGAGATGCCGTTTTCTGGCCAAAAAATGATTGGACACAGGGCTCGCAGGGAAATGACACATGCATTGTCCCATAGAACTTTCCCTAGAAAATATAGCTCTTGTTTAATTTTATGAGTAAACAGCCCCTTATTTTCTTAGCCATCCAATTACAACAAAAGGGGCAGATGGGCTCACACTAAGCTTTTGTCAGTAATATGCCATTAAATTCAAGCGAATATGACTGATTTGCACTAATGCCTTTAACAGGCCCAAAATATTTACAGAAAGGTTTGAAAATTTTTCTCTGGTCTGCCAGTTGCCTTGGGTCTCTTAAAATCTCATGTACATGCATCTCCCTCCCTCTACTGCTCCTTTCTTTGCATCTCATAATATCACGTTGTGGGGGCACCTTCTGTATAATACCATGTCTTGGTTTGAAAGACAGGTGTTTGTTAAGAAAGGCAGAAGCCTCTCTTGAAATGGACAATGTAAACCCCCTCCTTCCAAACTATTAGAATTTTGAAATTAAGGAGCTCTCAGGCAAAGATATGGGAATAGGAATAACAGTTCTTTACTAGGAAAAATTAAAATAAAAATACAGTAATGCAAAAAACAAACAAACAAAAAAAACCAACAAAAAAAATCCCAAACCCAAGACACTGACAGAGGCAGAATACAACCTGACACCTTGTCAGTCAGGGTGTTGGTGGCAGTCCAATTAAATGATGGCTGCAGTCCTCCTGCAGTGACAGATGTGGTTCTGTTGAAGCAGTGGTCCTGCAGAAGGGTGCAGTTTTCCTCCAGAGGTCCAGTGATGATGTGGAAGGATTTGGTTTTCCTCTGGAACCCAGTGGAAAAATGCTGCCTTGGTGTTCTAAATCTCAGATTTTATTTAGGTGGGAAATGCTTGGCTCCTCTCCCTGGATGAAGCATCTCACTGTGGGATGATGTAATTTTATCAGTCATGCAATTCGACTCAATGGCCCATTATCAGAAGATACCTTCTTGAGGAAGGATGGATCAAGGAAAAGATAAAGAACACTGCCCCACTGGTTTTAAGAGATGGCCCATTAGCCGAGGATATCTCCCACAGAGATAAGGGGTCACTCCCCCAGTTGGTTTCAAAAGATGGTGATAGAATGCATACTTTTGGTCACATCCTGTATTGCAACCCAAGACATACCACCTCTTTAATTGCAAAAGTCCTTCATGGGTTTAATGACTTTCTCATATTTCTTGGAGTGTCCATTTCTGCTTGATGTTGGGGGTATCCTTCTTCTTCTGGTAAGTTTTTTGAATTCATTATTTTGCTTGTATTTTTTTTTTTTTTTTTTTTTTTTTTTTTTTTTAGTTTTTTTTCAAATAGAAGTAGGAGGGCACATAGAAGGAGGAACTATTACTATAAAAACTCTTTGGAGTGATAGAAATTAAGGGACTTTGCACCACTTTCTAAAGATGGATAAATTCCAAGTTTATTTAATTTCCCCTGGCGGTCCTTTTCACTGCTTCATCTCCTTGACTGTGAACTATCAACACAGTTGTAAATCCGAGATTAGACCGAGTGGTGAATCACTGCACCAGCAAGCAGGAAGCAAAATAGAAGCAGAAGGCCAAGCAGAGCACAGTTGCTTTACAGAGAGGGAGGATGGTGATGGAGTACACCAGAAAACGGAATGGATGGGCTATAGAAGGGAAACTGAATAACATTATTTTGAGATTATCAAAGGCTCAATTTAGCAACTCCTTCAGTGAGGTTGTGGTAGACATTTACATAGTTGGTGAAGACAGAGAAGATACATTCAGATTAAAAAAGATTGAGTAATAATTATATTTAATGGATGTTTGCCCTGTCAATTAATCCATAAGAATGAAACAGTAATTTAAGAAATAAAGCAAATTATCCTAATTATGTACAAGTATGTGTTTTATTGTTTCTGTTTGTCAATACAGCTGTCATTGGCAGGATTCCTCCCTCAAGTGACATTCTGAATGACATTCCTGAACTGGCACATTTTGTTGTGGTCATTAACGTGTAAAACAAATAAAATGTAGATTTCCTAATTGTTTTGATTTGCATGGCTTCTATAGCATGGGAGACCAGTTAGATGTAATGGTTTTCTATTAGTTCTAATTTTCTCAAAAATAAACACATTATTTTGTGTTATATCTTCATAACACAAAATGTCTTTCCAATATCAAGCACAGTATTAGAGGACCAGTCATGATCTGCAGCACTGTAAACAATTCCTTTTTCTGCTTTTACTTTTGGACTTCAATTTTTTTTTCCAGTAATTTTATAGCAATTTCTTAGCTTGCACTGTAAAGTTTTTGTCTAAAGTTCTTGCTGATTCAACAAGCTTTCAGTCTCCAAAGCAAAACTTCCCCTGCAAATGACAAAATTCTTCGTTCAACAAGGACAAGAAACAACAACACTTTCATGTTAAATTAAGAAGAACAAAGGATAATCTTGTGCTTCTCCTCAAAACTTACCTGTTCTGGCTACCAAAAAAGTTCCAACCTTGTCTGGGTTGCCACTGCCAAAATGAGAGAGGACACCATTTCAGATTGAAAAGAAGGACACTGGCAGCACCCAGTAAAGATTAATTTATGCAGGAGAGGAAAAGGGACCTTTCAGATAACCAGGAGGACTTAAAGTCAGGGAAATCTGGGCTCGTACAAAGAATCCATGGCAAGAACCCACATTCAAGTCATGAGCAGGCTAACAACAGTCAGCAGCTAATGCTCATGTCCACCTACTTGCCTTTCAGTAGTTTGGTTTTACTCTGACAGTCCTTTCTCTTCTCACAAACACCTCTCCCAGAGACTCTCATGAGTGCCTTCATGTTTGTGATGTCTCAAATTGTGGAACAGCCCCAAAGCAAATATAATCCTTTCCAAATTTTCACCAATATAATTTTATTTTTCCTCCCTTGATATGTTATTCAATGTGCATATTTGCCTTTTTCAAAGTCAGAGTCCCCTACTAATAGACCTTGATTAGAAAATCAGAAGAAGCAGGGTAGCTTACATCCCCTGTGCTTCTCAAGTATAATTAGTAGAAGGTGAGGGTGCATGAAATGATGTCTGGGAGAGCTTGAGTCCAAGAAGAAGCACAAAGGGTTAATGCACAACATGGCTGAAAAAAAGCAGAGAGTACAAGACAAATATTAGAATGGCAGAAGCTGTAAGAGGTCTCAGAAGTGTGTAACGCCTTTCAGGAGTAAGACAGACAACTAGAAGGAAACATACACTGGCCTGTGGGACAAAATAGAGGCTGTGTCAGAAAACACTTCACACATGCATTAGTGTTAAACTGAAGTATTAATATTCAAGTTCATGAGCTCTGAAGGGTACTGCTGCTTGCACATTGTTTATCACAATTTAACTTCACTTTCAAATCATGAATGACCTAATGAGTATCACATTCCTATTTATACATATATGCAGGCTCTTACCATCTACTCTGTTCATAACAGGCATTTGAGAGTTACAGAAAATCCAAAGCCAAGTCAATTATGCAAACAACTGCTCAAGGAAGTGGTGAAATCATCATCTGGAAGTGTTCAAAAGTCCTGTGGATGGGTGAATATGGTGGTCCTGCATGAGTGGTTGGCCCTGATGATCTTAGAGATCTTTTACAACCTAAACAATTCTATGGTTCTATGATTCTAAGACAATGAAGTCTCATATGGTCATGAAACAAGAAATAATGAGCAATTTCTTGTTGTTTCCTTTGGTAGAAAATACAATGAGCATCAGATTGAATTATTTAACTCTTCAAAGCAAACTCATTAATTTAGTTCCTTGGAAATTTCCCAAAAATTTGTAGAATTTCTTAACAAAACTTGTTGTGGAAACTAAAATTTTACAGAGTTTCAAAAAACAACAGCACAAATTACTGGAAAAGCAATTAATCAAAGACAATGAAATACAATGTGAAAGCTTCTGACTTACTAAGTCCTGAGGCTGGAAGGATGTTCGGGATAAGTGCCACTACTTGCCTGCTCTACTTTTGTACTCTTTTTTAAGCATCTATTGCTGACCACTGTCAGAAAAGTACAAGTCTAGTTAGACCTTTTGTCTGGGCCAGCATAGCTGTTCTTCTGTCCCTGTGTGCTTAGAGGCACAATGTGGTGAGCTGGGTTGGGTTATGCAACACACTTTTGTCTCTTCCAAAATTATTTCAAGTCTCCCTGTTGTTCCTGTTGCCACAGTCCTGACTGACTTCCACAGTCCAGTCAGGCACACCTAACTGACAATCTCTTCCCATGCTGGACTTATCCACCCCAATATCAGCGTTTGGTAACTGTCTTGGACAGACAGCTGAACTTTAGATATGAAAGAGGAGGGAGGCTCTTCCTCCATATGGCTGTGAGGGTACTGTGCTGTACCAGAGCAGATTAAGCCCATGTAGCAGTGCTGTGGGAAGATTACATTCACTGTACACTTCCTGGCCTTTCTTGCCCCAGAATCAACATCTGGGCTGAGGGCTGCAAAATGAATAACCTCCATTTGCTGTCACCAGTGTCTCTATGGCAGAGGACATTTCAACCTTCATGAAATTTGGGAAATCACTGGTGATTTTCCTGGGTTTGTAGGGCACATCCTTTAACACTAACTTCCTGCTCTTCTGTTGAGCCATGCTGAGCATCAAATGCCCTTCTCATGCACGGCCATCGTCAGCTATTGCACCTTGTGTCCAGCACAGCTCCACTGCCTACCTTGGGAGCAGAGCCTATGGGAGGTTTCATAGGAGAGCAGGCTCTGCTATGCAATTTAGGTCTCTGGGGCCCTATTTCTGGTTGAGCAACTGAACAGAAATATATATGTAAAGGTATCACGGAAATGTACAACAGGAATGTGGATGTCAAAGAATGGGAAAAATACGGTGGTCTAGAAAAAAGAGAATTGCGAGAATTTGAACCTGATCTCCTTGTCAGACATGTCAGAACACACCTCAGGGTGTCCCTGAGGACCTCAGCTTAGCAGAGTGGTTAGGGTCAATAGAAAGTGTGCATATCTCATGTTTTTTCCAAAACGGACCTTTAAATGGAGGATATTTAGCACTGGCAAAGGCAGTTCAGCAAGTATGCATCTCTCCTTCCAGTACAATGTCAAGTTGTAATCAGGTCAGAGTTCTGCCAGACAAACTTTCTGTTTTAGACATGACCTCAGTCCTCTACAGCAGGAAGCACAGGCTAATATTTGTGCAACAGAACTATGTGTGCAAAAATCTCTCCTGCAACCATACAAGCATGTGAGACTAAATAACCAGTTAGATGAGATCTGACTGTTCATACAATCCCAAGAACTGTGCATGTACAGAAACCATAATCTATTTTGAAAAGTTATAATCATGCTTTCTTGCACATAATATTATGACATTTTTGGAGGAAGCTACATTTTTTTTTATATCTATCTTACCTTTCCTCCTCAAGAAAGGGGTAGTTTTTCTTTGTCTTTAGTAACACTGACCATTTAATAGAAAGATATCACATGTTCATGCTGCTTTTATGATTTATGATAAATATATGATACTATTTCATTTTGTAGTTTATTACAAAGCTTTCTGGTTTTCAAACATAACTTCTTCCTGTATTCTGCATTCTGTTAAGTTTACCATGAATTATAGGTACTGCCTCATGTACATGGCACAAAAAAAAAAATCTGTTTATCTGATTAAAATAAAGTGGAAATCTGTTTAATCAACATGAGTACTAAATTTAAATGAAGAAAGTACTTTTTGATCAGAAGAGATATCATGCCCCTCCCTCCTGTGAATAGAAAGTGACATGTCTTTGCCACTAGCTGACTTGTGTGTGTCGCTTGTGTTGCCAGCAGCAATAGTTTCATGTGCTGATTCTAATGAGTTGCGACATGTATTGTTAATTATTCTGACATGAATTTTTCTTGTGGACAGACATTGTACATAGCATTAATAAAGTACCAGACAAATACTTTGCTGTATTACTGTTTTAAAAAGAAATTTGTTCCACAGAAAATATATTGAAAAGCAGCTCCATGATAGGAATGCAGTTTCAGGTCTATATTAGGATGAGCATGTCCTCATAATTATTTTGGTGTAACTTGGGAATGTGCAATAGGGTAACATACACGGAAATTACACACTGAAAATCCATTTATGAAAACAGAGGACTGGTGTCAGAGTGATATAAATACATACCAGACAAATGACTTTGTTTTTTATTACACAAAGCTACAGATGAAGTTAAAATAATGAAGACATGCATTTGAGAAAGTGAGGGAGGAGTTTAAGCAGGCAGTAGGAGGTCTTCAGTCTGCTGGTGTAGGATCAAACAATTTTAATCAGCAGCCCATTTCTTTTGGCATGTAGAACTGAAATCTCACTTAAAAAAATACCAAACAAACAACAAAATCCTGAAAAAATACCGTCAGCAAGGGTATTTCAGGAATTCAATGTAAAATTATAGCTTTTTATTTTTCTACTGAAAGGAACATATTGTGTCTTAAGATCGTGCTGAGTCTCACTTTCTTACTAAAATCTTTTAGAGTGATGCTGGGAGCTGGTTTTCCTGACTAGAATAATTATCTCTTGATAGTCAGAAGCGACTGCTTTTATCACGCTTTCAGTATTCAGCCATACAAAATATGGCTGACCTGGATAGCTAAAGGGAGAATGGAAGGCGAGAACATTCTCCTTTTACGTAAACTGTAACATCAGGGAATACCCTCTCCAACATAATCCTATAGCCTTGTGGGTAGGCAGTGTACATCTGGACAAAAAAATAAGATAGAAATCAAACCTGTAGTCTTTTTTAAGAACACATACTCTCTGCTTTGTTTCTGTAAACCTAGAAATAATTGATCTGAATTTCAGTTTTGGGTTACATGTGAAGGCACAGAAGATTAGTCTGGCTTTATCCAACCACTATTTTTGGTGTAATTGCTGCTGGTTTTCACAGTTGCTCAATGTTGATTTCTGTACTTTAAAGGGTTTCTCTTGCTGTCCTGTGCAATAACATGAAATTACACACTCATCGAAAACAATTAGTAAGGGAAGATGCTATAACTATAAATCCCAACAATCAGATTTCTGCACACATGGATATTTAGCTTTGCATATCTTCTTTAGACCCAGGATCAGCCCTTCCTGGGATGCTATTCAGGTCAATGAAAATTAATACATAAATAATAGATTCAAAAGAAAAGTATAAATAACTCTCCTCCCTAAGCAGACATAAAAATAAACACAAACCCTAGCTGGAATATGCCTAATGAAAATCTGTTTTCTAAATCCTTTTAGAAATCTATTAAATACACCATTAATTTGCAAGACTTGCTTTTCTTAGGGATTCATGAGTTTGTAAGTCAACTGTTGGTATCAGATGGAAACAGAGGTACTCCTTTCTTCTTATTTGCATACTGCAGTTCATAATCTTTTAAAGAAACACAATGAATACTTTCAATAGGGAAATTAACATGGCACAACTAATCCCAGCAATGCAGGAACATCCTGTTGTTCCCTGTTATTGCTAGTTTTATTCTCCCTTAAACATTTTTACATCAAATTAGTGGAAACACCAGTTTATATTTAATCTCTGAGGTTGCTCATGGTATTCAAGCTGCAGTTGGATCATTTAGAAAATATCAATTTGATAATGGAATTTTTTTTAGGGTTTTTTTTTTTGTGTGGTTTTTTTTTTAGTTTTGGGGCCAACTCCATTTGGAGGCCATGGAGGAAGATGGGAGAGCCCCAAAGCCATGTAACCAAGAGATGAGTAGGGCAGTCAGCAGAGAAATGACACAGTGTCAAACCACTCCTCTGCCTGATACAAATAAGTAATTGGAACTTAATAGAGGTCTATAGGAACATGAACTAACTCTAAGGACTAGAATATGCTCTTGTCAAAATTTGAACCTGGAAGTGGATTCACTGTACAAGTGAATTTTTTTATCTGACCAATAGATTTCTGTAAAATGCTCTGAGATGGCTGGAACAGGAATTTTAACAAATATTTTTTTCTAGGTTCATTGCTTTCTTTGGTTTGGTTTGGGTTGGGTTTGATTTTGCTTTGTTTTGTTTGTCTGTTTTTAAAGAAAGTCTTTAGCTTATTTAAAACCTAAGCAATATCTCTTTGCTCGACTTTTGCTTTTGTTGCTTTTAGGTTTATAGCATTAGACCAAGTGAATCAGATTATTTCTCACAGCTCTGTACCTCTTGATACAGTGTTTAGCTATTGAAAATACTGGAAAGAAGATACATATGGTGTTGTGGGCTATTGACCTGTTTATAATGTATCATAGTGGCCTCCAGTGCTTTAATTTCCTTAACAGCCCATTTTTAGGGCTACTGTCAAGGTCAGAAAGGGTGTTTTATATATTTCTTGAGTTTCTCTGTTCCTACATTCTGCCTACATTTCAACACTTGACAAAGTATTTTTATCTTTGGACTTGGGCTTTCTGTATTTGGGAGTAGTTAGTTGGTCTGGCCCTTTTTACTTCATCTCTTGTACCTCAAATAAATTAGCACCATATCAGCTATGTTGTTATCCAGTAAACATGTACTGTGGAGAGATGAGATACCGAAAATAATGTAAAAATTAAATATTCATTGACTTGAAGGTTAGTTCGACTAGGAGTGCATGAGTGTAGGAGGAGTATGGTTTCAAGCTCTATAGTAAGCAGGTTTTCAAATTATATAAGTGACAGCCTGATTTCAGAGCTATCATTTCATCTGACCAAGAATGGAAATGGAAATTAATATATGAAAAGAAAAAGAGAGTTCTTGTGAAGATACTGTCTCACTTACGCTAATAGAGAAAATCTATACAATCCATGGAGCAAATCCATAGCAATGGAGTTAATCCATATTAACAAGTTGTAACTGGGATCAGGGTGAGGGTTCTACTGATTTGGCCCCTAGCATCTACATTTGGTATTTCTAAATACCTCAGGGTGAAAGGTTGAATTTTTTGGTTGTTTAGCTTCCATGGTAAAGCTGAGAGTGCTGGCAGTAAGAAAACATCCAAAAATTACTCATATTGCCTCCCATTTGGAATTTGCTCTGTAGAGTAGAAAGGTGCTTCTGTGGGAAATGTAGAACAATATTCTGAACATGAATTAAAAATGAAAAACTTTTGAGAGTTTTGCAATACTTGGAGACTCCAGACACAGGAATGGGACTGAAAAACAAAAAGAAATAATCAAAACACAGTACCATGTGTTGGCAGATGGATAAAAAGAGTGTCTTCCAAGGCAAAAAAAAAAAAATCTGAAAGCCCAGAGATCTGAAAGGACTAAGTAAACCTTAAAATTTTGGTGTCAGTTCTGCTGGAGACACTAGCAACTTAGAAATTAGGATACAGTTAGCAGCTTTCCCAGCCTGTTCCTGGGGGCAGTTCATACTTGTTTTTAATTACATCACTGCTGTTGGTCCAAAGAATTTGGAGTTTTTTCCATTCCTCTGCACTAGCTTTTAGTGTATTTATAAAATGTGGTCAGAAAGAAGATTAAAAATAGATCTTCTAATACTGAAATGTACTTGCTATTTTCAGTTTGGAGCTCCCACTTTTGTTTAGCATTCTGTCTAGGAGAAAATTTGATTTGTTTTAAAAGAGCATTGCATTTTACAGGCTATGAGATCTTGTGTTCATCTCACAGGCTAGTATTTTCACCACTGACACATCTGACACATAGATTCACTCATTATCGGAAAAATTGCTTACCTTAAAGTACTGTTTTCTGCAGTACGTGTAGGGTGTCAGCTCCACTTCTTCCCAGAGGTTACCTAAAGCTGCTGAATTCCTTCTCTATGCATTTCCCAGTTTTGTGATGCTTGGATTAATTAATGGCTGATGTTCTTTCACTAGATAGTTCTCTCATATTTCCATGTGCTCCTATGCATGCATGTGAGGTGCCCTGTAAATTAAAAATACTAGCAAAAATTCAGCCACTTAAAAATTATTTCTCACTTACCATATAAGTTTAGTCTTTGTATTATGTTCCCTCTAAAATAAATATTTGAGTTGAGCTTAATAAAATCTGACCATAACCTTCTGCCAAACTGTTAATGATGAAGCTTACTTCTGCCTTCCTCTCCGTGTCTGAATCTGTTTTCTTGTATGCAGACACATGCATGAGCCTTTATCTCTGTATAATGATTAAGCATGCAGAGCATCCTTTCTTTTTTACAAGTGACTCTTTAACAAGAATTTAGGAAGTTAAAAGGAATTAAAATTACAATTTACATAAAGGATTTAAATTAAAATTAACATGAAGAGCAAATAAACATCACTTGAACTGGAGAAGGACTCTGCATGCTTTTTTTGGCCTTAGTGCTGTTGCTGTCAGGATAAAGTAAAATGATATGACTTATTCCCATTCCTTATAACTCTTGTTTTACAATTTAGTGCAGGTAGGCTGGGTGTTAGTTTCAGGATTTAATGTTCCTAGTCTGGAAAAAATATGAAGAAAGCTGAGTGTAACAGAGAAATAAAGATTGTTCTGAAGGGCAAAAGTCAAGACAATAATCAGTTTTTAAGGAACTCAGTAATAGACACAAACTACAGGGTTACAAGACATGTAATGATAGGCCAGGGGGTAATGGGTTTAAATGGAAAGACAGTAGATGTAGATCAGATTTAAGGAAGAAATTCTTTGCTGTGAGGGTGGTGATGCACTGGACTAGGTTACCCAGAGAAGCTGTGGATGCTCCACAAGAAGTGAGGTTGCTGGCACCTGCACCAAGCTCCATTGCAAGGATTGCATGTGCACCAACAATTGCACACTGTTTGCAGTGTTCTGGCACAGCCAGAGGACGGTTAGTTCTCACTCCAGGGGAAGTCCAAGTTATGTCTAGAATGAATAGGCAAACCTGATGGAATACTAACACATGTATCACTTGCACTTTGAGTTCATATTCAACCTAAGTACAGAATATCATGTGATGCTCTTTTAAAAGGGCGAAGGTAATGGGTAAAGGTTTTGTTGCTTTTGGACAGAGGTACAGCAATGGACTGTGAAGAAAGGTTAAAACTGTCACAAGTAAGAGCAACGTAAATGGAAGCTTCTGCATAGCCTAGTGCCTTTTTTGCTTAGAAGGAGTATAAGTGAAATGCAGAGATTAAATGGTGCCCAAGCAAACAAGATGTCTCCAGATCATGCTTTAATGTTGGAAAACAGTGAAGGGAAAAGGACAGATTCTTACGTTTTCAGCATCTGGTACTTCTGTGTTCTACTTCAATTTTCTAATAACTTTCTCCAGTATCAGAAAACACTATGTATCTGATTCTTTTTTAGTTTGAATCTCTTAGCCAAACTATTTTAAATGGTACATTACTTTTATCTATTATTGTGCTTTATTCTTACAGAACCAGTCCATGATAAATCCTCTTGCATTGCTGCAGTATCTGCAGTCAAATAGACTATTATCTATGTTCCACTGAATGCAGAGGTTAAAAAAAAGGTCAGCCTTCAAAAAAATGTCTTCCACTGCCAATTAGTTCAATATCAATCTAAATCAGATTTTTTGTCTCCGTTGTAAAACATTGTTCTAGAGAAGAACATTGGTAATGCAAAAGCTTACAGGGTTTTGTTTTATTTTTTAACTGGTCAGATAGAAGAGAGGAATGATCATTACCCCTGAGATGGAGATGAGGGACTTAATAGTCTGTTTCCCAGATATACTGACAAGTGGGTAAATATATCTGGAGAGGCTTTCTTCCTAAATGGTGAACAGTTCATGCTGTGCAAAACCTTTGACATGCATTCAGCACTTTTCCTCATTAATTTTTGTTGCATGCAATTTTTCTGTTATGATTTTAGTCAAAATTGCCTTGTTTATGACCATGATATAGTATATGGAACTGAACAAGAAAGAATTTCCTTTCTCATAGAAAGGTAATAGTTTAGAATATAGGCTTTGTTGTGCATTTGCTTTGATAAGACACCAGAGATGTATATTTTCAAAGCAAGAAAGATGAACTTTCAAAGTAAGTGTATCCCCTAAAAAGAGAGATAGCTAGAGTAGCAGTGAGGATACAGAAGAAATGGATGGAAAGGTTTTCATTGAGGAGGAAAAAAAGAGCATTTTTTTTTTTGTTTGGTTGCTTTTGTAATTTTTTGTTTGGTGGTTTGGTTTTTTTTTTTCCTCTTTTTTTCTCTCTCTTTTTTTTTTTTTTTTTTTTTTTTTTTTTGTTTTGGTTTGGTTTTTTGTTTATTTTTGGTTTTTTGTTTGCTTTTTATGACTGTGAGAGAAATTCTGTGCTGGGGAGAAGAGGGAAAAATACAGCAGAGATTTTCTCCTGGCAAACTTATAGTCTGGAGAAAAAATATGCCTTCTAAGAAGTATTTAATATATTTTATTAACATCATGTCTCAGAACGAGACACTAATTTTGTTTGAAATTCTCTGCCAGTAGCTAAATTAGCATGATTGAACTGAGAGAGGTGAAAGCCGTAATTTGAATGCTTTATTCAGATAATAATTTAAATTATAGAAAAGTGATAGAGGAGAGACATTTTTCTCTGTCACAGAATGATCATGTGTCAGAAAAGTATGCAAAACTTGAAAAGAAATATACATGAATTAACAATTTGGAGTTCTTTCCCTGAGGATAAAAACCACTAGATATAATCTGCAGGCTACTACACACACAGACAAAGACAGGCAAAAGGTGGTAAAAATTCCAATCCTTGCCATCTTTTTTATTTTCAATGATGAAGTTATTTTTAAAAGCCTTTCTAAGTTAAAGTGCGTAAAAGAACTTTTAAATTATCTAAGCAAGGGGAAATTTACAAGCTCTATATTTATTTAATAATTATTGATTTCTATTTCAATAAACTGGAAATGAAATAGTATGTAGAATGCTGAAGTTTATGGCTTGCTATATCCTGTTAGACATATATATTTATTTTCCTTTTGCTTTGCAGAAATGCTATTTTTAAATATTTTTGAAGTGCTTAGAAAAAGAGAATTCAAATGAAAACTAAAATGGCAAATAAAACCAGGAATATGTATGGATGGCAAATTCAAGAAATGTTATTGCTGAGGTTTTACAGAGTTGAATTAGTCTGGTTTAGATATAGAATTTTTCTGTACAACTTTGTATCATACATGAAATGAGTGAGACTTTACTTAAAGTTTTAAACCCCTGAAGAATTTCATAGAGCTGTATGTCTTGTTGATTTTTTAAAAAATTAATGTTTTCTTCTCTCTTGCAATCTATAAATAAAAGCCCTCAAACACCTGCAAGAATTAATGCAGGTGAGTTTCCTTTAGTTACTTGTTTGAGGCTGTGTTAAAAATTCAAGTTTAAAGTAGATTAAACAATATGGTGAAATTGTCCTAGTTTTATTTGCTCCTCATAGGCAGTGTTACAATTTTACCCCTGCCACCACACACAAGAAATCAATTTTGCAACCAAGTTAGAGAAGGACAGGACTGTTAAAGAAATCTTTGCTAATCCCTGAAGGGATAGAGCATGACATGGGTTTAACATTATTCTAACACTGTTTTACATAGATAATAATTTCACAGTTTTTAGAGCAGTGTTCAGAGAAAGTTTTTACTGTTCAGAATGCTGTAGGTGGTCAGTAAGAAGCAAAACTCATTCCTTTACTGATACAGCAGGAGAGAGTAAAGGACCATGAGAAAAAGATGTGTGGTGATGGGGCTGAACCATACTTTATATCCCTAGAAGACTATCCCATTTGCTTGTGGAAAGAACAGAACAGGTTTGTAGGAGAAGCTACATCATCAAGCCCAGCTAATAATAAGTCTTTCATATAGAAAATAGGAGGCAGAAAATATAACCACAATAAAAACGAAATGATTTTGAGCATACCTAGCAACAGTTGGTGTTGTTTCATGGCCCTTATTCAGTAGGGAGGACAATTCTGGTTGTTTCATGGCCCTTATTCAGTAGGGAGGACAATTCTGTGCACTAGGAGTCTGATAAGCATACATAAAAGGATGTTGCTTGCAAGTAATGGACTACGGACTCTGATCCACTTTAATGATATATGCTATTACGTAGGGTAATATAAATTATGTAGTCAAAGCAATGATAGAGAGGAGGAAAGAGAGGACATTTATTTTTCTGATTCTGGGATTTATTAATGCTGAAATAAGGAAAACATACCAGATGTCACAGGTAGACTTTTTTTGATAATATGCTTTTTTTTCTTTCAAGTTATGAATTTTTCAAAACCATTTTTTTTCTGCTGAAACCATATAGAATTTTCTACTCACAGCAATATCTAATCCCATGACTAAGGAATTTCATAGTTTACTGTCCCATATATGCCTACTGTTTATTTGGCAGTGGCATTTTTGGATTTCCATTTGTCATAAGAATGGGCAGTTCTCAGTTTCCTGTTTATACAGATCAATGAAAAGCTTTGAGTTCCATGTCTCAGGCTTCAAATGTGTTTTCAAAAGCTTCTTCATTATCGCCTAGGCCTTGCTCCAGTGAAGAGAACACCATGGACATTTTTTCAACTGCTTCTAGATGCCAATTTAAAATCAGGGAAAGCAGTAAAAAAAATAGTTCAAATATGCAATCCTATGCACAGCTTGAGTCCATCATGGTTGCTGGATTACTTGACTTTAAGTTATTTGTTTAAAAATACTTTAAAATATTATATGGAAGAATAATATTACATATAGAGATAATCTTAATTCTCTCATTTTTTAATGCATTCAGTCTTTTGTATAGAAAAAA
Source organism: Muscicapa striata striata (assembly GCA_030060385.1). NCBI lineage: Eukaryota > Metazoa > Chordata > Aves > Passeriformes > Muscicapidae > Muscicapa > Muscicapa striata. The sequence continues at coordinate 72,659 of JAREIS010000038.1, forward strand.
ATCCATGCTGATTCAATAATTTAAAAATGTAAATACTGTCTCTAAATGCTAAATCCACTGAAAATACATATAAGAATTCAAGCAAGATGGATCTGGCAAGGTTTGCACTCCAGGAATCTGGAGAATTCACTGGGTGTTTATGTTTCATTCTCAAATTCAGACAAATAAGCATTTCCTAATCACAAAATATGATTCAAGTCTTCAGATGATGTTAACTGGAATAAGTCTGGCCTTTATACAAGGGATGCCAGGCTGTGTCATGCAGAACTGCTCATCTTGGGAAGCAGCAGTCACACTGCTGGGACTTTTTCCTCCTGCTAACACTACTTGCAATTCAGCAGAGCTGGTTGGCTCAGATGCTGTTCTAACCTTCCAGGGATGGATCTTTTTGGATGGTACTGCAGGATGTTCTATAAACGTAATCAGTATTTTCATGATGTTCTGTCACAGAAAACAAAATTTTTAGAGCTATATAACACCACTTCTGCCTAGTCCTTGGCATTACTTGGGGTGCCTTGATTAAAGATACATAATTTAAGCTGTGATAGGATATTTTTCTGCTTATCTGTTTGTGAAGTAGAAGATGTGGGGCAAATCTTTCATGCAGGACTTTCATTCACTTGACTGAACTGCCAAATGGATAGCAGAGATTATATTTTTAATTTGAATGAGTGTCCCTTTATATTTCAGCTTTTCATCCCATCTGTAAGAATGTCTTTCAAGTTGTTTAAGTTAACTAGAATGACATGAAAACAATTCAATATACAGGTAATTTTTTAATTAGGCAGAACCACAGGTTTTCAGTATGGAAAAATATCTGGTCTTATCTTTTTCCAAAAATTTTATGTCAAACCAAAAGAGAAGGAAACTAATGTCAACTCCTCCAACAATGTTTTTGGATGATGTTTCTTTAAAAAAAAATGCAGGAATAATCAGTAACTTTATATAGATATATATATATTGTATATACATATATGTGTGTGTGTGTGTGTGTGTGTGTGTACACCCAGAATTTTTTTCTTGAAATAATTTTTGCATTTCACTGGAAAATGCCATCAAGATGATCCATGGTAGCTTTGTCAGAGTGAGTCAGCTTGGGGGTTAGCACTGTCAAATACAGAGAGGATATCAGTCACACTTCCTTTCTATAGAAAATGAAGATGCCAGTTTGATGAAAGGCAGAGCATGTTTTAGCAACTTACCCCTTTTAACCATTGCAGAATAGAGCACCTAACATGGCCAGCAGCTTCATCAGTGGGATCATTGTTCCTCATTCTGCTGCTGCAGGCTCTGCTGGAATTAACTGGGTGGGCCACAGTGCACAGATTTACCTCGATTTCAACAACAGTAATTCTGCTACCAATTCAGGGAATACAGCAAGTGTGGGCTTTGAAGAGAGCCCACCAGACACCCCATGGGCTTGTTCATGTAGCTGAAACTGGGTTACGTGGGCTATGCCTATGCCAGTGCAGAACAAGCCAATCCTATATGCTGGCCCCAGGGCAAGTGTCACAACACAGCTCACGTCTACTCAACCATATTCTCTTTGTTTCCCAAAATAGAGAGGCCTGGACTTTAGTGCCAACTGGGAGCCATCATTAGCCTTTGCTGTCCCCAGCCTGGGAGGGCATTAATTGGCACTGGCTACAAGTTGGCTGCGGGGTTGGCCACAACAGGCAACCACATGCCAGGGATGGGGTCCATGGATTCATCTTCATCAAGTGATGTCTGCACACAGGGCCATGCATGACAGTGCCCAAACAAGCTGAACTAAAGCTGCCCTAAATGTGCCTCACTCAGCCTCTCCTCAGAGGCTGAACCTAGACATCGCATGAACAAGAAGCTAGCTGAGGTTAAAATAGGACCTTGGCTTTAAATAATATACCACTTTTTTTACCTCTCCATCCTTATATATTTGTTATACAGGAAAGGAAAGTCTAAATAATTTCTCTGTGTTTATGAATTCCCAATGTGCATTAACATTCAGTGCAATAAACTGGAAATTGCCAAGTACTATTTTAAAGCTTCTTTTTTTTGGAAACCTGAAGCTTATATTTGGTCCTTTTCCTTGCAGGCACTATGGTTTCAAAAATAATAATGAAGACTACAAGTTCAATAATATATTTAATTTTGAATAATTTTGCAGGCTTTTGCAAGTAGATTTCTATAATTCTACTACATATCTCAGCTTTCTGCTTTAAAGTAAAAGAAAGTGTCTTTATATTAAGAAAATGTTTTCTCTAGGTTTATTTTTTTTCCTACAAGTTAATGGTGATGTACAATGTTTTTAGTTTCTTGAAGCTGTAGATAATCAAAACTTTTTATTTATGAAGATCTATAAAATTATCTGATTAATTCCCCAGAAATCAATGATTCAATATAAATAGTAGAATGTTTTTTAGCTGCATCACTAAGAATCATTGCACCATGTACATGGGAAGAGATTGGAGTTTATGCAAAAAATCTCCCACAATCTGGGAATAAACAGAAATTTCTATGTGGTGACCAGTAACATGAGAACAATGAGCGGACACTGAGTGGAAAGAATGTCAAAGGAGGGAAGTTGAATGCCATCAATTCCTTGAAGCTGAGAAGCTGATAAAAACCCCCTTCGAATTTATCCTTAGGATCTCTTTAGATGCAAATTCCCAGAGAAGTGGAACAAATTGACACATTCCACTCTGTGCTATGATTGGAGCAAGAAATAGCAGGTTCAGAATGATTAGGATTTGAGGAGACAGTGGTTACTAATACTGCAGCATCCCAGGTAGGGGAGAAACAATGCTGCAGCTGAACACAGATCATGTTGTATCTTGGCATCAAGGTGCCAGTGGGCTCTGGTTTTCCATAAATAATATTAGAACTCCAGTGGGATGGAATGAACTAGTGGCCAAAGCATTGGGCTGGAGTGGACTTGCACACCTCTCCTTATCCCCTGTTACCGAAGCTATATGCTATCCTGTTTGCTAGTTCCTTTTTATGTCCATTCTGCCATATTCTCCTGCCATGGTTACACCCACCTGAGAACATTTAATGCAGTTATTGCAGTTTCTCAGGCTTGACAGCAGGGTAACTGAGTCAGTCTGAATTATCTCAAAAATAACATGACAGTCAAGAAAAAGCAAAAGGTCAGAAATGCTGCTGCTGTTTTCTAGGAGAAGCTGATGGAAATATTAAGAAGGAGAGGTAGAAAGAATTTGTAGTTCTTCCAATAACTTTTTTAGGATAACTTTCTCCACGAGTCCTCTGCTGTTTTTACTTCTGTATTATTCAAAGAGCCAAGAACTGGGATAGAAACTAATAGTGAATTTTAATACTCTCACCCAATGTGGGTTTTGTCTCATCAGTATGCCTTAAAAAGCACTGAAAAGTTTTAATTTCTGTATATTAGCAAGTGCTTTGCAGAATCTGAAGCTTTACACACACAGAGGCACCTATACATATGAAGCATCACTCCTGAGCTGAATGACTTTTCCCTTTTGAGTTATTGGGAAGGATTACATCTCAAGAACATGAATGGTTGAGAACTGCAAAGCATTAGAGCAATTTTGCATGGTTTCTGCTAATGGCACGATACCCACTAAAGTAGGAGAGAGAAGTGGGAGAAGAGATGCTCAGAGCCAAGCCACAGAAATGAACATATCATAGTTTGATTGATCATGTTTAGCAAAAACATTCATTTTCCACATTAGCAACACTGACTAACCAGTAGGCAATGCCCAGAGAACCCTTTACATTACATCTACCACAGCTGATAAAAACCTTTGGAAATGTACTGCAGCACTTTTCCTTAATGTCAGTAAATCCTTCAGAGTAAGTGACCCAAATATTCAAATATAATTTGAATGTGTCACTTGCATACTAGTCCACACAAGTATGCCAGAAGCCAAACACCTCCAAAGATTTTCTGTTTAGAGACACTAAATGTACTCAATGTAAACATTGCCTAAACTACTCTGAAATGAAAAAACAACAAATAGCCTGGGGAAAAAATGAACTTCCTATGAGTAAAGGATAGAATTATCTAAAGGACCCATATCAATGTAAACTTTAACTTACAGTTATAATGCTGATTGCTTGCCATAATAGGGCAGCTGTGCCAAGAAAACTACTGATACAGGATCAAATCTGATATGTGCAATAGCCACTTATAAGAGTGTATATGTAATATGAAGTGATGAGAATTTATGTTTAATAACAAAATTATCCTTGTGAAATTTTCAGGCTGTCCGAGCACACTGTGCTCCAGAAACATATGAACAGTGAATAATTCAAAGGGAAAAAAAAATATCCATAGTCTGAGGCAGAAAAAATATTCCTTTTTACCATTTTTCTCATAGTCAGACACAGCTATGTAAAATGCCCTTTCATTAAAAAAAAAAAAAAAAAAAAAAAAAAGAGAGGTAAAATACTTCAGACATATAAAATGTATCTTTTAAAAAAACTTTGCAAAGCTTATCAACAGAACTGCCTGTAGATATCATCACTGAAGACTGAGGCAGATATCCCTACTGCAGGAAGGGTTATGAGGATAAGTATAGGGTATGTATAGGTGTTCAGACATTTTAGCTGACCACTTCACTATGAGTCCTTCTTCAGGCACTTCCAAACTGCAAAAATATTACAATGTAATGTTAGAAACTTTTTTTTTTTAATTAACCAGATGGCTTTCTTGAAACCAAAACAAATCCTTATATGCTTGTATCTCCTCTTAATGTATTTATCCCCAGTTATTTCTGTGATGGTTGACAACTGACTGGTCACATTATTATAGACACTAATTGAAAAAAGTAACCCTGCAAAATGCATTAATTATGTCTGTGAACACCAGGAACAGCACATAGAGGGTCTGGGTTTAGTGCTGTGAGACTGGGATGTGACCAAGCCATGAGACAGACTCTACATGCTCCCAGTTTCCAAATTCTTTCCTTCTCACAAATGCTGTTACAGCTACCGAGCTTTGACACCATAATTTGAAATAAGTTTATTCCCACTTCCACTGATGACCCAGTAAGAATGACTTGAAAAGATATGTACTTGGTCCAAACAGTTTTCTGAAGAGATGAATGCCTGTGTGGGAATGATTTCTATTGAAAAAGAAACATTTTACTGCCAGCCCTAAGTAGATCAGCAAGCCTTTCTAAATTCTGGGGGACTGAAATTTTATCCAGATCTCTTAATTGGGTGTCTGTTATGAAATGGTATATTTCTGCTCAAGGAAATTATTGTACATTGGTTCATTCAGCAAACCTACTAAAAATGGTTTGTACATTTTCAAAGAGGGCCACTGATTTTAGTACCACATAAATACTTTTTGAAATATAAGACAATACAGACAACAAAGGGAGACCAGAGATAACCATTTTCTTTCAGACTGTACCTCAGCTTCTCTGTAAGGGCAGAAAGAGAGGAATTCCAAATGCACTGAAAGGACTTTGAAGCATGAGTTCCATCAATATTTTTTTATTATGTTGTGTGAAAATGTCACCCCATACTTAGAAGACTTATCCTTATTTTTTCAGCTTGAGTGCTTCTACAGAGCAGGCGCCATTCAGGTCTGTAGGCAACCTGAAGCAAAAGTTATTGTCCAAGTATTGGTGCCCCGTGATAGACCTTAGAAGGCATTTCACAGCACACTGCGACACTATGTGACAGGATAGGACCAGATTAGGTGCAGAACACTTCATCCATCACTGATCAAGTGACTGCAGCCATTGTTTAAAATGTCAACAAACCAGTGAAAGCAATATGATTTATAGATTGTGCCGAAGTGACTTCAATTCTGTACACTGTCTGGATGGTAGCCGGCAGAATTCAGTAAGTGTCTGTTTCAAGAATATGCTTGAATCCTACATTAATTGTTGTCACAGTGTGACTGGGGTTTGCCAGTTTTAATATATTTAATTTCTTTTGGGGATCGAATTTAGGAGTAAAGACAAAGCAGGCTTAAAACTTAAAAGGTACAAGAAGAAATTTATTAATAACACAAAACAATTCAGAATGAGATTTCCAGATTATTCCCTCCTCCCCCTTTCCTCATACCAGCAACATACAGAAAAACACTTCAGTCAGTTATCCACTTAAATAATCATTTCAGTTCACTCCAGAGAGTAAAGTCCCTTCTTTTAGTTTAGGCTTAGAGGGTGTCTCACTATCATAACTTGCATCCGCCCAGAAACCTACAAATTATGATTTTTCTTCCTCCCATTCTCACAGTCCTTCCAGAGCTGTATATGGGTTGCTGAATCACATGGGGTGTGATTCACAAAAAAGTCTCAAATGTCACAAAAGTCTCTTTATCTCACTCTTCACCAAATATCTCTGTCCAATATTCCAGTTCCAAAGACAGAGAGCTCCATTTCTCAAGGCAAAAAAAGGTCTTCATCTCAGGCACTTAACCTCCCCAAGTATATTCCATAGTTTAAAGGAATTTAAGTAAAGTCACAATCTTCTAAAGCCCACAAAAAAAAGGTTTTAAGCTACTTATCAGTGGCGACTTTTCTGATCTCTCTTCTATAAAAACTTGGTCTTCATTCTGCTGACTTCTGTAACTCTTCTTGCTTCATGCCTTTCGTTCTGAGGAGCTCAGGAAATCTGAAGTCTCATTCAGGCACTAACAGCTAAATTTGTATCCAATCAGTAAAGAGCCAGGCTGAAGCCCTGCTGGGAAAACGCAGCCACCACGTGGAGATGAGATGGCTGGACTTCCTTCTGCTGCCGCGCAGGGCCGGGGGGCCGAGCCAAGCCAAGCCGGGCCGGGCCAAGCCGAGCCCGAGCCCGAGCCAAGCCCTGCAGAGCCGAGCTGAGCCCCGCCAGGGCTGCGCTGGGCTCCTCCCGGGGCCGGGCCAGGCCAGGTCCCCCCAGGGCCATCCCGGGACCGGGGCCTGCCAAGGCCCACACAGGGCACGGGCCGCGCGGGAGGCCCAGCCGGACCCCATGCTGGGGGCCCGGAGCCCTGCAGGCTCCTGCTCACCTCCCCGACTGGAAAGCAAAAAGAACGACACCAACCCTTTTTCCCAGTGATTTGTGAAAGCGAAACAGCCTTCTAATTGGTTTCCTGGGCTGTCAATCACCAACCCAGGTCTCTGATTGGCCCCTGCAGCCTCAGGGGAGGCTCCCAGAGAAGAGACTCTTCTCTTTGTTTCAAGCCATGTGCCTCTCAAGAGGCTCCCTTGGGGGATGGGAACCCATCCCCCTCCCTGCTCCACATGGCCCCAGCACAATTGTTAATGTACTTTTCTTATCCATCATAAAGGAAATAGGAAGCTTTAGTGAGTATTGAAAACTAAAATAATTGCTAGGAAATCAACAGAAACTGAGAGGATTTTTTACTGATGGAGTTTAAATAATTATCAGTGGAGCTGTTCTGTGAAACACTTAATAGGATAAACCACTGTCAAAAAATTACACAGTACTCTCAGCACTGAGAAACATAGACGGTATTTGGAGGCAGCTAGTTAGTGTAGGAGAGCAAATGAGCAATTAACCACAGAAGACAACCAGTTCATCTGCAAAAATACAAGATAAATGGGCTTTCCAAGAGAAGGTCACTTGTGAGTCTTTATAGCCTGGCATGTTAAGCATGATTTGCTGTCATCAATAAAAAACTCTTTTCCAAAGCAGTGGTAACTATTGTAAGCTGTTCTCATTCGCAGTTGAAACAGAGAAATAACAATGACATTTCAGGCTCCTTTCCCTTCCTTTCTCATGCTGCTCCTTTTAGAATCAGTTTATCTCACCATTTATTCAGGTTTTCTTTCAGGTTTTTAGCTAGCTGAAGATGGTTTTAATTTTGAAAATGCTGAGGGCCACCAGGAGAAAGTTTAAAAAATAACTGCAGTTTTCAGGCTATTAAATGCTTCAAAACCATTGGCTTTTTTACTCTGAGTTTTGAAGCGTTCCTACAGTTTCCACTACAAAGAAACCGTATGTCTAAAACTCAGCTCCTGACCCAGAGTCAGCAGGTGATTAAAAGTCTCTATGACAGTGGTGGGTCAACCCAGTTATCTCACCTGAGCACCCATACAGCTCTTTACTCACTTTCCTTGTCCAGCAGGATGAAAGAGAAAGGGCAGAGAACAGGCGTGAGAAAACTCAAGGGTCAGAACAAAGACAGGCAGCTCACTAACCAGGTAGTGCTGTGTGAAAACAGACAGGATTTGAAGAACTTATTATTTAATTATCATTTTGGTGATGGGAGACAAACAAAAGATAAACATCTAAAACACCTATCCTTACTCTTTGCCAGGCTCCGCTTCAGACTGCCCTTCTTATCCCTTGTCACCCCTCCAGTTCAGCTCCCTTCAGAGAGGCAATGAGAAGCATGGAGGAAGATGGTCACAGACGCAGCTGTTTCTGCAGCTCCTGCCTTTTTATGCTTTTTCTGTGCTCCAGAGTGCATCCTCTGCAGACTTCAGTCTGGTGGTGAGCCTCCCCTGCCATGGAGCACCTCCTTCCCCTCTAACTGTGGAGTTCTTTTTGTCATTTGTCATTATTTTTGTTCATTCCTCCTTTTGCCCTCATTCCCTCCTCTGATGCCTCTCCCATCTGTATTTTCTGGTCTACGGCATGTTTTTACAGAAGTGCCACCAGTTTGGTTGAAGGGCTCTGCTGTATCCTATTGTGGACCTGCTGGAGCCATCTGGAACTGGCCGTGTCCAGCACAGGGCAGGCCTGACCTCCTTTCACAGAAGGAGGCTCCTCCTCTAACAAAACCTTGCCACCTATACACAGTGCACTTAAGAATTTTAATTCAATGCCAAGGTACAGGGAATAATATGATTCTCTTCCTCTTAATGACATGTTCCCTAACCAACCACTCTATAGCTGCCGCCTCAGCTCAAAACTGTAAAACTTTTGACAGGAAATTTTGCCGTATATTCCTAGTGGGAATACCAAGCACTTCTGGCCTCTAAACATGCAGTTGTGGGTGGCGTTACACCCAGGTCCAGACAGGTGGCTTTTATCATAGCAAAGTTCCAGGAAGTGAAATAGGTCACAGATAAAAAGTGCTTAATGCTGTGCTCAAGAATGGGTACAATGCAATACACATTTCTCTTATCCAAAAGCGAATAACTTATGCAGGCTTTAATAGGGAGCCTACATTTTATATTGGCCCTAATTTGATGAGGGTGTTTCAAGCTCACTCTTTTTGCTGTGTGGCACCAGTCAGGTTAGCTAACTTTAAACTGAAGAGTTGTAAATCTGTTTTCTGGGACAAAAATATGGTAGAAATCCAGGAAACTTGGTAGTGCACAAGGGATGCTAGCCAAATTTGGAAGAAAAAAACCGGGAAACAGGGGCATAACTCCCTCACAGTGCTTATTCCTCATTGACCAGTTTGAATTGGCCTCCCTTCTGTTTTAGGCAAGCACAAAATTAATTCAGAAGAATGGAATAGGCTTCAGTTATCAGTAATCTTTTAAAAATATGTTGACTTAAGAGAATGAAAATAGCAACAGAAATCTCAACAGCCTTGTTATGTCCAACAACTGCTAAAAGTTACAGATCTATTGTTTTATAAGAACCTAGGATTGCACTTTTGCATGTGAACCATTTGCAGTGCATAACTAAAGGGATGAAAATTTTAATACTAATAATGTAATTGCCCTTTGAGCAATTGTGCATATTGTATTAAATTCAAAAGCTTTGACTTACAGCAGCATCAGAAAATGTTTTGATTCTACAAAGCACAGTTTAAGACTTTCATCAACCTACAGCCTTCAGGCACATAGGTCTCTTTCCAAAAATAGTTTAACTCCTTCTACCAAATGGGGAACATCTAAATCAAAACTCTTCAGTGTATATGTCTGCTATGTATATTGTGTAGCACAGAGAGTACTGCAATTAGTCATCCCTTCCCAGTGGTAATTACTGGAAAAAATTTAGACTTCAGGAACAGTGTCTCTTTTTTCAAAACCTATCAATCACTCTTTAAATTTGTGGATTATACAAAGCATTTTTTATGCTCCCAGTCTGTTAAATCTTGTTGTTACATCTAGCCTGAGGACCTCAGTTCACTGGCATTTTAGCAATGCAGGGGGATTAAAAATTTATATGAGAAGTTGCTAACTTTATTAACAGCTATAGTCTTCTTATGTTTTTCTGTTTTCTTTGTTTCAGAAGCTGAACATCAGAGTTAAGTGAGTCATTAGCATGCCTGTTAAGTAATATTTGATAAGGCAGACTTCCCCAGGCAAACATTTCAATTTTAAGCTGATTATTTTATACAGCTCTAAATCTTTAAATAAGCAACTTTTACAGAAGAGATATTACATTGAGAGCTAGACCAATCAATAAGCTACAAGGTTTTATTTCTGAACACATAAACACTTTTGCTGGTGTTCTGCTGCTGTTAAGGTTTTCACATTTGCTTTTGAACAGAACAAAATACTGCTTACCCTCTCAAAGCATAGAAATCATATATTAGAGTTTGGGGCAGTCATGATAGTAGAGGTAGCACTATCTTCTGGTGATTGCTGTGAATTGGAAAGGATGTGGTGGCAAAACACCCAAAGGTTGTTTTAGCCTTGATGACAGAAGTGGGAAAAATTGAAGGTTTAATGCCTCTTGTGAGGGTGTGGTCCAAAGCAGGAGGCAAGCAAGTTGTTAATATGAAAGTTTCAACCTCTACCAATCCATTCATTTACTATAAGAATACAAGAAAAAGGTGCTTGGAAATAAACAGCCTGAAAACCTCTCTGTTTCTATTTATCTGGAAAATTGAAAGAGCTAGTTAATGAACAGTAAACAGACTTGTTACTTCTTGATCACAAGAGTAGCAAAGTGTGTGCATGATGACAAAAACAATATGCACCATAGTGCAAGATGAAAAAGGGAATTTTTAAAAGAAAGTAATAATTAACATTATGTTAACATATTACTGATAACAATGTACTGGGTTTGGAAAAAGTCCCCATGTATAATGATCAAGGATTACACATAGTATAACACAGGTAAACTAAAACTGTGTTCCACATGAATCATCGGTACAGAATGATGTTGGTACCACCGAGATTAGCTAGCAGATGTAACAGCATACGTTTCAATTGTTCTCAGTCATGGGATTTCAGTCTAGAAAGAACAAGTCTCAGGATAGTCCCATAACAGGACACCATCTCAATACCCTTCAATTTCCACTACCATGGCCAGTATTCTGCAGCTGTATTAGATGCATGTTATATGATCTTTGTGGATGTCGTGAGGCAGGGAAGGAGAGGCCTGTGCTGCACAGGACAGGAAATCTCACTGACAACGTAAACTAACCATCCTGTTGCTTCGTGTTACCTTGAAACAGGTATATAAAAGAAAGTGCAATAAATCAGGTAATTTTTATGTGAGCTCATTGAATGAACCATAGGATCCATGATCACAGGAAGCAGCAGAGCATCATACTACACTTTCTTGATTAGCAGAACTTGTAGCTAGGCTTTGTCCTGTCCTTTACAGGCATCCTTCTGTACACTAACTTATTGTAATGAAGATCTGCACAGAAAATTATACCATAACCCTAGCAAGGAGAAATCTTCAGTAGTCATAAACCCTTGTGTTTGCAGGAAGTCTTTCTCATTGCATTCAAAATAAAATCAGACAATATGCTTCCAGAGAGGCAGATATGTGCATCTTTCTATCAGAATGCAGGTTTTAAATATGGCGATGACATTTCCACATTTTGCTATAAAAAGCAATAAGCTAGAATGGAAATGTTTCAAACCATTCAGTAACTTGCAATAGACTCAGAATACTGTTATTTTATATCTTTTACTAGTGTATTATTTCCATTCTTGCTGTAGCTATTGTTGCTATGGTTCCCTGTGTTGGAATACGTGTTTATCTGCACATTCCCTTTTGCTGAGGTTACCTCATATGACTTTGAAATGAAAGGAGACACGTGCTTGAAATCTTCATCCTCCAGAATCAGAAAGTCTATGGTCTGCTGATGTAAAGTACTTCAGAATAATGACCTCAAACACACTATGAGGTAGTTTGAAAGAGTGATGTAGGATGAATCTTAGTTTTGTAATGGAATGTCTTGTATGTGCATTGGCTCATCTCCAAACAAGCTGGATCATTTTTATAGCACAGAAAGTATAACTCAGTAATAAGATCTGGTGCTAGACAAAGACTTTTCAGCTCAGTCCCAGCCAGTTAGCACAGATATCAGAAGCAGCATTGTCTCCTGTTCTGCTTGGGCAGTCTCTTTGTCCTGGTTCAAAGTAGTTCAGTGCTCCAGTGCATTCTGAGATGCTGGCTTGCATCCCAAAACTGGCAGAATTGTGTCAGCATGACTCTACCGTACCACCAGTAAACTCAGCCCTATGCTGCTAAAATTGCTTTTCTTCAGCAGACAAACAAGTTTGTATGGAGACCCTTGGATAGCTTCATAGTAATCCTTGGAATAGTACTGAATGTGTTCATTGACCATAAGCTTGGTCACTGACAAGAGCAAAACAGAACCTGCATTAGGACAGTCCTTTAATTAAAAAGAAAAGAACACAACATCAGTCAGGGTTCAGGATCCACTCCTCAGTGAATACTTTCCCAACAAAGTACAAGGTTACTCCTCTCACTTGTGTTCTACATGCTCTAAGAAGAGATGTACTTGGTATGGAGATACAATTGCTTGCAGGTCTCATGGTGTCTCGGTTTGAAGGACAGGTATCTGCCAACAAACGGCAGAAGCTCCTTTTTGAAATAGAGAATTCAATTTCACTCCCTTCAAGTACTGTAATTGTTTGAAATCAAGGACTCAAGGCAGAGATAAGGGGTAGAAGTAACAGCTCTTTTACTAATATATCTAACTGCACAAGCAGAAAACAACAGCAGTTATTAAAATTACCGACAAAACCAGAAGAAAATAACCCAGTTCCAGTCCTTTCTTTAGCCGCGGACACACTCGGTCTGTGTCCGTTCCCGGGGATGTGACACGTGGCAGGGCCGGCACAGCTGCGAGAGCAGGTGGGAGCGAGGGAGGTGGGGGGAGCAGCCGCGGCCAGGCTGGGCTCAGGTGGGAGCAGCTCCTCGCTCACTGTTGTGTCCAGAGACCAGTTGTATCCCCAGGGGTAGGAGGCTAAGCAGGACAGATGCAGGGAAGCTGACCGGAGGCGTCCGGCTCTCCTGCCTCCTGGCCACGTGCAGAGCAGACCGGGGCTCTTCCTCTCCGCTCCCTTGCTGCAAACACAAGTAGCCCTGCCCGGAAGCCCGCGTGCCCCTCTGGAAGCCCGCTCTCACCTACCTGCCCCGCCCAGGGCCGTCAGAAGACCCTGGGTGCAGCCAGCAGGCCCTGCATCACAATGGGAAAAATTCTCAAAACTAATGCAGTAAGGGAACACAAACCCAACCCCCAACATTATCCACCCTGAATTTTTTCCATGCCAACATGCTACAGCAAATTAAAACCCTTAAATCATATACATACAGGCAGTTACAGGCACAGTATTATAGACAGTTCACCTTAGGACAAGGTCTCCTTGGGGTATGCATTGGGTCTTTCCATCCTTTTGCATCACCCACCAAGTGCAACTTGGTCCTTGAGCAAAAACCACTCCACAAACAGGATTATCTTTGCTGGAGGCAGAGTTCACCTAAACAGTTTTTCCTAATGTGCCTCTCAGGTGTACCACTGGGACCTTATCTCCATCTGGTGTTCCCAAGGGCTCAGATTGGGCAGGACCTGCTCGGTTAGTGGAACCTCGGGTATTCACTAACCATGTGGCCTTCAGTGGATAAATCTCTCAGTTCTTAAAAGTCCCCCCACCAAGTGCCTTCAAGGTGGTTTTAAGCAGGCCATTGCACCGTTCGACTTTCCCAGCCACTGGTGCATGGTAGGGAATATGGTACACCCACTCAATGCCGTGTTCTCTAGCCCAGGTGCTAACAAGGCTATTTTTGAAATGAGTCCCATTGTTTGACTCAATTTTCTCAGGGGTACCATGTCTCCAAAGGACTTGTTTTTCCAGGCCCAGGATGGTGTTCCTAGCAGTAGCATGGGGCACAGGGTATGTCTCCAACCACCCGGTGGTGGTGGCTTCCACCATGGTCAGCACGTAGCGCTTGCCTTGGCGGGTCTGAGGCAGTGTGATGTAGTCAATCTGCCAGGCCTCTCCATACTTATATTTGGACCAACACCCACCATACCAGAGGGGCTTCACTTGCTTGGCTTGCTTGATGGCAGCACACGTTTCATAGTCATGGATAACCTGAGAAATACTGTCCATGGTTAGATCCACCCCTCGGTCTTGTGCCTACTTATAGGTGGCGTCTCTGCCCTGATGACCTGGTGCATCATGGGCCCATTGAGCCAGGAACAATTCTCCTTTGTGTTCCCAATCTAAGTCTATCTTTGACACCTCTATCTGTGCAGCCTGATCTGCCTGCTCATTGTGCCAGTGTTCTTCATTAGCCTGACTCTTGGGAACATGGGCATCCACATGACGGACTTTCACGAGTAGCTTCTCTATCTGAGTGGCAATGTTTTTCTACTCATCAGCAGCCCAGATTGTTTTTTTTCTATGTTGCTAGTCAGCCTTTTTCCACCTTTCCAGCCAGCCCCACAGAGCATTTGCTACCATCCATGAATCGGTGCAATCAGTGCTGGTGCAATTTGTTGTGTGGGGCTCCATACAGCTGCTTTCTACTTTTGGTTCATTCCCACGATGCAAGAGGAACCGTCCGTGAAAGGGGCATAGCACGTTTCATCTGCTGGCAGTTGGTTGTATGGTGGAGCTTCTTCAGCCTGGGTCACTTGCTTTTGCTCTTCTTTGTCAGTGAGACCAAAATTTTCACCTCTGGCCAGTTTGTAATTATCTCTAAAATTCCAGGGCGATTTAGGTTGCCAATACGGGCGGGCTGCGTGATGAGGGCAATCCACTTGTTCCATGTGGCGTCGGTGGCATGGTGGGTAGAAGGAACCTTTCCTTTGAACATCCACCCCAGCACTGGCAGTCAGGGTGCCAGGAGAAGTTGTGCTTCTGTGCCAATTACCGTTGAGGCAGCTTGAACTCCTTCGTAGGCAGCCAAGATTTCCTTCTCCGTGGGAGTGTAATTGGCTTCAGACCTTCTGTAAGTTTTGCTCCAGAATCTCAGGGGTTGGCCTCGGGTCTCACTAGGCATCTTCTGCCAAAGGCTCCAGGACAGACCATGGTTCCCGGCTGCAGAGTAGAGAACATTCTTTACCTCTGGTCCCGTCCTGACTGGGCCAAGGGCTATAGCATGAGCTGTTTGATCTGGACGAAGGCTTGCTGTCGTTTAGGCCCCCCAGTGGAAATCGTTCTTCTTGCGGGTGACCAGGTGCTGGGGGTTGGGGTTTTGTTCCTTTAATGCGTGAGTTTGGAGAATTTTTCCCATTGTGATGCTAACAAAACCCGCCGGCTGTGCCCAGGGTCTTTGACTCCCTGGACGGGCGGGTAGGTGGGACCGGGGCTACTCGGAGGACCGCGAGGGCTTCCGGGCGGGGCTGCGCAGAGGAGCGTGCGGGCTTGTGGAGGGGCACTTCTGTTTCCAGCGACAGAGCGGAGAGGAGGGTACCCCCGGTCTGCGGAGCACGTGGGAGAGAGGCAGACAGCCAGACCCTGCTGCAATCAGCTGTCCTGCTACCTCGGAGGCACTGCTGACCACCAAAGACCAAACGCCTCCTACCTCTGGGAATACAACTGGTCATCTGGACACAACAGTGAGTGAGGAGCCGGCTCCCACCTGAGCCAGCCTGGCTCCGGCTGCTCCCCTCCACCTCCCTCGCTCCCACCTGCTCTGCGGCACGTGTCACATCCCTGGGAACAGGCACAGGCGGAGTGTGTCCGCGGCTAAAGAAAGGACTGGAACTGGGTTATTTTCTTCTGGTTTTTTGTCGGTAATTTTAATAACTGCTGTTGTTTTCTACCTGTGCAGTTAGATATAGTAGTAAAGAGCTGTTACTTCTACCCCCTTACCTCTGCCTTGAGTCCTTGATTTGAAACAATTATAACACTTAGAGGGGGTGAAATTAATTTCTCTATTTCAAAGGGGAACTTCTGTGTTTTATTGGCAGAACCCTGTCCTAGAAACCAGGACACCAGGTCAAGAGGGCTCACAATTTGACTGTACTCAGGGATGTGCATTCTCCAAAAGCCTATGGCACCT
This sequence comes from Muscicapa striata striata, assembly GCA_030060385.1. Lineage (NCBI taxonomy): Eukaryota > Metazoa > Chordata > Aves > Passeriformes > Muscicapidae > Muscicapa > Muscicapa striata. Next base: position 88,775 of record JAREIS010000038.1, read on the forward strand.
AGGAAAGCTTGTGTTTCCTTCTTGCTTGTTGGTGCTGACATTGCAGTGATCTTATTGATGACGTCAGTGGGGATCTGGCACTGTCTGTCTTGCCACTTCACTCCCAGGAACTGGATCTCTTGGGCAGGTCCTTTGACTTTGCTTTTCTTGATGGTGAAATCGGCTTTCAGCAAAATGTGGGTGATCTTCTCTCCCCTTCTCAAATATCTCCATTGCTGTGTTCCCCCACACAATGATGTCATCAATGTACTGCAAATGTTCTGGAGCCTCACCCTTTTCCAGTGCAGCCTGAATAAGGCCGTGGCAGATGGTGGGGCTGTTTCCACCCCTGGGGCAGTCGGTTCCAGGTGTACTGCATGCCCCTCCAGGTGAAAGCAAACTGAGGCTTGCACTCTGCTGCCAAAGGAATGGAGAAAAATTCATTGGCAATGTCAATGGTGGCATACCACCTTGCTGCCTTGGACTCCAGCTCGTACTGCAGTTCCAGCATGTCCGGCACGGCAGCACTCAGCAGTGGAGTCACTTCATTCAATGCACGATAGTCCACAGTCAATCTCCATTCCCTTTCAGACTTGCCCACAGGCCAGATGGAACTGTTGAAGGGTGAGTGGGTTTTGCTGACCACCCCTTAGCTCTCCAGCTCACAGATCATCCTGTGGATGGAGATCCCAGCATCTCAATTTGTCCGGTACTGCCGGCGGTGCACTGTCATGGTGGCAATTGGTACCTGTTGCTCTGTCACTTTCAGGAGTCCCACTGCAGATGGGTTTTCTGACAGTCCAGGCAAGGTGTTCAACTACTTAATGCTCTCTGTTGCTACAGCAGCTATTCCAAAACCCTACTTGAACCCCTTTGGGTTTTTGTAGTAGCCGTTCTTGAGAAAGTCTATGCCTAGAATGCACGGTACCCCTGGGCCAATTACAATTGGATGTTTCTGCCACCCCTTCGCTGTCAGGCTAATCTCAGCTTCCAGCAAAGTGAATTCCTGTGATCCCCCTGTCACCCCAACAATGGAAACTGGTACCTTCCCCACATGTTCTGATGGTATCAGGGTGCATTGTGAACCAGTATCAACTAACACTCTATGTTTCTGTGGCTTTGATGTGCCAGGCCATCGCACCTACACTATCCAATAGATCCTGTCATCCCATGCCTCTCCCTGGCTAGAGGCAGGGCCCCTCTAGCCCTGGTTATTATTTCTTTCTTGGGCATACATAGTGGAGGTTCCTTCCAGGGGATCTGAAAAATCATCCTCCCTTCTGTAATAACCTGCACCTTGGTTGTGGGAGGTCGAGGCTACCTTCATTTTAGCGCAGTTCCCTCGGTTGGCATTTCCCTCCCTGAGTTGACGCACCCGTGCTGCCAGGACAGAAGTGGGTTTCCCATCCCATTTTTCCATGTCTTCCCCATGGTCTCGCAGGAAGAACCACAGGTCAGCTCGTGGGGTGTATCTTCTGTCCCTAGCTGGAGGGTGTTGGGTACTAGATTTGGGGCCTGTGACTCGTACTGGTGCTGCACTGATCTTCCTTATCTCCTCCCTTATAATCTCCCTCACCTCACCTTTCAACCCTCTCATCCCCTTCACCTCCTCTTGGACCTCTTGGAGGTCCCTGGCCACAGCAGAGATGTTGGCCTGCATTGGGCCATTCATCATACTCTCAAAATTCCTGAGCTTGCTGGCAACAGAACCCACTGTCTCTCGGTGGTCATCAACATTAATCATTGCAATGTAAGTGGTATATTGAGATGGCCCCAGGGTTGCCAGATTCCACAACATCTGCCCTGTGCACCTGACCTTGTCAGGGTCATTGTCATGCTGTCCATCCCTCCCAAAGAGTATCTCTAATACTGCCACTTCTCTCAGCTGCTGGATCCCTTCCTCAATGGTCTTCCAGGGCATTCTATGGCGGTGCTCCTGCATTCTCTCTTTGTGGATAGACCTCTCTCTCACACCCATAAAAAGCTGTTCCCAGAGGGAAAGGAGGCCTTTCTCCCTTAATCTGCTTAATCTGGTCCTGGTCCAAAGATTCTAAATTCCTGGCTTCAGTGCCATCCAGTTGTACACCTGTTCCCATAAGGTCCCAGACCCGGAGTAACCAAGTTGTAAAAGCCTCACGGCCCCGTCGCACAATGTCTTTTCACAGATTACGGAGACTATCATATGAGAGGGACTCAGTGACAATCTCAGCCTCTGGCTCCCTTGCTGGTTGTGAGGACCCTCTTGGCTGATCCCCATTATCTAGGTGCCTTGTTTTGATCTTAGATTTCCTAGTTTCCACAGGGGCAACTGCTGCTGGCTGTGGCTGCCCCTGTGATCCAGCTGGAACCTGGACAGATGTAACATCTACGGGTTCCACTGCAGCATCATCAGACTCTTCCTCATTAGGGCAGGGGGAGGGTTTCTCACCAGCTGGGGAAAAGTGCTCCTTCAACATTTGGTTGTGCTGCTTTAACACCTGGCCCATGTCCTGCATCTCCTTCACTAGAACTCCCATCCACTCTGGCTGGTTCATTTCTGCAGTGGGCTGTGGGGCAACACCAGCCTCTGGGGCAGCATCCCTAGTCCCTGGGGTAGGGTCAGGCTGTGGGGCAGCATCCCTAGTACCTGGGGCAGGTTTCAGGGTTGTTATCCAAACCAGTATTCCCTTGTTTCTGAATGCTAACTAAAACAGGCCCATCAGCAACACCAGCCACTGAATAATAACACAAGCAATTAAAGCAGATCTGAAATCCTTGAAAACTGGTGGAGTAGCCTCAAAAAACTGGGTGATGGATTGGGAGAAAATTTCCCTTGCATTCATTGCCTCACAGTAAGTACCATTGTTGAAATAACCCCAGAAACACACAGTTAGAGTACGATAGCTCTGGATCCATGTGGCCACTTTCCAGAAAAAATTAAAAAACCATGAATTCCTGACATCATCAATCCGGAACAAATCGGATCATAGCTACAGTGAATTTGGTGAGGGGACCCATATTCAAATAAGGGCTTGCAAATGGGAGAGAGATATCTGTGACCACATGGAGCCCAAGCCAGATTAAACTAGACAACGTGTTGCCACTTAAGAGAGCTACCTGTCTTAACTCTCCTGTCTTACCCTTGTCTGACCTCTCCTTTTAATGTCCCCTTGCCCCACGTTCGGGTCGCCAAAATCTGTCCTGATTTGAAGGACAGGTGTCTGCCAATAAACGGCAGAAGCTCCTTTAGAAATAGAAAATTCAATTTCACTCCCTTCAAGTATTATAATTGTTTGAAATCAAGGACTCAAGGCAGAGATAAGGGGTAGAAGTAACAGCTCTTTTACTAATATATTTAACCGCACAAGTAGAAAACAACAGCAGTTATTAAAATTACCGACAAAACCAGAAGAAAATAACCCAGTTCCAGTCCTTTCTTTAGCCGCGGACACACTCGGTCTGTGTCCGTTCCCGGGGATGTGACACGTGGCAGGGCCGGCACAGCTGCGAGAGCAGGTGGGAGCGAGGGAGGTGGGGGGAGCAGCCGCGGCCAGGCTGGGCTCAGGTGGGAGCAGCTCCTCGCTCACTGTTGTGTCCAGAGACCAGTTGTATCCTCAGAGGTAGGAGGCTAAGCAGGACAGATGCAGGGAAGCTGACCAGAGGCGTCCGGCTCTCCTGCCTCCTGGCCACGTGCAGAGCAGACCGGGGCTCTTCCTCTCCGCTCCCTTGCTGCAAACACAAGTAGCCCTGCCCGGAAGCCCACGTGCCCCTCTGGAAGCCCGCTCTCACCTACCTGCCCCGTCCAGGGCTGTCAGAAGACCCTGGGCGCAGCTAGCATCACAATGGGAAAAATTCTCCAAACTAATCCAGTAAAGGAACAAAAACCAACCCCCAACACATGGATGCTATCCCTGAGGCAAACAGCTCTCCTGAGAGAGGCTAGAATGGCCATGAATGCACTTCAGTTGAGCCAAGTTCACTTATAAATTTCAATTCAATTCAATTCAAAACAAAACAAAACAAGAGAATAGAAAAAGCAAAAAAAAAGTGTACTAGTTTAGTTTTCAGTGTCTCCCCTCCACAGTGGCTCCGTTGTACTACTCACTGATGAGTGAAGCAGGAGGAAGGTGTCTCTCACAGATCTCATCAAGAACTGACCTTACAGTTTACTTTGTTATGCCCATGGTGAATACTGCATAAAGCCCCAGAATAGCACAAAAAGTGCAATAAACCCCAATGGGAGAGTATTTTTTGTACTCCTCCTGCCCCCTATGGTCAAGTAAAAGCCAGCCAAAAATTCTCTCTCCTGACTTTTGCGATATGGGAGAATTTTCAGTCCAATCCCTTACTCTTCCTTTTTCATGCAACACTGACCTAAGCATGCTCAGTGCAGCAGAGTCACGCAGAGCAAGCAATGTTTTCTTGGGGCAGAATTCAGCCATGTTTATTTATATAGCTAGACTTATCACTGCAACCTTCTGATGGTCACCATGTGTCTGGCAAGCTTCAGCTGCGGTGTTCTGGGAAGCTACAGCCTTGCTTTCTCCCATGCATTCCCCTATGCAGCCCCAAAGGAGAGAGGGGGTTCTGAGAGACAATGAAAACCCAGCTTCTATATCTAAATATTAGACCAGCTGAACTTTTGCTCCCTCCTTACTCTTCCTGTCCACATCCTGCAAATCCAGCAACTGCTTGAGACTGTTCTTTATACAGAATACATTCTGAGGTGAAACATTTGTAAGAGCTAATGCTGCATGCATTTTCACATGAACTATTGCACTTAGAAACAAATGCTATTTAAAGTGGTTTGTCCCAGGAGTGTCTCTCAGCACAATGCACTTTCCCAGAAGGGGTTCAATTCCAGGTCTTGAACTTGTCCCACGCTCCCAGACCTCATGGGCCAAAGAGAGTGGCTGAGTTGTTAAGCCCAAACCCTAGCTGAGACCTGGTACTCTGATAGCTCAATTCTGAGCCATTCAAAAATTATGTTTGTATATTCAAAGGAGGACTCAAACTTGGATTTTGTCAATCAGAAGCCCTGCTACCTCAAGAAAAGGAAGTGGTGCTCTAACCACTCCTGGGAAAGAAAACAGCTGTCCACTGCACTTTTTCCCTTCCCAAAGAAAACCCCAAGGAAATCTGTCATTATGAGCAGGGGAAAATTTGAAAGAGCAAACTGCAAAATCCAAAAATTGTTGCTATTTTTACTAATTTTTGCTGTAAAGCTATCTAGAAACCTGAAGAACTTCAACAGGGACATGATTTATTTTTTTTTAGTGCTAAACATCTGCCTTTTATGAAGAGTGTCCAGTTGGGAATCATATAGGCATGGAAGTTGATAGGGAATATAAGGTATGTACAGGAAAGGATGTCTGGGAATAGAAGACCCTTTGTTTTTAATATTTTCCTCTCTCCTCCTGTATTCTAAAATTATCTGACAAACAATGCAGATGATTTACAGCTGTCTGTTTCTTTTCAAATTGGTGATACTGCACTGATTGGCACCTCTGGGGAAACCCATGAAGGTAGTGACAATCTAATAACTGTAATCATCTCCTCCGAGCTCAAGGAACTTTCTTATCAAAGGTTTTCAGTCCGGCTTTAGAAAATATTGTTATGATTTTCCTATGTTCAGGAATGAGGGTTGAGAAACAAGAGCTCAAATTTGGTATTATTATTTGTATTTAACACACAAGATAGAAAGTCATGGGTTCTCAGGAAACACTGTCATTAATGTTCGGAGGTAAGAGGACAGAATCACTCTTATCACCCTTTCTGTGTTAATGTGCTACTGAGTTTCCCAAACATCCATTAAAAAAACAGAAGCTAGAATTTTGGCTGCTGTCTGGGAATTTTGGAATATGGACCAGAACAAATCTTGATATCATGATGTTTCCATGCATTCAAAGATAATTGATATAGAAAAAGGCTATTACCATGCATCCCTGGCAGAATTTCCATTTTGTCTGTTCTGTTGTTCATGTATGCACAAGTACCTGTCTGCAGAAAGAAAATACTTAATTTTAAGTCTTTAAATTAAGACTTAGACACAGACAGGTGCTTGCAAAATCAATTTTGAGATGAGAAGGAACCTTAATAATCTCAGACTTTTTCTTCTGCATGCAAGTGATAGGGTTGGTTGACAGTAGATCTGTGCATTTTCTGCTTCTAGCAGATATTCAAGGTTGGTGCCTTGAAGTACTTCAAGAAAATGAGAATCATTAAGAGAGAACTTTTGACAGATAAATTGAATGGCCACATTGCCATCTCTTTAACAGCTGCCGATGTTTTTGGCTCTCTGTTTCGGCAATGATTAACTGCAATCAGTTAATATATTGGTACTTATATATTGGTTTCAGAGCAATGCTCCCTAACTATACACTCATCCGTTATACAGTATGAGAGTTTGCAATGTCTTGTTAAGAATTTTGGAGCTGAAGTCCAGGATCTGTTGTCACATGGAAGGCCTTGGGTATCTCCTCTGATAATGGAGAATAGCCAAGAGATCCTTGCCCTGATACTGAGGGCAGTACAATTGTCCCAGTGTGATGACCCAGCTGGGCTGTTTAATGATACAGAAGATAAAACTGATGTGCTTCAAGCTCAAGCATTATATTGCTTCAGGGCATTTCTTTGCAGGGGGAACAGTCATGAGCAAACACATTTAATACTTAATCAATGATCTTTTCACTTTCACACCTCCCCACTTCCTGAAGTAAACAGCCCTCAAGGCATAGGGAATGAAATGGAGTCATTGAACTATGGTTTAAAACCTTTCAGCAGATTGAAAATAATTTTCCAATATTAACAACTAATTTAATCTCTGCCTACAGAGGTTTTCTGGGCTAGTACTCAGACAAAACCTCTATTGGTATGAGAAGATAAGAGAACATATGAGAAAGATTGCTTCTGTTAAGTGTTTTGAAAGATTAGCAGTATCAACAGTGCAATTTCAATTTGCAGACTTTATTTTAACCTCTTCAAATATTTGATATAACACTAGAGGTCCTTATGAACCTGATAGAGTGGATTTTTAGAATATGGAGCTAGATAGGAGTTAAACTGGGCTCTATGTACAAAGAATCTGTTCTTTATTATTTTCATTTCAGTGAGACATAAATTTCAGTAGATACATTTCAGAGTATATATTCCAGGATTTAATTAATCCCTTGGGTCTCAATAATGTTCTGATTTAAATTTCGCATAATCCCCTATTTCAGTGTTCCTACTCACTCCCTATCTCTAGCTACAAGTTAATGTTGTGCTTACTCTTTCATCATGACTCTTCTTCAAGGCTGTGTAAACTCCCTTGTTAATCAGAATAGATGTTCCTGATGAGCAGAAATATGGAAGAAATTAATACCAATCCTGACACCAAGACCTTACCTACAGTGTGTGGCCCCATTGTTACGCACAGCTGCTGACAGTGCGTGGTATGTGCTGAAGGGCATGGCACAACTCTCACTACACAAAAGCAAGCAGGACAGTTTGTGTGCAGCAATTATGCTTTCCACTGTCGTCTCCCTTGTGATCTCTCCCTTTCTAAAATATCCATGTAAGACATTCTGTGAATGTTTGTTCACCTTCCCTCAGAGAAGTAACACCATACCTGCACTTTGATGTCTGAAAGAATCCTCATGCCCTTTTAGTGATGCAGAGGGATTGGGATGGCAAGCAAACTACTTCTGCTGAAGTAATTTTGCTTCTCCTGTGTCACTAAGAGACACAGCAAAGAGTGAATGGTGTTTCTTCTGTTTCAGAAAATCATTGATTTGTGTCCTTGTATTTAAACAAAAATAAAACTGCTTGGTATATGTGCTAGCATGTGACTCTATTACTTGCTATGGGGTCATGAAAAATTCATGCAGTATATATTGGTTAAGAATGCCTTTCTTTCCTGAGACCCAAAAGACAATATTTCACTGAAACATTGATTCAAAACAAAATTACCACAGAGAACTTGTCCCCAGCATGGTACAATGCACAGCCATTTAAAATGAAGAAAGAAAGAAAGGTCACATTAAAGGAAATGCAAGTTGCATTTAATTTGGTTAAACACACAAACTCTCCAGGATGGGAGCTGTCTCCTTACATGTCGATGTAGTGCCTTACACAGCAAAGCTGTTACCCAGTGGAGCCTTCAGACCTGAACAGCACCACCACTCAGGATTTTGGGAATTAAGGGAAAGACTGAGGCTCTTAATTGATTTTCATTGGCATATCTTTTTTCCTCTGGCATTTATTTATATCCTTTGCATCTCACTGTACTTAAAATACAAGCAAATCCTACTGCAAGTTACATTGAAGAGACTATGCTATTAAGGAATATCATATTCCAATACTTGTTAGGAGGATTGTTGTGGCACACAGGCCTTTCAGTTGTGTCCGTGGAGAAATGTAAGAGAGGACCAGAAAAATAGCAAAATAATTGCATGTGATATTTTAATAAAAAATCTCCGAAGAGGCGCAGTTTGCAATAGAATTTCAACTACTGAATTTCAAAATAGAAAATTACCTGCCTAATAAAAATATAACTGGTTTCAGTTCTTATATGAGTAGCCACTTACTGCCTTTTATTCTAGTAACAGTATCTACACCAAAAGATATGCATGTGTGTAAGTACAGCTGAAATATTAATTTCACAATTATAACATTTGTGGTCTTTAATCAGTGGTTTCATGCAAAACAAACCAAGACTACAAAGGATTTCTGCAGTTGTCTGTACAGCCCAGCGAAGTGGAAGTCTTGCTGCACATCGTTCCTGCTGTGATACGGTGTGGGAGTGGAGTGGCTTTGATATATAGATGCAGTAAAGAGGGAGGAATTAGCAAGATTTAGGGACAGAACTAAAATCTTTAGATGAGCTAATAGAGGTGAAAAGGAGCAAAAATTCTTTCTGGCAGAAAACCACTTCTATGGGTTTTACAGCTCTTCACTCTAAGAGTCCATCTATTTTTTTTCTCAGTGCATTACCTGAGTCTGCTGAGTGACCCACTTGTGAGCTTACCATCTAAATCTTGCCCTCTTTCATATTCAAGGTTTTTCTTACACACTTCTCTAACCAGCCAGTCAAAAACATGCAGTAGTAACCCTCCTTACCCATTTCAGCTACTGCTTCCCTGCTGTGGATATTTAGGCTTTGGAACAGATGAATGTTAAATTTATTGTATCTCCTAGCAAATTTTCTACAATTGCTTAGTTTCCCCTCTTCCACAAACTGAATGTATGCTTATATACATCCTGAGTGCCATCTTCTGACTGTTTTACTCTATTTTAATGAGGAACAAGCTGTGCACTAAGTAGCAGAGGGTTAATCTCAGGATCTTTTTATGGCTCAAGTGATTTCATTTTAAAAGTACATGAGTTGTAAAAGTTAATAATTAAACATTAAATTGCTATGAATGTAGGAGCTGGTGCTCTTGTATAAAAAGAGTACAGAATTAGTTTGATACCTTTTATCTTGTGTATTTGCAGTATTTTCTGAGATAATAAGATTGCCTGTCCAATGAGAAAGCTTATCCATACTTTAGTAATTTGTTTCGCATTACCTTGAAATTTAAAGAGTCACTTGATAAATCCTAAATTGTGCACTTACATGTTAATGTTCTCATTTTATTGTTCTGCTAAATTTGCATTCCAAACAATAAGTATCTTTTAGTGTTGCCTAAGTTAGCCTCAGACAAGTGATCTTTTTCTAGCAGGAATGGCACCTTTGCATTTGACAGTTGTCACTGTCATCTTTTTCATTATTGGATCAAACCTAATCTAAATCACATAGATTCCATCTGTCAGGTTTTTTTTTAGAATTTAATAGCTTACTATTTGTCACCCATTATTAGCATATTAGGGACACCATGGAACTCTTTTCAATTTAGAGAAGTAATTTCATTTTACACAGCTCCCACAAACACAGAGTCTTTCTTGTCCTTTTCTAAAGAAAAGTTACCTGAATCATTTCGGAAGAATATTTTTCTGCATTTAATGTATAAACACTTGCCTGAATATTGAATTTACTTAATTTTCAGTAAAGAAAATGAACAGGAAATATTTCAATCAGAAGGTTTTCTAAAAGCTACAAAGATGCTTTCTTACTGACTGTGATGTCCTGTGTGATCTGGTTTGTGATAGGTCTAAATGGATATTACACAGTAAATCCTTTTGAAGTGCTCTTCACAGGGAGAAATAATTTGAATGAAAGTGATTATTAAATCCATCCTACAACACGCTTGTTTTGAAATTCATCTGTTTGGGGATGAAGTATTAAAACAAGTTCAGATTTACACTTTCTATAATTTAAACTTGGTGATGGTTATGGTGAGCCTTTCTTTCCAATTGAAACTTCTGTCCTGTGCTACCCAAAAATGCAGTAGTCTCCCTTTCTCACTCTAAAATCTCATACTGAGACTTCGTGATATGAGGGCTTTTCATTAAATAAGATCAGAGCTTTCCAACTTTTAGAGACAAGTCTGCCATCCTTTCAGACTATATAGAAGAGTTGGACTTAGATGGATGTGAATGATCAAACATGATGTGAACATCAGGTTCTTGTTGGATTGACTGTTATTTTGGGCAAGTAATTTAATATTATCAAACACAGCTTTTTCTAATTTCCAAGTTCATATCCATCAGCCCCCTTGCTTAAGCTGTGGGAAGGTCTCTGCTGGTTGAAGATCTGTAGGAACCCACTAATATGGGGCAATGGACAAGACTCAGACTAAAATAGTGCAAAGAGAGTGGCCTGGCAAGAGTTATATTGAGTGGTGTTGCCAGTACCTATCAGACTATTTGGAACTCTTCAGCTCATAAACGTTGGCAATTCCAACAACTGGTGGTGGAGTTTTTTTGCTGAACAGAGGAAGAAAAAACCCAAAATTTATATGAAAAATCTTAAGTCACTTTTCACCTTTCTCATCTCACTATTAAAAGTTCAGAGACAAAGAAAACCTCAGAAAATACTTTGTATTTCCTTGTCCAAATTTCACATGACACAGTGGATTAATATTTGACCCTTCACAACAGTTTGCCTACTCTTTTGTTATTCAGAATTCATGTGAAAAGAACAAAGCAATACACAGATAACATTAGTTTGTTAATATTAACTTCTCTCACAGAGCAGTAATTCAGGGTTTGCTTGATTGATATGAGTCTCACCAATAAAGACTGTGTCAGTGAGATAAGAAAATGACCCATCTATCCAAATAGTCTTCCTTTTATAGGCTGTATAAGGTATGCAATGCAAAATTCCCTGCAGAATCCTTATGTGATTATGTGTACAGAACCAGTGATTTACTAGAGGTTTTATCCTTACATAAGCATGATTTCAGATGCATTTCTTTCTGACAAACTTTGAACAGATTTGGTCATAACAGTGAGAAATGTGAAAGACTTGTGAGACCTGTGTCAATAAATGGTTTAGTTACCAAACATGCTAGATATTTTTCTGTGCTTCTGCCAGAATAGTTCAATGCTTTGCAATGTAATTCAGCTTTCCCTTTAAAACCAAACATGAAGATTGCTTGCAATTCTTGTCAAACCCACGTAAATACTGCTTTGCCCTTCTGCTGTGCCTCCCAGATCAAAAGCATCTGCAAGTATCTAATAAATATTTTTCCAGCCTCCTTGGAGGCTAGCTAATTAAATTGCATGACTTTGGAGTTATATGCGGAAACAGACTCTAAAGTTGAATAATGTGCCAGAGAAAAGGGCAGAAGTCTACATCTTAGTTAAGAACAGAAGCCAAACCATGCAGCTACTAGCCATGCATTTTAAGTTATGTGACTGCCTCTCATCTTGTTTTGGTTAGAGATACTTTTTTGACCATATACACATGATAGTATAGTGAAACCTGATGGTTTATCTTCCTCAATGTGCATAATTTGTTAATGTTTCTTCCTTTATGCCTACATTAACACGTTTTTCTGGTATGGTTCCTTGGTGAAATGATTTTAACACTTACTGTTCTAACTGCTCCCTGGATGCAATCCCTAAGGGTTGCTTTGAAGGAAAAAGCAGCTTACTTCTTTTCTAAAACATGATCTCCCAACTGAGCTCCTGTGAGTGGATTGATACATAATTTAAGCAATTCTGATTTTACACCAGAATTCCAGTTCTACACCAGCTTTGCAAGTTTGCTGTCTTACAGGAGGGTGCTTCACACTTAGATAGGAATTAATTTAGTGCAGTTAAGTCCTTTCCTGACAAGCACACAGGACTAGCAGTAGCAGTGTTCAACTGCTGGCTTTCCTGTGAGCAGGGAGCAGCTCCAGCTGCCTGGGGTGCTTTCCGTAGGACCGTGTTGGGGGGCACAGTTCTGCACCACTGGGGATACTGACTGGAGGAGGTCTCTCATAATTCTATTGCACAGAAGTTTGGATTACTTTTGGCTTTTGCTAGCTCACTCACAGCCCTAAAGGAGCAGCTGCCACAGCTTTCATTGCTGGATCTGGCAGGACTTGTGCTCCAGTGATGAAGCCAGGACATTGGTAACAAAATATTCTTTGCCAGATTTGCTCCACAAGGAAGGAAGCAGATTCATCCTGCTAAGAGATAGAAACCCAGCATTTTATGTGACAACCAGAGCTATTCCAAGCACAGAGGCTGTCAGATTGCAAATATTTAGATGAGGCATCACAAGAAATATAATGTGAAAGAATCCTACTGCTTTCTTATTAACAAGTATTCATCATCATCTGAACTCTAGCATAAGCTCAGGCACCAGTTGGCCACTATGTTAATCATTTTTATGTCTCAGCTCCAGTCACAGAGAAAAGGGAATTAAATAACTCCGTTTACAGCTACTAAAAATAAACTTGCAGACTTGCTGGATTCCTCCACATTAAAATGTAAACAACTGTCAGCTCTTCTGGAAAAGCGAGTTTTGCCCTGCTAGTAACTTCCCCAGGAGAATTTCTGTATTTTTTAAGTTTTATGCTGAAGATTTGTTTCCATAATTGGGGCTGGCCAGTTTTCTCTCAGAAAAATGAAAACTGAACTCTTTCAAGTTAAAGCAATTGCTACTAGAACTTTGGCATACAGTCCATGTGTGCCAAATGGTGTGAGCTGCTTCAGTGAGGATTGCAGCCAATCATTTTCAAATTTGGGTGCCTTAAGAGAGGCAGTTTAATCCATATTTAGACACCTAAAATGGAAGTGTCTGGTCTGGCTTCACTGCCAGCACCCACATATCCTATGGGTGTCTTCCACTGTCTGTCAAATCCAGGATATTGGAAAGCAATTCTATATCTTTTAAGGGCCTTAATTAAGGAACATTTTTTTGGCATTTAGAAAAAATATCTCAGGCCAAAATTTTAAATGCTTTGATTAAAATGTTCTTCTTATGATGTTAACTGCTTTTTAAAACTGATGTATTAAGTATGTACTCATTGCTTTACAGCACCACATGGCCCTACCTGAGATAGACTGATAGAGAAATGGAAGTCCTGGGATAGATAGAATATAATTGATACAGTGCAGTTTGATTGATATACTGCATTTAGCTTTCAGCTGAGGATCTTTGCATGGAAATACTTGGACCATATCATCAATGTATGTTGAAGTCATTGTGTAAATAATACACCAATTCACCAGTCAAAACATTCATCTGACTATCATATACGTCCCTACTATTTAAATTGGTTTGGAGGATCCCCTTTTTTGCATGGTTTAGACATCTGTCAGTCATGGACAGCTGTTATTTTACAGAATGTCCACACCTCACACATACTTCTTCAGATCTGGGAAGCAGTGAGTTACATTGATAACCATGGCAAGCTGGCAAATGGATTAATAACTTAAATAAATGCATGAAAGAATAGTCAGGAAAAGCCAAAGTAAAAGGAGAAATAATGTTTCTTCTCTTACTTTGAGGAGAGGAAAATAGCAATAGAACAGATGAAAGATTAGAATATCCCTCAATAAACATGTAGAACATCTTTCTATCAGTGTATAATCACCCAATACTCTTCACAGTTCAGTGAAAGCCTTCCAAGGGTAGAGGCTCTACTGGGTCTCCATGGTATCTCATCCAGTGCTTCCCTACCATGAAAAATCTATTTCTGCTATTAATTAGTTTGCAGACTGAAATCTATTCCTTTTTGTCCTTGGAGGACATGGAAAACAGTCCCTTAGCTCTGTGCAATAGCCTTTTAGGTACTTGAAAACTTACATCCTCCTTCAGTGTTCTACTCTTTATTTAAAATACATAAATTAAATATTTTTCTGTAAATCTTTTTCTCCTAGCCCCCAGTCTTTTTCTTTGTTCTCACATGAGATTTTTCCAATTAGGAAATAAAAATCTTCCCAATTAGAAAAAAGTCAAATCTGGACCAAAAAAAAAAAAAATGAAGAAACAAAACAAACAAACAAACAAACAAAAAAACAAAAACCCCCACCCAGCTTTACCAGCTTTATGATAAAAGGCTTCACAACTAAAATAATGATTTAATGATTGTTTGGAAAAATTTTCTTTTGAATCTGACACAAATTAGTTTGATATTTGCTCATTCAAGCATTAGAAAAAATGATGAAGTAACTTTCAATACTTTCTGTAATGTGCTCCTTTGTGCCCAGTGTCATGGCAGTTGCCTCTTTTCCAAGCAGGGTAGTGCTGATCTGCTTAATCATTCATCATGCTGAAACTTTTGTAAAACGTAGATCTTTTTCTGTGCTTCTGTATTCTTCTCTGGATCTCTTTTTAAAAAGTCTTCTTGCCCTTGCCATTGCCACCTTATACCTAGGTGGCTTTAGTGAGAATTCATGTAGTCTGGTTATGAATTTATATAGTTCAGCTATTTCACATTTGCATTCCATTAGAACTTGGACAGGTGCCATCCAATTCTGGTGGTTTGAGTATTCTGTCAATTTGCTCTATAATCTGTTTCACTAACACTTCAGTTTGTGACAGATTTTCTAACACCTCTTCTAAAAAGAAGAGTTTCAGCATGGAAATTTCCCTAAGTTTGTAAATGGCAAATGCTTTTATGCCTTGCTTATCTATTGGCTCTCACGCTTCTCTGGCAAGCTTTCTGCTCCTGATGTGTTGGAAAAAGAATTTATTATTACTTTTTATGTCTTTGCAAGTTTATCTTTTTTTTTTTTTTTTTTCCTCAAAGCCTGGTTTGGCATACACTTGCGTTTAACCTTACAGTGCTTGTAGCCTTGTCTGAGACTCTCAGTTGGACAGAACCTCATCTTTATGAAGGCAGGCTTTTTGTTCTTAAGACCTTCCCTGTCCATTCAACCGATGCCAGATTGGAGGGGTCTTTGAGTCTACTGAACTCTTCCACCTGGATCTACTGGAAGGTGTTCCTGACTACTACAGGAAGGTTGGAACTAGAAGATCTTTAAGGTCCATTCCAACCTAGGCCATTTTTTGTTTTTTACTATGATTCAGTTTAGTTACTGTAATTTTATTCATTTAGGGCAAGAGGCATAGGTCTGATGAGAGCTTCTGATACAGTGTCTTCAAATACACTCTACGTCACCCGCAAAAATGTCATACTTTTGACCAATCAGTTTACCAAAATTTAGAAAAATTATTTTGATTTAATTCCTAGGGGGTCCATTATCTCAAATGGTGATTTCTTTCCTGTTTGATGTTTTTCTTCCATTCTTCTTTCTTTTTTACCCCCTAAAAATGCCCCCTGTAGCATTTTTATACAAAGCATTAGCTTCTGGTTTCCACTTTGGTTTATATGAAGTGTTTATTCCTTTCTTGTATAGATGCCCTTTGGTTCTAATTTATTTTCGTTTGGATTTTGTTTTCTTTGTTATTGTTATTGGTTTCATCTAGTGGGCTTTTTTGGTTGGGTTTGGTTTGGTTTTCTGCTTGATTTTTTTATGGTGTTTTCTTTTTCCTCTTTTCCCAGTAAATCAGACCCTATCTCATTTTCTCAGCCATGCATTGCAGATTTTCTTTTCTGACTAAATTTGGCCCTCAGCATGGCAGGAGGATTTCAGAGACTGTGAATTTTGTACATCCTGGTTTGCATTATTTAACTTTTGCTTCAGAACCTCTCTCTTACCCCACTGCTGGCTTGAATGTGCTAAGAGGTTAAATCTTCTACTTTACCTGCAATCTTAGTCATCTGCTTTCCATATCAGGATATATGTGGTGAGGAGATTTCAGAAATATTATTTTTATTTATGAACAGATTTTTATTTTAAAAATTTGCTCTTGCCCAGAAGAATTACCTAAGGAATGCATCTCTCCTCTTTAATCAGGAGAGCATGTTTTATGAATTAGACTATTTCTGTATATTTGTGCTGAAATCAGATTTTAAATGTAAGATAAATAAATTAGGAGATAATAGCAGAATAACACTAAAAAGGGAATTCATCAAGGCAAACAGTCTACTGAATCAAGAATTTTCCTGATTCCAGGAGACTTAAATATATCTCATGTTGCACAATTTGACTGCTGATCTTCCAATGCCCTTAGTATATACTTCCATGTAAATTATTTTTTCTGTTATTACATCTATTTTTATTCTTTTGTGTGTGTGTGTGTTCTAGTTGTCAATAGTGTTTGTTATGTGAGTGCAGATAAATTATTTGGGTTTTTTATTTTATTGTTTCTCTTTTCTAAGTTTTAAATTTTCTTCCTTCTGATTAATACTCTCTAACTTCATTTCTGAAAATAAGGTAAAAAGTGAAAGTGCCACAGCTTTGTAAATTCAGCTTTGCAAACCAAGCTCAATGCAAAAAGTTTCTTTAAGTGAGAAATTTAAGTGAGAAATTATGTGTTCAAGTATACTTTCCCACTACACAAACAGTTCACAAGCAAATTGGCACACAAACGTATAATTTAAAATCTAAAATAATAGATTGATTTCGATGTATTAAAGTAGGACAATGTACTGGGAATGAGTATTCCAGAAATCTCCAATGATTTTGCTTTATTATGCTATCAGTGCCAGGCAATCTTTTCTATTTTGAACTTCTGTTTTGTATACATTTCATGCTTTTTCAAATTTTTAATAAGATTGTTAACTTTATGGTTCACAGACTTTGGGAAAATAAAAGTAAAATCAAATCAAAGTAAAATAAAATGAAAATAGTTGTGTCTTGTTGAAGAGAAAAGGCATACTGAGAGTCATTAAACAATTACATATTTTCTGTCAAAACTCTCCCAATAAGCCATGGAATAAACTCTCTTAAACCCATACAAAAAATTTATAATTTTTAATATGCTTTGGTTCAGTTCATCAGCAAAAAACTCATTTCCCAAAATGAAGAGCCATTGAAATCGCAAATTTTTACTGGAAATCTCCGTTGATGGTTTTGGTAATGTGCAGCTCTTTATTTAGCTGCAAATTAAATGCCTTTCTTCTAGAGAGCATGAAAAGGAGCAAAAGAAAGGGAAAGACACTGTGTTGTCTTGCTTCTGAGTTCTCCAAGGAGTGGGACAAAGCTTTGATGTAGTGAAACTAGGCACAGTGTATGTTTCCTCAAAATCTCAGATCCTGGCAAACTTTAAAAAATAGCATCATATTCACAGAGGTCATAGAGCATCCCACCACTTAAGTGCTCTTTCCTCCTGTCACAGCTGGGTCAGAATTTTATACCAGAGGCAACTCCCTCTTGTTCACAGGAATTTGTTGAAAGGAGGGATCAATGGGGGAGAAAACACAGTAATTCTTCATTCTCTAGAGGATAGTTTGAATTGTCCTACTTTGTTCATTACAAAAGGTTATGTTAATACCCACTGAATGACAATAAGAAGTTCATCATTAAATTGCACGTATAGATGTGCTTTATTTTTTAAAAGAAGCATCTCCCATGTAAACAAGGTGATACTATGATTGTAAATTACCATGTCAGCTCTGATGAAAATCATCATGTTGTCATAAGCAGCAGTTTCACCTAAGCATAATTTTATCAAGTGATAGAAGACCTTTTCTAGCAACAGCAAACACTCTTTGAGGTTCATGAAGTGTTAGAGCCAGCAAGTCAGGAATTTCTCTGAATTCTTCAAAGAGAAATCAGAGTGCAGGAATTGAATTAAAGCCTTTGGATGGACTCAAGTATATTAAGCCACTTACACATAGAGGTGTGAGTTTAAGTTTTAGGGTAAGTAAGTAGGTTTTAGAATGACTTTTAAGTGCTTTTAGTGATTAAAAGGTCTCAGATGCCAGAGTAGCAGTGCGAGTTCTAGTGAAGGTTGAAAAACATAGTCTTAGATATTAGTGTTTTCCGGAGGCTCCAGGAATGTAGTTTTAAACATAATAGAACTATAGTAAGAGTATTGCTTACATTTTTCAGATAGAACAAGATAGACCATATGGGTAGTTTACACATAACCTGGCATGTTAATAAACTAGAATTCTAAGAGGTTAAGGAGTGGTGGTCCAAGCTTGTCTTAGCTTGTTGGGAAGATTCTATATAAGAGCATGTACTGGGGAGAGGTGGTGCTTTTTGCCATCGCTTTTTGTCATTTTTTTTTCCATTTTGCTTTTGCTTTGCTCACCACCATCATCAACACCCAAGGAAAAGATTGGAGCTGCCACAGCAACATCAGCTTCTCGAGACCTTGACCGGAGCAGCTTCCACTTTTATTTGGGACTCTATACCAAAACTTAGTATGGACTTTAATGTCTGTGACTTTGCTTTCGAGGCTGATGTGCCTTTGTAATAAACAGCTTTATAGCAACTATTAGCTGCTTGCTCATTCTAGAAGATAACCTGACGAAGTTGGTGCCTAGAGCATTGGAGAGTTAACCCCGCAATGAGGGGGTTAATGAGAGTTGGTTCACAAAAGCACACTGGATACAGACCTGAACCACAAACAATCATCTGTGCTTTTAAATGAGGTTTTTCAGGTTGAAATCCTCACCAACACAAATAATTGTACTCACTGCAGAAATCAGCTTGAATGTCATCTGAATACACCTGACAGAGTGCGTTTGTACGATAAACTCCAGGATTGAATCTCCACTTGCTCATACTTTTTGTCAGTTTGTGTTCTCTATATTCGCAAAAGAAGTTTACCTTAATATTTTACAAGCATTTTTATGAGATTTGTTTCCCTTTAATTGTTAAAGAAAAAAAATTTCCAGATGCTCCAATGCCTTGATATGCTGCATGTACTGAGTCTCCTGTGTGCTGCAAAATTTGATTGTTCAATGGAGAAAAATCATGAAAGGATTTTCTTGAGGAAAAATTATTTGTGAACTAACCTTTCAATCTGTTGTTTCTTTCATGCAACTCCCACAGGTGATCTTTATTACATAATTAAAAAAAAATAAATTCAAAATGAAATAAAAACTCTAACGTATCAAGCTTTTAAAACTCATTAAAAACAAAACAATCTTAACAGAAACCATTGAGACAAATAGAGAACAGCCCAGAGGGCCCAATAAGTCTTTGACTGGCTGGACTTCTCTGTAAAGAGAAAAAGGAAAGGCATTTTGTCTTTCTGAAATGTGCAGACCTAGATGTAAGAATAGGAATTACAGATTTTGACAGGTTGCTCTGAACCACTTTATTATGCTCATATAGTTGAGAACAGTGTCGTAATTTCTGCAGAGCAGGCTGCTTTGTCACTCTCCTTGAAATTTTCCACCCAAACATGGCAAAGATAATATGAGTAAAATAGGGTAATTATTCATGTAGGTAACTTAGTAATGCAGTAATATAGGCCACAGAAAACATGAGAAGAATATGTAACACTGGAACTAATCAGGTCAGAGGATCATAATGAAACACCATTCCTAGACAAAAAATGATCAGCTCATTTAGAATTAAGTAGCATTAACAAAGAACGTACTGACCGGGCTTGAGGGAAAATTAAATCCAAAGAAGAATAAAGCAATCTAAAACCCTCAGTCTACTCAAATTCTCAGTGATACTAGAGTTTTACTCTCAGGACTTGGAATGCAACTGCTTTTAGCTTTAGAAACAAGAGTAAGTTCAAATGGCTTCCTCCTGAATACTCAGTTTGTATGAAGCCAGTCAGCCAACAATGCAGCAGACACTGATGCATTTGTTTTGTGTCGTTTCAAACACTATCAGTTTGATATGATGTGGCTACTGTTCTTCTTAGGGCTTGCTTAAGTTTCACACCATGGTTGCAAACACATGCTTGATCTTAGTAAGAACAGAACTAAGGGTATTTAGACCAAAGGGCTGAGGTATGCATTTGGTACAGAAAGTTTTCCTTGGTTGTGAAACCATGTTGTAGAACAGAGGATCACTGAAAGTGTCCTGGCCTTACTCATGCTCTCTCTCCTGGGAAGGTTCTAAACATGTGAACTTACAATGAAATTTAATTATAATGAGAAAGAGAAGTATTTTATTCTACTGCAAAATTCCCTTTAAATATCTATTCATTTGTGCCTTCTTGTCATCTCTTTATTCCCAAATGTGGAGATTAGGTAACAGATTGCATTGCCATGTGAAACTGAAAATGCAAATAATCTGCATTTTTTGATACTTTTGTATGAAAGTTCCACCAAAACAAGAGCATGAATTGTGATTTACATTTGTGTCGACACAAAGTGGGATCCTGCTTTGGGAAAAGCAAAAAATAATTCTCTAAAATTCCTCCTGCAAATTGTACATAAATGTTAAACTAATGTGATAACATTTTAATCTATTCTGCATAAACACTCTCACTTTGTGTTTGCATCTAGATATAAGGTATGTCTGTTTTGGCTCATGAAGTTGCAGCTGAAATATAAAAGAATTTCAGGTGCCTAGTTTGAGCAAGACAGTGTCTGCAGTTAGTGAAGCTATAAATGTCTATTAAATAAGTACACAGAAAAAGCTCTATATGCAAGCCAAATATAATAAAATATCACAATTATCTGATGAGGTAAATGAGGCACATTTAGAACAGAACATAACTTTCCTGTCATCGTCAATTCCAGTTTGGGGAATATACTTTTTTAAATACTGAAGTGAAACATCCACTTAATGGTTTTTGTGACGTGTTCAAAAATGTGCAAGTATAGGTTACCAATAAGTTTTTATCTATTTGAAATTAATTATGTTAAGGACAATGAAAAATGGATAAAATGAAAAAAACCTTATTTTTATCTTAACTGTCAATTAATTTGTATCACTGTGGCCATCTGTATGTGTTCAAGATTTTGACACATACGATGGTAATATTTTTGCTGAATGCATAATGAAAGCATGCATCATCTGCAAGAAACAGTCATTTCTGAAAATGTGCCAAGAGGATACTGCCCATGAAAATGAGCAAGAAAAACCTTGCTGCTTTTTCCTTCGAGGATGATTTTTTTTTCATAAATAGACAGTTCATTGGGATGAATGTCCCACAAGGATACCAAACAGCAGCAGAAGAGAATTGGAGTGCAATTCAGCAGCATACACTGTAGGATCGGCCACGATTTTTGGGAAATGAAGTAGCCCTCATTGTAAACTTGACTTTTTGCACAGCTTCTAGCACCCTCAAGACAAACTGATGAGCAAGGCAAGTGTGAGGCAATTTTTTTCCCTTAATACAGCAAATGTAAAAGCTTTATACACAGTTAAAAGATGGGCTTGTTTTGAGAGCATATGATCTTTTCTGAAAAGCTGAAAAGCAAGTTACTTCTTGGTTTGTGACTTTGAATAACCTCTTTCCCTTAAATTAAACTTGTACCTAGAAAGTGTCTATGTATTTAACCTTCCTAATAACACCATATGTAGGAGTGTATACTTACTTGACATAAAAAAAAATTCTCCTCCTCTACTACCCACACAAAGAGTTACTGATGATCATTTCAATCCTGAGAAACTGTCTAGAAAAGTAAGGAGGAAAAAATTTTCATAATGGATTAACCTTCACATCTTGTCTGAAGTAGGAGTCCTGTAGAAATGAGTAAGTGGCAGTTTCTGGCTCTGTCAAATTCGTGAAAACCCCCCACGTTTCATTGCTTCAAAAATCTTGCTTATTTGATGTAAACTAATACTCACATTTCTTTTCAACAAAGTCCATTTGCCACTAAGGTAGGAAAGTGAACTCAAAGTATAGCTATGTTTTCTTGCATCTGTATGTCAGGAAGACTAACATGGCTAAAATGCTCTGAGAATCATACAAAGCCAATGAACTAAAATGACAAAGAGAAAGATACCAGAGAACGCAAGCAATATAGAGAACATTTTTACATTCCACTCTATGCTAGCCCTTTAAGCTGAAAGCATTCACCTACATTTTACATTAGACACTATCAGTGGGCAGTGTTGGTTTTAAATCAAAATGAAAAAGGCTCAAATATTTGGAGATCTCCAAAGTGAATATACACTGTTATTTAGAGGAATTGAGGAATCCTGAAAACACTTTCTATTACCCCTTTTCTTTCCTACATTTTTAAAATTAGTACACAGTCTGCAAGTAGAATATGCTTTTTTTTATCTTTTTGGGGCTTTGCATCTATCTTGAGTTACCTTAGGATATGCGAAAAAAAAAAAAGTTCTCCTTTGCCATCATCTGCAAAGGAATATAAATATAAATAGGATATAAATAGGATTACAGCAATTTTGAGAAAAATATTTAAATATCTTATAGCTAATTATAACAAATAAATAGTTATCCGGTTGTATACTTTCAACCAGAAAATGCAAGTCTTTGGTGTTTCCTACTGCATGAGGTCTCACATAAGTAAATATAAAATCTAAAAAAAAAAAAAAAACTAAAAAAAACCAAACCAAACCAAACCAAAACAAACCCAAAAACAAACCACAAAAAAACCTAACCACCAAAAAAACCCCGGAAACAAAACAACCCCATAAATTTAATTTTAAACCAACAGAATTTTTTACATAATAATGCAACTACCATTGACTCCTTGCCACAGCAAGGAATTGTATCACAGGCAATGTCTTCAAGTATCACAAATAACAAACACCAAGTTGGATCTTGAACAAGTCATGTTTTGCTTTATGCCCTGGTTCTCTCTGTGCACTACTGGAATAGTAACACTTCCTTCTCTCATAGAGGGGCTATTAAGACAAGCCTACTAAGAGCTGTGAATGATTTCCAGGTAGACCATTGTAATTATCTAAGTATAAAACTTAGCAAGATATATGCCTCTATGATAGAAAAATTAATTTATTCATATGAAGGGAAACCAAGTGTGGGTTTTGTCTTCAATATGTTTCTTATTCTGCCATCCTTTTCATTGAATATTTTACTTAAGCACTTTCGTAACAGTTACTGCAGTGATAAATTACCACCTACCAAGAGCAGTCTGACCTGCATCCTTCACCTTCAGCCAGAGGTGTAGTCTTCGTTGTTTCAGTAGTTTGGGTGGGAAGGTTAATATAACCTCATGAACTTCACATTTAGTGTGCTTATGTAAGGAACAGTTCCAGGCTGAAATCCCATTTCTGAACATTCCAGTTCTACACTTCACATAAATGGATCCTGTGACAAGCTACTGTCGTGGCTGACCCCAAGGTGAAGTTTGTCGTGTCAATTTGGGAAGCATTTTGAGGGCAATTACTTACAGCAGAGCTGCCCAACTATCACCTAGAGACAGGGAAAGGAGAAAGCACTTTCAAGGTCTGCTTGTGCAATGGCATGTACATCACGTTGTCATTGGCTTAACTAACTGTATGAATGGCCTAAAGTATAATCTCCCCCTCTGAGTTTTGTTTAAAGGAGAAAAATGAGAAAAGAATCACAGTTAAAACCTGCAAGTCACTGTCGCTAAATGCTATATATAGACAGCATTTCCTTCAGGAATGAGTGAGAAAATGTCATTATTTCAGCTGTGGCTGTGTGAGCAGGCAGAAACAATTGAAAAGGGCTGAAGCAGAGATTCTTAAATGGTCTAGAAAGAAATACTATGTGAGTAGGCTATTATTTAGATGACCAATTGTCTACATCATTGATGCTCCAGTAGAACATTTTTTTTGCAGTTCTGATTTAGTCTTCGTTCAGTTTCTGAAATCGGAATAATACCAACACAGCAAGGAGATAGTACCTTTTATGCATGATACAGCAGTGAGAGCTTTCCTCTAAGTATCATGAGAATTTTGTGTAATGCTGCTCAGTCTCTCTCGTGGCCTCATTACAGAAAGGCCAAGTTAGCTTGTGGGAAGGGATCCTTCTGCTGTGGATAAGAGTTTGTAAACTCTAAGCTTTTTTGCTATATTGGATGCAGAAGGGCTAAAATACCAAAGGAGCTGGTGATACTGTATCTCATTTCAGCTTGCTCTTCCCTAATGGGCCCTGATGCTTGTGTTAGTTCTATTTCCAAGCTACATGCTGCCAAATGACAAGAAAGAAATCATCTATGAGTCAGTCTGTCTACTCCTTTCAGCTGGCCAGCTGGGGCAACAGAGGTGTAGTACTTTGATATTTAGCTGGGTTTTAGCCTGCTCTTAAACAGCCAAAATAGAAGAGAGAGAAGTTTGTGATATTGTTCGTAATTCTCGGTATGTAGGACAGATCAAATTCCCCCATCTGTAAAACCAGTGTGCAAATACACAGCTCAATAGCATCTATACTTGGGATAGACACATGATGCCTGTCCGGCAAACTATGTGGTTATTAGTTTGCCCAGTTCAAACTGGATAAGAGATATGCTGAAAATAGAATAAGAATTAATGAAGACAGAGTTTTGTGAGAAAATTACTTCCTGACCATAAACTCACGAGTTACTATTTCCCTGAACAGCAAGTAAAGGTGCACAGTTGGTTACTCTGATGACATCTGTCATGATAAATACTAAAGAGGAATAATCGTTGTTCTCAAAGCTAGAAAATGGGAAAGAAGTGAGAGGAATTATTTACTTACAAATGGAATTGAAACTCAAGATCTAAATTATGGCCACACTTCGGTTAGTAGAAGCAGAAAATGAGTGGCAAAGATCATGAGTTATGTAATTTTATTGAAAAACACTGGGCCTCTTATCTTTAACACATTTATCAGCAAAATAGAAGGGACTATATTTCATGTAAAGAAACAGAGTAAGTCCATCACTTTTTAAAAAACAGATTCTAAAATTATTAAAAGAATGGAAAAACGCATATTTTTAATTTCTGAGCCCTTCTAATGTCAATACATACTAGACTAATGTTTTTTTTCTCTAGATTTAGTGTGAAACTTCTGCCAGACAAAGCATATTCTTTGCTGACTCTGCAACAGACAATTTAGAAGCAACATAAACCAGAGGGGAGAGCTGTATGGCATAGCCAGTGATTTAAGTATATAAGAGTTTTGACTAAAGCAAACATTTTAAGGTTAGGCAACAGATAAATGGTCAAATATCACAGAAAATAGCAAATATACTATTTAAATGTCTGGTGAGTCAGTTAAAAATTAAACTTAGAGATGGGTTGCTAAACCTCGCTCCTCCCCCCAAAAAATAAAAGACGGGAAGCAATTTTCTATTTGGATAGTGAATAAGGAATAACCCCTCATACTGCAGCAGTAATTTTGACTTCTATTATATTTGCTGGAGAGGCATTAGAAGAAGTGACAGAAAATTCTCTACTCAATTCTGCTGGTGTGAAACAGACAAGAGTAGAAGCAGAGCCTCCACACAATATTCTGGACCAGTTTATCTTTCTCAGAGGTGTGCAGTGTCAGGATGACCTGTTGATTATTTGGTAGACATTGTCAAGGGTAAGTAGTGGCTCCACTTTCTTGATTAAATATTAGCTAGTGGGAGGTCTAGAAATTCCTATTAAACAATGCAATTGGTTTAATAAATTCTATGGAGAGTGAAGGGCTTAACCAGCAGGCTATGTTGCAATCAGAGAAAATGGGCTCAAATATATATGAGTGTAAATAGGAGAGAAAATCCAGTTTGACTGATTTTTAGTAGTTGTTACCAAGCTACAAAGCTATACCGTAAAAGACATGGTCTAATATCAATCTGCAATCAGAATTATATCCATTAAAAAATTAGTATGTCTGGGAAATTTGTTTCAGTGGGGTTGAACTGATGAAAATACCACTTCTGATCATATATATAGCAAAATTAGACCCCTCCACTCAGGAGCTGAGTTTCTAAAGCTTTGATTTTCAGGCACAGACCTGTCTTCAGCAATTTTTGTTGCCTGGCTATTGACCACGGAATAATAAACTGCATTGATAAAAAAATTTATCACAAATTGCAGCAAGCAGAATGCCATTTAGTAATGACAAAAAAAATTCTCTCACAGTGAGAGTGGGTAGACTCTGAAACTGTTGCCCTTCCCTAAGGGTGTTATAACTAATTGAAATTTTGCCCACTTGTACAGCAAAGTTGTCTCAGATGGTATATAATAGATCTGAGTTCCAAAAACACAGAAAGGTTTTTGCTTACCTGCATGGTCAGGAGGAGAATTTAGCTTCTCAGCAGATGACTGTAAGTAGTTAATAGAGGTTTACCAACAGTAAATTATGCTTTACAGAACTGTTTGCCTTCTACGATAAAATGGCTAGATGTGTGGCTGATCAAACAACCGTTGTCTATGACATCTATCCTGGCTTCAGCAAGGCCATTTTACACCATCTTCCATGAAACTTCATCTTCTGGGTTGATGCCTGATTAGATTTATAAAAAACTGCCAAGGTCATGAGGCAGTGGGTAATGGTCTCTGCTGGAAATTCTACTTAAAATGGATTTCCTCAAGGTTCTATCCTGTGAACTCTTCTGCTTTGTAGCTTTACCAAAACCATGGATGAAACAAGATGGATGAAGCAAAGAACAGGACAGGCATTCAGAGGGACTTGGACTACAAAATTGGGCAGACACAACCCACAGAATGCAAAAAGGTCAAAAGGCAGAGTCCTGTGCCTGACATGAACCAACTCTTTGCATTGTTAAAGGCTGGACTCTGCCCATCTGCTTAGCAGTTTTTCAGAAAAGGAACTGGAAATCCTGATAGACAGCAACCTAAAAACACATCAACTATACTGCCTTGACAGCAGCAGAACCTAACAGCCAGTTGAACTTACTAAGCAGAACATAGACAGAGGATCAAGGAAGGTGACTGTTCCCCCTCACTCAGTATTTGTTAGATCACACCTGGAATACTACATAGAGTTTGGAACTCTTGGTGTACAAAAAAGGCAGTGATAAACTGCAACAAGCTAAGTGTCACCAAAATTGTCCTGGGCTGGAGCACAAGAAACAAGGGAAGGCTGAGAGAACTGTGTGTGTTCATCTTGGAAAAGCTGTTTTGCTACTAACAAATTTTCAGTACTTATGAAAAACTGTATAAAAGATGGAGCCAAGCTCTTTACAATAACGCATGATGGGAGGACAAGAAAGAATGGTCAGAAATTAGGAGAGAAGATTCTGACCAAACACTGGGAGAACTTTTTTTACCAGCAGGATGTGCAAGCACCAGACCAGGTTTCCTTCTTTGAAAGGCTGTGGCAATTCTGTCCTCAGAGACCTTGAAACAAAACTGGACAAAGCCCTGAGCAGCTGGGGCTGAATTCAGAATTATCTGGTTTTGAGCAAGTGAATGAATACTTGAGCAAGAGGCCCAGTGGTTCAATAGCCTAATGGTTACTGTGCTGTGTCTTTCTGATTGTACAAAAGACTTCAATATAGAAACACCCATTGTAAATAGATGAGAACTTGAAATCTGGTTTTCTAGCAAGCTGATATTTTCTTCTTTAATTGCTCTGGAATATTACTTATTTAACAGGGTCTTCTCAATGCCACTGTATCAAAGTCTGTATCAATCTTCTCAATGCCACTCACACACCATACCTTCTACAGCTTCTCTGATTGTCCAGCATGATGCTCCCACTGCTGCACAGTACACTGAAATCTGGCTAGGATTTTCATCTCATTCTCCTGTAAAAGCCCGCCTTTGAAAACAGTTATCAGCAACATTACCCTATCTCTCAGTGTATCAGGATGCACATTAAAGGCACATGCAGGGGAGGAAGTTGCATTATATATATGAGTATAAGTTTTTATTGTTCACTGCTCTTTATCTCCTCAAAAAATCTGCTCCCTGTCCTAAATGTTCATTGTAATAGCTAAGAAATGAGACTGAATTCCTTTCCAGCTTTAATAATGAATCTGCAAGTGAAAGAGAAAGGTTTTGTCTGTACTTTCTGGATTTTTTTTAATAGCAAAAATTGCTTCACATAATTCATTTATGTAAATATACCCATGGAGTGACTACATCAAACTCCTTGACAACTTAAAACTGCTATGCCTGTGTTACTGCAAAGCTTCCTAATGCCTGATGGCTTTGGCAGAAATCTAGTAAACAGACATAACTCAATTATAGGAGTTTTAATACAAAATTGATTTTTTTTCCCATAACACTGCTGTTCAGAATGTTTATTAAACTGTCCTGCTTTCCTTATGTGTTGATTAAATGGAAGTCAAACTATTAAAAAAATAATGTGATGATATTATGCTGAATTTTCTGCTGATCTAAATTGGCACAGTACCAGATTTTTCTAGTAGTTTCAGTAGAACAGCAGAAATTTAACAATCATACTTTATAGACTAGCCAATTTAAAGCAATTAAGCCCAAACTTGAGTAACTAATAAGCAGGCTGAAGGACCCAAATGTCTCTGGTCTGTTTCCTTTGTTTTGTTTTGTTGCCTTTTTTTTTATTATTCCTTTTACTTTATTTCTAAAAATAAATGTTGCTGTAGAAGTGCCTCTAAAAAGAAAATGAGTGGAAATATTCTGTGGTGCTGCTGTGCTTCTTCTGTGCTTTGGGAATCTCTGATATGAACAAGATAGTAATTAAGGTAATCTCAGACAATACAGGCATTTTCAACAAGAGTAGGCAATAATATCTAGGTTAGAATCAAGTGAGGTTTTTACATGAAATCTTGTAAAATTTTAAAGGTTTTGTTGCTTGGTAAGTTTAAAATCTAATAAGACTTTTTCAAAAACAATTTGATTTAAGTAATTTTCAAACCTATATCTAACACAACTTTCAATATTTTTTGTTATTTGATTGTACTATTGCATATGATTAAACCTTAAAGCAAGAAACCAAGCAAGATGTTTCATGGTTCATGCACAGTCTTCTGACACAGAGCTGAATAAATTGATTTCCTAGCACCGACTTGCTTGTTGGAGTCAAATTCGTAAGTTCTTCCTAAGTACAGGAAGACAAAAGGAACGAGAGAAGAAATTGAACAGTTTTAGGTCCCAGGACTGATGCTGGGACCCCACAAAAAGTGGGGGAGTTGAAGATCTTTCTGTTACAATGGGTTTCTATACCAAAAGGAAGGGCAAAAGGTAATGCAGTTCCTAAGACTGAATAGTTCTAAATGTATGTGGTTGCTTTCCATAGTTCATCAGCTTCATGCATTTCTGCAGATATTTTCTTCTGCCTTTCATACAGAAATGAAATATTTAGGCAGCATGTTTTGGAGCAAGGGAGGCAAACTGAAGTGAGTCCACAGAAGAGTTTGACTGACCTAACATCAAAGAACTAACTTTGTAATTTTGCTGCTTCTCTGATGGGTGGTTGGTGCACAGTGCATCATGCTTCAAAACAAGGCTCCTAGGAAGGAGGTTAATCCATGGGCTACACTGGGCATGGTAGCTCTGTGATGTATCCCAGAGCCTTTACCTTTATTTGTCTGCACAGGCAGCAGGCTGACAGGCACTGTTGCATCCTTTCAGTCTGCACACCCCTTTACCACAGAAAACAAGGCTTACAGAATGGGGAAGGAAAGGATGGCTCCCCATACCAGAATGTCACTTTCAATACAGTTTAGAAACACAGATGTATTGTACATTGGGGGGAAAAAAGGAACTCCTCCAGGTCTTATGATTTTGGTATAACTATTGAAGACTTCATATTCTTCTTTGCTAAACAGTCAGGTTTATCAAACCAAAATAAATGGTCCTGTTCACACTGAAGACCCTGGGTCTTGAAGGAGATAAAAGGGATCAAAATATGCAAGAACAGAGATCTAAGGAAGAAAGTTATGTGATGTCTCAATTAGGATCCACAAATTGAATATTTTACATGTCCATATGCCATGAAAATTACACTTTCCTGGTATTTTTGTTGGGAGATCCTAGAGATTTTGTTAAAAGCTGTCAAAAGTACTTTTAATTGAAATTGAGAGGGAATAGTTGAATGGAGTATTACCTAGGATCCTACTGAACATTCCAGGGTTCTGAAATCAGAAAAAAAAAACAGTTATGGGTGACAGCTGATAAGTTCAGAAATTTACAAAATCAAAATGCAACTTATATTGAGCTTTTTAGTTTTAATTATTCATAGTGACCTAAACTTGTTTAAATTTGTTCTTATGGAACAAATTTAAGAATTTAAGAAAAAATTCCATCCTGAGCAAAGAAACAAATAAGAGTAAGACATTCTGTTTTTTTCCAGAAAGGCAGGCAAAATGAAATGTAGTTTGTATAATACTGAAAAAATCCAAACAGAAAGCTAGAAGATCAAGTGATTTGCAGATGAGCATAGAACACATAAAACACACATATCTGTAGTAGAGAAATAAGAGAGAAAGGAAAGCAAACTAAAGGAGGGAGGAAGGTCACATACTATTTCACCAGCTGTCTTTTGATGAATCCTAAAACATCCCATTCAATGAGAAGGTCAAACTGTGAGCAAGTGGTAGTGACAGGGAAAGCATCGAATCCGCCAAGGCAGCTATTAACCTTGAGACTTAATGCTGCTTTGCACAAATAATGGACATGAAAACAAGCATAAAGAAAGTCTAATTGTTTATAGATTTCCTCTGAAAATGCTCTGAAATTATGAAATTATGAAAGCATAGTAGATCTGAATGTGAGCATTAGGGCATCAGTTAACATGTTTATGTTTCAGTCAGTTGATATATATTTAGGTGAATTTGAATTTGATTCTATTTTCATCCTCTTTGAACATCAGCATGATTCTAAGGTTGTTCCAAAGACAGATCTACTGGTGATCTAAAATGGAATTGTCTTGCAGTGGTAAAGAGAAAGAACTATCTTTGAACTGTATTTGTAAGATCAGCCTTCAATGTAATTTCCAGCATTGACTCCCAAGTCTTCTCTTCACATTACTATGAAAGATCAGACTAATGGACATGATGCTCGAATAAATTTTTGTTTTCTATTGGTTCATAATTTTATTGAATACACTATTGTATGCAATAGATTGTATCCTGAATTTTTAAGTTTTTCTCATTCATAACTAAGGCTCATATGCTTAAGGAACCTAGACAGAAAAATGACATATCATAATAATGATTAAAGCTCTATTGGTAATATATTTTCTGTTGCTACTAATAAAAATATAAAAGCACTGGCACAGAATATGAGCAATTCCAAGAATATACATAGCCTTGATATCACTGGGAATGGGATTTGGAACTATGGCAAAGCAGCAGTAATCCTGCCTTCACAGCCCAAATGGAAAACATAATTACTCTGTTGCTGAATGTTTGAAACACAATGACTCTATAATTTGCTTGGAATAAACATCTTTAGTTTAGGTGACATAATTCTCTTCATCTCAGTCTTCACACAAATCAGATCTACCCTGCCGCCAGGGATTTTTAGAGGCTTTGAACAATAAGTGATATTGACATATTCCTAAATATTGCTCTCAGATACTTGCTAAATTATTGATGTCTGTCAACTCAGTGATTATTTGAAGAGGGATATTGACATAATGGAATTAAACTCTAAAGCGGATTTTTTGACATCTATGTCAGCAAAATACAAAACAAAAAAAAAATCAAGAGAAACATAATGGGCTTTTAAGAGTGGTCTGGACTACAGCCTGAACAATGAGACAGATCAATTTACAATTAAAAAGCAGATTAATACTTTCTGAATAGCCCACTTTTGCTCTGAAGGCAGTTGATTGTCATCATCTTCTCTAACAATTAGGTTACTTGGAGATAATTTCAGAATATATTTACAGGGATAATAACAGAATACTCTATTTTTCCATTGGTGAAATAATACTTTTCTCACAGGACAATCTGACCATTATTATAGTTTTCTTTTATTTCTCAAGTGCATGTTAATACAGAACAGTGAAGAGAATTACTTTTACAATGAATCTTCATTTTCCTAAAAATATCTGCCTGGGAACTTGTATACAGAGGAGCTGCAGTGATCTAATGAAAGATATAACACTAAGGCAGTTTATTTTAACTGGTGCAAGTTTGTCTGTAAACATTTATTAGTTTTGTTACAAAAAAAGATAACAAACTTCTCTTGCATCCCAGAGAGAAACAACATCCCACCAAGTACTTGCTGATTGTGTACAAGCACAAAAGATCCAACTACAAACAGGCTGACTTCTGCAAACTCACAAAACACAGAACATACTGGAATCTTCCACCAGTCTCACAAACTACTTAAAAGTTGAACATTTAAGCTTAATATTTAAATACAGTAGTTTATTTTAGTGTTAGTTTGCAGCTTTCTTAGGGACAGTCTCCCTTGGAACCTGGAGCTAAAGGAAGGCCCGAGGTGCTCCAGTACAGCACATGAGGCATTAGGTATCTCAGAAAGATGCTTTTATTTACAGTCACATTCAGCACTTCCTGCTGGCTGGAAGGAGAGTCTGAGATTTCTCCATCCCAAGGACTGTGTGGACACAGCTCAGTTCACTTGGAGAGGGTACTGCAGAACTCTCCCCTGGGTGTTGTTGCCTTTTGAAGGGCAACATTAGAGCCTCAGCAGACGTCTCATACCATAGAAGGAGAAGGATCTTCCTGTAATGTGCCAGAAGAACTCTTCAGTCTATGATGTAGATTTTTCAAAGATTAAAGCCTATTTTCCTTTCTAAAGACTAACCTGTTGTCTTTAGATATGTTATTTATAAGTTTACAAATTTTAGGAAGAGATTACTGGTAGGAAAGATAACAGCCTTTTCCAGCTTTAGGCATTTAGTGGGCAGGAAGTGCCAAAAATACTGAGTGTAGCAGAATGGGGACATGATCAGCCCCCTCTTTTTCACAGCCCTTCAAAATTCATTTGAAAAAGTCAAGATCTACAGGTCATCCAAACATTCTTTGTGAACAAGTACTCTGTGGCTGATTTTAAAATACATTTGCGTCCTGCACATATAAAGAGATGCTTTGCTCTTTTGTTAATGCCACAGGAGTTACAAGTAAACCCAGATGCTCTACCAAACACCAAATGCAGAGCTCACATGCATACCCTATGGTGCACAGGGTGAAGTGAGACTGGGTTTACTCTGGGTTTCCTTAACTTCACCCTCCCTTATGTCTGTGTTTCCACATGACAAAGACAGCAAGCCTTGACAGGTGCACAAGGCCCAATCTACAATTAAAGTCACCACATTCTGATAAAGTCTGGTATTACAATATTTTTTGGACATCTCTGCTTGTCTGCTTCTGAAAGGTGTAAAATATTTGGCAACAGGATTTTTCAACCCTGGCCATCTAACAATAAACAGAAAAGGAGGTTAATGTTGCTAGGAACAATGAAAAAAATCCTGCTTCTCCAGTGATTTATAAACATATGCTCCCTGCATTTGCCATCTTGTTGCTCACTGCTTAAGTAGGTAGCTATTCAATTAATACACCATTTGTGAAGTTTTAGATACATTAATGTATGTGTCCTGGTTAAGGGCAAATTTGGGAGGAAACTTCCAAAGGGGTCCCTCTAGAAAAGCAGATACAAGTGGCCCCTCTCCCAACTGGTTCAGGAAAAGATCTCCTTGGAGAAAAGTGGAAAAACCTGTTTATTTAACAAATAAAGTATTCACAAGCATAAAAAAAGGAATAATATTAAACAATAAAATTGTCACTGTTCTGAAAAGATGACAAATTCAGAAAGTCCTTTTTGTGAGGTGTAGCTCAGCTCACTCAGTCCCTCCTTTGCTGGAAAATGCCACGCCCCTGCCCCTGGTGGGCCACAAGTGTGAGGTCCCAGTGTTTCTTTGGATTTTCAGTCCAGAGCAGGTTTGAACAGTTCCAAGAAAAAGAAAAAAAAAAATCTCAGTCCAGGGTGCTCCAGTGCCTCAGCTAGCTAAAAAACCACTAACTAAAATGCAAAGGAGAGCTCTGTCCCGCTGTCTGTCTGTGCTGCAGACAACATAGTCTATGAGAGAAAAAGCTGAAAACTCCTATCTTTATGTTTTGAAAACAATTGCCTCAGACATTCCACCACTTCTCCTTATCCCCCCCTTCACTCTCAAATCTAGTTTTAAGGGTACAAAAGTTATTCCTGGACTCAGCAGATGAAGGGGAATATAATTCAGCATCATAAAGTCATCCTAGGACACTATGTTAATATTATATTGGAGTAGCTTACCTAAAATATTTATTCCTCTTTTCTCCCTAAATGTTTGATTTTATTCTTCATTTATGTGGAAAGCTTTGGGGCCAGAATATATATGTGCTGGCAACTGTGATATCAATACATACTATGTGGTATATAACTCAAGTAAGAAATAGTCCCACTTTCGATTCTTTTGCAATATACAGTGCTCAAATTTTGTGCATATGTGTATAAATACACTCTTACATAGGATTTCAGTCCATTTACACATGTATTCCCTCAGGAATAAATCTGAATCGAATTATAAACAACATACAATTAATTTACTATCACTCAAGCTATCTGTCTGGCCATACATGCTATATGAATCCTATATATGTTATATGAGCAATGCTACTTTTTCCACTTTTACCTGTGGTATACTGGTAAAAGCCAGGGAAAAAGCAGCTTGGATTTTCTCAGGCTGCTCAAAGGAAAACATAAGAGAAAGAATTAATAATAAAGATTATGCACTTGCAGGGTGTGTGAGAGACAGGACAAGGGGTGTTACCTTCCTTGCACCAATGAAATTAAGTCTATACTCAGTTGCACGATCTAGTCTATAAAAGTGTTACTGCTTCTTTAATAAACGCTTTTGCTTCTTTTCTGCCTCGGAAGAAAGCCATGTTGCTGTATTTTTTTCCTGCATCCTAGCTCGATAGCAACATTTACCCATGTCCATGATCAACACTCATGCACCAATGCACCCTCAATAGTGATTAATAGTTACTATTGTAAGGATTGTCTCACACTGGAGCAGTTCATGGAGAACTGTCTGCTGGGGCAGGGACCCCACGCTGGAGGACAGGAAGGACTCCTCTCCCTGACCAGTTGCAGAAACAACTTAATCAAGTGTTGAACTGACCATAATCCAGATTCCCTGCCTCCCTGAGCCACTGTGGAGGAGGAGGTAGAGCTGGGCAGGAGGAAGGAGTGAGGGGTTTTAAGATTTTCTCTACTTCTCATTATGCTGCTCTGATTTTGATTGGTAATATGGTCAGTTAATTTCCCCAAGTCGAACCTGCTTTGCCCATTATGATAATCAATGAGTGATCTCTGGCTGTCTTCATCTCAGCTCATGAGAGTTTTGTTTTATTTTCTCTTCCCTGTCCAGGTATAGCCGGGGTCAACCCAAGACACACCTCTACCTTTTGCTCTCTTCCTGAATATTAGTTTATTGCTAGTATTGATGATCAGGCACTAGTATTTTCTACAACTTTCATCTTCACGTTTAGATTCAGAACTTTGCAACTCATCAATAAGACAGCTGAAAAAGAAACTGAGAAGTTGGTGCTTTAGCCTGATAATATTCAACTTTTTCATCAGTTGCTCTAGAAAGTATTTTCTCTGCCAGCCTGTACTTTACAGCTTTCTTTTGGATTTCTGCATTTATCCTGAGCTGTAGCAAAAGTATGTATGAAATATGGGAACATAGTCCATGGGCATTTATGTAGTTAACTAATTAAAGAAAAGAGCCAAGCCATAGCTGCTTTTCACAGTGCTCTGTCCAAATTTCCAAGCTAGCTGCAGTGTCAAGAATCAAGACTTTCACATTTAACTCTACTTTTCGTAGACTTTGAATATCATCCATCCTGCCAAAGACAGCAACATGTATTTTTTCACTGAATTTCATCATTCTGAATATATAACTTGATAAAATGCTATATAAATGATATTCTGCTCAAGTTTGGCTGCGGTACAGTGCAATTACTTTTGTAGAGAATTACACACTGAACTCCCCTCAATTTAGTATAAAGATGTGCACGTGCTGTGCTGTGCATATCTAACATGTTGGACCAAATCTGAGAGGACTTATTCAATATGAGGATGAGTATTAACTTTCCTGTCTCACACCCTTTAAGATTTTTCCATGAAGTGGAACAACAGTTCTCAAAGACAGAATCTTGTAAGAACCAAGTTCTCTCTTGCTTTTTTCTATCAACCAATACAATAGAGGTCTATTTGTACTTGGTGAAAGGATAAAAGATAGGAAGGATAAAAAAGATACTTTCTTGCCATCTTTTAGCTTTAAAACTCACACACACAATTCAACTGTAAAGTCTGCTGATGGTGATCATTTTAGAATGTATATCCCCCAGGGTTGGTAAAAAGAAAGCCATTTTTTTGAATCTATTTCTAATTATATTCTCCAACATTGATACTTCCTTTACTTCATTTTCTCTCTCTCTTTTTTTTATTTTTATTTTTTTTAGTGAAAGTAATGACAGAATCTGAATGATAATATGTTAAGTAAAGAGATTAATGGAGTGACACAAAATGTGAATTCTTTTTTAAAGTGGCAGGACTACATGACTGTCATACAGGCAGCCTGAGTATTGAATTTCAGAGTGAAATTCAACAACATAGGTCTCAAGCATGCTGCTTTTACTCCTAACAAACATTTACTTCTGCAAAGCTAAAATTCTGCTTGGTATGCAGAATGATAAAACCCTGGATGTTTTATTTATACTCTTATTTGGCAGGGAATATGAAAGGCTATTGTGCATATACTGGAGCTTGAGCTGATGTTCTATATGTGCCTCAGTTTCTGTATGAGCCTGAGCACAACAGTTTGTGGATGGTTGCATAATCAGCAAACTTAGCATATGATGGATGTGAGAACAAGCTTGTGAAACAGCAGAGATACGCAAGGAACCAACTGCTTAATGTACCAAGATAAAAACACATTTTTGAGACTGATAGAGTTTTAGTTAAAACATGTATGCAAACTTGGTGTTAGAATTAGTGATGGGGTGGGGTAGAATGTCCAGAGAGGCATATATTAGATTGATTTACTTAACTTTGCACAACTGAGTGCTCTTTTTAGGCATACTCCCTGATGTGTCTTACGTAACACCATGGAAGCAAGAAACTATGGAAGTTATACGAGAATTATATTAACAGCAGAGGAAAATTTAAAAAGCCAAAACTTGCTCTGCATAACCTCAGGCTCTGCATAACTTCAGGAAATCAGAAGAAAGCTTCTTACCATTTCCAGTAGCAAAGGAAGGGGACAGTCCTTCAACAGGACTTCTGCTAGGAAAGAAAAAACACCTTAATTGGTTTAAAAACTCATAAACTCATCAACTTAAGAGGAATGACAAAAGTATCTTACAATAGCCTGGTTTCAGTCTCTTGCCCATGTTACAGTTTTGGACTCATTTGTGAGTGTATTATCAAGAATCAGAACCATTCACAATGCCTTTGTGGTGTAAGTGGCCAAATTTTCCATGGGAGAATCAGAGAGGGCTGGCATATATCTTCTCATATTTGATTGCCTGCCTCAGAAACCTCAGAATAAAAAGTGGCAGCCTTGAGTTCAGTTCTGTTTGTTTTCAGAGTAATTATTGCTGTTGGCAACTCGGACAGGAGAAGGAATGACTCAGAGTGAATCAATATATCCACCAGCAAAAGCAGAATGTTCACAGCCTAACCAGAACACAACCACAATTGCACGGGCACAGCTATATTACAGTCATAATTGAGCAGCCTATTTATTATTATACAATACAAATCGAAGATCAAAATTTCCTGCCATTGTTATGTCCAGTGCACACCAAACTTTAAACACTATTCTACTAAAAAGTTTAACAAATAACTACCTATTACTCTTGTCTGAGTAGATGTAACCTGCAAGCAATGTCAGCACAGTTTTGTGCTGACACAGATCAGGGTTTGCAAATCTCAAAAATAGAAAAAAGCACCCCAGGACCAGAAATAAAGTTCCAGTAACTGTGGCCATGAGTTGTGAATATAATACAGGCCAGCATAAATTATTGGCACTTGCACTTGGAGCAGTCCACATTAATTTACTGCATAATGTAAACCAACTTTCATCTTGGGACACTCTGATCCAATGGAGTTTCCTGCACTGTGGCTCAGTTTAACCAGGGGAAAAAGCATCTCTCTCAGAATAACAGAGGATTTAGGTCATGGGAATAGTATTCTAATGCAAAGAAGAAAATTTGAATCAGAACTTCTCCAGACTTGGGATGATCTGACACTAGGTTGAATTTCTAGTCTGCCCCTTGGCTATAAAAAAACAGTGTTATCTTTTCCTACAACACACATGAAAGAGGTGGCTGGAGATGGCTAAAAACTGAGATAGATCTGGACTATTGTAGCATGATTGCATCTGCGAAGACCTTAAAGTCAACAATAATGCGCAATGGGCTTGAGGAACTGAGCAAGTTGTTGGAAAATAATAGTTAAATACTTAAATAGAATGTATGTTTCTAGTTCCACTTCAGGTCAACTCTCCTATCCCTGTGTTTTATTATCTAACTCTTATGAGCCCTGTGGCACTCATTAAAAATATAAGATGTCTGGTCTGTTCTGAATTTGCTGCTCCAGGTCTTTGTTAGCTGCTACAGAATGCTCTTTACCATCCTTGGCAAGCTAAGTCTTAAACAAGTCTAGGATAGCAGAGCTATGTTTAAAATTACTGTTAAGGTTATTTAGCCATTTAGCCCATA
Organism: Muscicapa striata striata; assembly: GCA_030060385.1. Taxonomy (NCBI): domain Eukaryota; kingdom Metazoa; phylum Chordata; class Aves; order Passeriformes; family Muscicapidae; genus Muscicapa; species Muscicapa striata. The sequence continues at coordinate 127,408 of JAREIS010000038.1, forward strand.
GGAAGCAAAAGAAATTTTCTGTAAGCTACTCCATCTAAGATGGCACACATCAAATATTTACTAAGGAAAGCACAATCTTAATGAAAGGCCATTTTCAGAGCTACTGCTTAACATTTAACATGCAGTGATGGGTGCAAATTAAAGGCTTAAATATCTTCATATTCTAATTCATCATACCTTTACTGAGAGTTAAAATAAGGATAATGCTTTTTTTTTTTTTTTTTGGTCTTTGCTTGTTTGTTTGTTTTATCAAACAGATTTGGAAAGACAAACTGCTTGCAGACAAGGACAAAGTCACATCCATATTGAATTAATGGTCACCAGGCAGTTGCCATAAAATCTCTACTGATAGGAAAGCTTGCATTGTTGCAATTTTGTTTTTTTCAAAACCACAGATACTCAGTGTTGTGATTAAAAAAAAAAAAAAAAAAACCAAAAAAAACCCCCCAAAACTTCTATAGTGCTAATACCTGCCTGAAACCTTGTGGTACCACTTTTCACACAGATTCCTTTTCTGAAGATGCTATGAAGGATTGGAAAACAGTTCTGCCACCAAATGGTTCCAAAGAATTTATAGCAGGTTCTTAACATATGAAGAATCCTTCATACTTTTTCTTCCCTTGTTTGTTTGCTTGTTTGGGGGGTTTTGTTATTGTTTTGGTTTGGATTTTTGTTTTTGTTTTGCTTTGCCTTGTTTGTTTGTTAATTGTGTTGTTTTTTTTTTTTGTTTGAGAAGCCCCAGCGATCCATGTGCAGCATAAAAGAAATCTCAGTACATAAAGAATATTTTTCCTTCTGCAGTGGACAAGCACCAAAGTGAATTACAGAGCTACATGCTCTGACTCTAAAAATTTCTCAGTGCACATATACATGACCCTGCATCACTGCAAGGAGCTGTTACTTGAGGCACTAGAGGCATGCATTAGCACACCACTGAAGAATTGATCCTGCTTCTCAGAGACTGCCCTGCCAAAGAGGTACATCCTACTGACACCACTTTCTTCTTTCTACCAGCTCAGCATTGCATTCAACAGTGTAGATGCAGATTCCATACAACAGGGCTTTGGCCTTATCTGACTCAATGTGATAAAAAAGACTCACCAAAAGAGGGAAAAACAAAGAACCTGGCTACAGTGGAGATGCTCACATCACATTGTTGAAATGCAATTGCAGACTGCTCTGCAGACATCCTCTTCCAAGTGTATTATCCATATCTGCTTTTTCAGTTCTTTGGAGTGGACCTGCATCATTGAATCACCACAACCCTGTGTCGAGAACTCCAGTCCCATGGAGTGACAGAAACACTCTATACATAGGCAGCCACAGCTGAAAGCAACTGATTGATAAGAGAACCTGGCCATGCCCATCCACCCCAGAATTTCACAAAGGCACCAGCTAAGGCGACTTCCTTCAGCATCTATCAAGCAAACTGACACCTCTCTGCAATAATTTAAGAAGTAAATAGGAGAGGGTTATTTAAATATACAGCAGCCTCCTAACACTTCCTTGGCCAGTGTGGAGTCTGTATTCCTCATTGCAGGATATTTTCTACTTCAGTGTTGTGCTTTTATTACAACGCTGCTGAACTTTGCTATGTGGTGAACAACCTATTCTGAAACTACTACACTGTCAGCCTTTTTCACTGTCTCTGAACACCCCCACTGAATCAATACTTAGTACATCCCAAATGAAGGAAAATGTGTATTTTTGAATCTACTTCCTGTATCAGTTCAACACTTCCCATCAAAACCAGTGTGTTTTCTGTTGTCCTTAATGTACTTTTACCAAGATCAGTGAACTGTCACCTTCTTGCTGAAAAGTCTGTTTCTTCCATGTAGAATAATTCTGTTTTTAAACTTTGAATGATGTTAATGACTTAAAAAAAAAAAAAAAAAAAAAAAAAAAAAAAAAAGGAGGAAAAAAGAAAATTTAAAAAAAAGAAAATAAAAGAATCACAGCTATATTTATATTTTGCACCTTCTTTTTACTTGTAACTCTGGCAATCTGGCACCAAAGTTACTGTAGGCACACTGAAAAAAAATGCTGTGCTTTATCTTAATTTAAAAGTACAAATATGAACCTCTTTTTCAAAAATGAAGTTTCCACAGTGACCATGCAATATCATCTGTTGTTTGTCATATGCTGGTGTAAGACACCCACTTTTGCTTGCTGATGTCAAAACAATAAATGAAAACTGAGAAATCCTGGCATGCATTGCTACATATTCTTAATATAGATGTGAAAATAGATACCACTCACAGTTTTGTTTAGTATAATAATTTGATCCTCTGACAGAGAAATGTCATCGATAAATATATATAGCCTGATCATCAAAGTTATTTTATATGCCTTCTGCTATGAGCTTCAATAAGGTTGTTTGCACAGGCAGTGGAAGTACTAGTTATATTCCCTTTATCCTGTTTCCAATGCTTATTCTCTGGAATATGATCACCGTAATGCTGGCAGTGCCCAACAACCCCAGGCAGGTTCCACCCTGTACCAGTCACTGATGAGCCCCATCTTTCCAAATGCATTTCATTAAGTTTCTTTGTCTATCTAACCTCAAACTCATTTCTATAAATAAAATATCTATATATTGTGTGAAAAGGGAACAAATGATACTGCCTAATTTTTTCCACACGGGTTGGAAATATTTTATGTTCCTAGCCATTCCAAATTATTATGTGCCTCTCTCCTTTCTCACTGGAAGCTTTTACTTACTCATTGCTTGTATGATGGTATGTAACTTATACTATTGGGTAAAGTTATCCAGGATTTGTGTTTTTGGAATGAAGCTCCAGCCAATATCATAAATTATACATTAAAAGTGAATGTGCTGTCCCTGAATAGTAGTCTTGCTAGACTGAAGGTGTTGCATTTTAACTGAGTATGAAACATTAATTATTAGTAGGAAATACTGACTGATTCAAATTTCCAGATATATTTGATCAATAACTGGAAGCAGAAAGTAAGTGTCTCATATTTGATCCTCATTCACAGGAAGCTCATTTCCACAGGGACAGTCAATGTCATTTTTGCATGAAAGAGTTGACAGCCCTTGCTGTGGGGCTGGATTTAGTCTCAACAGTCTTTGACCTGGTGCCTTGCATGGTTCTTTGAGCAGTGCTCCAGGAATGAAGCAGTCTCACCAACTGCAGGTATAAACCAGCCAGTTTTATATTCATGCCTTGGAGAGAGCAAACTGCTTGCTTTTGCATCTGCCTATTATTTGCTGTGTTGGGGAGCACTTAAGTACAAAAATAACTGTAGGGAAATTAAAATGCTGTGTTGCTGTGCCAGCTAATTCTATTATTATATCTAATTACTGTGAAAACCTTTCCCCAGTTCTCACCCACCAGTAATTTTTTTCACTGAAATAATGCGTCATGATAGCTGCCATCAAAGCTCTTTGATTCAACTATACTTATTTTAAATTCCCTAAGCCACACTTGGAACTTTCTTGAGACAAGTTTACAGTGACATATGCACTGCACAACTCTGTCAGAGACAAAGCAAAACCTGACTCCATGAGTCAATTTCTTTTTTTTCCTGAAACTGATTATACTGACATGCTCTATACTATAGATAGGGTAGGAAATTCAAGTTTTAGTGCTAGACTTAGATGTTAAAGCAGCAGAGAACATGGACTTGTGTTAAGTTGCAAATTTTTAATTGCTCTTGGTGTATTTTCTTGCATATTCCCTTTACTTCAGATACCAGCAGGCCTGTGGAAGTATTCAGCTGGTTACTATCCACTTTTATTCATTTTTATTGTGACAATAGCCCTAGGAAGTAGGAGCTTAGCTTGAAAAAAAACAAGTTTCAGAAAAAATCAGCAGAAAATTTCAGAAAACTTTCTATGAGATTTTCCAGAAAGATTGTGAAGAGTTACTAAATATCTAATACCCTTCAGTGTCACCACCAGACTTGAGTTTCTCCTATGATATGATATGATATGATATGATATGATATGATATGATATGATATATCTTTATTAGCCTAAATAGCTCAACAAGTCAATTCTATTTCTGGTACTTTGTTTTATTCTGAGCTCTTTTATGTATACAGATGATACTCTAAAAATCACATTTCCCAGGATTTTACTCAATAGAATCCAATTGAATCAAGCCTTAATACTTTAATTAAGAGATGAATAGTCAAAAAGCAGCAAATGAGGCAGGTTACAAATCAGGTCCAGAATATGTGTTGAGGTTTTTTTTTTTCAATTTGAAAATTGTCATTTTTTTATTCTGACTTATAAAAATATAAATTAACAGACCATTTGTAATATTTAAAAAGATAAAATCAGGTAATAACATATTGACTATATTGCAGTATACTGTTGCAGAAGGAGAAGGATTGTCCCAGCTTCACAGTGCTCCCAGGAAGGCAGAAAGCTGTTGCATATGGCCCTTGTTTCTGTGTGCTGGTCATAGAGTCTTGCTCTCTGTCCTGGGGTGACTTTATGATGCTTGTATCTCCAATTGTCTGTTCTGTTTATGGCTGGGTATAGAGTTCTGCACCTTTAAGACTGGTTCCAGGAGTGAAGGGGGGGCAAAAGAAATGTTCAGTTTGTTTTCAGGAACTGCACTCACTGCTCTGCATTTCTTCTCCTTGACTGTATTTTCTGCAGCATGGACAGACAGCGGGATAGAGCTCTCCTTTGCTTTTTGTTAGTTTTTAGGTAGCTGAGGCAGAAAAGTTCCCCAGACTATGGGTTTTTTTCTTTTTCTTGGAACTGTTCAAATCTGCTCTGGACTAAAAACCCCAAAACCAAAAAAACCACCAGGACCTCACACCTGTAGTCCACCAGGGTCAGGATGTGGCATTTTCTAGCAAAGGAGGGACTGATATGAGACTGAGTGAGCTGAGCTACAACCCATGACAAGGACTTTCTGAATTTGCCATCTCTTCAGAACAGCGAGAGGTTTTATTTTTTGTTTGATATTGTTCATTTTTTATGCTTGTGAACACTTTGCTTGTTAAATAAACAGTTTTTTCCACTTTTTCTAAGGAAATCTTTTCCCTAACCAGTTGAGGGAGGGGCCACTTGAATCTACTTTTCTAGAGGGACCCCTTTGGGAGTTATTTCCCCCAAACCAGGACATTCTCTTAGCTAGTCCTCATGTTTTGGAATGTAACAATCAATTAACTACAAAATATTTAGACCAAAGATGACAGTTGCTCTGTAGAATTAATAAAATTTATAGTCCCATAGCTGCTTTCCTGCCATATGTCTAGGACTTGTTTAAGCCTAACACTTCAGAAAGAATCTAAAAGGCAGTTCCTCTTCCGTGTTTTTATAATCAGCTGCATATTTTTATATTTTCTCATCTTATGTCACCAACAAGGCCCTATATCCCTCTCTGACTATGCATTGCTATATCAGCTTCAGTAAATTCTTTCTTTAATAGACTCTACTACACAATATCTTAAGAAGGCTTCTGGATAGTCTCACTTAGTCTGTCAAAAGGACTAATAAAGTTTACTTAGCACTTTGTCAGATTATGATTATTTTTATGTGGGTTGAATGCTACTGCTCTTATATTTAATCATGTCATGTTTGAAGAGCTGCAAGTGAAAAATCCAGTTGTAATCAAGAAACAATTTTTGCAAATCTTGAATAAACCATTCATACAATTAAAACAAAAATGGGAATCAACCCTGGAATTTTAGTTCCTTGCATGGTGATTTTTCTTTTTTAAGACAAATTGTGGTTTCATAATTTTCCCTGACCCAGAGTACAACAAGTATGTGCAATGAAATTTACTTTTTTATTATTTTCAGGTTTATTCTACTGCAGACATAAACAAAATACCAAAACACTGACACTGTTTTTAGAGGATGGCAGTGCAGGTAGCCATGGCAACAGAGAACTCTGTGTACTCCCTCCCAGGTATTTCCTGAATTTGACGGGTGATGTCAACATGCACCAAGTTACTGCTGCCATAGACACATTTTGTCAGTACCAAAGATGGTGAGATGAGTACTGACTCAGCTACAGCCCCTGAGCTGCCCAGGTGTACTAATATCAAAGTCTTTTCTTCTTCCAGGATTCACAGTCAGCTCTGCTGACTCTCCTGTGCACTCTGATGTTCAGACAGAGAGTAATCTGCCCTAGCTTTATTGAAGGCAATAGTTCAATCACGAATGCCTGTATAGAGGACATAAATTAAACATTTTCTTCCATAACATGGTACCTGTGGCACCATTGCAGACCTCTCCCTCACCCCTGAAATTGAAGTGACAAATGTTAAACATTTGGAGACAGTCAAATGAAATACAGTATTCCAATTCAAGTCAAACAATATGAAAAGAAATGCAGTGTTTTGATATTTCTGATGAGAAAGGAAAAAAAGACAGAAAAAGTAGTCTTTCTGAGCACAGTTTCAATGTTGTGTTCTCTGGGTTTTATTAAGAAGTATTACTTATAACTGGTTAATACTATTTTAGATTATTTTAAGTTGCATTGCTGTGTACCTGACTGAATGGAAATTTATGTGAACATAAATTTGTCTTTGCTTAAACAAAGGTTTTCTTGCATTTTTTCCCTCATGCAAAAACTTTATTTTGCATTTGTCCCTTCTCAGTGAATCACAGAATGGGTGAGGTTGGAATGGACCTCTGGAGATCATCTAGTCCAACTGTCCCGCTAAAGCAGGTTCACCAGGTTATACAAGATTGCATCTAGATGGTATTTGAGTATCTCCATGGAAGAAGAGTCCACAGCCTCTCTGGGCATCCTGTTCCAGTGCTGTCACCCTCAAAGGAAAGAATTTTTTCCTAATTTTCAGATGGAACTTCTGTGTTTCAGTTTGTGATCATTGCCCTTTATCCTGTCACTGAGCACCCCTGGAAGGAGTCTGACCCGAGTCTCTGAAACCTGCCCTTGAAGTATTTGTATACCTTGATAAAATCTCCTCTTCTTCAATCATCTCTGAACAGGCCCAGCTCTCTCAGCTTTTCCTCCTAAGAGATGTGCTCTGGTCCCCTCAACCTCTTTGTTATATGGTTAAACTCTCATGTTATGACTCTTTAAGTGATCAGTCTGAGGGTGACTTCTTTCCCTTTCTGAGTTGTGCCCACTCAAAACAATTTTGAGAAGGGGCAGGGAAGAGAAGTGCTGGAAGATTGAAATGTTATGTTAATACTTAAAACCATCCTGCACTCCAGTAAACTCTAACACTTAAATTCTAAAAATTTGACACATAGGAGTGTTGTTTACCTCATACCAGGTGGTTTCCCAGGGGCATTGTGGAGGAGTTCTCATATTAATGATCTTTGAATATAGATTTGAAGAAGATCTTCAGGTCAGTCATAGCTGTCAGTGTCAAAGACCAATTCATTTCAAGGCCATGGGTATTCTGACATAAGCCATATACTGATAGAAAAATCATATGATAGAAACAGAATAGCAGGTTGGAAGATACCTCAAGGATCATTTGGTCCACCACTTCTTGGCAAATAAAGAATAAGACCTTAAAAACTGCCCTTGAACTTGCAAGCCTAAATGAACACTAGCAGATTCAGAGTTCCTTGCCCAAACATATTTTCCTGTTTTAAATTTACTATATAAGAAATTAAAATAATCATAAAAGTCCTATTTCTTAATGCTTGTGCATCTAGTCTATTAGCAATATGACCAAGGGATCTGCCAATATTCTTTTTTACACTTTGCTCTCTCTGAGGCCCGCTGTGCTATTAGTCAATGTAAACAAAAGCTACGAATCCCAAGAAAAAATATTCAGAATGTACATGATTCATTATGTCTCATTGCCACAAATTGCTGTAATGATTCCTATGCAGATTTTTAGCAATCACCATGAAATTTTCTACAGATTTATTAAGTAGCTTAGTAGCTTTAGTTGTCTCAGACAACTCAGTGTGTGTATTCCAGATAATTGGGTGATACTCTATAATTGTTTTAAAATTCTGTTATCAGTATCCACTAAAGACACAGTAATAGCCCAAAATAGATATTATATAGCTATTTAGCTATTATTAGCTATTTATATAGTTTTAGGCTCAGAAATCTACTTGGGGATATTAAAGTGTTCACAAATATATGTATATTACATGGAAATAAGTAAGTACACTGTTTTTCTTAACCCAGTGACTTAAATTAAGTTGTTGGGATTTTGTTTTATCTTCTCTTTAATCATATTATGGACAAGTTATTTATTTTAAACAGTGGTAAATATCTTAAGCTGTAGCAGAACTGCAAAAGTTGAAAAAAATAAAATATGGAAGTTTTAAGTTCATTGTTATTTTTAGTTATTTGCCAAACTGTATGAAGGATTTCAAAAGTTTGACCCTTTGGAGCCCCTTCCATCTACGCAAATTTCTAACCCAATTTTTCAGTTCACAGAAAGCATTTTTCTCTTTTGTTTTACTTGGCTTGAATTTCAATTGGAACTTCTCTTTCCCACAGTGTACTCTCAAATGTCAGATGAGAGAGAGATCAAGCATATTCTGAATGGATGTTGGAGTCAGCAGCAAAGGTCTGTGACTTCCTAACTTAGAGTCAGCACCCTCTTCTGTAGTGTATATCCTAATTCATCACCATGCTCTTCAAATTTGAAAATACACTTATAATGTACCCTCAGGAAGCATGCCCTGGCCAGTATGCTAAAGGAGGAGCGTGCACAGCAGCCCTCACCCTTACTGTAGGATGTCCAGCCAGCCCTTGCAGGATAAGACAGGAAGGCACCCTGTCCTGCAGAAACTCACATAATTTATTTCTCATCAGCTACATGGATGAGAAAATATTCTAAATCTTTGCAGTGCCAGTTGGAAACACCTGACAAAAAAGCAGGCTTTGCATGGTTCTTTCAACACCATTGTATGTGAAGTTGAGGTTGGTTTATAAAAGAAACTGATGAAAAGTAACTATATGGTTCACTTTGAAAACTTGTAATAAGAGCAGCAAGTAATATGACAGACTAAAAGACAATATGTTACTTTAGTCCAAGGAGTCTGTTTTGGTCTGATGCAAAGTTGTACGTCTCCTAAATAAAAGAAAAAACTGAGGAAAAACAAGTTAAAGCTCTGTAAAAGCACCAAAAATCATGGCTTGTATATATATTCCAGGAAAGAAAGATCTGACTGCATCTTCACTGAACAGCAGTCTTCACTCTTCAGCTGTGAGAGAGCATTCAACCACACAGTTTCTGTTTTCAAGCATTGCTGTGGATAGCATGTATTTCTTGCAGTGCAGCTGCAACATTATTAAAATCAGACCTACTTTATCTTTCTCCCTATAACTGTAAATGGGTTTGGGCTATCAGCTAGCTGTTAACCTGCAGGAAACATCCTCTGACTTGATCAGTGCTGTGTGAATCTACAATACAGACAATTATGCTTGCACATCAGTATGAACTGTGGGTATGACCTCTTTCATATTCTTAGCGCACAATAACACAAACTCTTGACACATATTAGAACTCATATTCCTGAAGCTGCTTTCAGCCATTCTGCTAAGAGTAAAAATGTGGTTCAGTAGTGTAGCTGACAAGTTGATGCTCATGCATAAGCACATAACGTAGAAATCCAGTCCTACCGGGTGATGTGTGCTGTGCTCAGAGAGACATTTTAGTGTGTGTTTACCTTTGAATGCAAGTGCAACCTCATTATTTATGTGAGCTGGTTCAGATGTTTATTATCATGCATATGTTTACCAAGCTGGCAGAACTGAAGCCAGAATACTGTGCACTTTGCAAGGCAGAGCCCAAGGGGCCTTCTATCTCAAAAAACAATAATTGCTGATCATACTGCAAAGTCAGGCACTCATTACTGTTGCATGCTGAGTACCAGTCAGCTGCTGATATAAAATGCATCAAAAAGCAGGTAGAATAAAGCTTTGTGCTGAGATTAATGATATCTTGAAAAATTCTGTGCAGAAGTGCTAAAACGTTTGAACCAAATTGTAACATTATAAGTTTATAGACTTTCAATGACTTCATATATGCTGACTCCAGTGTAGCCACATGCTTCACTCTGAAAGTAGAATTTGGCTCTATGACAACTTAAAAAAGGAAAAGGCTTTCAAACCGGTTTGTGGATAAATAATTTGTATCAAAGACCTTTCAAAAGAAATTAATTGCCTCACTTTCTGTTCAGATAATATTTTTTCAAATCAAGTCATCCTTTGGAAAAACAAAACCCCACATATTTGTATTAAAACATGGGAGTTTTTTAGGATAAGAATTCTAAATATTCATGACATACATACCTATTTTCAGCTCTGGTGATACTTATGGGGCACTCTACTAATTCATCTTTACATTCTGATAGGAGAAAGTCTGTTAATAGAATTGAGACACTATAGCAACTATTCAAATGCTTTACATATAAAACATGCAGACGGGATTAACTCACCTAGATGATCCCATCTGGTTTTAAACTATATTATTTACTCTCGTTAGCATGATTATGCACAAGATTATAGCTAAAGGGGAAAATCAGACTACAGGGTTGACCAAAGGCTGATCAACTTTCATAGTTTTAAGTGTTACTAACATCCCTGGTATAGTTTGGACCTACTCCAGACTTTTCCCAAATGGTCCAGTTAGCAGCATGAGCCAGGAACTTTCTCAGTGTTTAGTGTGCATATGATCACTTTCTGAGGGTAAAAGAGATGTGTAGATATGAGTATGTATGTCTCAAGGCCAGATAAAATTCCATAGTCCATTAAAAGTCACAGACACTTAGAATAATTTCAGTATGAATGGGCTCATGGTGGTTACCCGTTCCAGACCCTTGCTCATGATATGGCTAATTTCAGTTAGATCTTTGTCGAAGCCCCCTCTCACTGGAGTTTTCAAAATCTCCAAAGATGGAGACCCTGCTGTATCTCTTGACCACATGCTGCAGTGTTTGACCAGTCACTCTGAAGAGCTTTTTCCTTTCACTATCCTGTGTTAGATGCCCTTGATTAAGTTTGTGTATGTTATCTTGAGCCTTTTTGCAGTTTGCGCTGTGAAGATTCTGGCTCCACCTCCTGTGTAGACTTCCATGGAATAATAAAGAAACCAGGACCCTCATGAGCCTCCTCTTCTCCAGACTGAACAAATTTAGGTCTATCAGCTTTTCACATATGTGCTCCAGCCTGCCAAATGTTCTGGTGGTTTTACACTCCAGTTTCTCAATATCTTTGGAAGCGCAAAAGTGTGCTTTTCTCACTTATTCTTTTTTTCTTGCAAGCAGGAAAGGCTAACAGTTTCCATGAGATGATGTCTTGGCAATTCCTCTGCAACATCCTCAGTCTGGGTGTGCAACAAGCAACAGACTTCTTCAGATTACTAGCATGTGAGTAAATTGACTTGTACATAACTGGAGTAGCACATACTCAAGATGATGATCTGTATTAATTTTGCCTACAAAATCAGGTTCAGCATATCCCAGCACAGTCTTGCTGGCACTACACTGGAAACTAGACCCTATGGCAACATTTCCATTGAAGATAATACAATTGGAATTTTAATATATAAACCCTATCAAGAAAAGCAGTGTGTATTAATCCAAGCAGATATCTTAACAGATGTGGCTTGATTCCTCCCAGTATTCAAGGTCCTCCTTTTATATATAACTCTAGCAATTCTATATTGTACTGCAATGTGCTGTCTGCTGACAGTCTTCAGCAGAGCCAACTGCATTCACTGTGACTAGAGTCTGAAAAGCTTCCTTGTCCTACCAGATGGCATAGTTTTTACTCCTGACACAGAAATAAACTTATAGCTGATCTTTATTACTTTAAAAGAAAAAGCATTCAGCTCCCATTTTAAAATCTGTTTATCTGTTTTTCAGTGCAGTACTTCTGACAGCCCACTTTATATTAATCTTGACATCTTTGATGGTCTGATGGTCTGTTTCTACATGAAGAAATGGTATTTTTCTGCTATGCTGGCATTTCACATCCTACTGAGTTCAGAACAAAGGTTTTGCTGTGTTGCTTGAATGTTAAGTTTAGAATAAGAGCTGACAATTTAAGACATGATTAACATGATTAATATGCAGACTCTGCATCAGATTCTAAAAAAAAATTTTTTAAAAATTTAAAAAAGAAAAGAGTCCTGTCCTATTACTATTAAAACCCACAGTGTTTCCTAGACTGGTGAATTAAAATATAAATGTACTGCTATCAATAAAATTAACATTGCGTGCTAGATAACACTAATGTTAACTGTCTTGCAACAATTACAAGAACGGTTATTAGGATTCTTTCTACCTCATCCACATCTGAAGCATGTAATTTTGCTTCAAACAGACAAAAATCAGTCTCAGGAGGTGGTAAATACAGGAAACTTGGAAGCTTTCTTTGTGCCCTCTTCTAAGTCTGCATGGTGTCTATATAATGGCATAAGAAGGTTGTAGGATATGTCTGCCTGAACTTATTTGGGATAGAGGACCAGGAGATATGCAAAATCTGTTTTCTTGGTGTTACTCTAGCCAAGGACAATTCAACACTAGCTGAACTGCCAGTTTAAAGCTCATGCTTTTGAGCTTCTCTGCTCTACAATGTAATACAAAAGGAATATTATATTGTCTGCCTCACAACATATCTCACTGAGCTGTTTTCTAATCCCTTTCCCACAGCTTTGCTGGAGTAGTCATAGGGATTTGGTAGGTTTAATTTTATTCCTTTGAAGCTATGCTTATTTGTTGTTTTTTTTTTTACTGTAATCAGCTAAGGCAGGTATTGGGATTCAACTGTAACTATAATTATGGTTCATTTAAATGATACTGAAGCATGGTTTAGCATCATGCAGCTTTATTCCAGAAACTTATTGCCTTTACCAAAGACAGGAAGTCTAATAGCTTATGTGAAATGTATAATGTTCCTAAATAGTATTAAAAATCATCCTCAATCAATTTTATTATATTAGTGCAAAATTTACACATGAAAAAAATTTGCATCTCAACAATAACAAACACTGGTGCATCAGCCTTGAAACTACAATTTTTTTTCATCTATTGACACAATATTGTGTCACAGCACAAACAGCAAGTTCAAGCCTCTTATGAAAAATCTTTCATGTTCTGTTTCTTACTGTGCTGTCTCTTATCAATGACACATATCCACATACAGCACTTGTAAGCAGATCTGCTGAAAGTAACTATAAACAAACCAGATTGGACATGTTAACGCTCACTTTGTTGTGTAAATTTAATTTTGGTAGAGTTCTTTTTTAAATTTTTTTTTAGCTTTCTCAAGATATTTTCTCATATTGCGGGTTTACACCAAGCAGCAGACTGAAAGAGCTATATAAAGACTCCATAAAAAGACATTGATGCAAATATTTTTGTGATCTTCTGAGTGGTACTTCTATACTGGTGGCCCAAAAATACATGGCAAGAGTACACCACCCACACTACAGCACTTCTCATGCACTAGGGTGGGAAACAGAGAATTATCCTTTAGTCATTCTGCCCATTTTGAGCAACTGACATTTGTGCAGTTGTAAAAAGAGAGCGCTTTCCTCTACTATGGGATATTGGATCCTTTAATTAGTTGAAAATAGAGTTCATTTATAACCTGGCCTAAATGGGTGAGATAATTATCTGTATATAAACACATATACACATATTTATAAACTCTATACATAAATACAAAAACATTTTTAGCTTCTGTAAGTCTTCCCTGTTTTGCAAGACCAAAGAACTCATGAAACAACTAATTTACACAACACTGGGCCTGCAGCACTGCAAAAAGCAAGAGAAACAGTTCCTAAACTTGCGTATCTTTTTTTATTTACTGCTGAGAAATATAGATGAGAAGAATTTTGCTTGCCTTCTGTTCTTTTATAAATTACCAGGCTAGTTTCCATAGAAAGTTAAATCTGATTTGGGGAGTAAGTACCTTGGCAAAACACATGCCCAATGGATTTGTATACATAGATTGTCACACTATGGATGAACAATAGCAAAACTGAATGTTGTCACTGCAACAGATCCTTCCAGCAATGTTTACTGAATAATGATTTGAATGCACTGCAGCATAAAAAGGAATGCTGTATGTGCTCTCCTACTGCACCCAAGAAGGGATATTAAGGCTCAGCTTTAATATGGTAAAGACAGGAGGCTGTGATGGAGCAATTTTTCATTCTGATTACAAAAATCATAATTCACAACCTGCCGTTTTTCATTCCTGCCAGAAACTTTGTGGAAAGAAGATATTTTCTGTTTAAAATCAAGATGTCTAGAATGCTCCACTCTATTGTTTGAGATAGAGATACTTAGTATTTCAGAGAGCCTAGCCTAAATCTACCCATATTCCGTAAAAGACTGCAGAAGAAGACTGCAGATTTTCTTTCTATTTTATTCTGCTCAGTTATTTTGCTCTGATTGTTTTTTATGGGCGGAAAAAACTTTCAGACAGACACATAAAAATCTAGCCATTCAAAATTAGGTCCTTATAAATGTATCTATAAACCCTATTTATAGACATATGTAATGATATACTGTTTCTGAACACTTGAAAAAAATGGAAACAGACTTATATATATGTATTTATGGAGTGTGAAAGTCTAAAAAACTAAATTTTATCACACATGATAAAAAAATTAAAAGTATCATATTCACAAAGCTTTTGATCAACTTGTGCATTGATAGTTACCAAGAATTATCTTCCAAGTAGTTTCTGAAATGAGTAAATGAAAAGATTTTCAAAAGCTGCAAAGCACTAAAGGAAGGGAAGAAAAGAAAACCTCAAAAAGCTAATAAGAGAAACAAAGAGAACATAAAGAAAGACAGAAAAGGCTCGAATTCAGCTAGCAATTCATTAATTCTATATCTTAGTGGTGGGAAATATTCAGAAATAAGAAAATCAGGCAGTTAATAAAGGAAAACAACAGCTAAAAGGCTTAGTCCAATGTAATACAGCCCAGAAATTTACCCTAATCTCTCTCTTATTTTGGAAAGTCTTTTACCTTAAATAAATTGCAGTATGTATTTTGCAATAAATTTGTTTGTTTAAATTTTAAATGGCATGGAGAATTATTTTGTAAAACACATACATCTTGAGTGGAGATTCTATGGTATTTGTTGAAACTTCATGTGCTTTATTTCCCAGCTTTCTGAACCTTGATGAAAGTCAGAAAGCCAAAAATAGGAATTTTTCTTAAATTCTTCTATTTCAGTTTTTATCATAAGTTTACTGTTCTGCAGTTTCTAGCCTTCTTTTTCTCTTTTATGCAGTTTTATTCAACAAGCCTTGACTTGTACATATATTATACTTAGTTATAACAATTGCTTCCTATAATTCAGAGCAAATTAATTTTGTCTTTTGATTTCATACTTAGCTGCTGAACTTTTGTATGTTAATCCATAGCAAGAAAGCATGAACATTTCTGACAGGTTTGCAGACTGAAGCAAACATTAACAAAATAAGCACAACACAATGTGTCCACAATCAATTAGTTTAACCAGGACCCTTTAATTTCTCATAGACAGAAATTTGAATGAATACAAAGAAAAATAATTTAATTATAAATATATTTACAGTTGAGCATAATGGTGCCATCAATTTTTTAGCAGACTCCACATTACAGTCCATGGGGGATCTGTTAAAATATTGATAGCAGGATATGGCCTATTATGAAGACACACATTGTGTTCTATTTCAAACAGAGAATTAATAAAGATTTGTTTCAGGAGGATGTAAGAAGGATAAAAAGTAAGGGTTATTTCAGTATGTCACTGGACCATAGAAGGAAATCTGACCTATTGCCTTTTATCAACAATTGAGAGAGAGATGGGGACTACTGATTCGTGATCAGAATCCAAATTTACTCTGAGCTGTGCATACATATATACAATTTTAGGAACACTAGTAGTTTTTTAGTACATTGATTGGGTTAAACATCACACAAAAAAACTTATAAATTTTGCAGCATTTCTACTTGATCCAATCTTCTTGCAATCTTCAAAGCTCTGTTTGTTCTTGCCAAGGCATCTTGGTTATCAAAATGCTTATACTAATTAAACCCACAGTACTCTCTGTCTTAGCTCCCATAGCCTTCCACTTTTTACTTTGCCTTGTAGCCTGAAGTTTATTCATAGAAAAAAAAAAACCAAACCAACAAAAACCCCCCAGTGTGAACTAAAATATTTATATTACCATATATATTTTTTTCCTCTCTATTATATAATAAAAACTAGAGTCCCTAGATGGACCCAAGTAATCAAGAAAGTGAAATTAGTTTATTTTTTTCTTGCTTTTATCTCATACAGGCTTACCATAATGGCAAAAGATTTTTCCATTATTCTGAGGAAAGGAAATAAAAGCCTCCATTTTTATCTCAACCTCCTTGAAGCCTTACAAAATACATAACAGACACTAACACAGTATTTCCTATCTTCTGTCTTTTTCTTTCTTCCTAAGAAATAAATACCTTTTATAAATGCTCTCTAGTTAATACTTTGCAATGCTCAAAAGAGGAGGAGAATATAACACTGGTGACAACTTAATCTTTTGAATTTTTATGTGATACTCTGTTCTTATTTTTCACTATGTTCCCACATAAAACATTCACTACTCCCCCTAATTTATTTCCTCTACAAGGGAAAGGGAGAGAACACAAATGTAACGTGGAAGCAGAGGAAAACAGACTGTCAAGCTGGCATAGTTCTTAGGACCCAATGATTCAGACTGACAGGCTCCTATTTGTTGTACACCAAGCTCATCTGCCATCTTGGGGCAGCCATAAACAACCTTCTTGGGAGAAGAAGGAAATTTATTGCCTTCTAGACAGGTATCTTAAAAACTTATGAACAAATCCTTCATCTTCAGGTTTCGTAGTTTTAGTAAAGTGGAAGCTTACATAACTTACTGTTACTTATTTTAGCAAGCACAGCAATACAAGAAGATACAGAGACAGCCAGCTGACAATGATGACACTTTGGCCAAAGGAGTTTTTGGCTTTCCCTGTTGACAGGACAAAGATATCTCTCAGAGCACTGATTAGGGGTCTTATCCCTTAACCCCCCAGAAGGGATAGAAATTTGTCCCAGCTGCCAAGCCTGATTTGAAGCTGGAAACAGTTATGTCAGATCCCCTATGCAAAGGCAATTATTTCAACAGGGCAGGAGTTACAACTTTGACTTGTTCAAGCATGGAAAATGAAGAAGCTCCAGTTGACTGCAGCTTTGTACAGAACTGAAACCAGCAGTCTCAGGGTCATTGAGTGCCTGATAGAGCTGCATTAACACTTGGTGCAAGCAAGATGTCCCCTCCTGTTACTAAATAGGTCAAGAAGTCAAGTTTTTTTGGGGTTTTTTTCCAATATAAGGCTTGACATAACACTTAATCTTTTTTTACATGGAAAGATGTTTATATGGAAAGGTCTTTATATGAAGCTCTAGAGCTTTGCATCAGGCAATGTGATGGGGATATACTCCTTCAATGTCAGGTCATGTTCTGTGGACATGTGGACAGCATGAAAAGGGAATTTTAAGAGTTCCAGCACTGAGGCAGGGAATAAGAGATAAGATTACCTGAAGGAGAAAGGGTTAATCTCAGAAATACTTAACTTCAACTCCTAATAAGATCTGTGGAACCTGGAGACTAATATTTCATTCTATACTCATCAATATTTTAAAGCCATAAGAATGCATGTTAACCAACATAACAATAAATCAGTAAACAAAAAATATAATGAAATTTGGATGGCACAAATTTGTTTTCACAAGTTTCACAAGTTATGGAGAATATATCAAATAGCCAAAATAATTAATTTTCAATTTTGCTTTGTAACAAAGCTAATTTCTCTAAGCATTTGTAATTTTTTCCCTAATATTTAAGGTAAAAAGCAAAAAAAGAGCTATTGAATAAATAAATATTTATTATCTAAGAGACAATCTTTCTTGTGTATCCCAGGAGTAGCACTATTGAAGTGAATGAAGAATGGCATCCAGTAGACATCAAATAGTGAGAGCAGATATTTTGAATTGTTACCTTACATCTGCCTTATCTGTACATTCCATGATTGCCCTTGAAGCCAGCATGTCAGTAGTGTGATGAGAGTTTTGCACCTCAGCTTTCTACACTTCATGCTTTTGTATATAGTGATAATGGTAGCTGAGTGTGAAGCTAGACATGAGCTTAGTCCATAAGCAGCAGCCTTTTTCATGTACCAGAAATTTCTTTTTTTCCCCAAAAAGTCAATGGAAGTAGCAAGTGTTAGGTTATCTACACTGTATTTCATGTGCCTGCAATGCCCAGAACAGCAGCCTGAGAGAGATCAACGCAAATGAATAGTCAGTCTTTATTGCTTTCAGTATGTAAAGTCATTACCTGAGCTGAGGCCAGAAAAATGGATACAAAGTTTCTAAGTCAGGACCTAAAGCCGCATAAATGAAACAACAGCCAAGGTGAGTGTTTAGAGCATTTAGTTGTGACATGGCTCATCCTGTGCTATAGCTCTCAACACCAACTCCCACACATCACATCAGGAATATTAAAATATATAAAATATTTTGTGTATACAATTTATTTAACAAAATACTGAGCAGTATCAGCATATGTACTTCAAATGTGTTTCAAGTAATTCCACTTCATATGATAAAAGCAAGGGTTTATCTACATTAAGAACTGCAGAAGTAAAAGTATTTCCTTTGAAGTAACAAATAAATTAATTGTTCTGATATCATATAGGGACAGGAAAGTTAAATTGCTTTAGACAATGCCTGTCAAGCCATTGCATAAAATAAGCTACATTCAATCCTGTGAAATATTCCCTTACACAGAAAAAAGCACATTACAATGTGCATATTTATTCTCATGCATAAATGAAATGTAAACATTGCTCTGAGTCTGTGCATATGAGAGTAAGACACAGTGAATCACCTTTTGGAAAGTAGAATTCATATGGAAAAATTGTTTTACTTGGAACCTGAGACACAACACGCTGCATGATATTGCAATATGTTATACTGTTGTCATGTTGTATCCTACTTCTTTAGAGGAAACAAGGCAGAAGAACATCAGTCTTTCACTCCGATGAGAAAGAGATGCCTGTGAGGATGTGGATTGGAGGAGGAAAAAGTTCCTCTGGTAGGCAGAAGCCTTGAGAGGTCTAAGGCAAGGGAGGGCAGGAGGGAAACAGGGCAGCCAGGGATGAGGCAGTCACAATCAGATGATCAATCTGCTGCATTGTAAAAAAAGAAGAATTTGTCCCAAATACACCGCTGCATTTCCTAAACTTCCATGACATAATTGAGTGTATTTCCTTAATCATGTTTAAAAAGTAGTTGCCTATGTGCCATTACCTCAGGAGGTTAGAGATGAAGCTTTTCTAATATGTAAGAAGTTCAATGACCATAAAACTGTATTAAGCAGACATTTCAAAATATGTCTATCTATGTGTTAAACTACAGCAGGAAGCAAAAAATTACAATAAATTCCCTTTAACATTTTATCTCTATTTAACATATGTTTGCTTTCTTCTTTCTGTGAAATACATATACATCATTTTTCTGCTGGTGATATTTGACAGAGTCAATAGAGGAGATCAAAGACTAGAACTAAAAATAGTCAGAATTATTTCTTCTCTTTCTTTTTGGAAAAGGGAGAAATGGGAAAATGGGAAAACTTCCCATTTTCTGTCAGTTTCTACTTTTTCTGCTTCTAGTAAATCTGTGTCCTTTTAAATTCAGCCAAAGTTCTGACAGTTATACTTGTTTTGTTCTGGTATACCAGTGATAATAAAGATCCTACTGGATAAAAATTTCTTTTACTTAACAGAAACCTAAGCTATGACACATATTAGGTAATCAGTATTTTCCATAAAACCTAGTATTCTCAATAGGCAAGACACAAAGGTTTTAAATTTCAGAGATCAGCAGGCACATGCCTTATAAACAACATTTGCTGCTAAACTTTCAGTGGTTTGTGATTTGATTGTTTTTCTTTCAGCCTGCAATATGGGGAAGATGAATTGCCTGCAAAAGGGCCATATGAATAATTTCAGAAAATTTATCATGCTCTTTAAAATAAATTTCTTGTTGATTTAATATAATAACTAATTGAAATTTGAAGTTCTTCTATTAGTGCAGGGCATACTAAGAGAGAATATATTTGATGGCTACAACAATTAGGTCTTCTAATCCTACAGAAGCTTCAATGAAGAGCTTTGCAGTAGTCTGGCTTGGTGGAAGACACTTTTGTTGACTTCCTTCAGTAACAAACTCTTGAAATGCTACATTAAACTCCATGTTTGTGAATAGACCTGGGAGGAATCCTTGGTATAACTGAGAATGAATAAGTCTGTGCAATGCTTGGACCCAGAGCAGGAAAGTCCATTTGGATGCTTTGAGATTCCTCCTGAAGCCAATGAATAATTTCAGCTGTTGCTCTACAGATCCTCAAAGAGAGGCTGGTACACAACTGCAACACCACAGCCTACTCTAGTTACCTATTCCAGAAGTCTCCCATGTATTTCTACAATAGGACACCAACACCTGTTTTTCTGATAATAAGAAGAGGCTCTTCTGCATCATAAATGACAAAACCACCTGTGCGACAGCAGCAGTTTATGCATGAGGTGTTAGGACATAGGTTGGATTCGATGATCTTGGAGGTCTCTTCCAACCTCAGTATTCTATGATTCTGTGATATGAAGGTGAGTCATAAAACTGAAATAGAATTAATGCAGATGGAGGGAAGTTGACCCCTGCCTAGAACTCCTATGCATATGAGTTGTCTAACCTTGAGATCTTTTTGTTATTGTCAGCTCTTTGACAACATTAAGATTAAAAGAAAGGAAGAAGTGCAACAACATTTCAGTTTTGGCAATTCTAAAGCTGTGGCTGCTAGGAAAAAAAGGATGATTTTGGTAAATACTCACATTTTCAGCTCATTCATGAATAGAGCAAGTAGATAATTTTTTTATCCATGAACATTTAGAAGCTGTTATAAATAATATATCCATTATGGACTTGTCCACAAAGCAGGTTGTCTATGTGTAGATGTGAGTAAAGAAACAAGAGCTTGGTGTATGCTGTACAAACAGGAAGAGCAGATTTTGTCAGGCTTTTTCCTGAGCATAGGTAAGTATTGGAAATATACTATTTAAAGGATGATCTGATTGTAGACATGTCTCCATCACACACAAGTTGGCTGGTTGTGGGGTTGCCTAATTCAATCAGATACTTTAGAGATTCACAGAGTAGTTACAAAGAACTTAAAAAGCCGCCAAGGAGTAGAAATAAAGCATAGAATGCCTGGGTAAAAAAAGTGGATAAAAATTATCAAACTACTTTAGAACATCTTTGGTTCCAGCTGTTTCAGTATAGAATCTAAATCTACCAACAGAAAAGTCTCTTTTGCAACACAACCAGGTCCAAACATTTCAGACCTGAGCATAAGGAGTGGCCATTCTGTATACCAAAATAAGCAATTTTTTTTAATCATAACAATCCCTTTTAGAAAGTCCAGATTTTTTTTTACTATTTTGACTAGTAGCATTCAATACACAGGCATTTTTAGATTTCAATACAATGAAACATTTATGGCTTAATTCAATTACATATTAAAACAGAAAAATTAAAAATTGAATCACTGAGAAGGTCATGTTGCTGCAGCTATTCAGACAGATGTACCATCACCTCCAGAACCTGTTATGTTTCATTCTAAAGCTTACTAAATTAAGCAAATTTTTTTAGAAAGAAGGGCAGGTAAGCAATCTTTTGAATCTTTTCTCCCTAGCCCTGAAAATTATTCCTTATTTGGATGCATGTTGGAAAGGCTTATTAATAAGGTTTATTTTAGTCTTTTGACTGAAAAATCAAACTGAAGGAGACCAGAACAAACAGACCAGGACCATAAAACAATCTTCATCTTTTTTGGTTTTGTTTTTGTTTTCCCTTGGTTTTTGATCATTTGTTTTGTGGGGTGTATTTGTGGTTTTCTTAATCAAGGAAAATAATGAAATACACTTCTGAGGTTAGAAAAGCTTTTCTAAAGAGACTATAACATATCACCTACAAATCAAATTATACTAGTTAAGCTACCATGCATCTTCTTTCAAGGCAAATCCATGTATGTGCTTTGTGAGTTTTTGGTTGCTAGTGTTAAGTACATAATTTGAAAACAATACAAATATATTAAAATGTACTTTAGACTCTGCTTTCTTAGTATCTTTCCACCTAAGGAGCTACCTCAAGAAAATCATGTTAAACCTAGTGATACCAACTAAGTCCTAGGGGAAGTCATGAGGCTAACAGGTTCATGTGATCTTTACTGTTTGAGAAAGAAGGCCTTTTACTCTGCTGGCCAAAGTATATTTTTACTTCAGTTTTAAGGATGCATGATCCAGGCATGCAAAACTCCACTATCACAGTTCTCTAACTTTCAAGACCTTTTAAATAAACTAGTTATTATACAAATAGCAAAATCAAAAACCACTTTATAAGCTTTTTAATTTCTCCACATCAACTTTATGAGTATTAGTTTGGATGGAACAAGCCTAGGCAGTGCAGGTATTTACTAATGCCTATCTTGCAGTAAGAGCAGTGGCAGTTTGGTGTAATCTAGCTGTGGAAATTTTCATAGAACAGCTAGTATGTACAGACTTGGAAATTCAGGGGCAAAAGAATAAAATCACTCAGTGATGCTGTTCTTTTATTAAATTAACAATTTTTTTTTATTCTTACATATATTCTTATCTTTTGCCAGATTGCTTTTTTGCTGGCTTTTCAGAAATTGGCCTCTTTCCTCTTTTTCTTATTCTGTTTCTAGTCATTGTATTAAGTTGATTTCAGATTTCATTCTTTTGTTGTCTTATTATCATATTTAGTTATTCAAAACTAAGAGCATGCTACTTTTTACTGATTTAATACAAAGAATCTACTCATAGACTTATTCCAGGGAAAGGTCTACAGAACAAAAGGAGTGTCAGGCTCATTATAGAATAATACACTCTGCAAGGAACTAATTCTTTGTTATGAATACAAGCAAGAGGTGAAGGGATAATGACAAATGTTCACATTTACCATAAAATAGAAGGTTTCTGCCAAGATGTGGAAAAAAATTACTTTAGGAAGTTTTAGAATGAGGAAAAGACATCCATGTATCTGGAGGAGAGGCAGTGAGAAATCAACATTTTATTTTTTAGGAAATCAATATTGAGTATTCTTAATATGTCAAATTCAGGTGATAATACACTTTCATCTATAGTCAGTTTTGAGCTAGTTAATATGTGATTGTTCTTATACCATCTGTGCTCAGCTGACACAATGCACTGGGCTTCACAAAGATTATTGGTCCTCTTTCCTGATCTTATTTCATACTTTCTACTTCTGCCATGGAGAGAGGCAGGAGGGGTAGTTCCTTTGTCAGTTCTCTGTAAGACAGTCCATTTCTACCTCCACTCAATAAATGTTTTATTCCTTACCAGGGAAGGCAGAAGGAAATTAAGAAGCAAAAAATAAGAGGAAAGCCACTGTACAGTAGCCTTCACTATTGCTGGGAAGTACAAGGAAAAAAAAACCAAACAAAACACAAAAAACCCCAAACAAAAAACCCCAAAACAAAACAACAACAGCAAAAAACCAAAACCAAACAAACAAAAAAACCCCAAACTGAACAAAAAAAAAATTAAAAAAAAAAATTAAAAACCAGATCTGACAGGCTGAAGGAATAAAAAAATTACAGGAACTTCCTTGAGTGTATTTTCCATTTGTTTGAGTGCTCCCAGAGAAGAAAATAGAACTGCCAGCATATGTATAGTCCTGTAAGTCCTGTAAGAAAGTGGTTCCTTCTTTGGTTTTTTTCTATTTTTTTTCCTTAAAAGCGCAGAAACAAAAAACAAACAAACAAACAAAAAAAAAACCCAATCAAGCAAAAAAAATCAAAACAAAATCCCAACATGAAAAAGACTTAATTATTTTTTTTCTCCCTAGGAATTTTCCCTGTGAACCTATGAGCTAGTTTCTCATTATCTAGTCATGATTTGTCTGGCTAGATAACTTGAGATTAATGAGGTCACTGTGGCTTAGTACTTATTTTTGTTTACAAGTATCAAAAAACGCAGTTTAATACGGTGGTGGGAGGGGAGGGGTTGCAGGCTCTTTTGTGATGAATTAGAAAGCAAACTCCAGTCAGTTCTTAGCAGTATGATGAGCCTATTCAAAATTTGCAGAATTCAGTAGCAACTGCTGAGAGCCAGATTCTGACGATAATAGTACCTCTGCTCTGTAAGTAGCCCATTATATTTTAACTCTGTGCGAACCATGATTCGAAGTTGCAAACCAAAGTGATCCAGGAATAAAAACTGTAAAGAAGAAGCCCATGCCTAAAGTCAGTATGCATTTGCCATGGTAAGTAATTAGAATAAAAGAGAAACATTTATCTATACAAACCAACATTTTCAAAACAGAGACCAAACCAATTTTATTTGCAAATTATGTTCTTGCTTTTCCAGTATGACAATTCAGTACTGTATTCCATTTTCTTTTGACACAATAGGACTTCCAGCATAGTGTCCCTTTAACTACTCACAACTGTTCCCCTCAAAATCAAGGGTAGATCCAGATGTTTGCATAACAATATCTAAAAGAGAAACTTCATGAACTTGTTCAAGAATATTTTCATGAGCAGTTATTTATATAGAAAAATTGAGAGAGTATATGCATAGGAACTAGGATATTAGCATATATTTGTCCTCTCATAGCATCCAAACAAGTAAAAAATGGCTGGAATCCATCATAGTTAACACAATGCAAACAGAACCTTCTGAACAAAAAGCAAATGAACAATTTTTATAATTACATAATTACAAAACTTTATCTAATTTAGAATATCAGAGACTGAAATATTGAATGCAAACTACTTTTATGCACAAGAATTATACTTGATCTTATTTTCCATATTGCTAAAACAGCATATAATTTGAATGCCTCAAATGAGATTTCCAATTTGTGCACAGTTTTTTTCTTCTCACATCATTTTAATGGATGAATTAAGCTCATATTCAGAGACTATGAAGAAAAGGTAGCAGAGATAGTCCACAGCAGTGGACTACAGTATATAAATCAAAGATTTCCGAAAACCGAGCTTATTTATGAAGAAATACTGAAACCTTTGCTAGATTTGAATTTTTATGCCTACAGAAATCAATTTGCTAATGTGATCATAAAACGTGAAAAAGGCTAAAATATGTTGCAGCATACATGCACTTCTAATTCCCTGAGCTTCATGCTCCCTTTTGAAGCACCCTGCAGCTGCTTTCCTGCTGCCAGCCCACCTTCCTGCCTGCCTAGACTTCCTTTAATGGAAATCAAGCCACAGTGGGAAAGAATCCATTTGCAGAGCTCATCCACTACAAAGTCAGGGTGTTGTCAGGCCACGTCATGCACCTGCAGCAGGGAACTGAGAAGTTATTCAGGATCACAGATCATAAGCCAATGTTTAGTACAGCACAGGACAAAGATTTCATAACAACTCGCTCAGGACAGGAAGGATGCCATAACAATTTAAATTAGAGGAGGATGCAAAGATTTTTCAATTATCCAAGATGGAACTTGTATTTAAAGTTTATAGTTTCCTAAATATGACTTCAAAAGTGAAATAATTTTATCATCTGGCCAAATATCATGCTTCCTTGTCTAAAAACAGGTATCAATACTTCATCAGTACGAACAAACATTACACCCATCTTTCAACTAAAAATAAGAATGTTGGGCAAGAAAGAAATCCAGCTGGAAGATGTTTCCACAGGAAGTCTGACTGTCTCTGTCTTCCAATGAAAACAAAAACCAAGAATCCTATTTATGTGTCACTGCTGTTACAACTTTTGTAACATCCCTGTGAATCTCCATGGTAATTTACCATGAGAACTTCACAAAATTGTATTTTTGTACACAAGATACAGACATAATGTTAGAGCACATATAGTAAATCTAATCTGCCCTCCAGGAAACAGCAGTTTACCAAGAAAACTTGCAACAGAAACAAAAATTGTTTTGATCCTCAGAAAGCTTGTGTTCCCCAACAGCTTGCTTGCAGGTGTGTGAAGTCCATGAAAAAAGAGAGAAACTGTGCTTTTATTAATTGAAAAAACTCTTCTTCAAGGCAGACATGAAACTGTGCAAATCTTTCTTTGTTGAAAATATAGACATTAATTCTGAAAAATACTCAGATCTAACTGATTAGGGCTGAATAACTGTGAGAAAATGACAGGTACTATTTGAGAAGGGAGTCTTTCAGTGAAAAAGACTGAAGGTAAAACATCTAACATTGGTAGCCTTTTGATATATTTTCAAACAGCATGAGACATATTCCTAAAGAAGGAAATTATGAGCCTAAGTAAGACTGATTTCTAACTGAGAGGATTTAACATTATCCAGAAAGGGATGTATTCAGATAGATGTGGATAAATCACTGAAACCTCTTCTGAATTTGATGTGATTTGGTAAGATGCCTTTAGACACATCAGTGGTAGTATGTCTTCCACAGTATATACATACATATTTTTTTTTTTTTTTTCACAATATATATCTATAGCAAGAACAAGTGTATCAAAAAAAGAATACTAACCAGGTGGCAGAACTATCAAAACCCCACAATTAATGTCAGTTCAGATGTTTTTTAAATAGTACAAGACTAAATTAACTCTTCAGCTGGCATCACACCTTTTAGTACCTAGATTGATCTTAGAACGCACTTAAAAAGGCACAGTGAATGATATAGATTTTTTAAGTTTTTCAAATTTTCATCCATCTTCAAGCTTAATTCTCATTTTCTGTTCTGTAAATCCCAATTTGATTACTAGTGCCATGGATTAGCTGATTGTCACCTTTCTGTGTTGTGTGCACCTCCTCTGAACTGGAATGGAAAGGTAATGTGTTTCTCATGGGAGACTCCAACAAATGCCATTTCAGGGCAATCCTGAAAATGCATCATTATGCAATGGGGTAGAAATTACAATTACAAACAAGAAGCGCAATACAAAAAGAAAAAAGGAAAAGAAAAAATTTAAAGCTACAAAGCCAAGCATTATAGTTAAGGCAAGAATTAAGCTTGTCCATGCCTTGTAAAAAGATGCACGGCACAGCCAAATCACCTCTGGGTTCAATAAAAAGCATAAATGAGCACTACAGCCAAGCGGACTTCTACCTGGAGCACTGCACATTTGTAGGAATGCTATTTCTAGTGTTAGTGATACATGCAAATAGGAGCATTTTAGGCTGCCATAAACATTATATGGTCTGCATTAGGGAGAGCACAGCCAGCAGGTGGAGGGAGGTAATGCTTCCCCCCTACTCAGTACTGGTGAAGCACATCTGGACTTCTGGGTCTAAGCCTGGGTTTCCCAGTACGAGAGAGAGACATGGACTTACTGCAGCAAGTGCAGCAAAGGGTTGCTAAAATGGTTAAGGGACAGCAGCATCTGATGTACAATGAGAGGAGGAGACAGCTGTGATTGTTCAGACTAAAGAAGGGGTGGCTCCTGGAGATCTTATCCACATGTATAAATACCTAAGGTAAGAGAAAAGTACAAGCAGCTGGACTCTTCCCAGTGGCATCCTGTGTAAGGACAGGAGGATGTGTATTTCACAAACCGAAATACAGGAAATTCCTTTTAAATATAGAAAAATAACTTATTTTTGCTGCGAAGGCTGTCAAACACTGGAACGTGATGATTAAAGATGTTGTGGAGTCTTCACCCTTGAAGACACTAGAAATTTGGCTGGACACCATGCTGAACAATGTGTTCTAGTTTACTGCTGTGAGCAGCAGGGTTGGATTAGCTCAAGCCCAGACATAACTTCCAACCTCATTCTTTCTGCCATTCTGTTATCTGCCAGAATCTCCAGCACCACGGTGCTAGTGCCAGAAGCCATCAAAGCTGAGCCATCAGCTGCTCAGCACCAGAGCTCGGGGATACAGCTTTCTGTATTTTCAGAAATTTCAGTTGCCATGGGGGAGATGAGACATTTGAGAGGTGCTTCTTTGAAGATATCTGATTTGAGAACTTGAATTAAATACAGCAGATGCCAGTAAATGGCAGTTTAGGAGTGCTAATTATGCTCTGAATTATGATGCCCTTATATTTGATTATACATATATCTTAGCACCATTACATATAATAAAATATTTCTATCTTATTGGTCAAGAAAATGAACTTCATTTTATAGAAGAAAATTAAGAAAATGCTGCCATTTTAAAGTATGACATAAGTGTTCCTTAAAACGTGTTATCTTTTTTGGTATTTGTAGGATCTTATAGATCTTATGGAAGGAATTTATCTAATCTAATTTTGTTTGGAGAACTAACTTTTCAATGACTAAAATGAATACTGCCTTTTATTAATACTTCAATTAACATAACTTGAAATACTATTTTCTTCTTTTAAATACTTACTGCAAAGATCCTATTCATAAGCATGTTCTTTATTTGGTGCAAGTTTGCAGGTCATTACTAGTACACACATAACAATTGTTGTGACAGGGATGAATAGTGGCTTTCCAAGAACTATGGGAGACATTTGTGTGCTGATGATTCAGTTCCTCACCAAATGTCCAAATTCACTGTTCTTGTCCAGCGTTTGTTTATCACCCTGGTCACAGCAGGTTTACACTGCAGTGATCATCATCTCTAAATCTGCATGGCACATCCTGGAATAGGAATTCTCTGTGCAACAGAAGCTCTTACTCCTTTTGGTACAGAAACCTGATAATGTAATTCACTTATATCAGTTGCTCCAAAGCTGTTCCTATTTTTTTTTCCAGAAACGTCTGGTACCCTGAGGCAAGAAAATTGAGACTGAAAAGTGAGAGTTAGGGTAGTTCGCAAATGAGGGCAAACATTAGCGGGGCCACACCTTGCCCTGAGACTAATTTTTGTTTTTGAAGGCAAGATACTGCATCGATGCATTACCTATCAATACAGTAATTTTATGAGGTATGCAATTCCTATGCTATTTGTCACTCAATTACGTTTAATACTGCTTGTCAATAACTTCAGAAATGGCAGCAAACTGGGCTTTGGGAGATTATTATCCTTCAGGCGGCTGAAGGAATTAATCGTTTCTTTAACTGACAAATTTCTTTTAACCTGGCAGGCAGGGAAGCCTGGTGTGAAGCAGACAAATTTATTAAGCCATCTTTCAGTTCTGACAGTCAGGGAGGCAATAAAACTTTCACACCTTAAGTTTGATACCCTCTCTTGCGTAAAGTTGGTCTGTTCAAAACCACTTGAAGATGTGCTACTTTTGTTTTGATTGATTTTGACACTTGCTTCCACACAAGCTTATTAAGGTACAACAGCCAGTGAGCCACAAGAAATAATACCCCTCTTCTCTTGCTGTGTAGGTATGGTGCTCCTCCAAACTCATCATTCAGCTTACAACAGCTGTTTTTCCTGGTGAAATTTTCTATTTGCTGCCATGTGATTTGATAAGGTATCTGTTCCTACTGTTAACTAAGTCACTGTTAATTATTCCGACAAAATTATTTATCATCCTTGGCTTCCAAAAACTATCCATTGGTTCCATCCAGTGAAAATACCATAAAAATGGTTTGGTAATGATTTAAAAATTGTTGACTCATCATTCTGGTGTCATGCAAGAATTAAGAGCACGATTTCAGACCTGGGCAACTCTATAAGGAGTGGTTTATGAATTTGTGTTCTAAATTGAAGTTGGCCATCTGATATGCTGATCTTGTGTAAACGATTCTTTTTTCTGTGCTTATCTGGAAAGGCGTTTCCCTTCTTTCATTGCTTAGGTATGAGCTTAAATAATAGCACTCCAAGGCTACAGTAATAAAAATATATATGACATATTGCA
Source organism: Muscicapa striata striata (assembly GCA_030060385.1). Taxonomy (NCBI): domain Eukaryota; kingdom Metazoa; phylum Chordata; class Aves; order Passeriformes; family Muscicapidae; genus Muscicapa; species Muscicapa striata. The sequence continues at coordinate 157,194 of JAREIS010000038.1, forward strand.
CGGAATATCACTAGCAACAAGTAAATAAATATAAGCCGTGGTAGAGAAAACGCGAGTAAAACAAATACGGCAGCACACGTTTTCGAACAGAAGGGTATGTGGAAGGATACTGGCGTAGAAAAGACGTCAGGAACCACAGCGCCTTGTCCCCCCATGACACAGGTTCCTACTCGCGCGGAAGCCGCAGACAGAAGCTCCCGAGTGCGCTGACATTTCTGGAAACCTAAACCCGTGGTGGCCGCAAGGCGAGGGGACACTGGCGGGGCGCGGGTAGCGGGGAGCCCGTGAACCGCTCGGAGACCCCGGCGCTCCGCGCCACCGGCGATCCCAGCACAGCGGCCGCTCCGCTCCGCACTGGCAGCATCCGGCAGGACGTACACGGCTCTCCTCTGCCCGGCGCGGCTCTGCCCGGCCCGGCCCGGCTCGGCCCGGCTGGGCCATCGCACCGCCCCCGGCCACCGCCCCCGCCCCGCCGCCGCCCTGATTGGGCCCGCGGGGAGGCCCTCCCGCCGGGCCCCGCCGCCGCCGCGCGCCGCGCCCGCTCCCCAAATACACCTTGGCGGCGCCGGGGAGTGGTAGCGGCGATTGCTCAGAGCCCCTCGGCGGGGCTGCGGCCGCGGGCACCCCGCGCCATGGTGAGTGGTGGAGGCAGGGAGGGAGCGGGCAGGCGGCGCCCGGGGCGTGGAGAGGGGCGGCGGGGACCCTGGACAGCGCTGGGACGGGGCGCCCGGCCGTGACCTCGGGGCGCGGCCGGGGTCGGGGCTCTCTCCGGCCGGGGTCGGGGCTCTCTCCGGCCGGGCGGTGATCGGTGCTGAGCCCCGGGAGCGGGCGGCGGGGCGCGGGAAGCCCTCTCCCCTCAGCGCGCCGAGCCCCGTGTGCGCTGTGCCCCCGGCCAGATATGGGCGTGAGTGAAACAGGCATCGACTGGGGGCTGGAAGCGCCTGGGGAGCCCGCCGAGGGCTGCAGCCACGAGGGTACTCCGCCGGCCTTTGTGCATTGCGAGGCTTTCTAAGAATTCGCGAGCTGCTGAGGCTCGTCAAGCTAATTAAACCCATTCAGACTGGTGTTACTGCGGTGTGCTTAGGTAAGGTTTCTTATCCAGTTTTCAGAGCAATTTATATCATTCCGCCTCATGAATTAGGCACAAACCCGATATTTAATCGCATGCTTGATTCTCAAACAATAACTTCATCTCTGCATCTGCTATGCCAATTACTTCTTTGTCCTAGAAAGAATCAATGAACCCCCAAATTGTGTTGCATTCATGATGATTAGCAGTTTTTCAGTCAAATTTCCCCTCTTTCCATTTTTCGAGACTTGAGGCTCGTAATCCCTTTTCTGTGTGAATAGGTTTGTTTCTGTGCTAAAGCTCAGTGACTATTACTAGCCTATGTTTAGTATTCCCTTTATAAAATCATTGCTATCTATAATTATGAGATACTTGAAAAGTTTTTCTCTCGTATATAAAGGGGTGCTTTTATTCATCTTTTATACCTCTTTTATGCATCTTACTTCCTGTCGCAAGCTTGATGTAATGCTGCTTCTAAAATGGCTCTATTTTCAGAGCTGGTCACTTACTCTGTGGATGTAGTAAGATGGCTTTCTAAGTTCGAAGGACGATTTAACCGGGAAAAAGTCATAAGCAAGGATGCAGTGTGTCTGCAGTACTGTATTTGAGCTTTTCACTGCCAGTGGACTACAGGTTACACTGTGCTGCTGTAGGTTGGTCTAAAGAGAGATGGGCAGACATTTGCAATTTGGAATACTAGTAGGAAAACCAAAAACTTTCTTCACTCAGATTTTCCATTATTAAGTCTGAGACTACAGAAAAAAATGTAACCGAGGAGTTTTACATAACAAGTGTAAGAGTTTAATTATATTTGTATGAATAGAACAAAGTGTTTTACTTATTGGTAAGTAGTCTAATATTAGAATTTTTCCGAAGACAAAACTCCCTATGGATCCAATTCCTTTTCTTGTAGTTAGATTAAGATTATTTGTTTCCAAACCACAAAAAATAGTCATAAGGAAATGTACACTTTGAATCATATAAATGGGTCTACTACTTTTCTAGGGTCAGGAACAAAAGGTAATGACAGGCTGTACTGGGAAGAGGTTCCTGTAACAGACTATTTTACATAATTAATCAGAGAAGATAAGCAATTCAAGTATCCAGAGAATATGTGAAAATGTGTTATAAATATTATCTTTGTAGGGAATAGAATTGTAGAGAAGTTTCTTTATTTGATTATGTTGCTCTGGGGTGCTACATATGGCCATACATTCTGATGACTGTTCTCTTTGCTTTGCCAGTAGCAAGAACCTTAAATGAACCAGCTGATTGTAAAGGAAGCATGAGGAGTACTGGAGCAGTGATATAAAAACTTTGTGCTCCCATTCTCAGGAAAAAAAAATAAAGGCATTTGCTGAAATCGTGCTGATCCAAAGTAGGCAGGAAAAGTATGGAAGGAGAGAGAAGGAAAGCACAGATTGAGATTTCCTGGCTGTACTTCTTTTTTCTATGGAAATACGTAGCTTGCAACTATATTGAGTCATGACAATGCAAGATCATGAGGCAAACATTGGAGGAGAAGGTAAGGAATTTAGTTCTGTAGTGTTTTTTTACTGTTTTTGACATCAATACAATATCTCACCAAGGTCTCACTGTCCTTTCTTCCACTGGTTCCCTTGCTGAGTACTCAAATTAATCAAATTTTTGATGAAACGCTAGAAGTGAGAAGTCAGGGTCCATTAAAGTAAGTACTCAAGTTGAGTATATTTGTCTTTTTCAGATTAATGCTTTCTTTAAAAAATCTGTCCTCAGCATTCTATGACAGTCCGTTTCAAAACAGATCCCATAGTGAAATCAAAACATAAGTAAGAATTGATAAAAAAAACGAAGATGCCAAATATCAGTAGCAGTCAAAACCTGGTTATGTCATACCATAAAAGATAAAATGTCAGTGCTATTATGAATGTGAATATCATCTGTTTAAAATTCTAAAAAAAACCAAGACTCAAGTAATCCAAGAAGCCAAGATAGGGTTTGTAGCAAACACAGCTATTTTCCTTTTAACTGGAAAGAGTTGTTTACAAAAAATACTGTAAATCCTATTGTAATTTAAAAAATCTCCAAAAACTAAAAATCAAGCACCTCAGAAATCTAAGCAAGCATATGTTATGTTCTAAATTATTGGCAAGGAAATATATATAAGGAGGTACTGGCTGTATTGTCTGTCTACTTTGTTGACTAGCAGCAGTTTTAATTTTTCTTTATAAAAGCTTAATCACTTAAGAAAAGTTCTGTACAGGCAAAAAGAAATCTTATTTTTAAAAATATATTGGAAACAATAGGACATGATTTAAAGTATTTTGTTGCAATGTTATTTGAAATTGCTACATTTCAGATTACACATTTTATTAACAAATGAAATTTGGGCCATTGGAGAGCTGCCATTAGAGTTTCTTTGCTGGGATTCCTTGCACATTTTGTACTATTTACTTTTTATAGACCTTTATTGTCTATGTGTCTTTTAAAATGCACTGTATTTATGTAGATGTTTGCCATTTCAATTAAAATTTTTAGTATTTGAAATTAAATTAGGGCCAAATCTCGTATTTGACATTACTTTGAATATTTTTTCTAGCATGTCTTCACCATTTGAGATAAGGCTGTATGATGTTTGTATATTGTATGGCTGTATGTACGATGTATATGCAGTGTGTCTTGCATGAATAGTTATATGAGAAGTAGAAATTCAAGTTTATCATTAAACACGCTATATTTTTAAGTCAGTTCAAGGGCATCGTTTTTTTTCAACAAAACAAAACAGTTTAGGGCAGAATGTTAGTATTTATTTAATTTTAAAATTGCAATTGGATTTAAGCATGTACTTATATTGACTGGGACTTCTAGCTGTGGTGTAAACAACAAATTAATTTTTTTCTAATAAAGGCAGCAAAATTTGCTAGAAACAGCAGATTTTTGGTGAGGTTCTTGTTTATAGATTCACATGCTTTGAGACAATTGAAAAAAACATGTTAATGTCTATAATTAAGTCTCTTGTGCTGTAGGTACTGAGTGCAGCTCATTGGGTAATATACTGTTCTTCCATTTTTTTGGCTATCTTTCTTGGCTGATGGCAGTTGTAGGTCAGTGCTGGGAAGTGGCTCACCACACAGGATATTTGTTTTTGTAGATGTGGTGTTTAGAGCAAGCGGACATCCACTCCCTTTTTGTAGGAGTGCATGTTTCACTGCTCTCAGTTTTTCTGCTGCTTCATCTCCTAAGCCAGAGCAAATACGATCCCTCCGGATTAATTTTATTTCGCCACTTAGAGGCCTCACCATGTACTGTTTATTGATTCAGACCCCAAGCACCTCTATGAGCTTCAGGGCCTCCACAGGCCTTCAGTCTTAAGGAGAATCCCATCCTATCAGAGCATACTATTTTGTGATATTCACTTCCACTTGTTTTTCATTCATGTTTCCTATTATATGATAGTTCCATTAAGTGGAGTAGATGCCCTTGCTAAGACTATTACTGCTTTCAGACTTAATTGAGATTTAGTTGTATTTTAACTGACATTCTAGTTTGATTCAAATACTCCCACAGTTCAGACTTTCACTGCTACTTTTAAGCACTCTCCCTGCTACTTGAACTTGGCAGTATTGTGGTACACATTATTTTTTTATTTTACTGCTCTGACTCTTTAGTTCCTTTGTATTACTAAAAGTCAATTTGTGAATTGATTTTCTTCTTGCCTATCCACTATTCACAGTCGAAGTAGCTGTTCCAAGAGAATGGTGTACTGCTATAGCAGAAGCATTCAAACAAACGCCCTCGTACAAGTCAGCCCCAGGAGGGTAATTCCTTACAAAGGAGCACACTAAGCCCAGATGATAACCAAGTTGCGATGTGTTAATTCTGAGAGGGTATTTTTTTCGTGAGAGCCCTGTCTTTACTTCCTATGCATGTGTATCTTGCCTGTGAACAGAATGCTGTGCTGTCCTTGGCTTGTGTGATGAGGCCCCTTTTTCTCTGCCCTAAGGGAATGGCAAAATCACCTGGAGACTTACACCCCTGTGGGGGGCTGTGGGGCACGGAGCTGTCTGAAGCCCTCCCTTGGGATGGTTTGGCTATGCCTTGCACTTCACGCATGGCTATGCCCATTGATTGTTTCAGCTAAGTCCATATAGAAAATAGGTCAGCCATGCAGTGACTCAGGAAGAGAGCTTTAATTGTGTGGTTGTAATCTAGAAACGAGACATGTGTATCATCTTGATGGAGACTGGAACCATTTCCAAAGATGTTATCAAGCATCGTGGAATTGAGCCCTTTGACAGCTATTTGTATTAGAGAGCTGCAGGGAATACTTCATGCAAGTCATCCAATTGACTCCCTGTGAATAAAGTTTAAATTTATTGTTAGAAGGCAACATGCTAAAATTCTTTTATTATTTCCCCCTCCACAAATGGAAATGGAAAGAAACATACATTTATGAAGTGAATCTGTTCCTCAGCCCAGTTTGGAGTTATTTAGAACAAAAATATATCATGCTTTTGGGGAAAATGTGTTTTGTAGGAATCCTCCTGGTGCAATTCTAGAATGTCACTGTTTCCAGAGAGTGCAGTAAAACTTATGGTTTCTGTTATGCTACATATAGTAGTTGCTGCTAAACTCCACTTTTAATGAATAATAACACAGGAGCAAGTTTCTCCATAGTATATTAGAAGTGTGTTGTACAGCGGTGACTGCCTTTCTAATGCTGACTAAGGTAAATGTGTGTTTAATTTCATTTTAACCTTGCATTTCACTTGGCACTTGATACAGATGCAGACTGACAAAAATTGTTCAGGGAAAGCTGATTACCCTCCTTGGCAAATACAGAAACTCTTCACACACAAAAGAGCATTAGTAAAAGCTTGAATACAACAGAGGAACACCTCAGCAATATTTCTAGTTTGTTATTGGGAAAAATTGGTATTTTATGTTTGCTCATAATGATTTCTATGATTTGAATACACAAGACAATATACGCAGGTGCTGCCTTCTGGTTAATAGGGAGGCGTACCTGCTTACATGAATAGCTGTGTTTTTCCCTAGCCCTGACTGCAGGTATCCAGGAGCCTAAAATACTCATTGCAGTTCCTGTTTTAAATAGAACTGCTAAAAATGGCAAAATTTCCATGTCTTGGGAGAAAGCATGTATCAATCTAATTTTAAATTTCCTTTTTTGTTGTTTTTGCCAAAATTGTCTTCATAGTTGTCTCGTCTCTTTGCACTGGCAAGCTAAAAGTGCAAAACTATTTGCCTTCATGATGAGAAAAATCTTTGGTGGACTGATAAATTTTTGAAATTTTAGTGAAAATAGAGCCGTTAGCCCATAGAGCTCACAAGGCATTTTTAGAGGTATGATTTTAGAATTCCCCATGGGAAGAACGGTATGAAGGGAGAGAGTCTTGTGGCTTAAGTAACTTAGCAAGGCTTTTGGTCAATGGGGAGCTGATTTTTTTTTCAAAAACTTCAGAAAATCATGACAGAAAAAATTAATTTTTTAACAACAATTAATTATAGGTTGAATTAAATGCTTATTTTAATACAGTTAAAGGTTCCCAAACAAGTTGCATTATATTAAAAACCAGCCAAGGGGAAATGCATTTCTGTTAAAGAATTATGAAACCTTCAGAAATAAAAGAATGACATTAAACCTGCTGTGCATTAGCCATGAAGATTTAGTATGAGGATACCTTCCTTGTTTTGCTTGTATGTTTAGCACCTGCACCTTTTAATGAATCCTATCTGCAAAATCTATTAGAATTTTACTGTGTAAAGCGTTTTCATCCCATTGTTGCTTTTCAAATTTGGCTGCCAATTTTTATAAGGTCAAACATGACTTTTCCAAATCACTCAGATCTGCTAAACTGCCCAACAAACTTGTGCAATCTCTTAACTTGTGCTAAGACATCTGGATTCACTTCTTAACCTGCCTGCAGTCTTTCTTTTGTGATCTCCAGATCTTTTGGGATCTTATTTCCCCACTTATAAAGGAGGCATTGTTATACTCCTTTCATATCCCATTTTTCTATCTTAGCCATTCAAAGGGCAAACCCTTCAAGTCAGACATCATCTTTTGCTGTATATTTCTGTATGGCCCTGCTCTTAATTGGAGCCTTCTGGGTTAAAATAAGCAAGTAATAGGCCTACCAATCACAGAGAGAGAGAGAGAGCAGAATGCAGGGTATCAGTGGCACTATTTCTCTGCTAAGCAACCTGCCCAATTCACAGAAGGTTGAATACCAGTATTTAAGTGTAAACAAAACTTTTGTAAGAATTTTCACATATTGTGGTCTTGCTGACTAAATAGTGAGACCTTCATGAATGTTAGAAGATAATGAAATATTTCCCTTTGCAGAAAAAAACATTTTGTTGTGTGGTGGCAGTGAAATAACAGAGACCAGTCTTCATCTCAAATTAGGCACAGTTTACAAAACCTTTTGATGTGCTCATGAGGCAGAAACCACATTTATAGGGAGACTCTGAAAATCTGCTCTGATCTGAAAATTAGTATCAGCTTCGATCAGGTTCACACTTAGCCTTGTATGTCATATGCTCCAGATCTGTGGGAGAGGCAGCATGATTGCCAACTACACATGGAAAAAGTCATTAACCATAACAGTAGTAAATTTTAGAACCAACAGAGGCATGGCTAAGTCACAGTTTGAAGTGTGCAGCTATAGCATCATGTCACTGACTCTTCTCATAGCAGAATAGAGACTGGCACTCAGAAATGCCAGTAAAAACTTTAATGGTTGCTTAATATATGAAATTTGATTTCATGATATCTTTCTTTGAGTTTCTCTTTGAAAATTATTTGCCGTTCTAAGTAATAATAAGTCCTAAGCAAAAATTGGGTCAAATGATAGAGAGGAATTAAAAGGAAAAAGTATCTTTTCAAATAGGCTTTGAAGCAGTGAAGATCAAGGACTACTGATAGGATACAGGGTTATGATTTACCCATAGCAAAAACTAAAACAGAATGTCTGTCCCTGCCTGTGTTGTGGGCATAATTTTTTAGCAGTAAATTGATATATGGTGAAATAAGGTGATAAACTGAAATAAGAGAGTGGTAGTGGCAGAAAAGCATTTAATGGGGTAAATGTGTTTTTAAAAAAATATTTTATTGCCATTGTTGTAAGTTGCTATATGGTAAATGGTTGATCTATTTAATGCTGGAATAAATATGCCAAAAAAGTAGTTATATAACAAATACTCAGGGTTTTCTTTCCTGTTACACTACAGTAATGGAAAACACTCATAATCTTTAGTAAAATATTAATAAATGCATTCCGATCTTTAAACTTAGGCTTGGCACTCTGTCTTTTAGCAAAGGAGCTGCATTACTTAGGCATGCAATCCTAATGTCAATTTGCCATAGTATGGGCATTGTGAGATTTAGATGCCTGTTATAAGTAGAGTTGAAAACCCAGAGCAAAGATACTGCTGCAAAGATACTTGTGATACTGTGAGAACTTCTGCATTGTCACAAGATACTTGTGAAGTTAGTGCTTGTGTCTTGTTAAAGCTTGTCAGGTACAAGTATTTAAAATAAATGTTTTGTATTTTCCACATCAAATAAAGTGTAAGCAGAAATGCCAATTATTTCTGATTCCATATAAGGGAAGACTATACACAGTGCAGCAGACTTACTTTCCTCCCTGTGTTATTTTTACCTGTTCAGAGTGCACTCTGCAAGATTCATGGTGCTTCAAAATGCTTTAGAAAGCCAAAAATGCTTAAAAAATGTTGTCTTCATCTTGGCAGGAAATTCCTTATGAGGGAGATACTACCTTTCTTTATCCTTAAACTTAGGTCTCTGGTTTACGTCCTTCAGGAATTCATGCATCTCATTCCTTCCCTCTGTCCCAGCTATTTGCATGGCTTCTCAGCCTTGACTCCCTCAGAAAATGGGGACCTTTCTGTGTAGCATCCTCTTTCTGTGCATGTAAACAAGTACAGAGGTGGAACTTATTATTTATTACATGACTTCTTTTTTCAAGGGTCCAGTGAACAATTATTTTAACTGTCTTGTTGAAGGAGCATATCTCTTCAAGATAATATTCAAATCACATTCAAAACCTATTTGAAGTCCCCCTGTGAGTATATAAGCACTCGCTATGGCCAGAATTTGATTTTGGTTCATTTTTAGGTTTTCTGCCACAGTTCACTGGCCAGTTGCTCTGCTCTTTCACCTCTGAAACAGCTGAACTGTGTTCTTTGCGGCCTGGAGCTGCATAGCAAGTTGGAGACATCTTCTTATATGGCCCCTTTTTTGAAATGAATGTAGTTTTCTTAATATCATGAAAGAAAACAGGTGTTCAGTTGTGGATTTCCATTTTACAGATCTAAAAAACAGCACATACAGAATGGCTATTCGTTAACGTTTTGGTGGGAAATTGTACTTGAAGGACCTTTGGTGTGGTACAGCACTTACACTTAAAGTGAGCCTTGGGTCTCTGGGTAGCTGAAGTGTTGAGACAAAGATGTTTATTAATAACATTTGGTTTTAGTTTGGATTCTCAGCAAAGCAAATCTGAGATGACTCTGTTGCTACTTTTCTTTGGCTGTTGGTCCTGTTTGGGAATTCTTCCAGACCAAGATTCTCAGCTGTATTCTGTGCTCATTTTGCCTGAGGACTGAAGCCCAAAGCCTCCCAGCTAAGAGCTGGGAGCCTGTACAGTTCCTTACCTTCTGGGGTGGCTGTGGGAAGAAGGTCTGCTTGTGGTTATTGGTGATTGCTGACACCAGTGCATTTCCCTGCTGCCTCAGTGGAATGCAGGTCAGGGCCTTGAAGGAAGCCAGGTAAGTAATGTTTCCATCCTGAGATCTCAGATACTTGTATAGCACTAACAGGTATTTCAGAAGGCCTGATGGAGAGAGAAAAGAGCTTCCTTATAGACATATAAAACACTAGTGAAATATCTTTAAAAAAAGAAAATGCAAAATTATGAAATGAAACATTAAATCACTAACAATGGACTTTATGTTACAAATCAATGCCATTTAAAACAAAATACCAGAAAATAACATAGGAAGTTTAGGAAGTTTTTACTTTTTTATTAACAGCCTCATTAAACAATGCTGCAAAACAAGGTATGTAATTTCCAGCCCCCCAATAGATGCTACTGCAGCAACCCACTAAAACTAGAAATTGAATGTTGATGGCCAAATCAAGGTAATAAACATGTATCCTTCATTAATTGTGCAAAAGAGAGTAATATATAACCAGGAGAGTTGCTTGAAACACAGAAACAACGAACAAAAATTTCTCCTAAAGTCTAAACTACTGCTAGAAGGCTCCATGAAATTAGCATGTCAACATATTCTATAGGCTATATGAACCTACCAAACTTCAGTGGATTTGTAGTAGAGAAAAAGCACTTTATCAGTAAGAGAACTGTCCATTCCATTACAAATAGTTTTGATTTATTACCTATGTTTTCCTAATTTCTTATGAATTTTTTAATTCTCATGTTCTTCTAATCTTCTGTTTTTTCCTCCTTGATCCTTTATTCTGCATGTATCTCCCTTTGTTTTATCTTTCACATAATAAAGGATACTGCAAAATAAACTTTTAAAAAGTAGAAAAACTGCAGTCTTAGAAATTGAGACAAACTCTGATCTTTCAGACTTTGGTAAGAATACTATGATGTTAACATCGTTGCAGCCAGTGCAGTTATACAGGTTGTGAAGTGTGGATGATTCCAGGTTCCCTGCCTAGAATAACACTGGGAAGATTACCCTGTGGTTCATGTAATACACAGTATCTATATTTACCTGATGAAAGACCCAAGGATGTTGCACAAAAAAAATCACAAAAAACCAGCAGAAGAATTATGGCTAAAATACATTTTATTTGCCTCAATAATTTGTACCTCGAATTTGAGGCTGATGATTGATACATCTGATCCAAGTTTCTGCACTGTTCTTTGTTAACCTTTTCTTGGATTTCCACTCTTCAGTATCTCTTAATCTGTTTAATCTCTTTTTATCTGAAACACCTGCCCCAGAAATTGGTGAATTTCAGTGGAATTTGCAAGCATTGCAAGCTAAGCATCTATTTCTGTGCTGGCCAAAACTGAAACAGTTTCACAAGCTGGATGATATTATTTTTGTTCTATTGAATACTCAATTTTGATATTATTACAAGAGGCTGCAATTCAACAGCTAATGTACTTGAATCTGTATAATGCATAGCTTGAAATACATATCTGTTCTAACTGGAGGAGCAGCACTGACCAAGGGTTCTACTATTTGGTATGTTTTAGCTATAAGGATGTATCTTTTTTTAATTTATCACTAGTGAGTGTTTGGAAGTGTAGCATTATAAATCATTTATTTTCCTTGGCGTCATGATCAATACATCAATGATCCTCTGATTTTCACTGCATCTATTATTAAAACAAAAAGCTACATTTTAATGACTTGAGAAGTTTCTTTATAAAGGAGCTCACGTTTCTACGTCTCAATAGCCTGCTATGATTTAGATATGTCAAATCTGAATCTCCCTTAAATATTTTCAGCTTACTTTTCCACAGGGCCACATTTTCCCCTCACTCTTTACTTCAAACTGCCACCAGGGCCGAGGGGAAGTTATTACAGAATATGTGGTGAATGTGGCAGTTATCTCTGAGTTAATTTTGCATTCCTTCTCCCTGCTGCTCTCATTTGCATGTGCTGACTTTCCCTGTGCAAAAGTAATCTGAAAAACACTATGTGCAATTTGATGTCTTTCACATGCTTAAAAGAAAAGTTGAATAAATGGAACGGAAGGATTTGAAAGATCAGTAGCTATGATAACTTCAGCAATTGCATTGGAGACAATAACAAGCATCATAGATTGAACATTCAACAGGAAGCCAAAATCTGCTTCTGGATATAATATTTAATTTTGTTACACACATGGTATACACCAACAACAGGCAAATGTTAGTCGTTAAGTGCTTATTTGTTGTGATTAACAATATTAATTTATTTTAATACCACATGTGCAAGCTCAGTATTTCACAAAAGCTCTCATCTTTACATAGCTTCATCATTTTAGTGAAAAAAGAAGCTTTAAATGCATATCTGCTGTATTTTGCAGAGGAGTATTAGAAAGCACCTAAACAAGATATTGAAAGTAGTATTGTAGTGTATTCCTAGAGCATTCAGTCTTTCTGGATGTGTTGATCGTCTCTTCAAAGGTAGGATGTACTGCTTTTGAGTACTCAAATATTTTTTAGAAGAGCAGATTTTTGAAAGAGGTGGGCTGTGAATAACTGTATGTGCCTGTACCATTGTGTGCAAAATGACAGGCCAATCAGCGAAATAAAAAAGGAAGGTGCTAATTTGTGCACATGTGCTGTATCAGCAATTCCAATTATTTTTAAACATGTTTTGTAGCAGAAACCACCTGTAGGTATTTGATCAAAAAGGAAGGTGCCTCTTGGTCCTGTTCTGCAAATACCATGGAAGAGAGCAATTGGGAAAGTTGCTGATTTCTCTGCTTCTTCAAAGCTGCTTTTTTTTGCTGGGACCTACCCAAAGCAGAATCAGTATCTGTATGATGGCTATGAAAACACCCCTTCAGCATGTTGATTACACATCTTCAATCAATATGTGAAAAAAATACAAGGACATGACCTCAGTGCTTCAGGACAAACCATTTTTTGCTAATTAGAAATTCCTGTTATCACCTTTCCATGCATATTTGTTAACCTTTCTGTAATCTCAAATGACCTCAGTTCTGTGATTATTGCCTCTGCACACTTAGCTGCAAAAACCCAATGTTAAAAAGCCACGGTCATATTTTGGTTCAAAAACAAGAAAACATGCAAATCAGTATTTCAGTGACAGTAGTGACAGACCTTTTAGGTTTAATCCTATTCCTGCTATATCCAGAAACCTGCTATTGACTTCAACAGGAGTTGGCATGAGTGCTTAGCTATAAATAAATATGAAAGGTAGTTGTCAGTGATTTTCAGTGTGAAAATGATTTTGTAGACATTGTAAACAGAAGTGACAGGTAGCAAATACCCAGTCAGAAAACTGTAACTGAAATCTGCTAATGAAACACTTTCCTTTCTACAACCTAGTTTTCAGACACTTCTCTAAGATCTGTGGAATTCATGGAAACTTTTAGTACTTTTATTTATAATACTTCTAGTACTTTTATTTATAAAACCTGCTGCTCATTATAATTTAAAGCTGTGAACACAAAGTGGATATTTAACTATATGCACTGTCATTAGACACTACAATCAATGTTTTATGTTGCGCTACCATGCTACAGTATATTTGTGAAAATAGTATTTATGCAAACCTGTGTGTCAGTTGCATAAACAGTTACATCAACTTCAGCAAGAATATGTGCAGGTACAAATCTCAGCAAGATAAGTGTCTTTCAAGAAGTAGGGAAAATTTCTTATCATCTCTGAAAGAGGCTTCAGAGTTAATCCAGACCATGGTGCTCAAACGGGAAGTTACTTCATGCTTTAGAAATTTTGAGTTGTTAAACAGTTTGTTATTTTGTTTATTAGAAGAGATGCTAAGTCATAAATACTAGCTAAAGATTTTGCTAATGGTATGGGATAAAAGGGTACTAGATTTCACTTTTACCACAAAATAATTACTATTATTTTAAATTTATTTGCTCCTTAAAAGCATTTTTGTATCTTAAATAAATAAAAATCAGATTTTAAAGGTCATGTTAAATGCGGGAAGTGCTATGCATTGCTAAATTAGAGAGATTGAGCTCTAAGTAGGTATTTGGAAGGAATCAGCAAGCACAACAATTAACAATGACTTCATGTTCCTTTTGTGGATTCTAATTAAATCCCATTGTCTTTGAGCTATTGGCTACGGCTTTGATCTTTACATTTAACTCCTGCTGACTGTCATGACCACTTCATGTCTTCAGGATGAGTTTTAATTCTTGAAAAGAAGACACAAATTTATTTTTCTTAGCTTTTCTCTTACAAGTTCTATGAAAGTATTGCACTTTCAGGGACTGCAAATGCAGATTATGTTATATTTAAAAATATATTCCTTTAAAGTGTGAGAATAATTGCCAGATGCTTTAGATTGCTTGCCCTCACTGCAGCAGCTCCTCTCCTTCAAATGCTTCCTCATCTGGGCACTTAGATCACTCAAGGTCTCATCAATCAGTTCAGTATCAGGATTTCTCAAAAAAACAAAATGCAAGCCCAAAACTTGAATAATTTGACGTAGATACATACAGCAGGTTCCCAGGTTTTTTTGAGGTATTTTTCTCTCTGCCTCAGTAAAAATGGCCATGAACAGTGCAGCTCAGGCACTCCTGCAGTGTAAGGAGGCCTTAGTTCTTTGGGGAGCATCTCCATCAGGAGTTGCTCGGCTGGGTGTCCAGCCATGCAATGGGCCGGGGTGAGGGGGTGCAGATGTGCCACACTCGAGGGCTGCCATTTCATCCTGATGATGTGACAGAGGGAGCAGAGGATCAGGTGCTGTGAGCCTGCCTGCTGGGCTTGCTGGGGATGGTTTTCACAGAGGTTTTCACTCACAGGAAGAGAATATTTTTCCCACGCTGTCTTCTCAGCGTGCCTCCCTGTTATTTGGTCCTAGCATAGGAAAATATTTACCCTACAAAAATACTTAATGTGATACTTAAAATGGCAGATATGTATTTTATCAGCAGCATTTGGGAATCGGTCTTTCCTTTAGCTGCATGCCAAAGCATGGGTGTAGTAATTAAGGTTCCTCCTGTGCTTTTAATTGAAACCAGAAATGTAGCTGCAATATAACTTTAACATCTGGAGTCTGGGCTTCTCCCAGGGGTATATTTGGATCCAGGGACTTGATTCAGACCATTACAGGGAAATGACTCAGTCACAAAACCAGTATAAGAAATTCAGTGATATTTTAAAATGAGGGTTTTGCCCTGTCTTCAAGAACATTAGTTACAATATTAAGATATAGTGTTTGGTGTTATTACACAAATGCTAATATTTTAAAGCAGCAGAAATGTCTGTCTCATTACCATAAAATAAGACATATTAGTAGTTTTGAAGCTGACATGCATTTTTTGTAACTTGTTTTCAAAATAGATGACAAGATAGAAAAGTAGATAATTTGGTTTTTTTTTTCAAAACAGAGGTAATTATTTTCTTCATCTCCTGGCTTGGTAGCTGTCTAATGTTGCAAATCACAGTCTATTCAATTTGGAGCACAGACGAAACACTTAATTGTGTTTCTTTGCTTTTTAAAACAATTTGTACAGGGTAAAGAAAAAAAAGGGTAGAAAGATGAGGAAATTTGACATTATGTGGGGAGAAAGATTTCTTGTAAGCAAGGTCTAGATTTTTAACTTGCCCTAAGCAGTCATATAGTCAGAGAGTGAGAACACTGGAACTGGGCTTGCAGAGCACACAATGGCAATTTTATTGCTTTGGAGAAAAAATGGTAAAAGACTACTCTTAAAGGGCTCTGGGGTAGAGACAGATCAGAATCAGTATTGACTTGAAAGAAAGGAGGGTGGAAATTTTGGATGAACAAGCAGAAAAGTTAATGCCTGGCAAAGCATATTTCTTTTGGGAGCTGGAATAGAATTTGAGATTACTCTTTCTTGGGCACCAGTAAATTATTGTGAAGTCCACTGTTCCATATAATGTCTTATCCTGATCTGTAGAGAGGGTAACAACCTTTTCATCAGTTATTGCTTTTCCTCAGATAGCAGAAATATCTACTGTGAAAAAGCCTAGAATCTTTGGCGAAAGGAAAGTACTATTTGGTAAATTAAGTAAAGCTTGGGTCTAAATAAGATGGTAATGATTTAGGATGGAATGGTCGTGTATATTAAGGGGTTTCTAGACCTCAACTCCTTGTCTTTGCAATATCCAAACAAATTAATGCTTTGAAGGTATATTTACCCAGGACACGTTTAAACTAACAATGAAGTAAACAATGAAAGGTTAACTTATTTGTATGGGCTTTAATAAGACTAATAAGTAGTTGCTTTGAGCTTATACATTGATGTGGACTTGAGGTGTGTTCTCTTACTATTTTAGAAACCTCTTTAAGATCCTTGGAAATGGACCAGTCACCAGGGCTTTGATTTTGTTGCTACTCACAGCACTTGAAGTAGAAAAAATAATATGCCAATATTGTACTTCATATTAATAAGACAAAATTATAAGATTTAGCTATTTTAGCTGTGTTTGTCAGCTGATAGGCACAGCAGCTGTAACAGAAATGAGCTGCTACTAATAGGGTAAGTGCTGGGTTCTTACCTGTCTTACTAGAAACTGGTTGTATTTTGCCTGTGCATAAAAAGAACAGTTCGTGTCTTGCTCTCTTCAGAGGCACTGTTTGGCAAGGGGCAAAAGGCAATGATTTCTGAACCCCACAGAGATTAGAGCTGAGTGGGAATAGAAAACCCCTTTCTCACATAAAGGCCGAAGTTAACAGCTGCTTCTATGGAGGTAAAGGTTTCCACATTACTCCTGCAAGTGCTGCAATCACTCTTGTGCTAGAGAAAGTTAGATCCAGTCAGTGGTATCTTTTGACTACTGCAAAACAAACTAATTTTTAAAATTATTTGTCAACATGCAGCAGTTCACCTAACAAAGAAATATGTATGATTTTAAATAAAAAAATGACATACCATCATACCATATTCTCTCTTACTCTGAGTGAAGGACTGTGCTTGTCGTAAGAGAAAAGAATTTAATGTTGCTTTTAGGTTTTGTGCCATGTCCATAAATTAAGATTATAAACTACCTTTAGCTACTGTTGACAGCTGGTATTGTTTAATTCTTATAAATGGCTGTGTTAAGGGTTTTACTGTATGATTGATTCATTGATCTGTATTGCATGACAATGTCAATAAATGTTGTAATGAAGAAAATATTTAGAAGCAGATAGTAAAAATAAACATACAGGAATGCATTTTGACTGTGAGACAAGTATAGATGTAAACTTAGAATGAAATGTTTGTGCGGAGCATTTTGAGCACTGTTAAGTTATTCTGCAGCTATGACTATACTATGTAAAGTAATCTTCATTTTTCTGAGTGGCACAGTGCCATGTTGTGCTCAGTCAGACACTAAATAAATTGGTTGCTTGTAGTTTGATCTCACAGCAGATTATTTAATTTTAATTTTCAGTTTGTTTCCCAAGGTAACTACAACATCAATTAATATGGCAGAGATGGAGAATTCACATTAGACACTGCTGCTCCCTTGGGATGAGCTCTCTCAAATCATGTTTGGAGAGGACTCAAAACCAGAAACGTTTTTAATGTTTTTTTTTTTTTTTTTTTTGTTTGTTATGGTCAGAAAATTTCTAATGACATGGTGAACAGTGGGAGGGCTGATGTTCCTCATTCCTGAAACACATCTGCAGATGTTTAACGTAACCTATAATGTGTGGTATCATCTTTCTTGTGCCATTTTAAGGTCCATCATACTGCTGAAATTCCTTCTGTATTCTCTACACTGAGGATTCATTATCTTTCTCCTGTCAGAACTTTAACACCACTGTCTAATTATGAGTGAGATTTTCATGTAATACAATAGACATTTTTTCTGAACATTACTTAAATTAAGTGCAAGATGCACCTAGGATACCAGATGCAAACTTGATGTTTTAACAAAAGAAGAACTAGTCTATGCCTAGAGGTTTTCTTCAGCATTTGAGTCCTCTGAAGTGTCATGGAATTAGGGTTTCCACTTTGTTTACTTAAAGTAAACATTTAGGAGGTTTTGTCATTGCAGAGGTCAGGGACAGTTTTGAACTGACCACAACTTGAAAATTGTTATACCTGTTAAATTGATAATGGTTTTGAACTGGAATCTCTGTTATCAACAAACCAAACAGTTTGTTTCTGGAAAAACAAAAACTTCAGGATGCTTAGAAAATGGTTCTTCAGAAAACTTTCTTTAGGAATTGTGTCTTCATTATTTGGACTTCTAAGATCTGATATTGGTTTTGTACAACAGTATTATTGCTAGAAACATCATGGATATCCATTTTCTTGCAAATCATTGATGATGTGTTCATAAATAGAAACAAATCAGAGTCCTGCATCTGATCATGTTCAGTTCAAGGGCAAAGATTCCAGTCCCCACCAGGGCAGGAAGAGGCTGAATGTAGGTGTCCTGCAGCACAAAGGGTAGCATCACAAAAAGAAGCTGCAGACACAGTAGCTGCCTGTCCAAGAGTTTTGTCAACTCAGGGATCTTCACGTTAGTGCCCATTTTGGCCCTGAAAAACTCTTGTCCTATGACCATCTTCTGGGACCTCCTCTTCCCACTTGGCAGCTTCTGGAGACTTTTCAGCTGTGAAACTATTGCATCACTTCCTTCACAGAACTGATTCTACCTGCCTGGATATTTTTCCTATCACAATAAATGTGATTTACTTAAAATACAATACACTAGCATGGAAGTGAATCCCAAATTTTTCCAGATAATTGTTTTCTAAAAACGGAAGAAAAATTTAATCAGGAGGACAAAGGCAACTAAAGAAACTGAAAACTGATCTAAACCATTGGTAATTGATGATCATTCACTTGCTTTGTTCTTAGGTTAGTGCATATGCAGTAAATATTTGTTGCTATCTAATTTAGCCATTAATTCCCTCTTACATTCTTCACTGAGAAACTTAAGTCTGTTTAAATAGCAGCATATATATTTGCAGTGTTGCATTCCCTGGGAGATGTTTAAATGTTTAATTCTACATTTTTTTACAAAAATACATTTCAGAGGCTTTTATTCCTTTCAAAGGGCTGATATACTTGACTTAAAAAATTTTAGTCGTTATTTTATAAATTCATCTTGAAACTTAAGCCCCAAATTCAGCAAAGCATGAGTATGTATGTAAGGTCCATCAGAGCCGTATTTTTTTTTTAGCTTTGACTACTGTGCATGTATATATGTGTTTAACTTCAGTACACACATCAGTCCAACTACATAAAAGATTGTTCTTTTCTGCTTTTCTTTCTTAGTGTAGTAATATCAGGTATGTAATGGCTTCTGGATTAAAATATCTGTCTGTCTATCTATCTATCTATCTATCTATCTATCTATCTATCTATCTATCACAACGCTTTCAGTATCAAATATTATGTATTTGGAGTGTGGTTCTTGCTTTAAATTCTTCGCTGCCTTATTTTCTACCCATTGTTATTCAGCAATAAAAAATGAAGCATTGCTGATGTCCATGCAGCAGAAACAAATTATTTTCTGTGTAAAAACTGAAATCAGAAATATAAAATGTTATGTAAGCATTCTTCACCCTCTTGTTCTTAGCATTGTGTTTATTGATTTTTAAAATAAGATGTTAATTTTGATAGATGTCCCATAGAACCTGGCCAGACATCATCAGTATTACAGCATACTTTAAAAGGAGCTATTCTGCCAAATATTTTTTTCAGCAGCAGGTCCAATCAAAGTAGCTCCTGCCTTTCTTCTTTTATCCCTGCCATTTGTGCTGTGTCTGCAGCACTCCTCTGTTGTGCCATTCATTACAGCTGTTTCAAAAGCAGCAGCTGATAACCTGTATCAGGGAATTAGTTATTTTTAACCTTGCTACAGTTTCTGTGTGACCCCAAATGCCCTTAGGGTATCTCAGGGGCAGAAATAAATGGTGTAGTGCACAGGCTTATTAAAGCTGTAGTGCCTTTGAGAGAAGTAGTTGTTTTATCTCCAGAGAGAAAAATGTAATACTTAGCTGCTTCCAGAGTCATCAGAAGCTCTTGAGGGATTTTTTTTAAGAGTATTATATGAGGATGAGAGGATCTGATTCAATGAGATACAGTCAATAGAAAATGAAAGAAAGAGTCTTTTTCAGTTTAACTGAAATAAATCATCTTCACTAAACCATGTCCTTAAGTGCCACATCTGCACATCTTTTAAATACCTGCATGGATGATGATTCTACCGCTTCCCTGGGCAGCCTGTTCCAATTTTCAAGCACCTTTTATTTGAGGAACTGTTTCTTAATATCTAGTTGAAACCTCCCTTGTTAAAACTGGAGGCTGGTTCTTCTCATTTTGACACTTGTTACCTGAGGGAAGACCCTCACCTTACTACAGCCTTAATTTAGAAGCAGTAAGGTCCTTGCTGAGCCTCCTTTTCTTCAAGATAAACACACCTAGCTTCCCTAGCTGCTGCTCATAAAACTTGTACCTCAGACCCTTCACCGGCTCTGTTGCCCTTCTCTGAAAGTGCTCCAGCACCTCAATGTCCTTCCTGTAGTGAGAGGCCCAGAACTTGACACAGGGTTCAAGGTGTGATCTCACTAGTGCTCAGTACAGAGGGACAATCATTGCCCTAGTCCTACTGGCCACACTATTGCTGATCCGGGCCAGGATGCCATTGGCCTTCTTGGCCACCTGGCCACACACTGGCTCATGTTCAGCTGCTCTTGACCAGTATCCCCAGATTCTGGTCCTTTTCTGCCAGGCAATTTTCCAGTCACTTTCCTTCTGCCTGTAGTGCTGCATGGGGCTGTTGTGCCTCAAGGGCAGGAGCAAGCACTTGGTCAAATTGAACCTCATATGATTGGCCTCAGTGCATAGATTCATCCTGTCCAGGTCCCTCTGCAGCAGATCAACATTCTCACCCAGCTTTGTGCTCCCTGCAAACTGACTGAGGGTCCACTCAATCCCCTTGTTCAGCCTATTGATAAAGATATTAACTAGATCTGGCCCCAGTACTGAGCCCTGGGTAACCCCACTAGTGACGGCTGCCAACTGGATTTGCATCCAGTATTTACTCCATTCACCAACACTCTCTGGGCTTGGTCATCCAGTCAGTTCTTTGCTTGGCAAAGAGTATACTTGTGAAAGCCATGAGCAGCCAGTTTCTCCAAAATGAGAAATGGTGTCAAAGGCTTTATTTGAGTCTGGATAGACTTTGTATTTTTCCTTCATCCACTAAGCAGGTCACCTTGTCATAGAAGGAGAACAAACTTGTCAGGCAGGACCTGCCTTTTCTAAACCCATGCTGGCTATGCCTGATCCCCTGGTTGTCCTGCATGTGTTGTGTGATGGCACTCAGGATGATCTGCTCTGTGACCTTCCCTGGCCGACTGAGCCTGACTGAAGTCAGGCTCTCTGGTTGTAACCTCCCTCTGACCTATTGTGGATGGACATTATCTTAACTAACCTCGTGTCAACTGGGACTGCCCCAATTAGCTAGGACTGCTGGTAAATAATGGAAGATAATTTGGTGAGCTCTAGCTCTTCTGCCAGTTCCTGTTAGACACTTGGTGGATCCCATCTGGCCCCATGGACTTGTGTATCTTAAATTGTGTATCACTGACCATTTTATCCTGGTTTATAGGGGCATCATTCTGCTCTCTGTCTTTCTGTTCCAGTACAGGGTCTTGGTATCCTGAGAGCAACTGTTCTCACTATTAAAGACTGAGGCAAAGAAGGCACCAAGTACCTCAGCTTTTTCCTTGTCCTTGATGTTTCCTTCTGCATCTAGTAAATGATGGAGATTCTCCTTAGCCCTCCTTTTGTTGATGATGTATTTGTAAAAACATTTTTGTGTTTTACAGCAGTAGTCAGATTAAGTTCTAGCTGGACTTTGGCCCTGTAACAAATGGAACCATTATTAAAATTAAAAATGCAGCTTTTTTAAAATCTGTTCTTTGAAAAATACCACCTTCAAAAGCATAAAAATCCCTTAGTGTTTCCAAGCAACTGCAGTTGTGTGGTCAAATTCCCAAGATGTGAGTTGTCGACAGTCAGTTGTTTTCACAAGAGGCTCTATTGGTCTTGGATGGTTTACTGTTTAAGAAGTACACTTAAGTAATATGTTTCTTTATTACATAAAGATCTCAACCTTGGACATCAAGTAAATTTAGATATAAGTATTCATAACTAATCTGTTTCATTGTCCCATATGAGATAGTCTTTAATAGCTACTTGCAAAGAATCAAAAAGGTTTCCTTATTGGAATTCCACTCTCTCAGAAACCTCATCAGTCAATGTGACCAAATATGTGTCAGGTAAGACAAGTCCTCTGCCTTAATCACTTGAGTCCCAACTCATATGAAATTTAACCATGCACACAACTTGAGGGACTTGAAGCACAGAAGTCAGTAGATATTACATGCTTAAAATGGCACGGGCGTAAGTGCTTTTCTGAGCTAAGTCATCAAAAAGCCATTATTTTAATGTACTTAAAATAAAACCAGCATATCATGGGAATTTAAAAGAGAAGATAAATGTTTGTAATTCTTTTTTTCTTTGTTGTTTTGTAGGGGCACAGATTTTTTCCTGTGGTGATTTATAGCTACCAGTAACCTTCCACAGTGGTTGCCTTATCAACTTACTATTCTGGCATCTTCTGCTCTTGTTAGTAAGCAGAAGAGAACTATTAAACACAGAGCTAAATACTCCTAATCTCAAGAGAGAGACTTTGTACAGTATGTTCTGTACAAAACTGAAAGACTTGAAGATCACAGGAGAATGTCCTTTCTCCTTACTGGCTCAAGGTCACATTACTGAGGAACATGACAAGGACTGCACAGAAAACAGCTCTAGAGCAGCTTTGCCCATCTGCAAAGAAGTCCATGAGAAAGATGGTCAAGGAAACCTTCCACAAAGGAAAACAAGCAGAAGTAGAGTGTACCTGCACACACTAACTGAAAGCATCTGCAAACTAATCTTTCCTGAGGTAAACAGATATTAAATAATAAAACTTTAATAGCATTTAACTATAAATGTTAAAAAAACATTCTATGTTTGTGTTTAGATGTAAGCCTTTAGAAAGTTGCTTTGACTTAAAAGTTTGTGTTCTTATGTATTTCTCCATAGTTTAAATCCATTTCCATTCCTTCTGGATATAATTTTGCCACAATCTGTGTTGTACACATCATTCCTTCCACTGTATTTCCCTTATTTTTGCCTTGTATTTGAAACCTTTGACTGATCTTTTCAATTGTTCTATTTAAATCCATCTCTTTTTGTACCATTTTTTTACATAGAGATATAGTAAGAAAAATTTTGTCTTGTTACCTAATTACGTAAATTATGTGGTCATCTCATCAGTTCATCTAACTGAATCCAAACTGCTAAGTGCATTAGTCATTATCACAAAAAATTTAAAATAGATGTTTCCATCTGCTGTGATACTAACCTCCTGTCATACTATTTTTAAAGCCATTACTGTTTGTGTTTACCAAAGATATTCTTATGTCTCTGCTCAACTTAATTGAAAACAGGCCCAGTGCAAGCTTGCTTGAGTGGAGATGAATACTTGGTTTGTCTCTAAAAAGAACATGAAAAATGCTGCTCCATAACATCCAACTCTTGGCCTTGTCTCAAAGTCAGTGGGAAGTTTGAAGGAACTGACTGATACTAAACTGGGGCTAAAAATAGCAGATGGACAGTTCTGTAACTCATTTAATTACAATTCCATTACTTGGACATTCAGTGTACCTTACTTAAAGTGCTGGAGTTTTGTTAAATCTGTTTGCAGATCTGGTTATGTAGCTCTTCATCTATTACCCATGCACTAAACCTCTAGATTATTAAGTTTTGAAAAACTCCTTTTTACCTCTGCTGCATTTATACGGATGGAATGCATCCCTTTAAACTGATCTCTAAATTTATAAAGGAAAATACTTGTAACCCAAAAATAAACCGGCAAAGTATCCTTTCCAGGGTGTCATGATTGCTGTGTTGCTTTTCTAGTATATAGTTGTTGGTAGGATTTTTAATAGCTAGTATTTTTTTTCTCTTTAAAGAGTGGTATAAATGTATGCAGTTGCCTGTTACATAATTATGATAGGCTAGTTCATCATCTGGGACAAAGCTTGGCAAAGTGAAGATACTATGACCATGTACCCTAGGAACCACTGAAATTAAAGGTTATCATTGTTACTATTTGCAATTATTCAAGTCATATTCATTAGAACTGTGTCCAAGTCTGTTGTCATGCTGATTTGGGGTCAAGCCCTAAGCATCTTCCTAATCCTGTTTTTCCATAAAAGGGCTTTATTGTTTAGAAACATATTTTTCATTGCTTAGGTGATTTACCTAACTTAAAAATTGTTGAGTAATATCATCTTCCTTCCAACTGGAAGCTCCAAAATGGGGCTGCATGATGGCCCCTATTGATTCGTGAACTTCTCATGGAAAGAGCAAGCCATGCATGGAAGTCCAGGACAAAGTGTGACCAGACAACTTTTTGATTAAGTTTAAGATATAATGTAGTGCATTTTGTTTAATTTGCTTTTTTCTTTACAGAAATATGGAGAACATTGCTCATTTATAAGTAATGGATTGGCATTCTACTTACTGTATCAGTTTCTCTACAGATGTAATTTATGTTGTGTTCATTTACATGGTATATGGTATATACATAGATATGTATATATGTATATAATTCACTTTAGATTTTTCCTTGGAAACCTTTTCCAGAAGATATTGCCTTTCTCTCACAGGATATTTTCTTTGGTTGTGCAAACTTTCCTCATGGTATTACAAAAAGTAAAAGATGCAGTAAAAGCTGCTAGTTTCTTCAGGGAATGAGAACAATTTGAAATATGTATATTTGGAAGATGTTCCATATGCTCCAATTATGAACTGCAGAAGGGATATAGAATCATGGGTTTGAAGTATTTTAAGGCAAATATTTATTATGCTATAAATTGTCTTTTATTAGATAATCCTTTTATAAAGCCTACAGTGTCTACAGTGACAAGATTTTCATCTATAAGACGTTTGGGGTCATGACATACACAGTGAAAATTTTTCTTTAATTTTGCATTCATGGTACTTAGTGGTTTTTTGGGGGGTGGGATTTCTAATAATACAAAGCTGTGTTAGTTATAATTATTTCTTAGCAGTGCTGTCTTTATTGCCATCTGAAAACTTAGAGGTAAAGAACATAACTGTATTTAAAATCCACAACTGCTGGTGCACATGAACTGAGGGGCTTAATTATAGTGCTACCGGAGCTAAAGAGATGAACATAAAGTAAATACCCCATAACCACAGAAGTGACATGCTGTTTCTAACAACAACACTGTCTTGAAAAAAAGTTGCTAGTCCCAAGGATGGCAAAGTAATTCTGTGTATAGAAGTGTTATCTCATTATTAAATTTTCAGCAATGACATAGATACATATGACATACTTATTTTTTTCCCCAGTTTGAAAGGCTAAATCTTGCACTGCAGAGAACACTTGCAAAGCACAGAATAAAAGAAACCAGGTATGTAAGTGTAATGGGTTTATAACTAACTTCACTTCAAAAATGTTTTTCAGACAGGAATCGGGTGGTGACCGTGAATCAAGACTTCTGGAATTTATATTCAAATATCTTGTCAAATTGGTGTGTAACATTTCATGTAATGTAAGCTAGTAATGGTTTAGTTTATATTAAAATATTCATAAATATTTAAATCACTCACAAAGTTGACTTAATGGGCAAATTGTACAGGGAAACATGCAAGGATTTTGGAAGAGCTCAGAGACTGCTTGACATAGATGGAACAATAGATATGGTTATATATGGATATAGCTCAGTGTTTCTAAGATCCCAGGGAAAGAGTTTTAAATACAATTAGTATTATACAAAAGAATTTGGTTTCTGATACAGTGAACACTCATACACTACAGATACTGACTTGGATGTTTTCCATGAGCTCACTTGGCTTCTGGTTTCTGTTTGTGAGGAACTCAGCTCAATTTTCAGCACTTCTTAGTACTAATCAAATATTAATAATTTGTGCTTTGTAGGGAGTAAGAATTTCTTAGCATTTCATGATACACTGAGGATTCAGTTTATTGAATGCATCTGAAAAAAATAAGCCCATCAGTTTAAATCTGCTTTCTGAAGTGAAGAAAAATAATCAAGTTGGAAACTATACTGTTGCTCACCATGATAATAATAGATAATTGCAGTGTATCTTTTAAGTTATACTTGATATTTTTAAAGCACTTCACATACATTGACTGAACCAAAGATAGCAGATCAGATGTGCTTTGCAATTGCGTACTGGCTTATTGCTATGAATGTTTTCCCATTCTTTAATTATGTGTTGCTTCCCTGGAGTATTAGTTGAAAAGAGAAAATTACTGTGATATTCTGAAGAAGGCAATAATGCAAATGTAAAACAAATCCAAATGTCTTTATTGCTTTTGCATATAAATATACCTATGATACCAAGTGAAGAAATTCAGAAGGCATGTATCAGGAGTTTATTGCTTATGTGAAGGTTATCCTAAGTATGTTGTTCTCATAACTTGGAGTCAAACATTCAGTTTGATATTTATGTTCCTCAGAGAACTCAGAGGGATGGAATTTTGTCAAATACCTGCATTACTATGAATGAAAAAGTAATTTTGAAGTTAATATTTGTTATTTGTATTTCCTCTCAAAGCAGAAATACATTCTCACCTCTTTTGAATTAAATGCAGTGTAATTCCAAAAAGTGCTTGAATATAATTCCAATTATTTATACAATATGTTAGGAAATATAGTTTTGGCTTCAAGAAGAAAACACAAACCAAACAAAAACCAAGACTGTTAACAATGACAGGCCATCGCATTTGACTGAAATCCATAATTTGACATCAAACCACCAAAACTTTAATTTACCAGAAATGCATGGGATAATCTAAGAGCCTACCAAGACCCTCTTTTGAATTAATTAAAAACTTCCTATTTGACCGGCAGAACTGGGTCTATACACTTTAAAGACAAGGCAGGCACCTTCTGTACTTACTATTTTTACACATTTATCTTGATAATTTAGGGGGTTTATTAATATTTTTATGATCTTTGCAGAAAAATTGGTGATAGAGAAGATTTTGAAAAAATAATCAGTGATCATGCTAATGGAGCAGGTAATGTAAGCTTGCTAAATAATATATATATAAATAAATAGAATATTTTATATATATATATATATAATATTTTATATAAATTAGACTTAAACTGTTAACCTGGTTCAGGCACACAGTTGGTCTCTGAGAGAAAATACTTTTTCAAAGGATTCCCAGTAACAGTTGGGGAAATGGAACATTCCCAACAGTCAGTTTGCATGTAAACTGGGAAAAAAAAATTACTAGCAAAGCTGTGAGCCATTCAGTGGCAATTGGCCTCAGTGTTCCAGAATATTCCCAAGGTCATTTAATGTACTGGATTACACATAGCACTTATATCTACAGATCCTATTTTATTCTTATGTTAGTTTTAAAACTTCTTTTACTCCTTTGTATCAATTTAAGGGATTTGAGTTAAATTTTTGACAAAACATGCATCCATTTTGTCTAAATCTCTACAAAGAACACTGAATCTTGAATCTTTCTAAACTACAACCAATTGTCTCCCCATTTCCAGGCCTTGTTTCCAGGGCTCCTAAATTAGAATGCCCTCAGCTGTCAGTGCTGCATCAGGGAAAGATATTGATAGTTTGTTTTGGCCTAGGTTGAAAAACATATGAAGGTTAGCCTGTGATTCAGGATGATGAGTACAGTTCTGACTAAAATGTGGTTCTGTGCAGGTGTTCCCGTGGAATCTCTACGGGAATCTCTTGGTGAAGAGCTATTCAAAATATGCTATGAAGAGGATGAACACATATTAGGGGTTATTGGAGGCACCCTTAAGGACTTCTTGAATAGTTTCACTACTCTGCTGAAGCAGAGTGGCCACAGCCAAGAAGCAGGAAAAAAGGACAGACTTGAAGATGCTTCCATATTATGCCTGGAGAAAGATCAGGACTTCTTAAATGTTTATTATTTCTTTCCTAAGAAGATCACAAGTCTTATTCTACCTGGTATCATTAAAGCAGCAGCTCATATTTTGTATGAAACTGAGGTGGAAGTGATGCTCATGCCTCCTTGTTTCCATAATGACTGCACTGAGTTTGCTAATCAGCCTTATTTACTGTATTCTATACAAGTCAAAAGTGCAAAACCTTCCTTATCTCCATGTAAACCACAGTCTTCACTTGTGATTCCTGCCTCTGTGTTCTGTAAGACATTCCCATTTCATTTTATGTTTGACAAGGATATGTCAGTTCTTCAAATTGGAAATGGGATAAGAAGACTTTTGACCAGGAGAGAATTTCAAGCTAAGCCCAATTTTGAAGAGTATTTCGAAATTCTTACCCCCAAAGTAAGCTGCACTTTTAGTGGAATAATGACAATGCTAAATATGCAGTTTACTGTACGAGTCAGAAGATGGGATAATACTGAAATGAAACCGTCCATGGTAAGAGACTTTCTATCACTATTACTTCTACAAGGAATTTGTTTTCTTCAGATGGAGTTAAAATAGCCACAAAACATGGTGCATTTTGCATTTTCTACATCTGAACATCTGATACCACTGTATAATAATGATTTAATTAGGGTAGTCAAATGTAATTCAGATTCTGAAGCCAATGTTCAGTCAAAACTCTTGTTTTACGACTTCTACATAAGTAAAATCTGACTGCTAATTTTAACAGTTTGAAATACTGAGATAAAGCCAATGATATGCCATGCTGCTGAGAATAAGTGTGTCTTCATCACAAAGACAGTGTCAGGAGAAGCTTTAACAAAGTGCCCCCAAATCATCTGGGAACAGCTCTAGGTTTGGGGAAAATAAATTGATGTTTTCTGTGATCATTCAGCCATTGGTGTTTTGGTATCTTTGATACACTGATGTTTTCATCAGATGCAATCACCAAAGGTTCCACTTAGTTTCAGCTGATGGGATTACAACTATCTTTGCTGAAGGTGGGTCTGTGACGAATGACCTGGGACAGTAAAAACATTGAATATTCAATAACTGTTTTCCATTTGTTCCTGCTCCCCACTGAATTCCAGGTAATATACACCTTAGGCACTCCAGGATGAATTACCAGTTCAGACTCAAGACTCCAAAAACTTAAATGAAGAACAGTAAAAAAGTTTTACCCAGTTAATAATGTAGCTACTATTAAAAGCTATAGCTACTTCATCTCAGATCTGTTTCTGGACTAGAATGATTACAAAGGGTAGTAGAGTTGGCTTTGATTTTGCATGTAGTTGCATATGCAAATGTTATTAGTAAGGAATAGATTTAATTTAAAAAGTAGTTTTTCAAAGCTATGTTAAGGTAAGCTCTGCAGCACCTCTCACATTGAACAACTGACTACAGAAGGGACATAAAAACACTTCACACAAAATATTTTTCTTTTTTAGACTATTAAAATTGGATATTCCTGCCATTTCTGCTTTAATTTTAAATTGCAGTGAGAACTGAACATCCTATGATTAAACTGAAGCAGATTTTCTCACTTTATCTTATGAAGAAAGTGGTGCATTAAGTGGTTATTAGTAGAAATTCAGAGATCACTCTAGTAACACATTTTATCAATTGCTGAAAATGCACAAAATTATTCTTTTTGAGTTTTTTTTTTCTCCCTAAGATAAACTGATACTGAAACATAATTAGGTGATTATCCTTAAGTTGGGGAGTATGAGTCCTCTTGTACCAGAGGACTGAAGAAAAATTAACTTGCTTGATGGCTCTGTGATTCAGTACCCCATGTTTTCTCTAAGCAACTAAATGAAAATGTAAGGCCTATGGACTAGTTTTGATTTTCTTACATTTTCGCAAAATGTATTTTCTGTAAAACTTCCTGCTTCTAGACCACTGACATACATGTTTTGCATGAATTCTTGTTTCCTTAACTGTTTCAGGTAATGGATCTTAAAGGCCAAATGATCTATATTTTTGAATCCAGTGCCATTCTGTTCTTGGGATCTCCCTGTGTGGACAGACTAGAAGATTTTACAGGACGTGGATTATACCTCTCTGATATTCCCATTCACAATGCTTTAAGAGATGTTGTTCTGATAGGAGAGCAGGCCAGAGCCCAGGATGGACTGAAGAAGAGGTTAGGAAAGCTAAAAGCAACCCTTGAGCAGGCCCATCAAGCACTTGAAGAAGAGAAGAAGAAGACTGTAGATCTTCTGTTTTCAATTTTTCCTGGAGAGGTTGCTCAGCAGCTGTGGCAAGGACAAGTTGTACAAGCCAAGAAATTTAATAATGTCACAATGCTTTTTTCTGACATTGTTGGATTCACTGCCATCTGTTCCCAATGCTCACCTATGCAGGTTATCACCATGCTTAACGAGCTTTATACTCGCTTTGATTACCAATGTGGAGAGCTAGATGTCTACAAGGTACACAATTCATTGCTTTTCTTTGGGATTCTGGAGCAGGAAGGAAGTTAAGACTAAGTGGGACAGAAGATAATAGAGGTCCAAAATTAATTTTGCCATAAACCATTTTCAAATGAAAGACAAAATAAATCACTAAACAAACAAAAAGAAAAAAGTCAATATAAACAGTTGTGCATTCAGCCAAGAAAGAAACTCATCAAAACTTAAGAGTTATTTTTAAAAATTAATTTAAATTACAGTGCTGTGACTCTGGATAAACAGGTGTTTAATGTAGCCAGGGGTGCCTGACAGTAAATGAAAAAGGAAAAGTATTTTAGAATTATGCCCACCAATAAATAAAAGTTGGGCAATTATTTCTTTTGCATGATACTACAGGATTTGTCCAGTACTTAAATAATTTTGCAGGAAAACTAAGACTTGGTTAAAAATTGTATGTAGCTACCATTCTTACTGAAGTTAGTCTGTTCTTTTATATTTATCAAACAGTCTAAAAGTAAGAAATAAATATTCCTGTTTTAGGTTGAGACTATTGGAGATGCCTACTGTGTTGCTGGAGGCTTACACAAAGAAAGTGAAACGCATGCTGTTCAAATAGCATTGATGGCCCTGAAGATGATGGAACTGTCAGACGAGGTGGTATCTCCCCATGGAGAGCCTATCAAGGTCATATATTTTATTGTATTTTATTTGGTTAAAGTGAGCTTTTTTGTTTGTTTAGTTGCTTTCTGAGATTTTGTCTCAAGGAAATATCACATCATTGCATTAACTTAGAGAATTTGGGGAATCAAGTGACTGTGGCTGGAGAAGCTGACCTCTTTAGATCTATGGATGAATGAGAGTTTTGTGGAGAGGTAAAGGTGAAATAGAGGTCTGAAAATCAACCCAAAAGACAAATGCAATGAAGTCAATAGGTGCAATCTGGCACGCTGCAGTTCTTGTCTCAGTAGCAATAAAACTGTCAGTGGCATGGAATATTCTAAGGAAATGACTAATCCTCTTTCCAAATTAGACTTCCAAGTCTTTTGATGCAGAAGGTATGCATATGAATGCCCCAAGACATTCTGATTGTAGTAATCCACACATCTTTTAAGGATTCCATTGCTGTTCTTGTTTCACAGTCAGATACTGAACCGCCATAACATAATGGTGTTAATGCTGTCAAAGCAACTGTTAAATTCAGTGGTAATTATATTTATGGCTTCTTTTCAGTGAGAACTTACACATGTACTGAAATTTTCATATAGGATTATCCTATATATATATATCCTGTATAATTTCATATAGGATCTCTTACTAAGAAAGAAAAATAAAGGCCTGTGTGCATGAAAAATTATGTGGACCTTCAGCGTAGTCCAAATGGCCTGGAATGGCATCCTGTTATTTTTAATAGAGGTGACTTAATTTGCTAATTTGTAACATTTATCTGTTAATTTGTTCCTCCAGAAAGTTTAATGCTTTTTTTTTCTTTTTTAATTTTAGATTAAGGAATACTTGTATTCCAAGACAAAAAAAATGGTTATTAAGAGGATTATATGCTTCACATTTATCAGAGAGCAGCAGTATTATATTATAAACAAATGTTCTTTTTGTATTATGCAGTATCAAATTAAGTTACACTTCAAAAAATCTCAAAAAATCCTGGCAATATTATAACAAGTTTGTAATTTACTTGCAAACACTACTACTACATTTTAAAAATTATTTTGAACTAAGGAGAAAAAAGTTGTATTGTGTAAGTACCTAACAGAAGGTTCTTAGAAGGAAACTATCTATTTTTAATGAAAACATGCATCTATTTTAATTAAATGCTTAATGAAAACATTGGCTATTGTACAATGAAAACATTGGCAAAGTAATAAATTTGTCACACAATCTACTGTCATTTTGCGTATCAATTACCAAGAAAAAAAAGTGTGACCGCAAATGGCATACTTTGAATCACACTTATATTTTGATTAACGTATTTCAGCCATCTTTACTATGTGGGTGGATTTTCATTTTGTTGAAGGTTTTCTGCATTTACAGTCAAAGTTAGAAACTGCAACTTCTTCATAATGGTATGATACTGTCTTGATATGTAAAAAGTAGTACGCAGAGTAGACATACAAGCATTCTGACATCATGCCATTATTTAGTCAGAATGCTGTTCTGAAGAAAACACCTCTACACATGTATAATGCACATGAAAGAAAGAATACAGCTCCAAAAAAAAAAAAAAATCCACCAAAAGAACCATAGAAAGCAGCAGCAGCTAAGTAAGAGTCAAAAATCTGAGTATGAGCTAAGTTAACAGCAGTTCAGAGTCATATTTTGATATGGTAGGATTACTGACTAAAAATGCAGTGCAAGATAAATTTTAGGTAGTTCCCTCTCCATGAGCAGTAATGACCACAGTGCAGATATTTTAAGGAGACTCTGCTAACATGTTTATTTCAGTAGTTCAGTCTTTCTTTTTTTTCTTTTTTTTTAAATGAAGAATAATTTATAAAATTGACTTTAACAATTCTATTTTACCTAATAATGCTGTTTTCTTTCTTTTGTTTAAAGATGCGTATTGGCCTTCATTCTGGATCTGTCTTTGCTGGAGTTGTTGGGGTTAAAATGCCTCGTTATTGCCTTTTTGGAAATAATGTAACCCTAGCCAATAAGTTTGAATCATGCAGTATACCTAGAAAAATAAATGTCAGCCCAACAACCTACAGGTACAGTGCAGTATGTAAAATGTCCACCTACAGTAGTTACTGTAGTAGTCTATTATCTTCCTGTTGTTTTTTGACTGGTTAAAATAAGCAAAATTATAAATTGTTTTTTCCTTTCAAAGAAGCTCTGCTACCCTCACTACAGCCTAGACTGTAGTCTGTTGTTCCTACTCAGCTTGTACCCACTGCCACAAATCTGATAATGCCTTGTGGAAAGGTTCTGCATCCAACATCAGACAGACAATTTGGCACAGGATCCTTTCTGACATCCCCTGCAGCATGTGTTATGTGACATAGAGGGTGCCAAGCTTTAGATGATATTGGATAGGTGATTTAGAAAAAGTAGCACAGGTATTAAAGCACAGAGAAAGGAACCCTTTTGATCATGCACTCTGAAAACACAGAGGGAGCATTAGCATCACCAGTGCTTATGTATGTCAACAAAAGCAGTACTGGCCAGCAGTGATTGTTTTTCCATTCCACTGATATGGAAAATCATTTTTAATCATACCCCTATAAAATAGGCAGTTTGATTAATAGGTAAACTGTTGTCATTGTGGAGTTTCTTTTTTTTTTCCTGAGTGAACAGAGTGTTAATCTCCTTTTTGTTTGATGTTTTTTTAAATTTTGGTTCATTCACCAATTCTAAAGACACATTGATAACATTATGGCAGCTCTCACAACTCCTGTATATTGCAGTAATTGTTTGAAAGCTTTGGTACGAGTTATCAACATTTATCCCTACTAATTAGAAGGTTCTGTTTCAATCTGTGAAAAAGCAAATAATGTTGGAATTGATAAGAGAGTCTGAATAGTTTAATTAATGAGGTTCACAGTATTCCATTCTTTGAATGTGTGGATGTGAGCTAGCTTTCAGCACTGAATAATTTTTGAAAATATTTACAACAAACATATACAAAAATATTTACAACATTGACAAGACTAAAAAAGAGGCGATACTTGCACTGATGCGCAAATTAATAGGTTATCAAAGTTACCAAGTAAACATTATTTTTATATTTCCAGTAAATAACTGTAAAAGTTAAATTTTATTCTCCCTGCCATACGTAACGAATTATTGAATATCTGCACTTATTAGTGATGGATTGATTTTTAATCAAGATGATTCATTTTTGTTCTAGGTTGTTAAAGGAATACCCAGGTTTTGTGTTCACACCACGCTCAAGAGAGGAGCTTCCCCCAAATTTTCCGAGTGATATCCCTGGAATTTGCTATTTTCTGGATGCTTATATTCAAGGAACAAACCCACAGACTTGGTTTCAAAAGAGAGATTTGGGAGATGGCAATGCCAATTTTTTCGGTGAGGAAACAGGAATAGACTAAATAGTACATTCACAAATGTATAGAATAAATTTATAAATATTTGGATTTTTTTTTTTTTTAATAAATTGAAAATTTTTAGAACTGTATGAAACCTGAAAGCACTTTAGATTGTTAACACCTGAAAGCCAGTATTAAAATTTCAGGAAGTATGTCACTGACTACTTTTTATTTTTCCTTTGCATAAGGAGCATAGTCGCAAAAGTAATGTTGCAATGTCACTGTTGGAAATGCTACTATAAACTGTATTTTCCCCGTGGTAATTTGTAAGTGCTACACTTCTCTCTATACTGAGAATTCTAGATGTATTGTATATGCAGTTTGTCAGGAAATGTGATGTGCAAGTGATGCAGCCACATGCAGTGTTGTGAGCTGGTGCTTATCAATGACTATGAAGATGTTTTTTCTTAGAGATTCCATAAGGAAATGTCCATTAAAATATTGTCATTGCTATCACATACTCCTTCCAGTCCATCATTTGGGCTCCATCCTAGAAGGCTGCTGACCATCTTCTCACACTGACTAGTCAAAGTGTGAGGGTGCTTGGCATTTTCTGGATCAGGCTGCTAATTGTAGCTAATACACATGCATAGCAGAGTTGCTGCTTACTGTTTCATTAACTTTTTTTGTATATAAAATGAATATAGATTAAAACACTGTATAATCACATACTAACATCTCTGTAATCCTCAAACTATTTTAGTTCATAGGGTTTTAAAAGTACTTAAAAATAATAATATCCACTTGTTATATGTATTACAGCAATAAATGTTTTCTTTTTCTTGTCATTTAAATTTGAAATGTTTTAACAGAAGTGTAATAAAATATGCTTTGAAATGTTTGCTTAGAAATTAAATTCCAGTCAGACTGTATGAAATGGAAGCACACCAGTTTAAAGCTCTGATCCTTATTCAAGAATGTAATGTGGATGTGATGTGCTGTGGAAATGTCCATTGCATGCTCGCTCCAAAGTTGCCAGGGGAATTTTCAGGTGAACAGAGATGCTTTTAAACATATGAACATATTTACAAAGATAATACTACTACAGTACAAGCTTTTCTGTTTTGGCTTATGGAATATGAGTGGAGAATTTATAAGCTTTGCCTCTGGAACTGGCAGAATAGAGTTAATTAAGAGCTCTGAGTTTAGGATTCTGCCTCTCTAATTAGCAGATTCATCTGCCCAGAAATTCCTCTCTGCTGTTGTACAGTTTGATCCAAATTGCAGGCTGGAGAACTGCACTGGCCTCTTCACTTCCTCGGCTTTGGCATATCAAGCCATAAAAGTCTCTTCAAACCACTTGCTACTGAATCACATTTTGCTCTCTTAATATTTACAGGGAGCAATTACATTAGACTAAGGTGCTACTTTGTTCATTTTCTGATCTTACATTCTGAAGCTCAATAAACCATTTTATCCTACTAGTTTTTGGTAGAAATTCATACATGTACCATCAGAATCTTGAGAAAAGATATTAGAAGATACTAGAATTAAGAACATCTTAAAGCCATATTTCAATTCAGATTTCTGTAAGGAGCAAAACTTGAACCACTGAATCCTTCTTGAAGTCTACTATGTCCATCGGAGATGTTTAGAAATAGTTCTGTGGCACAAAAATGGAACCACAAAGTCTGTGTATTACAAAAATACACATCTGTCTTGCACACACCAGATATATATATATATATATATATATACATACATATACACACACATACATATATACACATACAAGCACATATATTTGTAACACTTTAGACTGCAGTATTTCAAGGAAACAAGAACTATCCAAATCTTGGAGACTGATCTTTCCAATATTTTATTGGTCAGGCAATTCTATTGAGAGAAGTACCCAGAGGTTACTAGCAGTCCCATGTGGGTAACTCTGGGTATAAAAATCGGGGAGTATTTGACTCCTCACAGTTCAGTAGGCTTATGTTTTTAAAGCAGGAATGACTGAGGTCAATATGAATCTATCCATCCCTGTTAAGAAATAAATAGGCTTTTAATTTAAAAGGATTTTTTTCCTCCGATCTACCCAATGGGCAAGTCTACCAAATGGGAAGTACGTTTAGGAGGAAATTTCCTTTTGTCCCTAGAAGACAACTATTGCTGGACTGGATGATGGCCATTCTCAAGGCCAAATTCCATATAAACCTGTCATTAGATAGTATGTTACTCATGGCAGTTCTTGATACCTTCCCTAGTGGTGACAACCTTACAGGAATAATTCTGATAAGGTGCTTTAGTGTACACAGAAAGCAACATGCTTGAGTCTTAGTGAAGTAAAAAGGATTTAGGCACATATTTATGACAATGATTCACTGTTCCTCTGTTTAAATTCTTTTGCTGAATAAATATATATTTAATAAGGGACCAATATTTTAACTGATCTTTTCATTTACATCTAAAATATTCCTTTCACCTTTTAACTAATCATTTCACTTAAATTGAAAAAAGAAAAAGAATCAGAAAGCTAATAAGCAAATTGATGACATAAACGGAAGGAAGGAAATTTAACTGACACAATACTGGGACACTTTGGAAGAAAATAAAATAATGTTTTTTAAGTTATCTCTTCTGTAGTATAGTGTATGATAATGTATGAAATTTTCAGGGACTATGCAATGCTATTTATACAAATATAAAAATACCTTAGTATTGTATCCAGAAACCGTTTTGTTATGTGTGAAATTTTATTTTATTAGTTCATGAAGATTCTGTGTGGCTGATTCCTGTTCACACTTAGAGTATGTGATGGAAGATACATTTTTATCACTGCAGTTTCTTTGCCAAAGAAGCATAAATGGCCCTTGAAATAAGAAGTGGGTCCTTTGAATCTTAACATTGACATAGCTGAATTAAAAGCTATACCAAAAGAATTCAGTTAATTTTATTTCATTCAAGCATGACTTGATAAGATTTCAGGGAGTGTTGGAAAAAATTTGCATTGCTGGTGTAGGAGGAAGTGCTATTAGTGTGGGGCTGATGCTTTCTTTCTCTCTGAACTACTGTGCAAAACCAGAGCAAAGGAAGTCACAGAAACTGACAGAACAGTGAAGTGCACAGATTAATTGAGCCCTTGGGACAGATCGACTTCTTCCTGGGAAAACTTGTGAAGGCAGAATTCAGACGTCCCCCAAACCCAGTTTGTTTCTCCCATCATTTTCTTTTGAAATCTTTCCATAAACAGCGACAATTAATAGTACAGGGGGCAAAATCTTCCAAAGTACTTCCAAATAAATGCCATCAGAATTAAGGGAATTGCTCTTGAATCTTGGCAATGGGACTCTTTTCCAAACCCCACCCATCCTACAACCTAGAGGCCACTCCAGCTGCTAACATTTTATTCATGCCTGCCCATTGTTCTGCAAAAGTGCTGGGAGATTTGCTTCCTGCAACAGCAATGACTTTTGTGGCTGTTTGCCATAGAGTGTACAAGGTACTGAGCTGCTTTCAAAACTCTGCTCCAGTTTATTGTAAGTCAGCTTGGCAAGAACCCAATTCAACTTTCTGAAATGAGAGCTAGGACTTGCTTTTCTGCCTCTAAAATCTGCAAGGTATGTGCCACAACAGTCTTTGAGACATCTAAAACCACCTCTGATGGTGTGGCTGCTCACAACTGCACAGGAAGAAAATAATCTAAGGTTTGTTTGGTTTTGTTTTTGTTTTAAATTTTCCAATCCTGTTTGGGTATGTTCACTGGCAGTCCTTTTATACAGAGAATGAAGGGAGAGTATGTCTTAAGTTACTGAGCATTGCTCTGATACTGAAACACAAATAAAAGAAGAAAGATAATAAATGATTCTGGAACCTTTGCTACATCCAAATGCAACAGTTTAAAGATAGATACTCTCCAGAGCACAAGCAGTAGGATCTAAACATTAAATATGCAGTTAGGGTGGAACATGAAGTTGGAAAACCAGTCAAAGAAGTAATAAACTGTGAAAGAATCTGAAACGAAGTAAACAACCTTATAAAGTTGTGTGTCTTATCTGCTTCGGCAGACTTTTGATGCTGAAAGCAAAGTCAAGCCAGTTGTTTCCTAATATAAATGTAAATGAGCACATTGCTTTGCAGCCTGATTATAAGATGGCCTTTGAACATCTGTGCTAAAATCACTTCTAGTTTTTTGAGCAGTACAAAATTAAAATTTTTGTGCCACTAATGCAAATGCATATCCTGCACACACAGCAGCATGTAGTGGGAAATAACAGAGAATACATCCAGCAGCATCCCAAGGACATGTAAAGGGTTCAGACATAGAAACATTTCCACTTTTCTGATTTTTCAGCCCAAACAAAACCTGCCAAAGAAGTATTAAGGACAAAGGCATTCCCAGGGGCTTTGGATTACAGGCAAGTGAAGATGAACAAGAGTCTTTCCACCGATTGCAGATGATGTTGGGGAAAATTTGTACATATGATTAGTTCACTCTACATGGCTAAGATTACATTCCTCTAACAGGAGGATGCAATAGAGCTCTCAGTTTCTCAAATATACACATTACTGCGTTACAGAATAGCATGGAAATATTGAAGGCTGATTCATCATAGCTTGTCAATACCAGGACAGAAAAATTACGTAATGGGATAGGAGAACACTGTATAGTGGTATAGTAGAAATAATGAATCTTGCTGAAGTGAACTTAAGAGAGTGTTTCTGCACCTGAGAAGTATTATGACGATCCCAGATGTCAGGTCTCAGACCTTAAGAAGAAAATAGCTATAGTTCAGTCCATGTCAGTAAAGTAACTCCATCTTCAGCAAGTGGAATCCAGCAATACCATATAAGGCAGTCTTTTTATTCAGGACTTCAGTAACAAAATTAACTGTAAAAGCAAAGTCCATAGTAAAAAATGCAACTAGTGCTTGTGCATTAACACAAACCATATGCATCTGAATGCAGATGTTCTTGGCCAGCTAGCAGTTTCCCTGGTTAGTCTCAGCAACTGCCCTTTCACACAGCATAAAAGGATCCTATGCTACTTTTTGCTTTCATGAATCTCACCAAGAGTTGCCAGAGGAAGTCAGCATCTCAAATTAGGAAGAAAGATGTTAAAATAAAAGATGTATAACATGCACCTAGTGCATTAGGGTCCCCAAATGGGATTGTGTGCCATAGTGGAATCAGCTGCAGGTTTTTTGGAAGTGTATCAGATACAGTCCAAATGTTTGTGCAATATTCATAATGCATGTGACCTAATGGTTCTTATACTGATTGGGCCTTGGAAGCATAGCTCAGTATTAACAGCTTAGTTTGACATTTGACATTTCTCTTTATGACTCTGAGCCTCTCATTCAGATGAAAGCAAATCTTGCCTAAGACTTCCATACAGTCTTGATTGAGCAGAACAGATTGTGGAACGGAGGCTTGTCCTTCTCAACAAATCACTTGGTTGAATTCTTTAATCCAGCATCTTCCAAGCTTTTAAAAAGAGACCCCTGTTTTAGAAAACTAAATCAATCACTGCTTGCTTTTATTATGACCATGGTGTTTTCACTTAACATTTTACAAATCTCACCTTGACTAGAACTTCCATTTGTATTATAATGGGTTAATCACAAGAACAGCCTGCAAATGCAACCTATCAAGCCTGAAACAAATCAGAAGAAAGGTAGTTTCAGATTTATCTAATGCAATTTTGACCCTTGTAGATATCAGCACTTTTGAAAAAGAGTCACCAGATAATCTACCTTCCGAAAGTCACGATCAAAAATGATTCCATATAATGTGTCTCATACTTCGTGAGCATGAGGGCATACCCCATATACAAAGTGAATTCCCTTGAAACCTGTGAAAAATGAGATATTTTTTTTACACCTATTCTTAATACAGTCAGCTTGTTTCCTGCCTGGGATGGGCTGCCTTAACATTTGTATCCTCAAAACTGGTTTATATGTGCTTGAAGGAGAAGGCTAGCCACACTGGAGGGCAAAAGTGCCAGGTGTTGTCCTTTCACTACCGATAGTAGGCACAGAAAGATGTAACTACAACATTCGTACATTAGGATATGTTTTCCCATTTTCCCAAAATTTATTTCCTACCAAAAAGTAAAAAGTAGATAGTGACCTGATGTGTTCAAATCATAGTTAATTGGTGATAACCCCTCTTTAGCTACAGGAAAGCACAGCCTTTGATCAGGTTCCAGCAGTATGATTTATTATATTATCTCTGTTGTCAGTTTTCTGGAAATGGAAGAGATTTTTAGAGATTTGCATCTTTTCAGTTTTTGTTTGGTTTTCTACACAGAGATATTCAACCAGTAGTTCGGAGTAGTTTGGTTAATTTTTCTAAATACTTTATTTCCTCCCTTCAAAATTAGCATATTACTTGTATGATTTTAACTGGTTATACTGGAGCTTTTGTTCTTGGTCATTCTTTTAACAAACCTAAAATTGGTTTTCCCATTAGATTTGGACTGTGTTAAGTGGAATTGATGAGTATGCCTACATGACCTAAAAGTAGGGTTTGCCTCTGCTGTTCTTGGAATGTCTGCTGAGATTATTTTGCCAAATTTCTAATGCCTATTACTTGTGTCCTCACTTACTAGAACTTTTAAAAGCTCTTGACATAGTTTCAAAAGTTCACCAGGCAGTAGTTGAAATTTCAAAAGATTTTACATGCATCCATTTTTAAACTTATTTACATGGAATTTCCAACACTGATGCTTTTTTTTCAAGAACTATGTGAACAGTTCAAATGTGAAACTTATTCTGAACTATTTTACTAAGGTCTGAGCTGTAATTTTACCTACATCTAGAATCCGTCTGGCCTGACTACTGTTTATGGTGTCACATAGCAAGGTTTCTGCCCAAAAGCTACTATGCTAGTAGTCCATTAGGTCCTCATCCCCTTATCTGCCTAGATTAAAACTAATCGTCTTTTTAACATGTTTTGATTCTTCTCAAACAAGTTAAAAAAATCAGTGGTCTCCCTAGAATTTTTATTTCATACACTGGGGACAGGTCTTTTGATCGTACAAAGGGCTTTAACCTATATGTTGCTGTATTATCTCTTATTTATTCCTTGTGTATGATAACATATGATAGAGTGTGTTATTTCTGAACTGGCCTTGGCATATTGTCTCTGCTCAAAACCTTCTGTTGTAAGCGTCATACTTTACTTACAGAACCCTCTAAGAATCCATATTCAGTAGTTTAATGATACAACAGTGTTTACTGACACCTGAGAAGGACTCAAAACCACACAAAAAACCCCATTACTGAAAGCTCTCCTTATTATGCTTTTAGCTTCACTGGCCTTTCAGAAATGAATGCACAGGAGCAGAAATATCTGCGATGACTTGTCGCTCAGATTCTTCCCTTTTTTGGGAACATTTTTTTTCCTAAAAGCTAAGCGGTACAAGAAACAACTGAAGCATTCTTGCGAAGGCAACCTCTGCACAGAGAACTGACTCCAGGGCAAGCACGCGTCGCTCTACAGGTACCCACCCAAGCACTATGCGCACGATGGGTACGAGTAGGACCGCTCGGGCGCTGCGACCAACCCCAGCTCCGCGCCGGACGCGGGCAGCGGCCGCCCCGCGAGCCCCGGGCGGCATCGGCCCGCGACCCCGCGCGGCCCTCGGCCTCCCGCAGCCCCGCCTCCACCTCTGATTGAGGAGTACGCGGCGGCCGCTCCGCCATTGGCCCCTCGGGCAGCGGTCGCGCTCGCCATTGGCTGTCGGCGAGTGCCACTCGGGGCGGCGGCGGCCGGGGGAGGTGGTGAGGCAGACGGGCCCATCCTCTGCTGGCGGTGGCGGCGGCGGCGGCACCATGGTGAGCTACGCCGGGCCGCCCGCCCTGCATGGGCCGGGCCGCGTCCCCTCTGCCGGGCATCGGGCCCGCGGTGGGAGGGAAGGGGCTGAATCCACTTGGGAAGCGGAAAGCCGGACCACGGCCTTTTGTTTCGGGGAGAGATGCATGATGTTTCGATGGGGTCGCTTCCCTCCGGGGTGATGGGAAGGGTGGGGTGGGATGCTGCGGGCGAGGGAAGGGGCTCCCCTAACGCCCCGTGCCTGACCGTGTGCCACCGCCTCGTCCTGCCCCGCAGTACGGCTTCGTCAATCACGCCCTGGAGTTGCTCGTCATCCGCAACTACGGCCCCGCCGTCTGGGAGGACATCAAGTAAGTGTCCGTGCGTGTGTTTGTGTGCGTCCGTCTGTGTGTCCATGTGTCTGTATGCGCGCCTGTCCGCCGGGGCGCGCCGGGCCGGGAGCCGGGGCCGGCCGGGTACCGGGTACCGGCACCCCATTTGCCGTCCGCGGGGTGCCGGGCGGGTCTGCGGGCCAGCAGGGGCTGGCAGCGGCACCAGCAGCGGTAACCCCAGCTCTGCGGGCCGGCAGAGGCACCCGCGACGTGGCTCCCGGTCGTGACAAGACCAGCGCGGATTCTGCAGCACCTCGTCCCCTCGCGGCCTCCCTTAACACCTCCGCGATCCGCCTTGTTCCACCTTTCCCGGTCTCCAGGAGCCGCAGCGGCGACGGCATTGATCACTCCGTTCCCTCGGTTATATGGAGTGTATGGCGAAAGTAATGGCCTTGCATGAGGCCACCAGGTGAACCATGCAACAGTTGCATCCCTTTGCATCCTTGATGGAACTAAAATACAGTGTTTATTAAACGCTGTCTAAAAATACTGTCCGATTTTGGTA
Source organism: Muscicapa striata striata (assembly GCA_030060385.1). Lineage (NCBI taxonomy): Eukaryota > Metazoa > Chordata > Aves > Passeriformes > Muscicapidae > Muscicapa > Muscicapa striata. Next base: position 200,090 of record JAREIS010000038.1, read on the forward strand.
ATATCCTCAGCTTGAAATCAAAAAAGTTATTGATTATTGTAGAGAAATATATATAGGGATGTAAGTAGAGGAATGTTTTTTTGGCTTAATTTCTTGAACTTGATTTCTTGTGCCCAACCCTTGCTTTTCTGCTGGTATAACATTTTTCTAAGGAGCTGACTGCCTTCGCTTTAAACCTTTGATCAGTTGTGAGATTGCACTGAAAGTTTTAAATGAGTGTGCAGACAAAATTCTGTTTACCTTAAATATAGTAGTATGAATCACTGGGCAAAACTACCAACAAAAATTTTTAAAAGGACGTAAAAGCTTACAGAGTTGTAGGCTTACTTCACTGGGCTTTAGGTAAAGTGGTCAGAAGAAATGGTCGCTTGATAAGGGATCAAGAGATTGCATTTATTTTGGGTCAGTTTTAATATGTCAGTGTTGATATTGATTTTATAATATACTGCTGTTGTCTTAAAAGAATTTTTGGAGTCAAAGGCCAGTTTTGATTGTGAGATTTTTGTTACTATGACATACTTTTTTTCATAAAATCATTGTTTATAATGTGGTAACCTTGCACAGTACCATGAAATCAGAGGATAATAGAAATGTTCTCTGAAAGGGGCTTCTGGAAGTCATCTAGTCCAGTTTCTGTTCCAACCTGGATTGTTACCGGTATTGTCAGGGGTCAGCTATGACTTTTGTCTAGCTGAGTCTCTAAAATCACAAAGGTGAGTCCACAGTTGTGGTTCAGCAGGGATTCATTGTTCTGTTGATCCCTGACAGGTGCTCTGTAAATTACTGTTTGCAAATACAGTTTTGTGCATACCACAGATGAACCTTTAGTGTATGCCACAGAGTTTTGTGCTATAAGTGAGGCATTTCTATTCCTTACATACTAACCATTTCTAAACACAGTGATCTATTTTGAATTCCTATGTTTTGATTTATTTTAATGACGTATGTAAATTAAGTGGCGATAAAATAGCAACATAGGCATCATTTTCCATGAAAATTAAAATAAATAAATAAATAAAATAAAAATATGTATAAAATATGATGTTCACTCTTTCTTAGCATGGCATCCATTACCAAGATGCCTTTAAGTATCATGAACCACTTTTTGTCCAGATTACTCACTCAATACGTGTCTGTATTTAAAATCAATCTATTAGAGAAGATGCAGAGTTTCATATTCTAGTGTAAGACCACGCTGCAGACTGTCAGAACACAGCCATAATTCCTGATGCATCCTATCTCTTTACATTTTGGAAACACCTAATAGAATACTGAAGATAACTGAAGTCCATGAGAAATATTACTCATATAACACTTTGGAGAAATTTCATAGAAATATACAAAATACTTTTCTAAGATCAGCTGTGAAAATTCAGGACGCTGATACATCCTATTTCTGCTTTTTAAATGAGAAACATTTATGTCTTGTAGCAGCCCAGCAGGTAGGCTCTGCTGTTAGCTTACAAGAAGATGGCTTTCTGGAAGGAAACCAGCAGAAGATTGGAGTGTGATCTCCAAGAAGAAGCCAGTGTATTTGCAACAGCTGCCATGGCTGCTTATGTGAAATTAGTCACCATGGGGTTTTATTCAGCAGGATTTCTCAGTTGTGTATCCTAGAGTTTAGAAATGAGTAAACCAATCCTCTCTGGAACACATTATAGTGATGCTGATTTAGGGAGTGGTAGTGTCAACTGGTAGCCAAGTAATGTTGGGGAAAAGCTTGGATGTTTTATCTTTTATAAGCAAATACAAACATCTTGCAAAGGCTTTTTTGTTAGAACTGTTAATTATTTAGGAAACAGCAAGAAAGTACAGAACAGTGTCATGGCATGCTGAATTGAATCAGTCGAATCACTGATGACTGGAGAAATAATTACTGAAATCAGCAAAACCAAGAGGAGGTTGGAGGTAATGAGGTTGAGTTTGCTTCATAATTTTTGTGAAGTAGAGAGGCCTTTGGGTAGCTCAGTACAAAGTTTCTTACCTAAGCTGTTTTGGTTTTGATTTTTTTCAATGTTTAGCTGATCACATACTGCTATTTTGTTCTCTCGGAAGTCACCACAGAAGATGTGAATCAGCATTGCAGAGTGTTGGGTTATGACTCCTGAGTGATTCTCAAATGCCAGCAGGTGAATTTGTACTTAATGTTGATAGAAGGGAAAAGAAAATATAAAACTAAATAAACTGAAGTAATGAAATCTGGTCATTCTTCAAAAAAAGTGCATTTTAAAAAGTTAAAATACTGAATTGAAAGAGTATTCTCCATATGAAACATGGAAACTCTTTTGTAGCTTGTTCAGTCAAAAGTGCTTTTGAATGAAACTCTTACATAGAGAATTTGGGTACACAAATAGTTGAATTTGATGGTCTTACAAAAATGGTGTTTTCAGTGCTCTCACTTACTGTTAACTGAGTTAGAATGATGATTTCAAGTCTCCCTGTCTCTTATTTTGTTCATTTTTCAGCGTTCTTGTAAAACCATGATCTATCAGAAAAAGATACAAAGTGTTTTTTAATGGCACAGAGTGGAATCCTTGGGAAATTTAGCCTCCATGTTATTTTCATCCACTTTTTAAAAAAAGCATATTCAAACAACAAACTTCTTTTACACATCATATAATAAGTTGCTAACTTCATGGAAAAATCACAGTATATACTTTGATATAGGGCTTGCCTTTCCTAAAGAACTAGAATTAAAATGCTTGACACAACAAAATGGTTCAAAGCCTTCTATTTCTGAACCAGCATTCTGGATCCCTAATAGGTTGAATTCAAAATAAGACTAAGAAAGCTGGCATATAAGTAATAAAAGATAATCTTGATTTATGGAGCCTTTACTCATTTTCTCAACAGCAAAGTCTCAAAAATTTGCTTGTCCTTAGGGTTTTCTGTGACTGCCACTTGCAGAATTGAGAATTTGACCTAGTGAACAGGGTCTTTCTGATAAACCCCTAGAATCATTAAAGGGATTTAGCAAAGCTGGATGAGCAAGAGGGAGTGAAAGGGGAAAGTCGTGTAGTTGCTGAATTCTGCATCAAGATTTTTCTTGATGGCAAGTGAACATGATTCTCCATAGTCCTTTATTCTGCCTACTAGCAGTTGTAAGCTACACATACAGTGCTCATTGTCATTCACTATTTCAGTGCTTGGAAGAGGAGATTGAGTACCTGCAGTGCAATAGAGACAGACTCCTCTGATCAGCGCTTCACTAGCTCTGCAAGGAGTTACTACATAAACAGTTACCGTAGAATTGTTAACCACACTTTTGCTGAGAAAACAGTTTTCATTTGTTCCTTCCGTACTAAGGAGAAAACCTCTTCTGAATCCTTTATTTTGTACTTGTTTCATCCAGAGGGCTGGTTTAGGTTGTGTGGCCACAGTTGTAATGGCTTGTTCTCAGGAGTGGTTGTCAAGATTCCTTTGGCATTAGAGATCTTCAAGTCCTTTGCAGCCAATATAAACTGAAAGTTGTCAGGCCTGGCAATTCTCATATACATGCAATTCTGTGCTTATGTCTGTTTAAGGCCAGAATTTGTACTGCTGGGTGATATGGTAGTGGGTGCACACGATTGTCAGCAGTACATGTGGAATTACTGTCCATGTATCTGTCTAAAACAATGCAGAGAGATTACTCATATTGTCAAAATAAATAAAAGATTTCCAGGGCTTAAGAAATTGTATTCCCTAGTATGTTTCTATGGTGGGCATATTTTTATGGTGTGTGATAGTACATTTTTAAAAGAGGCCTTTATCATAAAATCTGAGCTCTTCTGCAACAGGTATCACTTGTGAACTGCCAATATGTGTGAAATTCTGATCCCTCAAGTTCTGAGGGTTTAATTGTGTAACAAGCATTGACAGGGATGTCTTCTTGAAGCAGCTCCAGGTCAATATGTGGGAGCTAGAGCAGTGCTGTCAGCAGGGAATATGTACAGAGTCTTTTTTCCTGTTTCCCAACACTGTTCCTCTGTGTTTCATTAAATGAATACAGGATTTTCCCACGGGCTCTTAAATCTGAATTGAGGCCAGGTTAGATGCTCAAACTGTGACACTTTCAAACATACTGCCAAGAAATTGAATGAGAACTCAAAAATCTAATAAAGAAATGCATTAAAATGCTTCATCACAAGCCTGTCCAGTAAATTAATATTTTTCCCACACAGGCATATGAAATATCTGGACTTGGGAAATTAAATGACACAGCCAGTCAGCCACAGTCTTCATATTCCTTCTGTTTTTATGGTAGAAGTCCCCACAAAAAACATGTAGTGTGTGGAAAAACTAGAATGGAAGTTGAAACTCAATGTTTGCTGAAAGCAACTACCTAGAGGTGAAAACACTTTTTATTTGATTCTGGAGAAGTGTTCAAGCTTGCACAGTAGAAAAGGAGGCTTTTTTTGCCTCTTTACTGTCTGTACCTTAGCATGGGGATAAATAAATCAAGTAATAGCCTTACATCCCTGGTGCTTAGTGCTTAATGTAGAATTAAGGCATCTTCTCCTGCTTTTGCCCTGTTTTGTTCTTTGGAGGGGTTGGGATGGGCATGTGCTGTCCACACTCTTAAATGCCAAGATTCCAGGTCTGAGGAGCATTCTGGCCAGCACAAACTTTACAGAGACCTAGTGGTCTAGAAGTGCACACTACAAAAGAGCAAAAGTGAATTGTTTGTCCTAGAAGGAAGGAAGCTTTTGTTCCCCAGGCTTCACAGATTATCACCTACTAAGGCTCCAGGCAAAAGCTTTTTTTTCCTGTGAGTGTCCTGTTATGGTTAAAATGGTGAAACGCTGAGGATTGAGAAATTGTCCTGGTGCAGTGAGGAAAAGGAAAGTGGAAAGCTCTGCTCAGTTTCAAATTGGATTCAGCTGAAGTGGTAGAATATTGTACCATTTGGGGAAGTGAAAGAAACTGCAGGACCTGAAAATGAAAACTAAACTAAACAGACAGAAACTTCTACATCCTGTTGGTGAAGGTTAACATAGGTCAGACTGTAGTGACGTGGTGTGGCATTTGCAATGAAATGTAGGTGATTTAAGAATACATATTATTGGGTAAATTTTCAAAGGCATTCCTAGCAATTAGATTTATTAGTAGTATTGTAGGCTGCCTACTTAAGTCAGGAAAGGTAGATGCTTTTATTAATTTACATATCTAAAAATGGTACTCCACTGATTTCACTAGCATTTAAATAACTAGGAGCTCATTGATAGGATGTGCTATTCTGATTAATTATATTTATAGTTACATTCTAAAACAGTAAATAATATAAATAAATAATATGAAATAAATATTAAATGCCTTTAAGAAAATAGTTTTATTTTTTTTTTCAAGAGACGGACTTGGATTGCATTGTTTCCTGGGAATTTCTCACATAACTAATTGTCCTTTTTTATGCTACTTAAACAAAGCAAATAAGAAAAACTTTTTTTAGTTGCAGATTGAAGGCTCCAACTTGGCTTACTGTCTGTATGCTGAGTTCAGAATGTCACTTTTTTTATTATTTTTACTAATATCTCAAAACACAACTTATATTTGTTGACAAATCCTGTGAAAATCAAGATTTTGGCCTACTGCTATTGCTTAGCACAGTGTTTAGATGTAGTAATAGCTCCTACTATAGTGTAGTTTGCCTTTTCAGAAATCTAGGAAAATATGGACAAGAGCTCTAGTGAAAGATTAGGTTGCAATAGTAAACTCTTTAAGATTTGTGGGAATTTAGATAATTTGTAGGTCTGATGCTGGTAGGCTGTAAAGTCCATGAAAGTTGTGTTTTGAGCATAAAAAGTGCTTAGTATCTTAAGAAACCAGAACCACTCGTCACATACTGGGCACCTTAAATGTATGAAACCTTTTTGATCTGTGGTGTTCTTGTCTGTTTTAAATGGAAATGGTATAATTGGCCTCATGAGATTGTTGGAGAGCTAATTAATGCTTCTGCATGCAATTAGTGGAGATCAATTCCACAGGAAGACTTATTAGAACAAAATAATTCTTTCTTCAGAACTGGATTTGAAAACTGCTGTAAATCAAGCCTGAGGTTATATATTGAGGAATTGGATAAAATAAAACACAAAATAGTTGTGCATTAGTTGAGTAGGATCTAGCCTCAGTACTGAAGGAACTGGAAGCTTGGAGGAAAAGGAACAGGTTCTGTGGGCTCATGGGTGTGGCTGGGTGTGTCATATAGGCCATGTTTTATTTCTTTGTAATTGTTCTGGAAAGTGTTTTTCATATTTTCAGCTGACCGTAGTTCCTATATATAGGATAGCCCTTTAAAAAGCGTGTAAATCAGTACCATACTCTGTAACAATCTGTCTACAGTGATAACAGCATCACTTCTGGAAGGAGAGAGTTGGATAATCATCAGCTTAGAATGTAAAGTTTTTGGAGAAAATCTATTTGTGTATGTGGTACATATGCAAATTAATATTGATGTACATGCGTGTGTGTATGTGCATATTATGTCTACATAATCACCATGTGGCCTGCACAATAAAACTTGCCATCTGAACAGGAAATAAGAATCAAATATTTGTACAAAATGTGAGGTGGGGCACTTCAATTAGTAATCATCTGTAGTGGAAGCAAGTGAAAAGTCTTCCAGTTATCTTTGGTATTTCTTGTCAAGGGGTTGATTTGCAGGAGAACCTTGGTGCCAACCTTCTTGCAAATTTCTAAGTGTAGGTTTCAATGTGTCTCAGACTTCAATTTTATTTCATCCTATTAATGCTTTTGTGATTTTTCCCATCAAAATGCTAGCTGTCCTGTTCCTTTCTTCTGTTCTTTTTCCCCCAGGAGCTGTAGAAGTCTGGGTGGTGAACAGGTGAGTTACGGAGTTTACGACACAGACATGCATACCTGTGTTCTGCAGTGGTGGCAGTCAGTCCCCTGTGAATCTTCTTTCCTTCTTTGTTGAACTGCTGGGATTTTGCTCAGTATTTCTCTTTCCCGGCCCACAGCTAATTAGTGTAAAGGATGTTTGCTTTACAGTTGGCTTGAACTTACTGATTCTTTCATGCTCAAAAGTGTTGCAGACATATTGTGTTAAATATTTTAACTGTCTTGTCACAATGAACACTGGTGAAAAAAATTGACTATTCACTAGAGTTTAGATTGTGAATCCATTTTTATTTTGGATCATGTAATTCTCAGTTGTAGATAATTGAAGTGATCTGTTAAAAGCCAAGAAAATGGAGGTTTTGCTGCCTTTTTTAGCACCATGTGGGTTTACCCAGTGCTGAAGGCAGAGTGTTCTGTTCAACCAATCTCAACAATTTTGAAAAAAGTACAGATTGCCTACAAGTAGATATGAGAAAGATGCTTTGGAAAGCCATTAGTGGTGAAATGACAATAGATGATTTCTTTTTAATCCATACCCCTTTTTAACATTAATCAGTTTTTATCTATAAAAGCAACATTATTTTTGTTTATGTTTCTAATTCCTTATTTCATACTATTCCAAACCTGTATAGTTCAGTATTCTATAATTATTTTTAAAGTGGTGCTGAATAGATGATTCTTCATGGGTAGGGAGGTTAATATTTACAAGCTTCATAGGGTCAGGACACTGTACTTCCTGCTCTTCAGCAGGAAGGACCTGCTGGAAGGTCAGGAGTTAAACTAAGTGGATGCCAAATTCTTTAATTCCTCTGGGGAAGGGTTGGCTAAAAGGAAATACTGGCATGTTATGAAACTTTGTGTGAGTGTTGCAGTATCTCTAAGGTACTTTGCCATTTTCCCAGAATTAAGTGCTTTTAGACGTGCCAGGATAACAGGTGTTATAAACACATCATTCTCTCTTGTTAGTAAAATGCATGAAGGAATATTTTGTAAATACAATTCTTTTTATTCCACTTACGTAAAAGGAAGGAAAATAATACTAGCTTTATATTTTTAATAATTTTTTTTAGTATTTGTAGTAGCAGCAAGGAACTTGTACTTCTGTTAATTGTATCTTCTAGTATTATCTTGTTTTGAAAACCTACATTAAACACTCCTGTGTCCAGCCTGTAAAACTGGGAAATAGCTCAGAACTGCGGAGTCTATAAATACACCTATTTACTTTACCCAGAACATTATTTTCCTGGACAGATTCCCATTTTTATTTAATCTTGTAACTTAATATCATTTATGTTCTTCCCAGCTTGGTATTTTAAAATATCTTTGGATGATCCAAAACATGTACAAGTCTGTTTTCTTTTTTTCCTTTTTGGAATAGTGGTTCAATATTTTTAATAACTTTTAGTAAAGAACCTTTGTAAAATATATGAAAAAAGATGGAAACATTTTGAAAAAAATAACTGTCTGTGAAGTAATATGAGCAGTGATTTTGCCATTTTAATGTAAATGAGATGCAAATACAGTGATTCTGGGTTCACAGATACCATCTTTACTTCTGACCCATGTAGTCCTGTTTAAGAGTGCTATTCTTGGAACAGAATTAAACTTGTGCCTTTCAGTGAGATCAGAACCATGCTGTTTTTCTAAGTGCTGTAGAGTTATTTTGTCATTAAGATTGTTTTGACTGATCTCTTCAATTTAATGAGCACTTTTTCCATCCTTGGTATACCATGAATACTGAAGCACAATGGTGGCAAAAGTCCCAACAGAAACAATATGTATCATGGAAGAAGTCCTAGAAGTAGTCTTGGAACTAGCTCCTGTTTTTGGTGTGTTCAAGGTGACACACCCAGTGTGCACACTCTGGACTGAGTTTTGGTAGGAAGAGATCCAGTTGTGCTTTTGGGACACTGGATGATGTCTTAAAGTGACACCTGCAGCTTCTAAGTAAAAATGTTATATCACAGAGTAGCCCATGCATCTTCAGGATGCAAAGTAATTGTTCTATACAGTCTTCTACCATATTTTTTTCTCATTATTTGCTGCGTGCAAATGGGAAGGGTTCATTTTCTGTAAGAATTTCTTAAGATTTCGTCGTTTTGACTGGCTACAGAGGCAGGATAGCAAGTACAACTTTACAGGAAAAAAATTTTGTCATCAGCAATCTTCTTGATTATGATTTATGCAAATTCACTTTAAATACTACAGTCTGACTACAAAACTACATTAAAACTCATCTTGTGCAGAATGGGCTATATAAGTAAGACCAGCCTGGTGTGACATCTTGTCCAGCTGTGTTGTTTGTAAAATATCCAAAGATGGCAAAAGAGGTCCTTTCTACATTAAACCTCTATGAGAAATAAAAATGTGTGCATCCTATAGTTTAAAAATCTGAAGTACAGGATCTTTTCAGATTTTAATAATAGTTTTACTTGGAATGCTTGTTCACACATAGCATTTCAGCCACTGCTGTGAATTATTATTACCTTTGAACATTAGTAGTGTGTTTACTTATCTAATTGCACAATGGGAAAGATTTTCAAAGGGACCATTGTACACAGATGTATCAACTGTAATACTGTTCTGTGCTGCTAAATCAGCAGCAGTTTGGGAGTGTTAGCATGACTGATGGAGGAAAGGCTGTTTTAAGACTTGATCCTGCTTTCATCTATTCAATAGGAATTTTTTCACTGATTTCAAGGCCAAATCTTTATGTGAGAAATATCCTCTGTATAGTTGTTATTTTCCATGGTACACTGGTTAAGGTTCTTCTCTTGCCCAAGTAAACTGCTTCACATTAACTTGGATAATAGAAACATTCTGGAGGAAAACAAAAGCATTTTAGAAAAGTCTGTGCTGGAATCTTTGTTTCTCACAATTGAAATAGCTCTGTGTAATCATTCAAAATTAGTTTAGAGTAAATAAAAAGGGCTGCCAGACTCTAGAAGTTAGGACAGACATGGCATAGGATGTAAGTTTTGAACGATGAAATATCACATCTCGTGTGACAGGAGTCAGTTTGGGCAAGAGCATTAAAATCCTGGGACGTATTAGCATTTTGAGGGGCAAAACCCACACTTACTTTGTCTCTATAAATGTAAATGAGACATTAATTTTAAATTCTGTTCTATTTGACTTGAAAGTTATTTTGAAAGAAAAGTCATATAAAAGTTAAAAGTTTGCTACTATAATACTTCTACACTAAAGAATTAAGCAGGGCTTGGGAATATGCCAGAGTTTGTTGCTTTTGGCTCACTTCCAGTCAAGTTCTTAAGAAAGCTACCAACGTGTTATTGCTGTTAATGTCTTTGTGATCAAACACCAGAGTCTGCAGAAAACATTACAACTATGCTAATTTCCTCCCATAATTTTATCTGGTCAAAAACTGTAGCTTAAGATCGCAGCAAAACATGTCAAGGGAAATGCCACAGTTTTTTTGTAAAGCTATGGTGCAGTGGTTTCAGTTTGAAAGCAGGCAGAAACACCAATCTCACCAATTTGAGATTTCCCAGCCACCACACCAATTTATATGGAGGGTTTTTAATTATTCACCTGAATGACACTGCCCTGTTTCCTGGGCTGCTGGAAGTCTGTCATGGTCAGCCTCTCTGGTGCTGATAGCTGTGATGCTGTCTCAGACAAGTTCATTAGAGGCCCGACTATTTTTGTAGAATTGCTGAAGGCCCAGTGCCTCTGAAAAAATAGGATTGCTTTCACTTTGTACTGGACATTTTGGATAAACTCATGGCAGCATTTTCCCCTTACATATTGTCTTAAGGCTAGTATTTTAGAGAAGGACTTTTGGAAGCTCTCACTGCTGTTAGATTACTGAGGGAAGCAGAAGGGCTTCAGACGCCTGTCTACAATCACTCTGGCTACGTGTTGTCTGTCTGCCAAGCAGCTTATGTGAACAGGTTGATGGAGCAGACAGGGAAATTCATCTAGCAGAAAAATAATACAGAAAAACAGATACATAACTGAATATTATTTAAACTCAATGCCTATGTCAGTTGCTGGGATGTACCAGCACAACAGATCTAAGAGATGTGGAGAAGGAATTACTTGGAAAGGAAGAAGAAAGTTCTGAAATTTAATTGTTTTCAAGCATGAATATTTAAAAAGCAGTTTATCTTTCAACACAGGCTTAGATTAGCCACTGTCATGGTATTTGCCCTATTTGTAGAACAAGCAGAGAAGTTTTCGCCTACATGGTTTTAACTGAGAAGTGTAATCCTCTGCAGGAGTAAATATTTACTTAGACAAATTTTCTAGAAAATTATGCTTAACTGAAAAATATTTCTAATGGGAGATATATCAGTGAAGGCTACTGAGAAGATGGCTGCTGAGTGATCCAAAGGATCTAGAGTAAACTAAAAAAAAAATAGCTAAAATAATTAAAAGGAATAGGCTACAATGACCAGTGGTGATTTTAAAAAGTGATGGCTCAGAGAAATTGCAGATATTGAAGAAAAACTTTGGCAAAGTAAACTAAAGACAAATAAAATAAGCAAAGAAGAAGCATGGATTGGCACAGAGAAGTAAACAGGAAAAGTTCCAGTCAATGTAGTTGGAAAAAATGCAAAAAGTTTTGAAAGAGATACCAGCATCATCAAATTGGTTCAATTTTTCATAGAGAAAATTCTCACACAGAGAAGGTGTGTCTACTGGACTGTGCAAATATGCAGTATTTTTGAGGATGTTCATTGCTTTTCCAGTTGTGTGTATTATCCTTTGTGGTTTGGCTCAGAGCAGAGAGACTAAAAGAAAGTGCAGCATGTATCATAGATGTGGGAAAGTTTGTTCGTCCTTTGCAAACATCCCTCCAAACTGTAGTTGACTTGTAGTTACATACCATGTTGTGGGAGTCAAAGAATCAAGATGGTTGTCTTTTCTCATATGCATTTCAGTTCTGTTTTTAGGAAATGTAAACTTTACCTTCTTGTCCCTGACTGATCTCTTATTTTTCAAGAAATCATTTCCCACTAACTCCACCTCTCCTCCTACTTAAGACTGTACTTAATTAAGGTTATTGTAATATTTTTCATGTCATTGGATAATGATGTTTCTTTTGTGTGGAATTATGAGGGATATTTAGTCGAACCTCCCCTGTAGCTTTGTCATATTCTTTTAGGAAAATCCTTAGCTTGTTTTCAGTTTGTCATTCTTAGAATGAGTGTAAAAATGTTTATTTCAAGTTAACAGTTACAATACTTTAGATATTAATAAATTATATATTTTTGAAATATAAAACCAATGTTATGTAATTTTTGGACAGTGGGAAGAATGTGAGGAGCAAGATTAAAGGAAGATGAAGAGGAAAAAGAAAATAATTGTTTCCAGATATCCCTTAAGTGAACAGATTATCGAATACTGATGATTACAAACTGTAGGGTTAAATGACAAGTCATTTCACTTAGGTCAGTAGAATACTGCCATATTAGACTAGAATCAGTCCTTCTCAGCAGTACCATTTGCCATCTAGCAGTTTTAAGATCAACAAGAGTACTTAGTTCTCAGACCTCTCCCCTTTGAGTACCTCCGAAAATGTTTTTGTTTCAATGGATGGGTAATTCCTCTACATCTGTAAATGCTTGAATTGTTCTGCAGGCATTATTATTTTGTATTAATTAATTTGAAAAATCAGTGACACCGCTTGGAAATTAAAAGCTGAGTTACCGTTTAAGAATTTGGTTTTAATTTCTGGTTGATTATGTTATGGTAATGGAGACAAAGTGTTTGATGTAAAAGGGTATGGAGGATTTTACATAGTAGATTTAGAATTTTTCTTTATAATTCCTCTGACCAAGAGAAATTCAGAAGTTAGAAATACTGGCTCTGTAGGCTTGAGCTGTGTCTCAAAGAGCATTTCTTTGTATTTACTCAGTTTACCAGTCATACTCTGGTAATAGCTCTTCATTACCATGGTGCTAGTAAATAATTGTTTACTCACTGTCCTCTTTTTTTTGTGCATCAGAAAAATAATTATACTACTACCAAATTGGTGAATGTCTTGATTTGCGTCCCTTATGCTTAGATTTTTTTTAAAAAACCTACCTCATCATCTGCCTTTTTTATACTTTTTCTATTTCTAAGGGTTTTTTTCTGAAGAGCAGCATTGTGTGCTGATTTTTTTTTTTTTTTGTGATGTAATATGTGATTTAGTAATTCACTTCAAGGCTTTCCTGTCTCTTTGCCTTTTTCTGACTTCCTGAAATGAGCTGCAATATAGAGGTATATTTAGATGAAAGAGTATGATTTCTTTTTAATGAGGTAGTTGTGACCCTCCACCTGCAAATATACTAATGATGCCATGATCATATTAATTTTGCTGAGCCAAAATATATTCTAAGTACATCAATTAGAGCATGAGCACTTACAAATGTCTCCTCTTTCGTCACTATTTCTGCAAAGCACAGTGTCTGTATAGACACTGTAGGCAACACTACAGGAGGTGAACACCTATTTTTAAAAGCATACTGAGAAAGAAGGCTGCACTCATTTTCCAGATGAGGACTTCAACAAACGAGGCAGGACTTCATCAGAGAACACAGCAGGCCCCTCTGCACATCTCCTCATCTGAAGGAAAATTTGCAAGGGAAATAAGAGCAAATATAGAATACTGCTTTACTTGAAATTGGGCAGAGACATGCACAGCAGGACAAACCACATGGGCAGCTGGCACTTGTGTCCTGGGGTCTGCCTGTTTATGAGGTGCTCCCTATCCCCCTCCTGAGAGCTGGGACTCAGCCACTCCTGCAGCACCAGTAGCCTGGCTCCTTTGCTATGCAGATGAGGTAAAACAGGGAGGAAGGCACTTGTGGGTTCTTCCTGGTAACTCACTTGTGTCAAATGCAAAGCTTGGAAAACACGACAGTACATTCATTGTCTGTGGGATGAACTTATTTTCCTCAGTAAAAAATACAGTCTACAAATTTATGCTGCGTTTTGGACAAGCTGCTGACTTGATGATCAAATTGAAGAGCATAGTAAATGACCCGAAAAACAAAGAAGACATTTTATTTTGGTTTTTTATTTAGTAGCAGGAGTAGGTGTGCATGGGACATATATATGAGTCATGTCTTAAACCTGGGGTAGAGAGTTGTTTCCTTTAGTGAAAAAATGTGTATTTTTATTGTGCTTTAGCTTCGTAGTGACACTTTGCACATGAGAATTCATGTGTAATATGAGAACAAGGCCTTGCAGAATCCTAGCATCCTTTTTCTTCCTATCTACTGGGCATGTGCAATATTCTGAAAAAAGATAATTGATTTGGTACCTGCATCTGTATTTAAATTCCTCTTTGGACATATGTGGAAATGATTGTTAGAAACATCCACGCCTCTTGTAAATAAAGTGTAATGAAAATGTGATAGAGTGAAAAAGCTTAAAAAGTGTTTAAAGAGCTCATTGTAGGCTGGATTATTGGATAGTCTCTTATTTTAAAATGCAAATTGTGTCTTTATTAGTGCAGCAACTTCTTTTTGAGGCTCTGTACTGAAAAATCATGTTTATTTTCTTGTTGTTAATTATTGTTTTCGGAACACTCGTGGTCTGAAATATTTGTATTGTAACTAATGACTGAAATATGTAACAAATTTATTTCTAATTTTCCATCTTAGATAACTCTACAAACTTACTTTATTTAAAAGACTTTTATCCATATGGTCGTTTTCCCTCAAGCAAAAAGATTTTATTCTCTTTTCCTTTTAGGAAGGAGGCACAGCTGGATGAAGAGGGACAGTTTCTGGTCAGGATAATTTACGATGATTCCAAAACCTATGACCTCGTTGCAGCTGCAAGCAAGGTCCTTAGTAAGTAATACAGATATCTTCTTTGCCCATTCATCACAAAAAAAGGTAATACCCTCCTGCCCCCCAAATCTGTGCAGCAGAGAGGAAAAGGATTTAGCACAGGGGAAGTGAAAATGGAGTATCAGTCTGAGATTTTTTTTAAAATCTTAGGAGCAAGAATTTTATTTCTTATTTCTCTGAGAAAATTCTATTCCTTTTATTGCTTGAAATTATTTTTAATATTTTCAAAGTATTCTGTCTTAAACTGGAGAAATATAACTCATTGACCTCATCCACACAACATGGGCAGTGTAACCAGCAGTCATGAAATAACAACATCCTACAACTGCCTTCCAATACACCCAAGTTTCAACCACTGCTGCAAGAGCAGTGAATGAAGGAATGAATGAATGAAGAATGAATGA
This sequence comes from Muscicapa striata striata, assembly GCA_030060385.1. Taxonomy (NCBI): domain Eukaryota; kingdom Metazoa; phylum Chordata; class Aves; order Passeriformes; family Muscicapidae; genus Muscicapa; species Muscicapa striata. The sequence goes on from JAREIS010000038.1 coordinate 215,142, forward strand.
ATGAATGAATGAATCCTTGATCTCTGCTGAAGAACAATGATGAGTCACAGAAATGCTTGTGCACATATTTCATTTAATGGACATATTTCATTTAATTGCATATCAGCCACTGATTTCTGTTGCATTCATTTTCAATCATTGCAGCTCTGGTCTGGAATTTAAAAGGTAGAATTATGCTCATCAGCGTTATTTTATCTGCAGACCCAAGTGTGGGATGAAATTGTTCTGCATCAGTAATTAGCAAAGAATCTATAAGACTGATGACTGTAGTAATGTTGAATTGGAACAGCTGATGTGGTTTCATGCTATTGTAAATTGGAATTAACTCTGCTGAGGCCTGCACTACTAACAACCAAGTTCTTTATTTTCCATAAGTGATTCATTTTCCTGTATCAAAATCTATATGCTATATGTATGTGAAACATACAATGTGGTGAAGTAATAATGGTAATTTGTAATTCCTATATTTCTCAGTATAGAATATTCAGGATTTATAGGATCCTAAGTATTTGCCATATGAACCCTGAATCTTGCTTTGTTCGTGACCTACTGCATCTGGGTAGTGTTTATGAATACAAGAGTAAAGAAGTAAGCAAGTGCATGAAATACAGTGTTTGGGCTGAATCATGTTTTCCTGTTTCCTGTTTTAACTAGATCTAAATGCTGGGGAAATTCTTCAAATGTTTGGGAAGATGTTTTTTGTGTTTTGTCAAGAATCTGGTTATGATACAATTCTACGTGTCTTGGGCTCAAATGTCAGAGAGTTTTTGCAGGTAAGGATTTTGTGCCAAATTGTTTCAGATAGCAGACAATTACAGCCTAGTCAACAGAAATTTAATTTGAAATTCCAAAGAGAAATTTGGAACAGGAGTACTCATATGCAGCAGTTTTGGGGGGGGGAGGGTGGGGGGGGGGGGGAGGAAGGGCGGGAATGGTGGGATGGGGGTGTTAAGTGGAAAGATTTATCTTATTTATAGTAACAGAAAATGTGATCTTCAGGTTTTATGATATTTCTCTATTATCTCTGACTAATCATAGAGACTGGATATTTCTAATAGTATCTTATGTACAGAGCTAGGGCTCATAACAGCTTATTTGTTAAGATGTTATTCTTCACCCATGAACTGAGGGTGGGATTCTGCAGAGCAGCATGATACTGCACTGTAAACAAAAAAAAATTAAAATGATTCTTTAGTAGCATGGAAGAAATGTAGGATCTTTTCAAATAAGTGTAGAAAAGTGGCCTTCCTTTTTTTGTCATCTGAAGATTGTTCACTTCAGGAAGCACTTTGTATTAAGATTTGTGGTCTGTATCACTCTTGGAGAGAACTGTGTACTGTTTTGAGGTTAAAAGCATTAAACTGAAGATTGCCCAAAAGCTGACTGTCAAAACTATTGATTTTCTCTGAAAATGTAGTAGCCTTTTGTCATCTGTATCCTTAAAATCTCTCCAGCATTAAGGGATAAATAACCTAGTTTGCTGGATCACTTAAATATTTGATTGTGTGTCTCACCATCCCAAAACCTGCACAGTCCTAGAGCATCTTAGATGAACTCAATCCAGACTTCTTGTACAAATCCCACAAACTGTGGTTGCTGGGCAGACAGTGTATGTGTATGTTCCAACATATGCATATCATGAATGATCTGTAAACCACTGTCTGTCTATGAGATGTAGCATCCATCATATTTCATAGCTTCATTCACACTCTGCTCTCAAATCAAGCCTTCAGATAAAAGTAATTTCCAAAGATAACTTAGGTACTGAAGTTGTGTCTAAGATTGAGCAAGAGTAGGGGAGGAGAAAGAAGGTGTAGCTTTCCCATTGCATCATCACTTTGGTTACTTGTGTATGGGCCACAAATAAAGATACTATTTGCTTTCCCTCATGCCTTTTTCCATATAATATACTTCTCATTTCATTCCTTACCACATGTGCTGGTGAAAGGACTGGATATGTTTGTTATACCGAACATCTGTAAAAGTGGGAACAGCTTACATTTATGTTCTTGTAACAAAAGTATTTTAAGTTGCTTTGTTTGAATTTTAGTGTTAACAGATGACATTGGCTATTATATACTTCTCTAAATGTTAACAGGACTAATATATTAGTAGATGTGCCAGAAGTGTACTTTTTAGCTTTTTATTGCAATGGAAAATCAACCTTAGCTTTGATTTATTACTTTTGCATCTTCCAGCAGTCATATTAGGTTAGAAACTACTTTATATACCCGTTACAGAAATAGTTGCAGGTTGGGTTTAATGTCCCAAACTTTTCTCAGATTCTTAAAATACATCATAGAGTTCCATAAGGTGTTTCTTGAAATGTATTCTGAGTCCAGGATATATACAAAGTGATTGAGAACTGCAGCTTTTTAAAATACATGAAAATAAATCTCACATTTATGTTCCCTTTCCTTTGACATCTCAAGAAAATTTAAGTTTATTCGTAGTTGAGACACAGGTACTTCAAGCTTCATGAAAGAGGGAAATAAAAAGGGCAACTAAATCAAATATTTAAACTATATGAAAAACACAAGCATGGAAAATTTGCAAATCATATTGAAAGACACTGTGCCAAAGAGAAGCAGTGTGAAAAGAGATACCTCCTAAGAAACCTGAAGTGTGCTTTTATGTTCAGTTTAGTAGCTTTCTATCGAATGAAAATCAAAGTGGTTAGTTCTCCCATTTAAGGAGTTGTTTACATGGCTGTTTAGGTTTTCATAATTGCACTGGGATTAACTCGGGGGTTAAAATTCAGGAGATAACTTCTCTTTTAGATAGGTCTCCAGGTGCTGTGTACCACACAGCACTGAGCAGTGTATCTTTGTATTTCAGGTGCCAACCACAACTTTCACTTTTAGACAGACCAGGATCAGCTCCATTTAGTGTGGCTGCTTGTTTTTGCTTGGAGATTGCCTTGTGTTTTCCCATGGAGCTGATCACTATTCCTCATAGCTCTAGAATTGGTTCTTTGGTTCCAGCACGAGCTCTGGCATATATCTGAACAGTCTAGGAGCCAAATTCAGGGAGAGAGTTTAGCCTATTATAATCTGCACCTTACCTCACCTCTGTCTCACAGCAGATGAACATACAACATAAAAGGCTTTTGTTCTTTCAGAACCTGCAATATCAAGTTAGAATGGATTGAATGCAACAAAAAAACAGGAGTAGGAGTAACAATGACAGTGTCTAGATCTAGGAGTGATTTCAGCTCTGTGATCTGGGAAAACATGTCTACTCCTTGACTATGTGCCAGAGCGAGGTTTTGAATACAATGAGCTGTAAACCCCCAACTCTGGAATATTAGAGAGTAAAAACTGAAGGACATATCACAGGGACTTCACCTGTAACACAGCTTTGTCACAGTAAAGTCAGCAGTAAAAGAGTAGAAGGGTGGCAAAGTGGTTTTGCAGAATAGTGCTACCACCAGTAGTTAGTCATACATGTGGCAGACTTAAATACTTAATGTTAATACTTAAACAACCATTTTACAAGACTTCTGTCCTTGACATTGGCTATTCCCTGTTTGAAATTCTTCAGCTGGTGACTGTGTAACTGAAAGATTATCATCTTTTCCCATGTATCTCCCTAAGAGGTTTTTTTCCAAAAGGTCAATATATCCTGGCTGTTTCTGAAACTGCAGTTCTGCATCCAATTAAGGAGATGGTGGGGCTGTCTTTCAGAGCCAGTCATTTCTCTTGCTCTTTTCTCATCTACTGTCTTTCAAAACAGTCTCTTCCAATTGCATTGTCTTGAGCCCTGCAAAGTTCATACAGAATTTTCCTTCAAGCATTATGTTTTTTTGTCAGTGCCTACTAACAGCTGGAATGAATTGACACTCAGATTGTTGCCTCTTCATGTTCTAATTTGGAGATGTTGATATAGCAACAAAAACATGGATTTGAAACAAGCTAAAAAACTGAAAGAGGAAGTTCCAGGTTAAGTGCATCCCATGGAATTCATTGCTAAGAGTGTGATTTTGTCTGGGGGTCTACAGGAGATGAGGCAGCTGTTCAGGCACTTCACAGCTCACATAAAATCAAGTTCAGTATGCTTCCACTAATTTGATGATTGACAGATGGTCATGAAAGGTGGAAAATTTCCCAGACAGCACATTGAAAATATTTTCACTTCATTTCCTATGTTGGCAGAAAACAATATACAAAGCCTAGTGGTAGCAGTCACTTGCAGGGCAGTGAGAGAACATTTAAAATATGCAGTAATATTCTGGACTTAAGATGTAAAGAATTGTATGAATTTTATGACATAAATAAAAAATTGTGAGTTGCAACTCTATCCTGCAAACTAGGTTGCTCTTTCTATATTAAATGTATGGTAAATAGCAACTTGGGGCCTTGATAATTGCTTCACAAAGTTGAATCTAGTGTTGTATTTAAAGTGTGATTTTGATCTCACTGTTCTCTTTAGTGTCCTTATTAAGTACACCTATCACTTTATAATTTAGCTTTCCTCTTCAGATCACAATTTGTCTGGTTAAAATTTAAAGTAAAATACATGAGATGTCTGGGATAGTAGCAGGGAAAAATAACAAACGATCTCTTCCCTTTCCTGAAGGATGTATTCTGATACATTATTACAGCAGCTGTGATATGTCTGTTTATTCTGTGGAGTTTTTCAATTATTGCAAAAAAAAGATATTTGAGTTTGGTGTTTCTAGCATTCAAATCTTTACTTTAAAATTTCAACTTTGTCAGGCCCTGTAAACTTGATCATCATGGTGTCAGAACTAGGCTTTTTCATTGATAATATGGAGAAAGATTTATGTTTATTCAGATATGCATATTTATATTTGGCTCCTGAATTAATATTTGAAGAGGAGATTATAGAGGCTAGAATTGGAAAGAATGAAACTGGATAGGTATCAGGCTGAAAACACACAGGAGGTCTTTAATCTGAATGTTTCAAAATACAGCATAATCAAGCATGACTTCTTACTATCTGGAGTAATTTTAATAGTCCTAATTTTTATGCCATTCATTGTTCAAATGTCGCCACGGTAGATGGAACACTTCAGGTTGCCTGAAAGGCCTGCCGTTCTACCGAGAATAAGGCAAATGTGTAGAAGTATGAGCAGTAGGAGAAAGGGGATGTTCAAATTGGACAAAATATATGCTTACTTTCTTCATAAATAGTAAGTGAATGCCTTATAACCATGTTTTTAATTTCTTTCAGAACCTGGATGCTTTGCATGACCACCTTGCTACTATTTACCCGGGTATGCGAGCCCCTTCCTTTAGATGCACTGACGCGGAGAAGGGAAAGGGTCTCATTCTGCATTACTATTCAGAAAGAGAAGGTCTGCAGGATATTGTCATTGGAATCATCAAAACAGTAGCTCAACAGATCCATGGTACAGAAATAGATATGAAGGTAATGTCTGAAGCAATATACTCATTGAAAATCTATGTCAATAGGAAAAGATCAAGAAAATCAGAAGTGAAGTGATGGCAAACTACAGTAATTTTCGCTGTTGCTGTCTTCTGTGAAGAGGTGGAATCAGTACTCACTCTCAGGAAGAGCCATCATCATTTGTGTTGCTTGAAGGACACATCAGCCGTGTACTGAGAAGGCTAGCTCTAATTGGCAGGCAGATCTGACTGGGAACAGTACAGAACAATATCTCCTTTTTCAGAAAGGGATTGTAAAGAGGACATGTAAAGAAATCAGATACTGGCTTATTTGGGGTGCTTTTTACTCCCTTTATTTTTTGTTTGGCATGTATTTCCTACTGTCTACTGTGTTCTCTGAGAAGGCGGACATTTCCCCTTTATCCTAGATTCTTCATCTGTGTGCAGACTGTGAGGCTGATGTGCATTGATGAGGCCTGGGTGGCAAGCAGTGTTTTCTTCCCAGCCAGCATGCCAGGTTCTTCCCAGAAAAAAGACATATTTGCTGTCATTGCATGGAAGTGTGACTGGATATGCACCTAGAAGCCCCAGAAGTGAATAAATGTTCCTCAGTTACAGAGTTTATGTGATGACAGTAATTTGCGAAATGGGAAAGATGTGTGTGGTTTGCCCATACAGAGCAACAGAGAGATTTAATTGATCAGGCCTTGCATATGTAATGGTATAAAATCAGGGTTTGGTCCAAGGTGTGGAGGGAGAAACAAAATAATGAAAGCTTTTTTCTGTTAGAAATATTGCAAGTGATATAATTTTTTTTCATCAAGTAAAAAAGAATCTAAGCAGGTACACCGATCATTCTTAGGGTTTTTAAATATTCCCTAGTCATACTACATTTCTAGCACAGATTGATGGTATGCTTGCTGAGAAAATACTTTCATTATTTTATCACAAAAACATGACCTTTCTTAGGTAAGAGATTTGCAAGCAATCCAATGACAAAGATATTTGTACAGCTTTATTGGAGTATTTGCCTTTTAGGTTTCCTGTTCTAAGATAGCTCGGGTTTATAGTAGATGTCTAGATATGTATAGTGTGGCAATATACTTGTGTCATTGTTTAGAGTCTATTTTGTAGAAAACCACAATTCAAACTTTTGCAGCAGGTGTTAGTAGTCAGATACAGAAGGATACAACAGAATCAAAACAATCCTGTTTTTAGATTCCTGTTTATTCGAAGTGTTGAGATAGACAAGAAGAACATTGTTGGAAAGTTGGCTGCAAAAGTGCTGAAGCTGTCACTTGACAAGCATTTCTTTTGGGAGCACAGGCAGCTTAAGCAGTTCCTGTTCTCTCAGTGCTCAGGCTTGTCCTACAGCAGCTTCTTAGGCTGTGCCTTCCAGCCGTCAAGTTATAAAATAAGCTATACTGAGGAAATGAACTGGGTTCAAAACAATGGTGGGGGGGGGAGTATTGGATTTTATTTCTCTTTACATTCATGTGTTTCTTTACATGGTTTGGTGTTCTGTCTCTCAGAAGGCCACACAGAGGCAAAAGTGATCCATGGGGCAGAGGACAAATCTGGGTTGTCCAAAGCAGCTAGCAGCACAAACTTTTGATAAACGGTGCTCTCAATATGAAGGTTACTTTGCTGAGAAAATTGTATTAATATTCATCTGGAACTTTTCACAAATAATATAAGTTCTAAAGAGGTTTAAATATTTATTATGTATTTACATTTTATTTTAATTTTACTTTTTTAGGCTTTTCTGGAAATTTTATTGTTGTACTGTAAGTAAATAGATATTTAATAGTATTAGTCAAACCTACTGTAAGTGAATGCAAAGTCTAATTTAAATCTACACTCTTCTAGACTGTCTGAGGTAAAAGCACATAGGGGCCTAAAAATAGTATTTACCTCTAAACTGAATAAAGTGTATTTTATTTTATTTTATTTAGTGTATATATCTGAACTGCAGCAAGTGTTCTATTTTACCTGTACCCCAGTTTTAACTTCTTCCCTGTTAGAAAGTCATGTACCGTTAACCCTGGACTTTTTTCATGTCTCTCCTGATTAATAAAGCCTATGTCTTGACATCTCTAAGACATTACACACTGCTGTACTTCACAGGTACTCAGAAGCTTCAGTGGTAGATATGCAGAGAATTGATTATCTAAGATGAGAGTGCTGAAATTTGCAGCTTATCCACAGACAATGAAAGCCTTCATTACTCCACAAGTCACATATTAATCATAACTAGGTAGCTTTACTGTTCAAAATATTGAGAATAGGAGAAGAAATAGACCAACTTCCTTCATCTCCGTTCTTTGCCTCGTAATTTAGTAAATTAATGCTTTTGTGTTTTAGTCTGTTAGCAATGCATTGTTTGAAAGAGCACAGCACAAAAAACAGCAGAATTGCTTTTAGTTCCTTCAGTTTTTGTGGATCAGTTAGTGCCTCTAGTGTAAAATTTTTGGTTTGGACCTCAGTTAAAATTTTGCTTAAGGAAGAATGGTTTGTTTTTTTTAATCTGATAAAAACCTCTATGCATAGCCCAAAGTTTCCAGTGTTATTACGGGAGTCATCTTCTGACTTGCAAAAAGAGATTTCTGAATTGTCCTTTCAAGTTTCTTTATCCAGACCATTTACATAAGAGTCCAACACATGAATGACTTAGTAAGTTCTGCAGTTCTCTTTATATTAGTATAATGTTGATATCTGCAATTTGATGTTTAATATGTTTTTATCCACTTTGCTTCTCCATCTGTTTTGAACAAATTCTTATATAAATCTGCTGGAGATAATACATGCTTCTAAGTCTGTATTTTCCTGAAACTTTGTTTTAATTTTTTTAATATATTACAAGTGGTTGCAGATCCTATTTTTGATAATGCTAGTTTTGTTTTATTAAGTGGTTAGATTTTGTTTCATGGGTTACAGAATGGCTGAGGTTGGAAGGGACCTCTGGAGGTCATTTTGTTCAACCTCACCTGATCATGCCTGGCCGCCTAGGGCCAGTTGTTCTGGGCTATGCTCAGACATCTTTCAGCTATCTCTAGGGATAGAGACTCTCCAAATTGTTTGGACAAGAGGTGCCAGTGCTTCATCTCTCTCACAGTAGAAAAGTGTTTCCTGATGTTCAGACAGCATCTCCTATGATTCAGTTTGTTCCCATTGCCTCTTGTCCTGGCATTGGACACCACTGAAGACAGCCTGGCTCCATCCTCTCTTTACCCTCCCTTCAGGTATTTCTGTGCATGGATTAGATCCTGCTGAGCCATCTGTTCTCCAGGCTGAACAGTGCCAGCTGTCTCAGCCTTTCCTCTTCTGAGACATGCTCCAGTGCCTTGGTCATCTTAGTGGCCCTCCCTAGAGGGAGTGGACTCTGTCTCGTAGCTCTGTATCTGTCTTGTGCTGAGGAACCCACATCTGGACACAGCACTCCCGGTGTGGCCTCTCCAGTGCTGAGGAGAGAGGAAGGATCATCTCTCTCAACCTGCAGAGAAAACCAGCTAATGATCAGAAGAGGAAACTAAATATTATGAAAAATATTATTCTTGTTTTTTCCCCCACTGTTTCTTTGGGTGGAGAAATAGCTAAAAAGAAAAAGAAAGTTTTAATTTTATCACCTTTCTTCAGTCTCACACAGAACAATTTTGTATGTATAATTATATAAAACCATACCTCTTCTTTTGAAATAAAGTAGGGCTTCCTTTTTCCAGAATGGTGTTTTTTAGGAAATGTGCATTCTCTTTTAACATCTCTTTTAACATCTTCTGTGCGTGCAGAAGGAAAGGGGGGACAGGGAGGGGAAGTGTCATTTTGTTTCTGTTAGATGATGTCAGCACTGAAAGGAAAGCAATTTGTTTTGAACTTGGGTTCAAAATTCCAGTTGAATAGTTCAGGAAAGCCCAAGTTGACATGAATTGATTTAGTTCAAATCCAATTTGCCTTATCTTCTCTGATACGGTAATCCATTTTTAGCAAATAGAGCTAAGACTATATAATTTTTGCAGCAGTTAATGTCTCAGAAATTATTGCTGACTTTGTGTATGTACTAAGAATATTCATGTCCTTCCAGTCTCAGTATGAGAACTAAAAAATCATCACAATGCTGGTGACATACTCTGTCATGAGATCTCTCTTAGTAGCCTACTGGCTATGCCATCTCTTGCTTCACTTGTCAGAGGTTGTTAGTATATAAATGAGAGTGACCTGTGAAGGTGAAGTCAGGACAGGGATTCCCTCAAGGCTAGTAATGGTATGAGTCAACAAAGAATGTTTGTTGTACATAATCCTGCAAAGCCCAAATATCTGTTGGGAGAGAAGACTTGTGCAGTTCTGTTATTTGAGAGCAGACTATTAAAATCTTTTACATAGGGTGATGTTTTACAATGTAAAATGAGAAAAGAACAGGGGAAGTCCTTGACAAGATGGTAATTTCAGGCTTATTAATGGCAATGTAAAACAACAAAGATGTGACCAGCTAGAGAGCTGATCTAAAAACTGCTTGGGTACTTGTCATGGAAGACAAGCAGTACTGGTGTACACATTAAAATGCTAACTGTGTGTGAAGATAAGGCAGTCATGGAGCATGATCAGCCTCTAATTTTGGCACTGGGGTAGCTGTAAACTTCACTATCTCCAGGCACAGTGGTTTGGTGAAGTGGGACAGTCTGCACTGAAACCAGCTGCAAAGGGAAGATGTGCCCATGGCTCTATCTTTAGGCATGCAAAACTGAAAGTGATGCCATTTCCACAGTGAACTCCTTTGTCTTGGGATCTTTATAAAACAGCTACAGTGAACTTTGTTAAGCAGCATTGCAAAGTCAGTTTTGATAAGAAGAGATCAAAAATTTCATCCTGTATTGACCTTTAAAGGGCAAACCCCCCCCCCCTCTGTTTTTGTATTAATTTTCACAATCTCATCAAAAAAGATCCTTGTCCAAAGACATTCTATCCTTCCATACTGAGATATGAGTGTGTCCTGGGGATATGCTCAGATCTACAGAATGGAGTCTTGTAGAGACATCAGTGACGGCTTAACAGATAGCCTGTGTTCATTATATATTCTATATCACTGCAATACTACTTGATTTAATATCTTGTGTGAAGCTCACCAAATACATAAAGCCACACTAATTTTAAAATAACTTTTCTCTGAATTGCCATTTCCTGAAATATTGGTGCGACTTTTCATTTGATTAGTCAAGGACAAACTCTGAAGGTACATCTCCTGGAAGGCACAGGCAGGTTAGCAGTTAGATGTTATATATTCTCTTTGAAACCAAGAGAGTGATTTCTCCCTTCAGTTTTAACTGCAGTTACTATGGTGATTGAGCTCTTAGACATTGTGAACTGATGCCACTTCACCAGCTAAGACTGCAGGGGGAGGAAGAATTAGACTTGATTGCCAGCTTTGTTGCTTTGTGACTGAACTTTGATTTGTCAAGCATTTATCAGAGGCTTCTTCAACAATATTTAAATGATACTGAAATTGTGTGGCTGGCAAACTTTGCTTGCAGAATGAAACAGTAGATAAGTTCTATTCTGCTTTAGCTAAGCAAAGTATCTAGGGCAGGTCCTTATGCCAGGCAAATATCCAGCCAATTAGGTTGCATCTATAGGTGCAAGGGTGAAGAAACAGAATTTAACATCTTATGTTATCGGTCAAAAGTGCTTATTTTAAATTTATTGACAAGGTGGATAAAGTAATGAGATAGGGAGATGAGGTAGTTCATAAGTTGTGTGAGCAGAAAAGACATTGTGAAATTGCGTGTCCATTGGGAAGTTAATTAGAGATACATCAGTAGACTTCCTAGCCTGGAGAGAGGTATAATTAAAGTCTCTGTTAATAAGTGTCTGTGCATGAATGCTCAGAATAAGATTGCAGAAACCAGCCATGTCCACAGCGTATCATGTTTACCAGCAATGTGCAGCTGGCGCTGTGTCTGTTTTGTAGGTCTGACATATGTCCACGTTATTGACCTGGTGATCATTTGCTGCACTAACATGTTGCACTAATACAGCAAGCATTTCTAGATGCCCTGGGATCTGGTCAAAAATAGTGTTTCAAATGAACTGGAAGGTGCTGGGAAATTTGCAGCTTTGCACTGTTACAGGCACAGTTGTAATCTATAAAGGTTAGGAAAGTAGCACAGCATGTGTGAGAACTGACTTTGTCACGGTGTGAGCTTGCAGGATCTGCAGAGAGTCATGGCTCAGAGTAGCTAGACATCTTGAAGCATGTATCAGTTCTATTTTTATGTGATTTTTTAATCTAAACCTGAATTTTGTTTACTGATGCCTCATTTATTTCTGATAAATTAAATAAAATGGGAAGTAATTAAAAAAACTTGTTAGGTGCTGCATGGTAGCAGAAAAAAGTCTGTAAGTACAGGTTGGTAACAGAATACTAGTGTGCAGTGAGTAAGATGGCTATAAGGAGATAATATCTCTAGAAGGTGATGTGCTGATAATATGAATATTTTCTTTAAAATTATTAGCTTCTTTAAAATCAGCTTTGCTGAGTTAAGGTTTTCATCCAAAATATGCAGGGTTTTTTTTCCATTTGTGGCAAGAGCAACACCTGAAGTAAGATCCAAGACTGGAAATGATCTGGAAGTATAGATCTACTCTAGAGATAAATCTTCACCCTTTGAAAAAGGTTTCTGTGCATAATCTCAGCTATCTCTAGCTGCAATAACAGTACTATTAAAATAAAAGCTGTGGGAGTGGGTATGGGTGGTAGAAAGTAAGAACTAAGGCTCTTAACTGCATTCTGATAATCTTCAATATGATCACAGTCTCACAATGTCAGGGATAATGATTTTAAAAAGACCTGGAAAACCTTTAAATGTTGAATTCAGAGGAAAACTAGGTGTCCACCTACTATGTTCCACTCTCCTAGACAAACCCATTTAATATGTTTTCTTCAGATGACCAACCATATATTTTTCCTGAGGCTTACCCCTTATTAGGTAATAATTGCCCACTTCTCTTTGTCACACACTGACATATGGATTACCAGTACAGTTTCTTGAGGCAGTTAGGTTTTATCATCATCATCATTTGAATTTATTCATACATCCAGCTTTGGTAAATTTAGTAGGCTGATCTTTATCTAAGTTACTTACATAAGTAATAGAAAGAGAAGAATAATGCAGTACACAGCTATAGAGCACGTAAATCGGGCTCTTGCTCTAATCTTTCCTCCAGAAAAGCCTCTCTTGCCTTCAAATGAGTAGTCAATTTGTAGATCGAAGAACAAGGCCACTTTAAATTAAACATCATTTAACTATAAAATACTGACATTTTGTTTTACACTCCTTCATTTGTATAGAAACAAATAAAGCAAATATCAAAAAACTCCTCAACCTATCAACTGGTATTTTTGGCAATTTTGGAGAACCAATATTTTATAAATTTAACATCTTAGGAATCAGTTGCAGTGTTTGTGCATATCTGTTCTGTTTTCAAATTGTAACTGTTAATCTCTGTGGTTTAGACTATGTGTCAAGGGCAAAATCAGGATGCTTTAGAGATTTTAATAAATCTTTTTTTTTTACTTTAGTGACTTTAGGATCAGACTCCACATGAAAGTAGAATCAGGTGGAACATGTTCCAGAAAATTGCTGCTAAACAATACCATGTAAATAGAATTGTTCTTTTCTAATCATTAAGTCTAATTAAATTTGAAAAGAGGTGAATTTGGCTTCTCAGGGTAAATGATGTTTCTACTAGTTATTATCTTAAATTATATTTCCATACATGACTCTCACTGCAGACAAAATAATCCCTATTCATATTTTTTCTAACCTTGAGTAAAATTACTGAAGAGTGTAATGCTGTGTTAAGGACATCTTTCTCATATTCCATTGAAGTAGATGATTCTAGTCTTACTGTCATTTCCTTTAATATTGAATGTAGCCCAGATAAGATTGTAATTGCTTTTAGTTTTGTCTGTTGGCTCTGATCTTGCAGTCTGCAAGAATGTATAAGGACTGTATATCCTAACATCTGCTTCGTTCACTTTGCTTCTTGCTGTCAGTGACATGCCCACCCTCTTAGCACTATTTAGTCATCACTAAACAGTCAGCACTTTTTGCTGTTGTGTTACAGACCTTGCAAACAGATTTGATCAAAATAAGGATTCAAGGTTCTGTGTGATTCAAGACTCGCACAGGTTCATTTCAGGGGAAGGGGCCACCCTGATTTTTGGCAAGTACCAGTAAAAGCAAGCACAACCTGAGCCTTGACCCCTAATTTCAGGATTTGCATTTCACTCAGGCTTAATAAATTGTACTCGAGTGATCTTCAGTATGTTGTTCTTGCGCAGAGCAACTGCGGCTAATCAAAGGCATAGTTATTCACCTGGAACTACAAAGACTATAAAATCAGAAATTCCTATTAGAATGCAGTATTTTTCAACATGTGAATATAATTCTTGAATATATCTTTCTCCTCTAAATACATTCCTGTCTTCATGGTAGCTTTTCAATTGCTAGTGAATAGCAGAGTTTTCAATTTTTCATTTTTTCTTCATTTCTCTAGGTTATTCAACAGAGAAATGAGGAGTGTGACCACATTCAATTTTTAATTGAAGAGAAAGAGTCTAAAGAAGAGGACTACTATGAGGACCTTGACAGATTTGAAGAAAATGGTACCCAAGAGTCTCGCATCAGTCCCTATACTTTCTGCAAGGCATTTCCTTTCCACATCATATTTGACAGAGATCTGGTGGTCACACAATGTGGCAATGCTATATACAGAGTCCTTCCACAGGTTAGATGATTCTTACGCATGGATAGCCATAGAAATTCCTAGTGATGCTTCACCGGTTAATTTATAATGATTAATAAAATAGACGTAGGATTCTCTGTCTAAAAAGCATTCCATTGTAATTGTATAATATTTACTTAATTGTGCTTCTCTAGTTTGAAAAATGACTTGAAAATAGCCTAGTTCTACAGCAGTTTTTTTCCTTATGGTCATTTACATATGCAGTAAGAGAATAGTTTAAAAACCTTATGATTCAATAGAAAGATGCATAAAGTATGTATTCTGTTGCATTCCGTTTTGTCATGTAAGAAAATGGAATATAATTGCTCTATGTATATTTTTAAGTATAACGATTTTTTTTCTTTCCTTTTCCTGTTTTTTAATATTGTAGCTGCAGCCAGGCAATTGCAGTCTGTTGTCGGTTTTCTCCTTGGTCCGGCCTCATATTGATATTAGCTTCCATGGGATCCTCTCCCATATCAATACAGTCTTTGTACTGAGGACTAAGGTAACTAGAGAATATTTTCCGAGCTTTTCTTTAAGGAAGTGGGCTTTGGAGAGATAAGAAGTGCAGAAAGTTCAGGAGTCTTCAGAGAAAATTCTCTGCACAGTGGTATGCTCAGACCCTTTTGAGTCTTGAGCTAAGAGAGAGTTACAGGTATGAATTTGTGAGTAGCTATTTAGCAGAATGTTTTATAGGAATGGTGAAGTAAATGTACTTCATTTATTCATTAAGATGCTTTCTTTGCAAGGAGCCAGTCTAGTTTATGGCAAAGCAAATGTAAAAAGGTAATTAACATTTACTTTTGCTCGTAACAGTTGGGAGGCAAATATGAACTGTCTTCTTGCTTAGACCCATATTCTCATACGAAGGTCTGTGTCCTTTTCCCTAAAGAGGGCAGGAAACAAGGCGGGTGGTATGAACAGATGCAACTCCTCCATCAAGGAGCCTGTTTATTTAAAGAAAACTGTACCTTATAGAAAGCAGGATGATTTCTTAGAGGTGGTCCCAGGCACAGATAGAGCTTAACAGAACAGGCAATACTATTGTCAAAATCGTTGTTAAAAAATTATGTGGAAGAAAACAAGGAGTTACAAACATGAATGTGGAGAAAGATATCATGTTTTGTGCCTTCAGGGTGGCAAATCATAGTATCAAAATGCACAGACAGTGCATGGTGTTCAAAAGAGAAATTTATCAGGGTTTAATGCAGGCTGTAAGTCTACCCCAAATATTCCGACTGCCTTTGTAGTGAATGCACTTAAATACAAGGTCTGGTGCATAAGACGCCATTGCCCATACACAGTTGTGGCTTTTCATTACCAGGAAGGGCTGTTGGATGTGGAGAAGTTGGAGTGTGAAGATGAACTGACTGGCACAGAAATCAGCTGCTTACGCCTGAAAGGGCAAATGATCTACTTGCCTGAAGCAGACAGCATTCTCTTTCTTTGTTCACCAAGGTATTTTAAACCTAGAGAGTTCTGTAATACTGATTTTCATTTTGCAATAAGTAATTTTAAGAATACTTACAGGAGTAGTACTACAGCAACTAACTGGTTCAGGTATTGGTTTAATTGGTTTTGATGTGTTTACACTAAAAGAGGAACTTGACTGATAATTGAATACTCAATATAAATACTGGCTTGCTCTGGCCCAGTTTGTACAAAAGGTTATTCCTCATATTCCTTTTTTTTTTGCAAGTTCTGTCCTTCGTTTTTTTCTCAGAGAATGCTAAGTTATATAACAGTGATTTGGTTTTCTATATGGATTCATGGATTTTTGCAGTAGTTTTAATGTAATAGATTGGTGTTTCAGAAGTGGTTGGAATGGAGGATTAAATGGAAAGATTCTTTACATAATCTCACTTTGTGTGCTGAAGTACATACGTTTGATATGTTCATGGAACTCTTTGTGAGAATTCTGTATTTAAATGCAAAAATTAAGAGCTGTGGGTTAAAATGAATGATCATGAAAAGTGTTTTGTAGAAGGGATATATTGTACAGCTCATCACAAGTTCAGAAGCTTCATCTTTCTACTATTATTCAGCAGACTCTGCTGTTTATTTGAGTTTTAAGTGCTCCTTTGGCAAGTTTAATTTTATCCATATTATTGTATATTTCTCTGCTTTGCAGTGTGATGAACTTGGATGATTTAACCAGAAGAGGTTTATATCTGAGTGATATTCCATTGCATGATGCTACCCGTGATCTGGTTCTTTTGGGAGAGCAATTCAGAGAAGAATATAAACTGACCCAGGAGCTTGAAATTCTCACTGACAGACTGCAGCACACGCTGCGTGCACTGGAAGATGAAAAGAAAAAGACAGACACGTAAGAACCAAATTCCAATTTTGAGCTGAAACACTCAAAGCAATATATTATTTATAGCTACCTTTTTTAAAGAATAACAGAATCTTATAAGGAACATCAGAGATAATCAGGACTGGTAATTTTGGAGTCAAGAAAGAACATTTAATAGGGTATTTCTTTACTTAAATTCTTAAATGTCACCCATAGTCTAGGCCATTATATGCCTAGATGTTTTGATGGCTCCCTCTCTGACAAGAAAAATTATTAAAAAAAAGCTGACAATTCATTATTATTTGTGAATTACCTAAAATTTTGGAAACTTACATGCAATCACTTTAGTGAAGGTGAGTTTGATGAATGCCGAAGTGCTCTTATATCTCTGTTTACAGAGTTCAGTAAACCAACTTTCATCTTTGTGGCACAGGATAATAGAACAGAAAAGCTTCTTTTATAAACCTTGAAAACAGTTTGTGTCAAGCTGAAAAAGCCTAATGCTATGAATTTGATTTTATAGTTGCTTGTAAAAATGAATTTTGGTTTATCTTGATATAAGTATATTAAAATAACACATAACAGTAGGTGTGCATTGGGTCCCAAATCCAATTCTACAGATAACTATAAAGTCAAATTCAAATGTCATTAGTCTATGGCATTTCAGCTCAACAATGGCTGGCAGATTAAACAAAAGCTTTTGTGAAAAGTAGCATGAGTTCATGATTGACTCTTGTTTATAAAACACAGTATCACAGTATACATCTCTGTATTAATTCTATTGACAATATGTTTTTTCTGTAATAGAGTAATGGAAATTATTTTAAAAATACATTAAAGGGATGGACTGGAGGATCAGAGAAAACGAAGTCCAAGAAGTGTTTTTTCATTCCTATTGGCTTGCTTTATAAAGTCATTTTATCTTCAGGAATTCTAGCCTTCATGGCAGCTGCTGGAACAGATAGTGTCAGTTACTGTATGATGTGCCAAAAGTATTCACTAATTATAACTCATATAGTGAACTTGCCAAAAATGCAGCTATTGAGGGTTTGTGCAGAAGGCTGTGTGCAAATGATGTTCAACATTTGTGAAATAGAGATCTTCAGCTTGTCCACTTAGCTGTGTCAGGAGGGAAACGGACCTTTTAGATAGTAGTTAGAAAGTTGAAGGAATACTCATGAGAATAGGGTGAATTTCTGTGTGTGTGATTTGGTTTCATTTGCATAATTTATAATAAGAACAAGTGTTGATATATCAAATAGGCTATTAATTAAAGACACTCTAGACCCTAAAAGCAGCATGCTCAACAGAGAGGGAGCATTTAAAAATCCATGAATTGATCAGAGATGGAAAACTGTTTGATCTCTTCATCATCTTTTTTGCAGTTTTTATGGTTCTGTGAGCAAAACATATTACATGATCTGAGGATGTGGCAGAAAGAAGTAAAAATTATTCAAGACACTATTAACAAATCATGTCAGAAGAATTAGCAATATGTGTCTCATTTTGTTGATAATTTAGATGTATTAATGTCTTTGAAATGGTATGCTGATGTAGATTGGTTCCTGTTTTCCAAATAACGTATTCTTCAGTACACACCTTTTCTATTGCGTGTTGATGGTGGGAGTATGTTATAAGCCCTGTAGGCTTCCTACCCTGTAGGGGGTAGGAAGTCAATATATGAAGAGTGCTTTTATAAACATCTCTCTCCATATTGTCTCTATTTTGCTTTTGACTTTTTTGCCTTACCCGTGTAGGTTACTGTACTCTGTTCTGCCACCATCAGTGGCAAATGAGCTGAGACACAAGCGTCCTGTTCCAGCCAAGCGCTATGACAATGTCACCATTCTTTTCAGTGGCATTGTGGGATTCAATGCCTTTTGTAGTAAACATGCCTCTGGAGAGGGAGCCATGAAAATTGTCAATCTTTTAAACGATCTTTACACAAGATTTGATATTTTGACTGATTCACGAAGGAATCCATTTGTTTATAAGGTAAGCATACTGTTTTTATAGTATATAATCTGTTACTTTTTCATAATTTACTATGGTGTCAGTCTTTCTTGGATTTTAGGCTTTAAAAAAAAAAAAAACTTACATTCTCTGTGTTACCTGATATTAGATAGCTATAGAAGAGTATGTTGGTTGTCTCTAAATGTCTGAAGGATCATAAAGTGCTAAGTTCTCATCATGATTTCTGTAGTCACCCATTAGGCAGATGTATAAATGTTCTTGTACATTTAGCAGATATGAACTTATACAAGCCATCTGTGGTTTTTCTGACCTTGTGCTTTAAGTTTTTCAGTTCTATTTCTGCATCTTCTTGTTGTAAATTATGACTTAGTTACTCAATGTGAATTTCATTCCTTCATTAGGAGTGAGATGTAGTTGCAAATGTAGTTGGTAGCAGGAAAGTACAGAGATAGATACATATGCATCTCATATATAATAAGTACATGTGTTTGCTTGTGTGTTTATATTTATTAAGTTCATTCCTAGGTTTTGCTAGAACTGAATTTTATGCCCTGTACCATGTGAATCAAGGGTATGAGTCAGAACAAACATAGAGCTCAATTTCATTCAGAAGACACCAGAAGAGAGACTCAGGTTTACACACAGCATCATTGTAAGTTGTTACATTGTGGGTTTACAATAAATTCTCTTCAATAACAAGCAGAGATGACAGTAATTAGAGTGATTTGAATGAAAGGGAAAAGGAACTATTTTAAAGGAGAAGCAGTCCTGAAGGAAGCACTCTGTCAATTCTAGTACTCTAAAAACCATAATTGTAAAGTATCTGTCTTGGTAGGTGGAAACAGTTGGAGACAAGTATATGACAGTGAGTGGTCTACCAGAGCCTTGCATGCATCATGCACGATCTATCTGCCACCTGGCTTTGGATATGATGGAAATAGCAGGCCAAGTTCAAGTAGATGGTGAGCCTGTACAGGTTAGTAAAATGTGGGCTTGAATGAAAAACCTATTCTTTGATAGGATGATAATGCTTTGAAATAAGATGATGCTGTAGTCCCAGTCCATGCAAGATTATTAGATTTTGAGACTGATATATAAAAATAATATGAGAAGTCACATGTAGCTGTGACGTGCAGTTCCCAAACCTTAAAATGCTTATTGTGTTTTAAAAGATAAAGGCCTGATTTAGATCCACATTGTTTATGTTGGTCTTCTGATAATTTCAATATAATCAATGAATTCCTACTTATGCATCAAGTACAATCTATTGAGTCTTCTTCAACTCAAGGAGCAGAACAATAATATTCCTTCCCTAATATTTTTGATCATGCCTCAGATCCTCAAATCAGAATAAAAAATTATTGCATTAAAAAGAGACTTACAGTTACATAGACAGTTACAGCAATGATTACTGACACCAGTGTATATTAGTGGAATTTCACTCATTGTGGGACTTTCTGGAGATGCTGTAGTGCTGATACAGAACTGGGCAAGCAGCATTGACTGTCCTCATCGGAAGGCTGTGAGTGGAAAATTATTTACAAGTGCGATGCATATTTCTATTCACATGAATGCTGCTGTTCTGTCACCTAACTTAGAGCTGTGTACTTCACTTTATCATGGAGCAAAACAGTGAGAAGGTTTGATTTGGGGCTTTATGGTAACTGTAACGTGCTACAAGAATGAGCTTCTCCAAACCTACGTCCTATCTCTTGACCTTCGGAATACAAAATACCAGGATTTTTCCTTTGAGAAACATCTTTCTTTCTTTACTTATGCCATCCTTTTCTGCACCTTCTGAGCACTCATTAAACACAGACCTGCAGACTACGCCTCTCTGCCCACATATTTTTTTATTTTCACGGTACATAATAACAGCAGGGTGCATGCTGGAAAATTACAGAGTTTGATTGTTCATATGGAACGCAGAGGCATGACATTGTACTAAAGTTAAAAAACAAAGAAGTCACAAAACCCACAAAATGCAAGACTTTGAAGAAGTCGGAGTAGGACTTTGGAAAAATAAACTCTAGTAGATATAAGTGGCATATTGCCTGTATATAGTCAGAATCATCAGATTAATTTCATTAATTTTGAATATTCAAACATTTTTTTTTCTCTCAAAAGATAACCATAGGAATCCATACTGGTGAGGTAGTCACAGGTGTCATAGGTCAAAGGATGCCACGGTACTGTCTCTTTGGAAATACTGTCAATCTAACAAGCAGAACAGAAACTACTGGAGAAAAAGGAAAGATCAATGTTTCTGAATATACTTACAGGTAAGTAATGTATTATTTTTATTGGTGTTGACATCTTAAAATAAATCACTTTGCCAGCATACCATAAAAGTTTTTTTTGAGTTGAAAGTGACAGTCCTCCTGCAACCGTTACTTAAGTATGTGAATTCTCATGAAACTGTATGGCAAACTGCATTATGATATACAGTTATTGGTTTGTAAATATAATAATGAGGTAGAGATAGATTTGAATCTTTTGATAGTTTGTTCGCATACATGTAGCATGTTCAATATTTTACATAGTGTGTGGCGTGCATCCAAAGTGTATTAATTTACATGTTTCCTCTTTCAATTTCAGGTGTCTTGTGACACCAGAAAATTCAGATCCTCAGTTCCACCTGGAGTACAGAGGTCCAGTTTCTATGAAGGGCAAAAAAGAGCCAATGCAGGTTTGGTTTTTGTCCAGAAAGAGTACAGAGGCAGAGGTATGAGTAACTAGAATATAATTTTGTTTTTTTCAAACATAAACCTCAAAAATTTAATCTAAACTATGGAGATCCATTGACATTTGCAAAACTAAATGTTCCATAGAAAAAATCAAGGAGTTCTCTGCAACACTCTTTCATTAACACATTTATTATCTTGACAGTACTTGGAAATCCTTGATTATTTGTCTTTGCAGTTTGTGCAGTTCCTGAAAGAGTACTTTTGATTTCAAAAAGTCCTTGAGGGAATGCCAAGTGTTTAAGTATTTATATCTCCCTCTTACAGATTTCGGCACTGTACTAGATTTTGCAATATAATGTTGGTTTCTCTTTAGCTGGCATGTCTGGTTATCAGCATTTCAAAATTTGCCTTTTGCTTTCTTGCAGTAAGTGAAAAAATGTGCCTTCAAATACTTAGGCAACAGTCAAGCAACAATTTGCCAGCAGGTTCGCACCTGATGTGTATGGTGGTCTCTTAACCCCAGATGGCACCTGCTTGTTCAGAGACTGTTGCATGGCAGAGATCCTGCTTTAGAAGTATACAGGGTGAAAACTACTTCTTGTAAATGGCATATCAGCCTAAGTCCTCTTCTCAAAATAAAGTAGGGTAAAGCTCTTCAAACACTGAGGGACCTTTAAGCTTATGCCTCAGTTTCAGGATTCTGGGCATGCATTATCCAGAATTTCAGTAAAGGCCAATGAGATGTAGACTCAAAGTGTGCTACAAACTTAGACAATGAGGTTACAGTATGCCAGCTGCTTTGCCATAGCTGAGCAGGTGCATACATTGCATCCATTGTCAACAAGAAGAAAAAAAAGATAAAAGTAATTCACATAGCTTCAGTTACCTTGACTGAAATAATTCTTGTAAGTCAGAGGAAATTAATTATGTGTCTGAAGGCTCATGTACTTCTGAAAATATAATCTAGGCTATCAAACTGTTTAGGCTTTCTAGGAGATCTAATCCAGATTTATTACCACTGGTACCCAAGTATATTGATATTTTAATGGTAACTCCCAGTATTAACCCCCTGTGCTTTAACTCTGCATTTTAATTCTGTATTTTAATATATATTACTTATGCTTGAGAATACTTTTCTATTGTTATTCTACAGTATGATAAACATAATTTCACATGGCTACTACTATTTCAAATTTATTATTATATATAAAATATATTTTAATTAAACACTTTTCACTATTTTTTCTGCATTATAAATGTCCTATCATTGTAGCAAGGCACGTTATAATTTAAAATGTAAAATTCAGAGAGGTACTGAGTTAGTTGGATATTTTCCTTGTTTCAGCCTAACACGTGTTTAATATGAATATAAGGTTCAAGTAGTTTAAGACTTTAAGTATTGCAATTACTTTTCAGAGATCTTGTACAACAGCTGCTTTTGTTAATTCTCACAGCAGTCCTGAGAGACACTTGCTGATACTATTATCCAGTAATTGGGCTTTGTAGAGGGAGACATGGGGGCAGGAATAAGCCTGACTGAGACATACTGTGAGCCTGATTTTCAGGAGCACTTAAGACTCACAGTTTAAGCGCACTCAAAAAGTCTTTCTAATTTTGCTAGTTTTTTTTAATTCTGAAATTCAGATATAGATGAACTTCCTAGAGACAGAAGGACTTCTCCCAAGACAGGTATCTCTTCTAAATTGTACTAAGTTTGGGAGCATTGGAGATTAGAAAAATATATTGATGAGATGATGTGAGCTGATAATAATTTTGTCAGAGGTGATTTTGAAAAGTGAAAGAATGTATTCCTCTAACCTTTCGATCTTTTTCACTCCCTGCACAATTTCATCTGTCCATACACAAGAAAATGCATGAAGTTTTTTTTATTTAAGATTTTCTGAATTGTTCACAGTTTCTCCTGTGAAGGTACTCTTCATGGTTTTTTTTTTTCTGGCACTTTATAGGCTGTGCATAATAATTTAATCCAAAAGCAGAAATCAGATAACCAACTTTTTATGTTTAATCACTTTAAAATAATGACTTCGCTTTATGCAGACATGTAGTCTTGGTTTCCTTTCCAGAAGTTTTCCAGAATGCTAATGTATTATTGTGTGCAGTGCCGTTTATTTCAGGGGGACTGTACATAACAATAAAAAAGGGCATGTTAACATATATTCAGAAACTATATGGTAAACTTCCTGAAAGGTCACTCCAGAATATTGCAAGGAGTGGCATATAGAAGTAAGCATGAAAATATATCTTAAATCACCCTGAAAATACTTTTGCCAATTATGCTTTTACTGTGAAGTTTTCTACCTCCAATATCTTAAATCTAGGATTGAGGCACATTAGTGATTTCTTTTTGTTTTCGTTATATCCATCAGAGAGTTATTAGCTTAGGATTTGTAAATCTATCAGCATGATATTTTACTCTGAAGACAAGCAATAAGGACATGGTGAAGAAAAAGGACCAAATGTTTACAGATGCCATAAGAGAAGTGAAACCAAGGCTTAAAATATGCTTTTGCCCTTGTAGGACAGTAGAAAATTATAGGGTTGAAGCAGCTCAGCATGCCTTAAACTTGATTCCTGGGTTGACATCTCTAATACCAGTCCCCATGAGCAGCAGTTACCTCTGAGAAAGACCTAATTTACAAGAATAAGTGTTGGTTTGGAGTGCTACTCCTTCACCTGTTTTCTCTGATATCTCTTCCATGATACCAGTACAGCAATAAGTAGAATTACATCAGAAATACAGAACAAAGCAACTGTGACCAATTATTAATTTTGTATTTGCTTGTTTGCCTGCTATAAGATTAATTATTACTGTCTTCATTATTTTAACAGAGGTTCAGCTGAAGTTTCTCTCTTGAGAAGCAGATTTGTTGTAAAAAAATAAATCTTGCTGAGAGCCCCAGATGTACAGTTGCCATTTTACTCCCTCTCCAGTTTTTAATATCTTTCTCTTCTGCCCTCTTCTCACATTACTGGTGGAAACAAATTGAAATATGTCAGGCAGAGCTGGTAGTTCACCAGGGCATGTAGGAATTGTTTCATTCCTACATACAGTACATATGAAAGAAGTACATGCAGTATCTATGCTTTTTGTTTTTTTAATTTTTATCGTTTACTGATACTGGTTGCAAGTTGTAAAATGTATTTTGTCACTGCATTAACCCACCATGTTGTTGCTTCAAAGAAAATTCCTTATTTCTCAAATTCTGCTTGCATGCTCTCAAGGAAACAAAGCAAGATGCTTTCTGAGCTGAGGGAAGCGGAAGAGGACGCTAAATAGGGTGCAATACTGTCTCCAAATAGGGGGCCAGACAGTAAGGTTATGTTATGGATGTTCTTTCATATTATATCTTCCACTACCATGTGCAGTACCTTTGTCTTTTGCCCTGCTCCTGAAGTCATACTTACCATTTTTCTCCCAGCTTGCTTGCTAATTTTTGTCCTTATTGTTTGGTAATGTTACATCTCTGCTATGGGCATGTATTTCAAGCTTTCCTGTTTTTGATATGCATTTTTGCATGTCAGTCATGTGACCATTCCTGCCACCAGATGATATTGAATGAAACCATGTAGTATGCAGCCACAACTAACCACTTCAGTCTGAAACTTCACATCTTCATCTTCATCTCTGAAGTACTGTGGTTATGTGAATTGATGACATTTCTGGAAAGATAGGTATTTCAGATGATAGGCAGAACAATGAACCTAAGGAACTATGTTTAGAAAAACTACCTAAAGCAGCATTACGAAAATTATTGCATAAATGGTATCAGATTTAGTTCTGCTATTACCGTGCTTCTCATTCATTAACACTTGATGCTCTGTAAATTCCTGATTAGAAAAAGGTTTCTCATTTGATATTGTCCTGCATTTTTCCTTTGTGAACACTGTAAACATCTTCTGTACTGGAAGGGGGCAGCTGTTTTTCTGATACTGCCATTTGATGCATGTGCCAATGTACTTCTGAAATGCTGTTCACTTGCAATGTATTTCTCATTGATTTATATAAACTAAATTAAATTGTCATATTAATAATAGATTGCTGGATGATATTAGACTATTCATAGTGCATTGATTCTCATCTGATGTAGCCCCTGGAGTTGGAAGGCATGCTGCTGGGACATTGTTGCCTTTGGTTTGGTCTCTCTAACTTCAGAAATTATCTTATTTTATTCCTTGAGAGGACCTGGAAGTATTCTAGGCATCATGACATAATTAAAGGATGTAAAGCTTGGAAAGGGACATAGTGTGTTTCATCAGCTGATGCAGTGAGTAAAAGTTGACAAGGTTTCAGATGCATAGACCTTCTATAACTTTAATATATAGTGCATTTATATGTGAATAGTATCTGTTCTTATCTGACTGATCAATTCTGAATATTTGCATTATAAAATAGAATAGTGCAATTACTTTGTGTATAAAAATTGTCTATATCTAGTATACCTTAGTAGCACAGAATATATATGTATTAATGTTTCATGTTAATGTGCAAAAGAAATTGCAATAAATTATTTTTTCCACTGAGTTGTAGAAATCTTGTGATTTTCTTTGGGTAGAATACTTTATTTCATTGTTGGATACAAAACAAGTATTTTCTCCATTAAATAATTTTCAGTTCAAATTTAAATAAATTATTGAGTCATTGTTCCAATGTTTGCAAATATCTGAGTGTCTCGTACATTCAGGTTAATGGATCACATCCTCAAATGGAAGTGGTGTTCAAAATGTTGAGGTTAATGCTTCAAAAATAGTAGATGAGGTGACAAAAATGCATAAAACCTTCCTTTGAAACTCTTGGGAAATAATTTAACAATCAAAAATTATTAGCTGTACATTTTGAACAGGATGTAGATTAGCAATCAGAGCTTTAGGAATGGGAAATGAAGAAAGGAAACTGCATACTCTCTTCCCCATCATCTCACTGCCAGAAAGCAACATGTCCCAACACACCATCAGAGGTTGCCCTCTTTCAGATAGGTACACAACAGCAATTTGAATTGATCGAGTTGTTAAAGCATACAAAAACTTTATGGTGACTCCAAATGACATGGAATTTGTGACAGCTGTGATTGTGTATTGATGTAATTCATATGCAAATGGTTCTGAAGAAAGTGTTCTGTATCACACTTGAAGCTGATGGAAGATGGCATGCCAGAAATCTTAAATATATGTTCTGAGTTTATATTGTACCTTCTTAATAATTTCAAAATATTAAAGCTCCTTTTAAGCTGCTTTGTAACATATCCAGTTTCTTAAAGCGTAGAATAATAGCTCATATTGTTTTCATGTAAGAGCTTTTTATCTCAGTACAATTTAGGCACTTAACCATTTCTGTTACTAAAACTGGTCTTCGCTTAAATGCTGCATTCAACTACTGAATTTATAGTTTGGTTAAATATTACTCTCAGCTAACAGTTAAACACTTCTGCAGGTATTTAGTTCTTTTATGTGTGTTCTGCTGCCTCTTGTATTTAACTGTAGTGATTTGCTTTTTCAATAGAAGCTCTCTAGCTGAAACATGAGGCAGAGTAATTACCAAAGTGTTTCAAAGGTCTTTATAAATGGATGTATTTTATTCTGGTATTTTTTGTAAAAAAAAAAAAAAAAGTGGAAGAAGAAGAAGAAAGGCAAGTTCAGCCATGAAATTGCAAATTATGGAATGCTTAGTTGTTTGCAATCTCCTGGATCTTATGCATTCATTTGAATTCAGACAGGCAAGGGAAATTGATTTTCTGTGATGTTTGTGCTTTGGCTGTGCAGGTGGGTGTGTGACTACTGCTGTCTTAGAGTGGTTACTGCAGTTGGCTTCCAAACTGCTGGTTCAGTCCTCGGTAGGAACAACCTCTGGGAACATAACTTAATTTTTTTTTTTTTTAACGGAATGATAAATAGTGGATGAGATGCTCATTTGGATATCTGCTTGCAGGATTGTCACCAAAATACCTTTACTGAAAGGGTAGTCAGGCACCGGAACGGGCTGCCCAGGGACATAGTGGGATCACCATCCCTGGAAATGTTCAAAAGGCACATAGCTGTAGCACTTGAGCATGTGGTTTAGCAGTGAACACAGCAGGGCTAAGTTAACACTTGGAATCGATGGTCTTAGACTTGTTTTCCAAACTGTGGTTTTCTGTAAAGGACATCCTTAAGGAGAGACATGTGAAGACAAAACCATAAGGTTATGTGAGATTTTTTTTTTATTACTTGGTTCCAGTGTTTAAGGTGGTAGTGCAAATCATACCTCATTGGTTCCAAGGTCACTTTTGGAAGATAATCATATGCACAAGAAGGAAATAGGAAGGGATGTGCTAGCATCTGATATGAATAAAAACTGGGTGGTGCTGGAGGCCCCAGAACCTTTGCTTTGAAGAAACACCCAGTAAAATCTAAAGCTAATAAATGATTGTGCTGCAGGCAGTTGTGCACTACAATATACACTCTTGTACTCTGAAATGTCGATGGCCTTGTCAGTAACGCCTGGCTACATGGAGCTCCATTATCTCTATGGAGCCAGAGCGAGGCCTGAGGCATCTGTATTCTAAAATGTGTTTTTATTTGCCATGTAGACAAGTTGACACTTAACTGTATTGTCACAAGTTGTAAAATGGTTATTCTATGCATTTCTAGAGCCATTAAAAAAAAAAAAGTAAAAAAAAAGTTCTGTCATTGAATTGTAGCACTATGAGAACTTGAAGAGAATTAAAGAATTAAGTATTCATGTTATCCAGGCAGTCAGCATACTGATACAAATGGGAGCTTATGGACAATTGTAAATTAATTCTGCCAATCACTGTGTTGCTTTATCATCTCCAAGTAAAGAGAAGTTACTGGACTTGCAGTCCTGTTTTATTTTAAAAAGATAGGGTTTTTTTTTTTGGTAACAAGATCCTTTGCTGGGGGATGAAGTCTGGAACTGTTGTAATTTCATGCACCTATCTGACCATGAGGGGGGAGCAAGTAATAAGGCAGTAAACAGAGCTGTGCAGATGTAACTGTAAAAAAAACCCAACAAAAACAAGATTCCATTTCCCAGTCTATAGCTGTGTGTATGAGGCACAGGGGTTTTTTCTACTGGTCTTTAGATTTCTGTCTGACTTTGGATGTCACTTTGGAAAAACTGCAACAATATATACTGTCTCTACCAATTCATTCTTTATTATTAAAAGGAAAGGGCTAATGTTCACTTTCATAATAATCAGCAAGTCTTTTTGCCAATATAACTGTTTGGGAGATAATGACAACAGTTGAATGTGAAAACAATATTGTGATTATTATTCTGGGATGAAGATGTGTGAACTCTGTTAAAAAGGTTTTGTTCCAGACTATTCCCCATATTCAGCATTCAGATTGGCATTGTCTTTGTTACTGTTTTTTTCCAGAGATGATTATGCATCTAGTACAGATTCAGCACCACAGGACAACTGTATTTTCAAGGGCAGCAATTATGTGTGCTGAGGATCTATCTGTTCATATGCTAGGCACATCTGGCAGGAAACCTGTGTGCCTTTTTATATTGCAGGTTCTCACGGTCATTTAGCCTTTCAAAACTGATTTTACACTTTGATAAATGTGCTATCCTGTCTAGTGCTCAAACAACTGACTTGTGATTAAAATGACAGAACTTAGCTGAGTCCCAACAAAAGGCTGAAAATGTTCACAATTCCAGGCTGGTGTTAATCATTATCCTGACCTGGAGACCAACTGAGCCTTTGTGTAAAAATAAAACCAAACAAACCTCCCCACAAAAACTACATGGCCATAGTTTTCAGATGAGAAATAAAACTCTTAGTTCAGTATTGCTGCCTTCAGCCCCTGTGTCAGTATGGGCATAGTGTTCTCATGAAGCGCATGAAAAAGAAACCACCTTCATAAATCACACTGAAATATGCAGTGTATTAAGTGTAAAGAAATGCACACTTGCACACTATTTCTTGCAAGTCCTAAACGCTGTGTCTAAAGTTCCTGGAAAAAAAAATGCAGCCTGTTATGCCTTATTATTTTCAGGTATTTTGTGCAAGTCAATTTAATAAATGTAAGCTTTCCTATGCAAAGTGTTCAGAAACAACCTGATTTCCAAAAAAATAACCCCATATAAGCAGGTTGAAGAGTAAGTATCCTTTTTCCACAGAGGGCATAATGAAGCATTCAGAGCTTCAACTACCTGTACGAGAAATCAAAGCTTTTCTTTCTGTCACATTGTAGATGTGTTTCTGGGCAATTTTGTAATGATCTAGCGGATAAGAAACTTGCCCACAAAATAAGGATACATGCTTTTTCACACAGCCTTTCCCATGTCATCCTACCTTTCAGGCTTTATTGATGCATGTATACACACACACGCACACACACATTTGAATGCTGCATGCTCTTGCATAGAGTAGCATGAGTGGCATACAGACTGCAAAATCTAAAGTCAGCAGCTGTAAGAACTTGCTTTCCTGAGGTATTCAATTCTCCAAAAGGAACACTACAGAAATAACTACTGTTTTGCTTTTGTCACTGGAAGAAAAGAAAGATCAATTTTGCTTACACAGATAAATATTTAGTTTTGAAAGCAATTGCTTCCTTCCATTGCTCATTTTATAAGTCTGAAAGGAGAGGCTATCTGGGAAAAAGTGCTGGGTTAATGATAACATTTCTATCTCTGTGAGAGACTCAATCTCAATTTTCACTTGAACCTTGTTTTCCAAACCATACAATAGCTGCGTAGCTATTGAAGAACATTGTCCATCCTTTTGGTTCATTAGTTTTGTTTTTACTAAGTGCTAAATTTTCACCTTGCCCTTGACTGCCCCTGGCACACTGAAGAAAATCAAAAGTCTTTTCCTTCTTGACTGCTAACTCTGCTTTGGACTTCAGATGCCAGTGCAATATTTGTGGTTGTTTCATCTATTACTGGTGCTATTGATGCTATCCAAAACTTAAGCATCATGTAGTTCATTGCGTTTTAGTTCAGGAATACTCAAATCAGGTATTTTGTCTCTGATGGATGTGTCAGTACTTTGTATTGTAACATCTGTCATGTGTAAAAGTATGTAAGATAAGCTGCCATTTTAAATGAAAATATCATATTCCAACATCTAACATAAGACATGGTTACAATGACATGCATATTTGGTAACATTTTGGTAAGGATTATGTAACAACAGTGTTGTTACTTCAGTTCAAGAAAATGAATTCACCTTTGCCCAAGCAGCTCCCTGCATCCCCATAGTTATGTTTGTGGAAGGCTCTTGTAAGGAAAGCATCCTAGAAAAAACTGAAGTTTATTCCAACATAGGTCATATTTGAAGAGAGTTTGTTTTAACCATTTAAGAATTACAAGCCAATGGTACTACACTGACAGGTCTTTCTAAACATTCAAATTCATCATTCATGTATAGTTTCTCAGATAAAGATTTTCTGTCATTTCTGCTTGCATAGCGACTGATTTTATTGCCCATTCATATATTTTATATGAATGTGGAGGCCCGTGGTAAGTGTAACACTGCTGAAAAAAAAATTAAAATTATCTGATGTGTTAGTTAATTGTTTGAAAGAGCTTCTCAGCACTTCAGGAGTGGCTTCTGTTATAGAGTGCTCACTTTTCTGCTAGGAGTTCCTGCTGACCAACATTATCACTCCTGATGCAGAGTAGTCTTATTTTACAGATCTCTTTCTGTACCGTATGTTCATTTCCTCTACAGCTCTCTGGTAAATACACAGGATAAGATCTGTTGAGACAAGTGCTACTGAAAGTGTCTCTGAATTGAAGACAAGAATTAAAAATAGTTTCAAACCAGGAAAAACTAATATTTCCAGGCTGTTGCTCATACCTGGAGTATGCCTAAAGTCTCTGCATCTGCTTCTATTCTGTTCTGCAGTTCTGCAGCCTTCAAACTACTTCCATTGTTAATTGTGAGGATGTGGGCAAAATGGAGGACCTGATACTAAAGAGTCTTTGCTTCTTTCCCTCATCTGTTTCTGTAATAATTTCCCTTCTATGCATCTCAGTAATGCAGATTTGAACTTTGGGTTGCATTTTTTAGAACTGTTCTACTTGCTCAGTCTACTTCAAAACATCCACAGGTCATTAGAGTTACTAGCTGCAGTCACTAAGTCAGGTTGGAACATCTCCTGCACCTAAACAAAAAACATACACTGGAAAACTCCCTGCTTGTGGAAAAACAAAAAGCAGCTTTATTCTGGTCTGGCTGATATGCAGGTGGGTGAATTCTATCAGTGCAAAGCTTGGTGCAAAAAAAAAATTGATAGCAATCAGTGGAAGAGTATTCTGAGTGTGAAATTAGGCTATGAAAGGAATAATCTGCACCCGTCAGCACACAGCTTAGCCAGGCAGGAACTTTAAGCACTGCCATGGCCTTTTCACCTATGCTTCTTTCCTTTCTGCAGGGGCAGATGGAACAGATCATCAGGAGGGTGAAAAAAAAGAAACTTTTTGCTTCCTGAGCACCAGGACTCATTTGGCCTTCTCTCATTGTCTGGATGCTTGCACAAGTAGCATGCATTTGGGATGCACTTGCCTTGCCCTGCAGCAGAGGCAGTGTGGCTCTCTGGAAGCAGGGGCAGTGGACAAGGTGCTGGAAGCACAGGTCCTTGCTGAGGAGTTTATTTTCCATCAGCATCCAAAGCAACAACAGTACCAAGCAATGTTTCTGGTTTTCCAGTTTTAGCAAGAAAAAGAGGGACAGAATTTGGGCACTAACAGATTCTGTAAGCATGGCCAAAAGAATTGTTTTGGTTTATGGATCTGAGAGTTGCCTGCCATCTGTTTTACATTCTGCTGTCCTTCACCTCCTTTGGGCAAATACTCATTATTGATGCATGTGAACTATGCATTCATTTTAATTATTAAGTCCTGTGTATGCTTTATTTAATTTATTTAATCTGCTCTTAGTAATACAAAACCAAATGCATGCATTCAGAATATGTGATAGAAATCCATTTCACTTGTAACTTTCTCAGCAGGAGAGCGATTCTATTCAGCTGATTGCTTAA
Source organism: Muscicapa striata striata (assembly GCA_030060385.1). NCBI lineage: Eukaryota > Metazoa > Chordata > Aves > Passeriformes > Muscicapidae > Muscicapa > Muscicapa striata. Next base: position 247,271 of record JAREIS010000038.1, read on the forward strand.
CAATCTCAAAAATTAACCCTCAACCTCTTTCTGTTGATTATTTGAAGGTAGAATGCTTTTGAGTAACATAGTATTTATAAATCAAGACAGCGTGACTGAAAAAAATTAGCCCAACTTTGTCCTTGATGTAGCCCTCCAGATTTTTGCTAGCTTTAACCACTATTGCATAGAGTTTGTTGTTAATGACATTCATCTTGATAAGTAGCTGTTGCATATTTTCCTTACTGGGCATCCTAGGTCTGGTCTTGATATCATGTAAATTACTGATCTGTTTCCAGAGATTATATTCTTTATTAAGAGAAAAAATGTTAGAATTCTGCAGTTGAATTCAGAACTATATTTGCTGACTTCACACTGAGAATGGGATGAGTTTTATATAAGGGTTAATTAATGGAGCTGAAGAGCTGAATTCTATTGCTGGGTGCAAACTCAAGAGAAGATCATCCCTTTAGATGGTTTATTTCCTGTTTGGCATTATGAAAGACACAGAGGTTAAGAAAGCAAGAGTCCAGTGTTTCCCTTAGCACAGCAACTGTTTGGCTTCTCAGCCCTCCTGATTTTCCTGAGATATATGAACTATACCATCACGAGAAATACTCTCTTCTTCAATTGAAAACTACTCCTTCCTCTTCCCCAAAGAGATGGTTTTCACCCTTGGATATATCTTTGGAATTGAATGCTGTTACTAATTTGCAAATAATGTTCTTGATTTTCAGACAGAGTTTTCTGGCAGAAGTTTCGTATTGGCTTATTGTACTGAAAACTTCCCATGGAGTCTGCAGAAACTGGCAATGCCAGCCAGTGAGAACTCAGTCATGTCAGCAATAAAGAATAAATATATTGTCTCCAAATATAGATGTAAATATGCAGTATGCATATCATAATGCAGCATTTGCTAGTGTCATCAGCAGAGCTTATGTGGGTGAATATTTGCTTGAGTAAACACAAAGATGTCATCAAAACAACTGGGCGACAGGAAGTTGTGCTGTCCACATAATTTGAAACCATTGTTTCTCCACCTTTCTTCGTACACCAGGTGCAAAACATGTTTGCCTTCACAAGGGAGGCTCAGGAAGAGCCATATTTATCTCATGATGGTGCTGTTGCTATTCTCTGCATACTCTTAAGGCCATTTGTTTTGAGACATCTAAACTTTCTTTGTAAGCAGTAAGAATGAGAGAAAAGGTAGTTGCCCTACCTAACCACACTTTCTTATCTGACCAAATAAAGTGGCATTCCAAATATGCAGGTGCTTTGAATTGAGGAGCAAACCTGGTGCCTTACAGTTTTCTAAAGCTGAAGGACCTTTGGAACAGGGTCTGCATTTTGTGAGGTACTTCACACAGCAGTCCTTATCTGAACTGGAATACTGGAAAATAAGGAACAAGGGCTTATGATTCAGGACAAATGAATTCTCTAAAATTTGCACTCTATTACTTCACTTTCCTCAGGTATTTTTTTAGAACTATGTAGGTCTCTTAGTAACAGTATTGCCTTTTAAATTTTTTTTCTCCCACTTTTACTGTTTGCTTGGCTTCAGTGTTTAAACAGTGAGCAGCTTCTTATAATTAGTTTTTAAACAGACATTTGTGATGTTTCTCCAGTCAAATAAGGCTTTTTTTCCCCCTCATACCTGGTTCGTTCCATGTGGGGCATTGTTTTCCATTTTTATTTGTACATTGCTTAGATGTTTGGACTAAAACAACCCCAGAAATTCCATTTATTCAGACTGCAGGAGAAGAATAAGATGTGATGCAGCACTTCCAGACGAGAGCATTTGCTATCTATAAATGTAAATGTATATTTACATGGGCGTGGTCTGAAGTTGTTTGGCATTTTAAGGTTGGAAAATTTCTGCTGAACTCTAGATCAAAGTGAGTAGAATCCTGTGCAGTGGAGCTAGAAACATTTTGGTGTAATTCAGGATTACAAATGTAGCGGGCCAGGTGACCAACAGGAACATATTCCTGGACTCATCCTATTCGCCAGAATTCACCGTAGGCCTTCTAAGTATGTTTTCTTTGCAGTTACTGTACAGGAAGACCTGTTGGTTGCCCCAGAAAATGGGGTTATATTAAAATTCTTAGCTAAAATTATTGGGAGTATCAGTTATGGAAACTGCATAAGAATTGAGTCATTGTTGTGGGAGGCATATGGGTTGAGTTGAAAAACACCAGAAGAAAATTTTCGTTTTTAATAAACTGTTTTTGCATGTTCTGTGGTATGTGTGCAGCCCTGACAAACCCACGTTCTTTACAGCTTATGCACAAAAGCATTCCTTATTGTAACTGTTCCTATTTCTTATCTTCAGCTGATGCACAGTATGTGAGGGATACATCAGGAATGGTCAAGCGTGTAATCATCAATCCTGCCTTGCACACCTATTTGCCAAGTCTTAAATAGGTAGAAGTAGATAAGGGAACCAAATGTTGTGCTCAGATTGACACCCACAAGGGACGTAACCTGTGTTTTTTTGGTGTTCATCTCTTCAACATAAAATAACTGGCTAAGGTGAGAGTGGCTTTGAAAGTGTCACAAAGTAGGCAGAAATACTAAGAATTAAAATGTAGACTATCATCCTTTACATTAAGGACCTTGAAATGTACTGGAAGTGTTACTAAATTTTCTAAGGCTCAGGGTTATTTCTTTGAAAGTAACCCCCAAGAATTAGCAAGGCAAAACTAGATATGCATTTAACCAGGCTTCCTGTTGCAAAATTACATGCTTCTTTGGAGATAGAAGTGGTTTAGTATGTCACTCAGGGAAGAATAGCTACATGTATGAACGTCTGTCTCCTGGTTTTGTGGAAGTAGCCCTGACGCTAAAAAATAACCAAAAACTACAAAAACCCCACCACCATGGGCATTTCTGTCCTGAGACAAGAGATAGGTGGGGATTTCCTGTTTAAACATAAATTGTGTAGTGGGAAGAGCCATTTGGAAGTTTTTGTGTTGAAAAGAAGTTTTCCTTCTTGTAGTGGCTGCTTTTAGTGAGGAGTCACCAGACGTGAGCATCTCCTGGTGGATAAAGGGACAGAGTGCAAGAGGGCTAACAGTGCAGGATGGCCATAAAGCAAGATGAAGGAGATGTGGTGCTAACCCTGGATCTGCAGCAGCATCCTCACCATACAGAATTTATCATTTATAACTCTGTCATGTTTCAGCGTTGCATTAAGTAATTAATATGGTATAAAGTTGGAGGTATTTCCTGTATCCTGAGTTTATTAAGCACACCAACTACCAACACAAAAATGTGTGTAACTCTGGATACAGTCTGGAAACACTTCATACTTCTAGAGATGGTGTGAGTGAAATACTATGGTTGATGTTAGTCTGGGAGTTTTTAGAATTGCATGACTGGATTGATGTTTGGATTTCCAAAATACTGAGCAACTGTGAGGCAGTGTTTATTTGTAAGAAACTTGGCTGTTTCATGCTGCCATGAGGTACTGCTCAGGTGAGGTAGAATTCTTTTCTGAAGTTTTCCCAGCATCAGATTCATACACAGTGCAAGCACTTTTATTTGGGCTAGGGTGTAGGCACAGCTAACTACCTTCAAACTTGAGTGATTATATAGGGAAGTACTTCCTCCCCTCCACCCCCCATAGTTTCAGCTTAAAGAAACTGGTGAGGATATTTATTTTACTTTAAACCAACACTTTCTTAAGCAATATTAGATCAGTTGGCTTGAATAAGCTCCTTAAGAAATGCTTTGATCACCTTATTTTGATGCAGAGTGGGGATGGCTGTATACTTTTGTTTGTTTTCCTCAGAAATCAATCTAGACATAGTGCTGTAAAGATGATGTCTCTTAGTTCAGTCTAAATAATGGCAGGTTTGCCAGCAGCTCCTTTGAAATATTTGCCCAGCTGATACATCATTAACCAGAAGGAAACGATCTGACTTAGTTACACTGAGAACTTCTAGGTGCTGAGAAATCAGCTGTGTGAGAGAAGCCTTGTGAACAGCAGCCTAAGGTAAGTGGGGCATCTACTGGTGAAATGTTGCAGTTAATTCATCTACTCCATGAAAGTCTGCTCCAAATCCTTCTGTACAGGCCATTCTGTACATTCTACATTTTGCTTTGCCAAATAAGCAAGTGCCAGACCAGTTTCCTGATCTCTTTGGAAAAATAAATGCAATTTCTTCTTGAATAATTCCTTACTTTCTGGCACTCCTTTAGAGATGTCTGCAATGTACATTGCAACAGTGGTCTTGTGAGACATTTAGAAGAAGGGAAATGAGGTGTGTCAAAAGGTGTGATTCATGTCTTTAGCTATCTCAAATGTTCTCTCAGTCTCTCATGGCAAGTTCTCTAATAGTTTATTATAAAGTCTGTCTTCCTTGTGCCAGGAGCTCTGGCACTGACCAACTGCCCAGAGGTTGAAAATGAATACTATTTATAAGGGAATGAAACAATACTCTATGAAAAATACTTATAAAATTAATAAGGGAATGCAATACTCTATAAAATCCAGAGCTCCCAAACACAGGTCATTATCCTCATAATTAAATTGCCTCCCTCTGTTCTTCATAAAATGTATGCAACAGTGTGAGATTCTCTACAGCATTAAATAAAGTTTAATGACTTCTGCACAATGCATTTAAAAATATATTTTTATTTTTTTTTTTTACAAAATGCTATGCTGCATCTCTTCTGGCAGATTAGACAAGGACTTGGGAGGAGCCCAAGTGGGCTTTCCCAATCATGTAAACTAATTTCATTGTTAGGACTACCATTTTAGAATCAATTGCTATGGGAAAAACTTCCCAGTACGTTTACTTGGAGCATGGATGCGCACTTGTGAAAAGGAGAATGGAATAAGTAAGTGGCAAAGTAATGCTAAACTAGGAGGGGATCTGTTCAACCTGTTAAAATACCTTGCTCCTGCTGTCCTTATAGATAGGACATCATCACCCATCCAGTAAAGCCAGATATTTCCTCAACAGTTTTTAAAATTCTATTTTCATAATAGAGGAGTAGTCATACATCACAATACAAAAGCACCTTTACTTCTGCTCTGCTGCACAGCACATTTGCTAAATTTAGCTGTACTGGGGAATCAATTGCTTTATATAATCTTATCGCAAACCATCGCTGAAAAAAACCTATCAGAGTCTGTCACTTGACCTTGGGCAAAACAAGTCTTTGTGCTTTCTTCAGAGCTCCTTTACCATGTATGTTAAAAGAATCTGTAACCAAGCCATGATTTAAGCTGTCCTTGTCCAAAGTCAGTGTAGGAAGCAAAAGTTATTTTAGTCTTGTTAAACAAAGCAAAAATTTCAGTACCTTTCCTTTCTGGGGACTGGTGCTTTTTTTTTGCTGATTTTTTAGCATGTTCTGTGCTTCATTTCACTTGAATCTTTGGGCAGAAACAATACTAGTTTTGTTTTGTTTTGTCCTTACAATTCTTTTATTTAGCCCTTATTAATAGAAGCAAACAAAACAAATCATTGTGATTGACAGCTAACAAACACTTTGATCTCTGAAATACAAGGTGTGCTAGATTATTATGTTTAATACCCTGCTTTTCTTTTATCCAGGGCTCAGATAACACCTTGTTCCTACTTCCAAACCTATAATTTCTTTTGGCTTAAGAATTCCACAGTTAGAAACTGTTTGAGGCTGGGAGCAGTCTTTGGAGAAATATTGCAGTATGTTTGCTCTGTTCTTTCCATTCTTCCTCTGTGTTGGCTAATGCACACCTTGGACAGTGGGGTTAGAATGACCTATTTGTAGGGCTGCTGAGCCAAATGTGCTTGGTAATAGTGAGGGGAAAAAGTCCCAGCAGAAGTGGAGTGACCAATGAAAAAGAATTGAGAAAAAAATCTTTGAGTTATGCTTAAGGTTAGAGGACAAAGCCAAGCCATCTCTGTCTAGGAAGCAAAACCATTTCCTGTGTTTCCTGAATTGCATATTGTAGGGCTTATGTGGAAGAAAAGCTGTTGCCAATGATGGGCAAATGGTAGCATTTTGATTACTTTATGTCTGACCTTAAGGGCTTGGCTCTTTAGTAAATACGTTTATTACTTTATTTAATCATCACAGTCTTCTTAAAAAACATAAGACTAGATCACTACTGCTGTATATGCCCAAACAGATGCAGGAAATCACAAAGAACACTTTTAAAGAAATAAATGTTCAGGAAGCCTGAATCAGAACCAAAACCACAAAATTCTTAGACTGACTCATATTTAATAAGACTTAGATGAAGCCTTCAGCCTTTATTTTCATCTTTCATGACATTAAACACTGAACCTGACCCATGTTTGCCCATTTACCATCCCACAGGGTGCCCTGTGTTTCTCTATAGTTGCTGGCAGATTGATGAGATTTTTTTGATGTGTTTCAGACAGATAGTACTGTAAATTTTATTGCTATTAAGCACATTCCTAATTGTTCTATTTGAAGCTACTATATTCTTCACTGGAGTATGTTGCAATGATACCTACTAGAAGAGTTGTTAATAAGGAACCTGCATTTTAAGAGTAGCAATGCTACATATTTATGGTGGTCAAGAAATTTCTATGAGATAATGTGTATTATTTCTCATCACTCAAAACACAGCAGATAAAAACTTGAATGCTAAATTGTATCATGTGTCAGCATCACTTGCTGTGCTATTTAAAAAAAAAATTTATTAAAAGAAAAGTTAAAGATTGCATTTTTCTTTATATGAGAATTAAAGCAAGACTTTGTGAAATACACTCTTTAAAGTTATTTAACACAGTTAGATAGTTTTAGGGAATAAAAGGGAGAAAGAAGAGAGGAAGCAATGTAAAATATTACTGTCTCCTTTGTATCTTAAAAAGAAAGGGAATTTGCAAAACCAGTTAGGTCTGGACTTCTACAAGCCACTAACATTCTTGTATTCCCCTTTTTTTTTCCTTATGTGTTGGTTGTTTCTGGCACGGATTGTTCCACTGAGGCATATCAGGAGCTTTCAAAAGAAGAAAGATGCACATCCAACAGAAGTTAGTAAAAATATACTCTAGCAGTTCTATGATTGTAATCATACTGGCACCACAAAACAATCCAAGCTGGCCACCTACATCAGCTACAATAGAAGGAAATAAACATATGTCATCCAAAGCATCTGGTTTAGTCTAGCAAGCAAACAAAACCCTGCCATGCTCAAGTGTTAAATAAATTCAATATACATAATCCATCACTTTAAGAAAACATAATTAATATTCTTAAGAAAGTTTACTGAAGAAGACTAATGTGTTTTTGAAAATTCTAAATAAAGCAAGTACAACACAAGTCATCCTACTGTGAAACAGATACTTAAAATATTTACCACTTCTATGCCTTTTTAGCTCTTCCCTTGCTTCTCATCCCCAAGATTTCCCTCTCCTCTCCAAATACCCAAAGTCTTCTGTGTGATAGAGCAATAAACTAGTACAAAACTTAATTATTACTCTCAGCTGCTGATCATACAACAGTTTCTTTAATGGAATGAGAGGAGACAGTATCAAAAATGACTATGCGACAGACATGATTATTACTATTATAATATAAAAATTATGGTTTCTTGTTCAGTAGGCCGCATAGTTTTTTGATTTAGGAGCAGAGAGAATTAAAGAAACAGGGTGGGGTTTTTTGTCTGGTGTTTTAAAAATTATTATTTTTAGATTAATTATTAATATAAATAAATAAATATTAAACATTCACTTACCAAGTAACTCAGAGATAGTCAAGGCCTTCTGCTGCTGTGTTGTTTTGTAGCTCAGATCATTATATTTAATCTCAATACGCACAAGGTTTTGCCTAGTGACAAATGCATACAGTTTACTTGAGACTATCAAAAGTGCTGTTCATTTTTACCAACATCTGTCAGCATGGTCTGAGTTCAGGGGGACAGATGGTGTCCTTTAATGAAATATTAGATGAGTGTTATGAAAATCAGTTACATGAAAGACGGTTAAAACCCAAAGTCCTAATAACAACAGCAGTTCAGCAGAGGTAGATCTTCATTCTATGTTGAAAAAGTAGCTCTAGATCTGAACTGTGGGACAGACTCATACTTTTTAAAGGTCATTGAGGGAAACTTAAGTGGAATTGTCAAGCACAGTGTAGCTTAACACTCTTGATTATGTGCAACTGCATATTTAATTACACTTATTTCAATTGGCATGTTTGTGCAGAGCACTGCTTGTCCTAAACTTGGATGTTCAATTCTACTCTCTGCTAGTAGCCTCACTTACCTAATTATATTCTTGCCTGCTGCAAAATTGGACGAGTAGGTAAATCTCAGTTGGAGCAAGACCTGTGTAATGATTGAGTAAAGAGCTCTTTATGATGTCTTGTCTACAGAAAGGCTCTGCCTGTATCCTAAATTGAATATAAAAGAATGGGTTTGGAAGAAAACAGACACAAAAACTGATTGCACACATAATGTTAATGGCTCAATGTCCAAGTAATGTATTTGGACTAGTGCTGTTTGACATCTTTTTTAGTGATGTGGACAGTTGCACTGAGGGCTCCTTCAGCAAGTTTGTCGATGACACCAAGCTGTGTGGTATGACTGACATGCTAGAGGGAAAGGATGCCATCCAGAGGGACCTGGACAGACTTGAGAGGTGAGCCTGTGTGAACCTCTTGTAGTCCAACAATGCCAGGTGCTAATACTGAACCTGGGTCAGGAGAAGCACAAGTACAAGTACAGGTTGAACAGAGAATAGAATGAGAGAAGCCCTAAGTGGACAGTGTTCACTGAGAAGCTCAAGACATACCAGAATGTGCACTTGCAGCCCACAAAGTCAGCCTAGACAACATTGAAGGAAGAGTCACCAGAAGGTTGAGGGAAGGTCCACAAGAGTGTTTTGTCCAGCTCTGGGGCTCCCATCATAAAAAGGACGTAGAGAGAGTCCAGAGGAAGCCATGAAGATGACCAGAGGGCTGGAGCACCTCACCTATTAGGACAGGCTGAGACACTTGTGGCTGTTCAGCCTGGAGAAGAGAAGCCTCTGGAGAGAAATTATAGTAGCCTTCCAGTACCTAAAGCAGACTTATAAAAAATACAGAAAGGGACTTTTTACAAGGACATGTGGGGATAGAACAAGGGGGAACGGCTTTAAACTTAAGCAGGGTAGGTTTAGATTAGATATTGGGAAGAAAGTCTTTACTGTGAGGGTGCTAAGGCGCTGGAACAGGTTGCCCAGGGAAGTTGTGGATGCCCCATCCCTGGTGGCGTTCAAGGCCAGGTTGGATGGGGCTTTGAGCAACCTGATGTAGAGGGTGTGGTACCCCTGCCCACAGGGTTGGAAGCTAATGATCATTAAAGGTCCGTCCCAACCCAAACCCTTCTGTAATTCTTCAGAAGTGTTAACAGCTACAAGTTTTTGGTTTGACAGTGACAATGAGCTCATTAACAGTATTAAATATTCATGAAAATAAATTATTTTCTATACAAAATCATCACCTCAATCTCGGTGATAATTCTAAAACTGAGGTAGCACTTATTCTTCTAGATTCTGTTAGTAAGGCTCCTGCCCTTGTAATGGATTTACTAGCAGAACTATCAAATAAATATTTAACTTTTTTCTCCTTGCATCTTCAGAAATAATTACATCTCTATGTTTTATAGTTTGAAATATTATGAGTCTACTCATTAATGTGTTGGCAGGATTCCTATTGGTTAAAACCTGGTAACAGGGGAATTTCCTCTATGTTCCCTTGCTTAATTGCATAATAACAGAGTTGCACATGATGTTTACAGACAATAAAATAATTAACAAAGATAAATCAGGTGATTAATATCGTCTGCATATAACAACAGGCTGAATTTTCATAATGTTCATTGGGATCAGACTTTTTAATAGGGCCTGTAGACATAGGACAAGAGGTAATGGTTGTAAACTAAGACAGGGTAGATTCAGAGTAGATATAAGGAAGGCATTTTTTTACAACAAGGGTGGTGAAACAGAGGAACAGGTTGCCCTGAGAGGTGGTGAATGACCCATACCTAGAAATATTCAAGGTCACGTTGGACTGGGCTCTGAGCAACCTGATGTAGATGAAGATGTCCCTGCTTATTGCAGAGGAGTTAGACTAGTTGACCATTAAAGGTCCCACCCAACCCAATCATAAAATGATTCATGTAGCACTTGCTTTAATACTTATTTGTACTGCTGACATTTCTGGCTATGAGAAAGAGGCAATCCAGTGTATGGAACTGTATTAAATTTTCTTTGACAACTAGGTCATATTTTTCTAGAAAAAAAAAAATCTGGAAATAATTTTTTTAATGTATAACACTTGTGTTTGCAAAGAAGTCTGGCACCAATTGTTTATATCATAACAGTAAGGCATGTGTGGTCTATTAAAGCATAAGGACACATGGCATCTCTGAATTTTAAGAGTATGCAGATAAGGTCAGTGCAGTCTGCATACTGAGCAACACAGTTCTCTGCATAACAGAAGTCCTATCACCTTTTCATGCATAAAAGATGTCGTCAGTAGTGTTCAGATGCTTTCACACTACAAGGTTGTGTTTGTTACCTTCTGTTCTGTGTTCCTTCTGTTGGGTGGAGAACTACCTCCTTTTTCTGTGTAGTGCTTTCAATCACAGGTAACCATCCTGTTTCACTCTTCTGCTATTTTGTGATAATTAATGTGGTACCAAAGATTTTCTAAATAACTTTTATAATATAAATGGTGTTAGGGAATTCTAATACAAATAGAAAATACAATTAAATCTGTGGCATTGCTACTACAATAAAACCCAGGTCTTCAACACTTACAAAGCTTCCTTTGGGAATAGGCTGAAAGGGGAAAACCTTTATACAGCATCTGTTTGTGTTTTTTCATTGCCTTAATTTGTGGAAGTGTGAAGATTTGTCTTCTCTATTGAATCGATTGTGTATAGGTTTCAAAAACTTCGTTATAAGAGATTAGCAACAGAGAAGGTAATTGAAAATCTTATGTTGCAATTGCATTATCTATTTTTTGTTATCCAGTCTTAGATGTATCTAAGTATATATATATATATATATATATATATATATATATATATATATATAGTAGTATATGTATATATATGTAATACATACATACATACATCAATATAGATATGAATTTGTATAAATCTTAACCACTGTTGTCCAAGAGATTGTTATCTCACAGACAATGATAATAATACCACACATAAAATACCTTTGTAAGGTCATATTTTCATCATATGCTCTGCTAGCATGGTTAAAAGGAATTGATAATTTCTTTGTTAGACAAGGTGTTGAGCAAGATTACCTGATGTATTCTGGGCTTTTCTTCAGTCTTGTAGAAAAATATTTTATGGCTTTTTCTCCCCCAAAATTTGAATAGGTGACAGTGGTAGGATAATCTGTTTCTTCACATGGGGCAGGGCAAGTGGAATTGTGTGTTCCTACTGTGCATAATCCTTTTATCTCTATATCATCTGGAAATTTCAGAAGAAATAATTTATATAATATTTCTAAAAAAACACACAGTTTAAAAACTTTAAAAAAATACTTATTAAATTACTATTAATTGTCTTTGATAAATCTGCAGATTAATTATTCCAAGAAAAGTGGACACTTACCAGTTTTGAAGGATAAATATTTGCAACTGTCATTTGGGAAACTGGTGCACAAAACCAAGGGTTGAGATATTTTTCTCACTTTTTCCCAAGAAATACAACACCTCTAAATGTTTCTGCCTTCACTGGTGCTTTATGTGCTTATTATTTCTCACCCACAGTTAAACAAAAAGACAATAAAAGACTTGCCATATTGTTTGCTAGCTTTCTAATTAAATACTTAGGTATATATCCTTGGTCTTGATGCCTTAGTGCCTGCCCTGCTCATTTTAGTGCACAGAAACAGCTTCCAGAACAATTCCAGTTGTAATTTGCTACCATCTGATAACTCTAAAAACCTTGGTCAGCTAAATTCACTTTACCTTAACCTCTGCATGTCATTTGATAATTGGGCTCAAGACAGCTAAGGAGGCTTATGGAAAGCTTTGTCTCTTCAAATACCGAAGAGAAGTCATAAAATTTTGCAGGTCTGGCTGCTCATGAAAGTGGGGAGCCATTCATCTAACAGGAAATTACAGAAAGAATTGCAGAAAATAATAATTACAGAAATATTGGAAAGCTGAGGTAAAACAATGCGGATGACAAATTGTAAGGCATAAATATTTCCTAGATCATAAGCCATCACTGTGAGTTGAGTACTGTAATCTACTTGTGATGCTCTATTTGTCCTGTTTGTGGGGTGGCAGAGGTTGTGTCTGTTTGCTTTGCTTGTGGGCTTCTCACTTTTGCAAAGCACAGAGGAGGAGATATCTCAGCCTGTTAGCTGATGATTTGAAATACTCTGTAGGGATGCTGGAGTTGTGGATTTTGTTCTGGAGAGACAGCTTTTAGAGCTCCTAAAATAATGCTCTTAGAAGGTTCTGCAGATATTGGATAAGTGTGCTGCTACTTGAGACTTTGTTATCAGATGTCTTAAGTCTCCTACACTGTCAGAGTCAGCCCCTAAAATGAGATGCTGGGGACCATACATCTACAAATCTTCTGGGATCCAGTTCTGAATCCTGTTCATCCTTCAGGGGAGTTTGGGGTCATTTTTGCTTATTGCTCTGTGGTTTCTTTGAAATTCATTCAGTGAAAATCTATTAAGTATAATAATATACATCTTCCCTCATGACAGACTTTTAAAGATCATGGTTATATAAGAATGTGAACTTAGTGGAATACATTTCAAGATAGCTACAGGGGGAAAAAAAAGTAATTGTTCACAGTAGTAGATCTGGTCCTAATGTTGCACACACCTTATCAAAACAGTCTCCCCACGAACTTCTGAGTCTGCTAATCACTCAGAGAGAGTCACACAATAGAAACCAAAGGAATTAAAAAAGAAAGTTTTCTGAAGTACATGAAAAGTTACTTCTCAGATTACCGTTTTAAGTATTTTCCAGTCTGTTATAGTGACTTACAAATTTCATATCCACTGTGTGCAGATTATTTGTTTATAGAAAAGAATTTATGCATTTGGAGTGCTTTCAAAATTTATAATTTACTTTATAAAAGATAAAACCTTAAAGTCCAGTGATTTATGTTTTTACCAGTTTACAAACCTGTTATTACTGTGCTGTTCACTCTTCCAGCACAAAGAATACAACATTGGATCTAGAAGGATACCATGAAGATGTGAAAATGCTAGCCAGATGAGCGTGGTAATTGAAAACACATTAGTTGAAACAGTGAAAATTAGTGAAAACACATTTTAAACCATTTCTGGTTGCTAAAATGAATTCTTATTTATGTATATATATATATATATAGCATGCTCTGTCTGGTCTCTGTTTTCAGAATATTAAATGAGCTGGGATGTACTCCATTTCAGATTACTCTCAGTATTTTGATTTAATTGAAACATGTTGTCTACTATTTGGAATTGGCTTAGAAAACATGAATATGAAGTTATTACTTACAGACTGCTGGATAAACACAATTGTAAAACTTCAGCAAGTCACATTCTGTTCCATTTCCTAAAAATAAATAAAAATATTTAGGAGCTTCAATTAACTATCTAACCCTTAGCTCTATTTGTACTAAACTGAAATGTAATGTCAAAGCCTGCTCAGCACTTCATGGTAATGTTTACACAACTGAGAAATCAATTCAGTTGGGCACATTGCAGCTGTCAACACCAGGAGGGGTACAGAGTGAAGAGACACAACAGACCAAGCCCGGAGGCTGTTTGTTGGAGCAAACACCTTCATTATGTGTACCAGCCTGAACTGCCTTTAAGCTTGTGGTTCACTCTTTGTGTTAGCTTGCTAATTTCTGCTTTTCCTAGTGGAAATGAAAAAATATCAAAGTAAGGTAAATTTGCTATGTGATTACATCCCATGTGTTTCTGAAGAAAATTTGAACTACATGCAGGAGTTTTTTTGAGACCTAGAGGGTAAGATACTATGCTGAGCTAGAGCAAAATTTTCAGATTTCAGATGGCCTGAGTTTCACCCCATTTTTAATTTTTTTTTTTTTTTGTTCATGTGGAGATGTTGTGTAGCAGTTTAGCACACAGTTCCAGAAGGCATTGCTCTCCTTTATCTAACTGTCCTTGTATAAAGTTGTATAAAGCTGTCACCCCAGGCATGGGAGATCCAGACTTAATTGCCTTGGCAACCCCCATTCCATGACAGTTTGCAGAAGACTGCCAACCTCCTTTTCCTGTTTTTCAAACAGGCTGGAGATTACACATTAATGGGTCTACTTTAGTAAGAGCATTCTGCCTTGCTTGAACATATTTTAAAAATACGAGTAAGAAAGTGCAGGCTTTTTTGTGGCCTTTCCTGTGATCTAGTGACATTCTTGCCCACCAGTTGTAGAAAAAGAGGTGCAAGAGCAGAGATTTGGGTTCCAGCTCTTGCTTTAGGTGACAGTATTGCCTGTACATTTAATGCTGAAAAAGTGTGATAGCTCAGTGTTACTGCTTTTCTAGATTGATTAAGAAGCCTGGATACTTCAGGGGAGTATTACTAAGAAGCCTGTATACTTTAGGGAAGTACTACAGCATGCACCTGGTGTTCCACATTTGAGGCTGATTAAAAGACTCCATACAGCTTTTTGGCTTTTGTAGAGCCTTTGCTGCTGCCAGCCTCTTTCCTTGGCTCATGTAGGGGTCCTCATATTCTATCTTCACACAAGCTCTTCTGCTGTGGTTGCTGATTGTCTGCCTGCAAAGTAAATTGCCTGGATTCTGTGTGAAAATATATGCCTTCCTGTGGATTTAGTTCCAGCTCCTTAGGAAGTCAGGGTGAAGACTACAGACCTGTCTCACACTCTTGAGGCATAGTTGTTTCTTTCTATTTTTTAGACTGTATGCTAAGAATAGACAATGACCCAGATGCTAGGTCTAGGCTTGACTATCTTGCTTGTTTCCTTGGAATTTTAATTAATCTCAGCTGGAGATTTCCCTCAAATATGTGCTGTATCTCATTGGCTATTCAGTAACATGTGAGGTCTCCCAGGAAGGTGATCAGTGTGTGGTATGATGATACTCCCGAGAAATACCTGGAAGAATGAATGGTAAACAGCCACACCAGTCCTGTATGTACCGGGCTTTGCATTCCAGTAAACATCCATTAGTACTATAAATCTTGTGGTACTGAAGCTTTATATCAGGCTTGCACTCTCCCCATGGGTATTCTTGGATAATTGACTGTAGGGTAATAACAACAAAAGATATAATTTTTGGGTGTCTTAGACATAGGTATTGCTTTCTTACATCTTAAAGTGCTGCAGGGAAACCTGTTGAAGACATAAGCTGTAACATTGTAATTTAATTAGAGGCAATTACAGTTCATGCTCTTGGGATTAAAAATTCATCTCCCCCTCTTACAGCAAAAGTAGGGCTTGATAAGGCAGCTTAGTGCAAAATGGTACTCTGAACAGCTTGGATTCTGCTAGGAATGTGAGGCTTCCCCTTAATGGTTACAGAATGGGAAGCAGATAGGGAAATTTTGTGGTCTTTTAACATTATCTGTCAATGAGGCTGTAAAGTTTCAGGAAAGAAAGGCTGACTTTGATAGAGACAAATTAGGAAAACCAGTGATATCCTCCCCCAAACAGCAGTAATTTTATTTGTGTCTGGAGGAAATGGGGTCACTAAAGCATAGTAAATATTTTGCATTCCAGAATATCTAATTCATTGTCAGTGTATCAGAAGAGAATTAGAGACAGTAAAAAACACTACTTCCAGTTCATGGCAAAGTCCTTACCTTCAGCTGGCGGATTGCGACCTGTGCGTGCGTCCCCACTGGTGTCAGTAAACCTAAACCATCAAAACGTGGAAGCTCTTGGGGTGAATGGATAACAAAAGTTATTCCAGCATCAGTATAACCAAGAGTAGGTTCATCAGTGAATTTGTCCTGATATGAAAAAGAATTGTTTAAAGTAGTTTTGGGTTTGCTTACCATCTGAACCTTTAGCTATATTAATTGTGGTACTATGCTATTTAGTAACATTTTTGGCAATTTACAGGAAATTATAGAAGCAAACTGACTTGAATTTCCTTTATTCATTACCTCAGAGGGTTTCCTTCCAGTTGTTGTAAACTTTTAATCTTATTATTCCTTTTGGAATCCCCCAGTTTTAAATACAAGAAGTCACAAATGTGCATTTACTCATAACTTGGAGATTTGTTCCTTTTACTTGCAACTATCCATCACATTTCAGCAAACTTTCCATTATTCTCTTCAGAACCTTTCACTCCTGACTCATAATTCCTAGAGAACAAAAGCCAATGTCTGTAATTTATCAGTCTCTTAGTTTTCTTCCTGTTCTAACAGGGTGATATTCCCTGGTTTTTTCTTTTTGTTGGTCAAAGACAGTTTAATGTCAGAAATAATTTACAGTGCAAAGGCCAGGTCTTCGCTGGCATTGAGCTGCTGCAGTTGCTGTAACTAAAATTTGGTGCTACTTAGAAACTGGTAGCAGGTGACCTTCCCTTCTGGGCCTTTTATTAAAATGAACTGTTTGTATAAAATTAAATTGCTCTTCTGATAACATCTTTCAGTTGTGGGTGAACAGTGGATGCATATGCTCACTCACAACCTTCTCCCCTTAGGTGGGGACAGAGTCAATAATAATTCTGTCTTTTTAAATCTCTATTTGAGTCTTTCCTTTAAAATACCCTTTTACTTGGAAAAAGTCTGAATTTTGAACTTTGGGCATGAAATTCTGGAGGTCTGCGTAAAACAAATCAAACAAAAATCCCAAACCAAACAAAACCCCCCCCACCACTAATTTATGAGTTAGCATGTGATTCATTGCTTATAATCCTTAGGATAGCTGTACCTGCTGGACATCAAAAAGCAAATGTAAGCCTCTTCCAGACAAAGTCACTCTTCTTGCTGAAAGATCATTGTGATTAAAAGTAAAGCAGTTTCCATATTCAGTGAAAACTTGTTCAAAATCCTTCAATAAAGGAAAATAGAGAAGAGTGAAATGAAAGAAAGAACAGTTGCAGTTTCCTTAGTTAATTACAATGCAAGAGATGGACTACTGGGGTTGTTTGGTTATTTTATTTTATCTTTTTCCTACACTGTGCTGAATATTGCAATCAGAAAGTGATATTGATTAAATATTCAGAAGTATTTTAGCCCTTTCTATAGAAAATGAAGTTTAAAGGAGAAATTTTGCATTTTTTATTAATACTTATGAACTGCTCAGAATAATTTAATGAGGTCCTGTGTATTTCTGTATCTGTAACATTATATAGAAATTATATATTAAAAAATAACTTTTTATTTTTTCTATTTGCTGCTTAGTGAAGACTCAGTTTCAAAACTGTCATGTTACATAATGAAAGTACAGTATTTGCATTTTTTTCTGAAACCATTTTGTAATTTAATATGACTGCATCTCATTGCTTTAGTTTTCTTTCTTAGTACTAGTGTCTTCCAGTAAAGAGAAGTCTCCAGTGCCTAATTTTAGAAACTACAGCATATCTAAAGGTTAGATTAAACTGAAAGGATATAGACCTGACTTCTTTGTTCACGTTTTCTGTTTAAGTTGGGAATTCCTTTACAGAAGAATTGTCATAAAAATGGGATGATTATGTTTTTGGCTGTTGTCCCAAATTCCCAAAGATGGGCTGTTTTAATTTCAATATTTAAAATTCCTGTGGACTCTGCATATAGTTACCCTGACTGTCTATATCCTTAACCTCAAGAACAAAACTACAGAATCACGTCATGCAAAACACTTTGTTCAAACTGTCCTTCATTATAGGCCACTGGTGGAAAAGGTTGTTAGATACAGCCTGAAGGTATGACAGCTTTCAAAAGCTGCTGTCTGTGCAGAATTGGCATTAGGCAAAGACCAATTTTAACTGAAATCCCATCTTACAGCTCAAAGAGTCCAGCAGGCTGCCTCTATAGTCAGTGGGAGAATTGGGATCCTCAAGGTAATTTAGAGAAGGAGTTTTGTTCTCCATTGTCTGACTATAAAGGAACATAGGGGAGCAGCTGGCAAAGCTAAATGTCTTAAGTAGAGCATAAGAACATATCCTCTTCCTCTCCATGCTACTGTTTTAATAAAATAAGCATATTTACCTGTGGGTAACATGGCTTTCCAAAAAAATCACATTCTAGCAATGTGCTGCTGTTCAGATAAAACCCATTTTTCCTTGTAAAGTCTTTGATACTGAAGTTCTGGTTCCCAAGAAGGAAGTCATTTAACTCCTGGGAATGTTTGTTTTCCATAGCAAATTTTTTGAGAATTGCAGATACAATGTTCCAAATTAAAAAAATTACTTTCAGGTTGCTCACTGCATGAGCTTGAAACCTGTCAATAAGAAGGAGAAAGAATTGCTTGGGATTCTGTTGTTATAGGACTGATCTCAAGGCTGCTCTTGACAAAACTGTGACACAATTTGCTGTCTGCTCACAAGCTGTAAGTGATTCTTGCCCACCAGGTTGCAGTTTGATCTCTACAACATGAATAAACAATATAGTCTCTATCTCTAGGAATAGACCCCTTCCCATGGTCAGTCATACAGGAAACATTTCTGTTGTGTGTGGTTGTTTATTAAATATTAAAAACCAAATCCCCTGAGCAGATTAACCACATAAGCCAACAACCAGATTTGTAGAACCAATGACAAGGTGAACAATTGTGTTTACATGTGGGAAACTAGCTGAGAGGAACTGCCCCTTTCAAACAAAGCTGTTTTCCTTAATTTGGAAAACTGAATTCTAAGCATATCTGCAATAGTCTCATGTACCTGCTTTACTAAGGTAGTACACCTCAGTGTAGAGACAGTTTACCTTCCCATGAGCTGGTGGCATGGTGGTTTAAATCAAGAGTGATCTTTACTCTTTGAATCCACTTGAAAAGTCTCAAAAATATGATGATACTTTGGTGGTGCTTTCCTTATGTAGAGCACTTAAGTTCTTCATTGAAGTAAATTAAGACTTTACAGAAGTTAGAAGTTTGAAGAGAGAATAAGTACAAACAAAACTATAATGCCATGTTATTTAGAATTGACATTTTAACTTATTTTTAAAAAATTATGAATATTAAATATTTGTGTGATAGGTAATAGGTCTTAATGTAATAGGTCTTAATGCCCCAATTTAAGGAAGATTTTGAATCAAAAATTAAAGATGAAAGGAGTGCTGTGTCTTTTTGTCTTGCTAATGAAAAAACCCCAGTTAGTAAAAACAGGAGGGGAGGATAAGCACAGCATGATTGGCAGATGGATATGGCAGCGAACTGTTATTTAGATGGAAAAATGCCATGCTCAGTATCTGACTACTTATAGTGTGATGCTGCTATAGTTACAAGAAAAGAGGCATATTTATAACAGCCAGCCCACTGCAACTTCTGTCTACAGTGCATGTTTTGTGGTATAATCCAGGGTAGCTGTATGCAGGTGGCATAGGGAGGCAGAACGACTCCAGGCCTTTGAGACTTGGACTTCTGGCTGATTCTGCCAGCAAAAGGTAGAAAATAAGAAAACTTATCATTTTTTGAGGGAAAAAATGTGATACACTTTCTTTGTTTCTAAAACTTTTCCTGAATTGTGTATTTGCTCTAAAAATCAGGCCACAATTTTATTAAATTATTTTTGAACTGGCTGCACTGAATGTTGGTCACTATCTTTAAATGTAGTGTTAAATCTGTAGTGAAGTTCTTGCTTAGACACATGATTTCCAAATGACCCAAATGCTTTCCCCCTGCAAAAATCCCAGACATCAGCTGGAGTTCTAAAGTCTGAGCACCTCTGAAAAAAGAGTATCTGTTTTACCTAAGATTTTTACCATTGCAAGAGATTTCTACTTAAAATCATTTGCTAATCTTGTCTTTTATTTTTAACTTGAATGTGGTTGATGGCTGTCCCTTAGTTACACTGAATAGCAACACTCATACATAGAACACTACGACCAGAGGAGTTTTTCTATTCCAACTTCTGTTGTGAAACTTAAAAATTATGTCATATGAAGGAAGGGGAAGATTATTAAAGCAACCTCCTTTTCTTGATTCTCCTATTTTCATTTTCATTTAAGTACGATATGGTGGCCTGGAATGCATGCCCCTCATAGTCATATTTTTCTTGGTTTATGCGATTTGTACAAACAAGTTGTGGAACCTGATCGCTTTCAGATAAAGATGTGTTGTTTCTCAAGAGCAAACAAGAAATATAATTTTTACCTGTTCAAATTGCAAAAGGTCACAGCGGGGAATTTGATGTTTTCCACATACTGAACCACCACTGTAGTTGTGGTTGGCCAGCTGAAGTAGTAGATGAAGCGACTGCAGATCTGCCAAATAACAATGGCCAGGCAGCCTGTGACTATCAACAGCCACAGCGCTCTGCGAGCCTTGCTCTGTGTGTGGACAATGTTATGCACGCCGTGAAATGAAGTGGATGAGGCAAACTCCTCATGATACTTCCTTCTGTCTTCCAAATCTGGCAGCAGTTTCTTTATTAAACACAATCGTATCTTTTCCAGTATTCCTGAATATGGAACAAAGTTAAATTTTTTAGAAATTAACATTTAACCATAACTTAAAAAAAACCCCACATAATTCTGATAATGAAAAGCAGATGTAAATTTTCCCTTTAATTGTAAATTCTTTCTTTAAGTAATAAACTTGCTTCTGAGGATGGGAGAGTTGTGTGCTGAGAGATGAGCTCAGTGCTGTCCTGAGTACAAAGTGTTTCTTGCAGTTCTTCAAGCCCACAAATGTTTAAGCACTTTAATTTAAAAGAGTAGTTCCACATCTGAGGAAAAGATTGGATTTTGACATACCTCCTGGGTCTAAAACCATAGGTTGCTGTGAGCTTACGTGAAAAGTTTAACATCTCATTTTTAGAGTAACAACCCAAGATAGGACTGGTCCTTCACATGTCCTCTGACAAATAAGGTTAAAAATTAATGGTATGAAATGGAATTTCACTCTTTCACTAATAAAATTTTCAGGATAAGACTTGGAAGGTTGCAGGTTCAAAAGAATATCTAATTTCATTTTCTTAGATTCATACTTGTCTGATTCCATAACTTTGTAATGGGATGGGTTTAGTTTTCATTTACACCATGTTTTCTATAAACTGATATTAAAATAAACCAAACCAAACAAATTTTAAATTTTAGTTTAAGGGCTGTAACAATAATGAATGTAACCTGGAACTGCTGTAACTTTCTTATGCTTAATGCTGAATAATCTTTTGGACATGGATTGAAACATCATTTTCTCTCTTAAAATATCCAAATGAGGGAAACTTCATGAGACCTTTTTTGTACCTTGTCATAATTGGATCCCTCTTTTTGCAAAGTGCTTCTTTTACAGATTGCTAGCCACTACTTTATTCTGGCATTAAGTCAGTCCATAAGAATAGTAAATCAAAGAAAGTTCGTGAAACAGTTATTAATATCTGAAAATGTATTATTTAGATCAGTCTTTAACAGCAATCAAATGCTTTCTTTCTTCTGTTTTTAACCGAAAACTACGCTTAATAGTTTGCATGTGTGGTAGGAAAAGAATACAGCCTTTTTAAGACTGACTTACTCGAGGCTATTACAGTTGGGCCAAGGAACAAAGGGAAATAAGAGTAATCTGCCAGAGCCACATCACCCACATCGTGACCACATCAGTACTCTGGGGAGTTTCTTTGGTCCACATTCTCTGGACTGTGATAATGAAACCCCAGCTGGTGCTGGATTTCAAAATGTTTCCGAAGGGAAAGAATTTGCTTTTTGTTGTTCTTTTAAGGTCTGTGTAAGAACTTTGATCAATATTACATAATTTACTATGACCTCATTTTATCATCAGACAGTTTTCCACTACAAAACTGTTTAAAAGTTTCTCTCTGAGCTCTAGTGACTATTGGAGCCCATTGCAAATCTGTTCAGCCATGTGTGGTTTTGTACATCGTGCTGGAATGGAGAAGATTTCTGGTTTTGCTGTAGGCTTCTCTCTCACTAGCATGTGGCCAGTGGGACAAGTTCGTTGCATGTTCCCCAAAAAAAGGTCAGAGGGAGAAGTACATTCGTAACATGTATGTACCTATTGCCTGTAGACTCCAACAAGAGATCACAGGCAAGTCAGATCCTTTTCTCCAAGGAAAGTGCTGTGAGTATTTATTTCTTCTATATGCACTGTGCTAAGAACAAGAATGATAGCATGTCCCTACATTGAAGTCCAAGGCCAGTTACCTTAATCAGCAGAAGTGTAACTTTGACTCTAAGCAAACATGAAACTAAGCTATATTTAAGCTCTTGTGCATAGCTAGTACAGTAAATAGTAGTAAGTA
Source organism: Muscicapa striata striata (assembly GCA_030060385.1). Classification (NCBI taxonomy): domain Eukaryota; kingdom Metazoa; phylum Chordata; class Aves; order Passeriformes; family Muscicapidae; genus Muscicapa; species Muscicapa striata. Next base: position 269,569 of record JAREIS010000038.1, read on the forward strand.
GAAATGATGTTTCACCTGAGAAAAAACTGAGAAGTTTTGTTTTTAATGTGTAGGATTATCTAATAATACCATGCTGCTCCTTTCATTAGCACTACTTTGTGACTGTCTTAAAGAATACTTATGCTACTTCCAGATTTCTTTAGAAAATGCTATTTAGCAATTGCCTTGTTAAAACGCTATTAGCTTTATTCTAAATACACAGAGGGCCAATAGCTAAAGACTTTAATTTCTTAAGTAAACATACAAATTTTTTTCTACAACCTTTTTTGAGCCCTCCCTTCTTCACTGTATCTTGAAAAGATACATTGTTGCTACTTCTGGACTAGAAGACAAACAACAAAGCTCTTGGTAAAGTACCCTGATATGCCTAGTCACGTACCTTTGGCATCCGATTCAGTGAATCTCCTGAGCTGGTCCATGAGGCTGAGCTTTTTTCAGTAAGGAAGGGATGGATAACAAGGTGCCTTACCACTGTGATCACTGCTAGGTAATGGCTTTTATAGAGCATTAAATGGGAGGTGATTCTTGGTGACACATGGGACTGGGTAATTTACCTGCCAGGGTTGCTACGTTTTGCCTTTTATTAACAGTCTACATTGTGAAGGAGAAGATAATTTTGATTACAGGATCAAATGTACATATTTATATATGTTTCAATTACTCATTATGCTAATAGTAGTACAAGTGCAGTTGTACTGCATCACCCTACAAATTTCTTTCGTATATTTTAGTTTTGTTTTAGAAAGACCAATTACCTTTGCTAAAATACTGTGCTGTTCAGAACTGAATAACTTCTCTTGAAGTAAAAAAGGAGTCTCTACCTAGTCTGGAGGGCAATGTCTCTCACTAGGTTCCCACCAGGATGCAGTTCATCCACACTTTAACTAGCTGACTTCATAATCAACTCCAGATTTCATGCTCTTGTGGACGTTTCAGCAAAAATGAGCTGTTACTCCTAAGAACTAGCCCTGTAGGCAAGGATGAATATACATGCATTGTCAATCATTCCAACAAGGCTTTATGCAAAAGTACAGAGACTGCTTTTTTGTAAATGTGCAGAATTATCTTGCTTGAAATTTATTTCAATAAAAGAACATCTAATAAAAGTGAACAAAAATACTAGAAGATTCAAACCTGGGATGTACTTGATTAATCTTTTAGGAAAAAATAAGAAAAAAACTCCAAACCCTCACATTATCTTTCTGATCTCTTTATTTCTTTCCCTCTGTTAGTAATGTCCCGTTGGTCACCTACAGAGTTTTTTGAGTTACCACCTGTATCAGCTTGGCTCCTTGGAGCCTCACTGCCTGGTTGTTTGCTATTTTCTGGCTGTGTTGTTAATGCTGCAAGCAACAAGGTAAAGCATTGAACTCCATTGAATTATTCTTGGCTGACAAGATTCTGTACTCTATTTCTTGGAATTCTAAGCTCCATTTGTCACCGTTGCCTCACTGGCGGGACTCTGCCAGGACAAGCTTTGTGCAGCCCTTTTGTCAACTCAAGCAGTTTTTAAGACCTATTTTCAACTTGAGTGCAACTGATGCTTTGCTGAGCAGTTTCAGCGTGCTGCAGTTTCACTGACTCCTATTAATGCAAACCACTGTAATTCACAGAACTCAGACAACACCTCTTGCCTGAGTTGCTTGAGTTCATAAAACAAATTATGTCAATCTTTTATACTGTTATGTACATAAAATGAAGAAGTATAAACTGTAGTTACTTGGCTCTCTATACAGCAAATGATTCAACTTCTTTTTTTTTTTTTCAATTGTGTTGCTGCCTTAGAAAGAGTTGTTATGCTTATACAATGCTTTAGATGAACAAGGCTTATGTTGTCCCCTTGTGTTTTTACATAAGAAATTGATTTGGAAAAATTTCTTTCTTTTATGGTTGTTTTATATTAATTCTTAAGCAAACACTAGGGGATGAAGACCAACCAACTTATGTTTGTTCATCCTTCCCAATTGGCTTGGACAAACAGGCCCCAGGTTGTAAACTGGTCACAGGCAGCTTGCTCTGTCCACTCACTCCTAGCATATGTATCTAGTTATTTAAACCACACATTCCCTAATATTTAATGCAGTAAAGATGAGGAAAACCAGTTATTGACACAGGTGGTCACCATTTTTTGCATTCACACAAAATGCAAGTCTTGTACTTAAATTATTATTTGAAGTCTTAAGTGCTGTTCAGTTCTTATGTTATGGTGCTAAATTAAAAAATAATGCTGCAGCCAGCGTAACTACATAGCTATTTCCTGAGACAAATAGATAACATGTTTCTGATAAAGTTAATTCTTTACAGCCTAGTTGCAGCAAAATGTCTTCTGAGAATTCTTATGTGTTGCTGAGATAAAATACATGCATACACAAGTACATACTTGGTGTATATTTAGCTTTCATTGGATAGTATTGTATTTTTTAGAATACGTTAGTGTTTCTTTCCAATGCCTGTTACAGTGCATGATCCTCTATAAGTGCTTTCTTGACATTAATGCTTCTGGTGTTTTGCTTAGCTCTCTCTTTTAATAGAAGCATCTCAAATATTATCTACTTTTGAGACAGAAGTAATGCATTTGCTAATTTGGCAGACTACAAATACTTTTACTCAATTCATATAAAAATATTATTTAAAAAAGGCAAAACAGAGGGAAAAACAATGGAGTGATCATCACCTGGATTGTTATAATGTATTGTCATTGACATTTCATGAAATGCCAGTAACTAATTGTATATGCAGGCATCTATCTTTCTCCTTCCTTTGGGCATGTACTGAAAGTGGATTCAGCAATGGGGGACAGAAGGAGCTGAAGCAGGAGATGCTCAAGAAGGGTTTGGAGACTCATTGTCTCTCTCTACACTGATGAATCAGCTATGACTGGAGAAATTACGAGCTCTTATCATTGTTTTTTTAATGCTTAAAGATACTAGAATGTCCTTAATTTTTGTTTCCTTATGTCTGTGTTATCCTGCCATAATTTAAACTGGTTGCTCCTTTTCCCATCCTGTGGTGTATTGGAAGTTGCTTATTGCCTTTCCTTTTTAAAGGAAGTTATTTCTCACTTTTCCACCCACAATCTTCTCTTAGTTGTACAGGTCAATTCTTTCCGTCTTTCTTAAGAGGCTGTATTTTCTACACCAAACATCTGTTGTTCTTGCCATCCTCTTCTGAACCCTTTCCACATTGTCTTCATCTGTCTTGGAGAGCGGTGCCCAGGACTTAATATAACAGATAAAGTTTTTCTGATGCTGGATAGAAGTGAGGGATTCCATGCCATGTAGAAAGTTGCTATTTAAAAACTCCAGTATAAGATTTGCTCTGAAGAATTTCTTATTTGCAAGTTTGGTCATCACAGCTGAAATTTAAAAGTTCTGCTCTTTGCAGAAGAAGAAGCTGCACATGATTAATTTCAGTGCATTAAAGTAATTTTGAATTCTAGCTCCTATCTGCCAGGATCCTATTAGACTTTCCAGGTTGTTCTCATTTGTCAGTTTAAGAAGTGCACAACTTATTCCATCACCCCAGCCATTAATGATAATGCTGAATAGGATGAGATGAGCAAATTTTTATCAATTTGTCCTAAACCAGGCCTTTGCACTTTTCAGACAGCTGTACTGTGGAGTAAACAGAAGCACGAACTGAGCCATGTGGAGGCATGGGAGTAGCTTATGGTTACAGGTTTGTGCTTCATTGGACCTGGCGGGTAACCAGGATTGGGGCGTTCAGGAAGGGAAAAACAGCCTTTACCAAAGAATTGCACTCTGCAATGTGTGGCTGCAAGACATTAATAGAGAATAAATTTGCTGTGGGACAACACTGTGGGATGTGTTCAAGATAGGTTGTTTCTCCTAAGTTTACAGTTCTGGCTAGCATTGATCCATTTAGATTGATGAAAACAGGGTGTTTGGGCAATAGAAGTGAAAGAACATTTTCTCCATACTTGGGAATAATTATCAGTCAAAAATTATCAACATATGAAAGAAATACTGCTGCAATCTACTGAGACACAAATCAGAGACAGTGGGGGAAAGGTTGTGCTGGGATGTGTGAAAAATAAATGCAAGTTAAAAGTATGCTGGGAAGTGATGACACAGTTCTTTGTGTTTAAGAATTTGAACAAATGCAGTATTTAAAAAGAAAAAAAATCTTTCCAGCACTATCTCATCTCTTTGTTTATAGTTTGCAAGACCTTGAGCTCTGTTCCTCCCCCAGATACAAATGTCTGATTGGATTATTAATATTGCATCAACTTTAAGCTTGTTTGTTTTAGCCTGAGTCACCAAGTTTCAGTTTTCTTAAAACCAACTGTTATTTTCAAGTGCTAGTTAGATAGCAAGTCCAGTTTGGAAAATCACAGAACACTCACTTCAGCAGAGGACAAATTTTGGTTCCAAGTTTACTTCTGCTCTTCACCTTCCTTTTATGTGTCTTTATTCAGTTATCTCTTGTGATGTTATGGAATTGGGTGAGGAAGTAATTTTTGTTCAATGCTGTCAGAGTAGCCAGCACAGTGAGGTTCTGGTTTAGTGCACTGGAGGCTTCACCTCTACAATTTGAGTTGCACTTTTTAACCAAAACAGTAGCTGCTGTACTGCATTTCACTATTATAGTGGTGAGTTTAGCAAAATTTTTTCATCATTATCATTTTATGAGATTAACAATGCAACATCTTTACATAGAAAAAATATTTTCCTTTTAAGTACTTTGTCTCACAAAGGTCACAGCAGAATCTGCACAAATGCAGAACAAGGTGACTGGGAATACAAAAGTATAGTGCACCTATTTCTCATTAGCCATGAATTAGTACCAAACAAAAATGAAAATTACTTGATTATTTGGCAGGAAGTTTGAAACTTGCACAGGGAAATACTCCTTCACATGATATGTACTTCAGTTATGCAGTACTTCATTGCTGCAAGCTGTGGATTCACAGAATCTACAAAAAGGTTATTAAATGCAAGGACAGAGATATCTTAGGAAGTCCTGGGCTATCAAAATTGGAAAGTTACAGGAATATTCTGGGGAAATTATTGCACTGTAAACTTGCTTGTAAGCTTGGTTTTTAGTTCATTGGGGGAGGTGTTTTTTTGGGGGTGGTGATTTTACTGATGGTGTTTTGTTTTGTTTGTTAATGTTTGTTTCTTTTGTTCTAATAGCTCTTCCCAAGAAATCTTTTACTTTCTCTTTGAAACTTTTCAGCATGGCATGACCTACTTGGATCTTTGACTCATTGCAGGCATTCTTATATAGGTAGAAGCCACGTGTACTGGGTAACTCCTAGTCTGCAATTGTTGGACAAGTGCTGGGAAGCTTTAAGCGTCATTTGTTTGCAGTCAGAAGTTCTCTGAGCTCTTTCTTCAAGTTAGCAAACACAAGACAAACAAATTGATTTGTGATGATTTTGTAATCAGAATGAGAGTTTGAACAGTAGAACGGGTGACACTGTCTAAACATTTGTGTGTGTACTTTTCCTTCTCCATAAGTGATTTCATGCCGGAAAACTTGAGATTTGACTTGGTTGAACAGGTCACTTCCAATTTATACTTTTTTTGGATTCATGCCAGAAAGTCAGTCTTACTTACGGGTCTTCATCAGACCATAATGTTTGAGACAGAGAGCCCCATAGTGAGAACATGCAAACTCTTGGCCATATCCATGAATCATGCTGCAGGCCACCTCTGCCTTACATTGAACCTCCCTCAGCCTGGCTGGAGAGAGGCTCCCTTTTTGCCCATATGAATCACTTAATCTCAGTCCAAGTAAGTTCAGTTTGTCTCTGCTCTGCAAACCTATTGCAACCAGTCCAGCCACCCTACATCCACATGGAGGGGGTAAGGATGAACTAAGAAGGGTACTTAACAATTCCCATGCTTGGTCATGAGGGCCATGGCAGTTCATTTGAAGGCCACAAATATCAGTTCTGGAAAGCCGTGTTGTGGGGTTTGATTCTTTTGTGTTTGGTTTTTTTGTTGGTTTTTTTTTTGTTTGTTTGTTTATTTTTTCCCCCTGCTGTCTGGCTGTATGTAACTGTTTGTCTTGTATTCAGCTCAGTCACAAAACAGAACATTCTCACTGTCTGCTGAAGGTTAGAGTCCTGACTTTCATTCACTGAAAGTATTTAACAACTAAATAAAAGCTCAAGGGCACACACGCTTGGTTTTCACAGCTTTGCTCAGTCATCTGCAGCATGAACAGCAAGTTATGTGCGTGGTTAGATCTGCTTCTTTTTGGTTCTGAGTGTTCAACAAGAAAATGGAAAATGAAGGTTTGAGAAAAAAAGCAATACCATAATTTAAAATTAAAGTTATATTTTACTTTCAGATACATTCACATTGAAGAGCTTTTTTCATCAAGACTTGTTTATAATTATGCTAGTAGGGAGAGATGACAAAATGGCTATAAATCTCATTTATAGTCAGGATATAAAGGACACTCAAATAAAAATCAAGTCCCTACAGTGAGCCCCAAATTTGAGCAGCATGGCAGAAGCACACTTATTTCTAGGGATGTCTGCAGCCATGCCTGAGTTCAAGGCTCTGAGCTGATCAAAACCTGAGGGCTCTTGTAAGCTGTGCTATCATCTACACTGCCAACAGTTTCATAATCAGGTCATACAAACCACTTAAATTTTTTTACTACCAAGTTCATTACACAGTTTGAAACCTTACTGAGATCAGATGAAGGCAACCAGAAAGAGGAATGAATGATCTCTATTGTCTATGGTTTTATTTCAGTGGTTTTCAAGTCCTCATTGAGATATCTTTTACCACTGATCTTGGAGAGTTTGAGATCTGTTGTAGTTGCAATGGTTAGAGCGCTGAATTCAGCTAGTGGGAGATTAAATTTTCTTAAATGAATGGATGCAAATATTATCCATAATATTACCCATTTTTCAGGAATTGATCAGTTTACAGCTTTGGGACTGATCAGCTATGAGGTCCTTAAACAAGGGATTCGAACTGTTGGAAACACTGAAAAAACTTTCTAAATTGGTCTTGTCTGGCTGATTTATTTGATTGAAGCCTGTCTGTTGCTGAATCGAAAGGGGAATTTGTATAGTTGTTGGTTAGACAGTACCTCCAGCTAGATTTCAAGTGAGTTAGCTAACCCTGAGTGAATTAATGGTACTATTACTTCCCAAATAGGGAGTTAATGTTTTTTTTAAGTACACAGTGTAAAAGGGCTCTGATACTTCAAAGTCCTTTACTTACTGGGTAGGCAATGTAAAGGCTGCCAGTCAGAGATCATTGCACTGGAAGTTTATTATTCTCTGTATTCCACAGAAGAAAATAAAACTGCACAAGAAAACACACATTAATATATTTTGTGAGGTTAAACGTTCCATATTTTCCAACTAGCTTCACATTCTTTCTTTGTTTGTGCCATGAGAAAAGATAACAGCTTGATTTCATTATGCAGGCTCAGTCTGGATGTTTCAGGTGAAGATATACAGGAATGACAATATAAACCTTCTTTTTCTTTTGACATCTCTGGATGTGCAAGATTTCCACATTTGTAAATCAAGCTGTATGAGTGCAAGTATGTGAAAAGTGGCTTTCAACATTTATTTTCTGATGTCTTCACTTTCATCTCTAGTTGTCCACATCGCTGAGCACATGTGTAGGTGTGTGTGAGGAGAGGATTATTTCTTCTGTCAGGTTTTACATCATGAAGGAAGAGCTCCTTGACCTTGCTTGGTCGATTGCTTCAGTGAAGTTCTACATTTCTTGTGGCTCAACTGAACTTCAATCTGATTTGTGTAAAGCCTGACAAATGACATCTGGCTGAACAGGGTATCCATTCCATCACCCGCATCCTACATCTGCATTTTTTTATGGGCAAACTGCTCTTAAGTGATTGGAACATCTGAAACCACCACACAGACACCACTAAGCAAAGTAAGTCTTGCAGAGAGCAAATGGTCCAGGGTCACAGAGGTCCTGAAGTTTTGTTTGCAGTGAAACTGAGCATTAACTTTTTTTTCAGAAAAGGCTGGCAGGCAGAAAAGAACCGTATACTAGTTGCATGTTACTTCATTGTGTGTTAAGCTGATGACCAGATAGAATTGAGCAACATTTGTCAATAAATGAGAGTGAAACTTTTGTGCAAGGAGAGAAAATTATTCGGAATTAACTACTCAGAAAACCAGCATGAGAGGTTCATAATGTTTTTAGTTCTTTGCTTAATCTGTGTACGTTTTTTGAAATGATATCTTGATTATTTGAAATCTTTTTTAATAAGAACTATTTAGTCTGCCACAGAAACATGTTTTTCCACTTCTTCCCCACACACCTTTTCTCTTTTCATGTGTCTGATTTTTTAAACTTAATAGTATCCCGATACCAAAGCCTGCAGGTTAAAAACCTACTTTAACAACTCCTGCATTTATTAAATATTGCCCTTTTATCACACGTACACCTCTTATTGACTTACACCTTACATCTGCATCCAAAAAAGCAACTGGTGGAAACCTTGCAGTAAAAAGCACAAAAAGCTTGTACCATAGGACAAAGCAAGCATGCCATCCATTCATTTTTTAACTGTCAGAGAAAAACACAATCCTGGAGAGCTACCAACACATGAACTTTCTGACCTTTGTGCTGTGATAGTTGCTGTAATTATTGAATAGTGGGGATGGGCTGAGGGCTAAGGAGGGGAATTTTGGGGGTTGGCCTTGGCAGTGAGATAAGGCTACATATAAGGGAGCTGCAGCAGGGAGCACTACAGGGTATTTTCCCCAGTGTGCAGCTCAGCGAATTTGGATCCTGAAATCATGAGCCAGTGCCCCTTTGCGGGGAAGAATTACCTGTGAGTCCTTCCTCTCTCTGTTTTGCTTTATAAATTAAATTCAAATGATAAAGTGTTAGTGCAAAATATGTAATCTCAGAGAGGAATTACTATTATTATCAACAAATAGACAGCTGTAGCTGTAGCTATCATTTAGCTATCACGAAATGAATAGAGATCATTCAAGGACTTGTCTGAGCACTTGTTATTTGATGAACTAAATGTGATTTTACCAGCTGTTACTGTGACAAGAGGAATTTCAGTTTTTTATTAAAAGCCTGCTTTACTGGTTCTGTTTTTCAAAATAAATCATTGTTAGAACTGTAGATGCATCTGTTAGTAAAAACGCAGGTATATTCATAATTCTTTAATTAAATAGTTTACATATTTGCTTCATTTTCCTCTTAGATTTAATTTTAACAAGCTATCTTTGGAAGATGAAAATGATGACAAATCTCAAGAAGGAATAAATAAAGCCAGCAAAGGTGGGCTTATCTATGGAGAATACCTACAAGTAAGTTTAAGGATTTCATGTTTGCTGTCCTGGTTGCTCTTACGACTTGAGGCAGGACCTGTGATTGGCACTTCTCCGAGAAATCAGTCAGTTACTAAGACAGGTCTCCAGGTTTAACAGGCACAGGTGCCCGTTTCAACTGGGACCTGAAGGTGGACTCTGGGAAGACTGCTTAAACTGCAAGAAAGATGGATATTTTGGGAGATTTGGTAGGCAATTATCCATATTGGTAAGCTTAAACTGTAAAGTGACACACCACAAAAAGCTTTCCTTGGTCTGACAATAATCACTTGGCAATTTCTGTACACCAGAAGGGTCTGTGCAACTTCCTTGAAAGTCTGGAATACTTGGCTGGAAAAATCTATTTCAGAAATCTAGGGCTAGGATGATGACTAGGGGGGAAAATAAAAAAAGAAAACAACCAACCAAAAACTGCAAAAGCTAGAAGTAATTAAGATATAAATAAAAATAAATGCCATAGGTAATAAAAGAATCCAGAAGCTACTTTTTTTTTCAGACAGCATGAATGGAAGTGAGAGGAAATAACTCTGTGCTTTTGAACTGATTTGTTACCATACTCTTTAGAATCTTGCAAAGATTATTTGAAAACAGCTATGATTCTATTGTAAATTTGACTAAGAAAAGGCATGTAGTAATGTCAGAACTGAAATTATTATTACTGCCTCAAATCAGAGTTGTGCAACAACATCTTATGCTGATGTTGTTGTATGATTACTCAGAATTATACTATGGGAACCCTGTTTTCATGGGATATGGCAGTATAGATCTAAAATCTGGAAAAGATGATGGATATTTTGTTTTCTCCTATTTGAAATTAAAAAAATAAATATTTGAAATTATCCTTAAAATTATTTTCAAAACTTTATTACTTGAGGTACATAAATGTTTCATTTCAGGCAAGATTTTTTCCTAATTAAAAAGTAAAATTCATACCTGAGACAATTTAGTCAAAATTCTTACATAACCAACTGTGAGGTCTGTACATGTATTTTTGAAAAATATTATTCTTAAAGATTAGCTGTAGGCAGTAAGACTGCCATTTCTGATAGTAGAATTGAGAGCTTTACAGAAAAGTTCTTACCTTTATTTTTAAGCTGGACAAAATACTGAATGCTCAAGAACTTGAGAGTGAGAAGAAAGGGAAAAAAATCCATGATGAGCATCTTTTCATTGTGACACATCAAGGTAAGTGGAGGAGTGCAGTGATGGTTGACCAACATTTTTGCCATAGGGAGTTATTTGGTGCTGACACATGCAGTACGCTATTTGTTTTCATTTTAGACACTAGCACAGCAATATCTCTGTCTTTTATCTGTTTTAATATATACAAATTGTAAGGCAGTAATCAACTCTATGCTTGTGAAGCCATAAGTATAACCTTTGGATTTGGTAAACCAAGATATAGATGGTTCTATTCTTAGAGAAATTAAGGTGGTGAAAATCCTGGTGTCGTCCAAGCAACAGGCTGCTTTGCAAGTTGTTGTAGGCGAATTTTGCGTGTTGCCTTGTGTCTTCTCTGAAACTTCGGTTTTAACCATCTAGAATCTGTCTAGAAATCAGCACACCAGTTAGGCACTCCCAAATGCCCATATCTGCCTGTTTTTCAGACCCTGGCCTGATGATATTTTCTGTTATTGACAGAAAACACATAGATTGTTAGCAGGTATGGAGTTAGATTTTACTAAGTATTAGATCTGGATTTTTCCTTTCTTCCTTTTGTAATGAACAATATGTAGATCAAACAACTGATGTGTAAAACATATTTTTAAAAATTCTGTCAGTATTCTCAACTCTAGATTAATTTGTCTAATACTGCAGGTAAAGGACAGAGTACTGTAACAGGTAATAGGTGTATGTGCCAGCATCTTGTGCACTGGCATGTCCATGTAGGCTATTCATTTCAAATCAACATGTAAGAATTTTTCTTTCTTGGTGCTAAGAAGAAGAAAGTAACCTTGAAGTTGATGCTAACAGTGTCTTTCTTCTTGTAGCATATGAACTTTGGTTTAAGCAGATTTTGTGGGAAATGGACTCTGTGCGAGTGATCTTTCAAAATGGTCACGTAAGTTAAAAACTAATACTAATTTTTGGGAAAATTCAGCCCTGAATTTATCTTTCTTCCTGCCTCTCAGGTTATATTTGGGTTTTCTAGAGCAACGTGTTGTTTTTAGAAACAGCATCAAAAGACCAAATAAAATTTGGATGAGTGGCTCTTATATCCTGATAGTACAGATTTTTGATCAGCAAAATCTTACTTCCCCCTGAGGTACGCCTTTTGTGCAGATAACCTTCCAAGGAATTTCATATTTCAAAATGATTTCATACTCTTCTGCTAATTCTGGGTGACTGCAGAAACTTAAGCTGGAAATATTCTACTGCAGAAAAAGTATAAAAGTAGAAAAGCAGAAGGCTCACAGGTATTTTTATGTTGAAAAGTAATTTCTGCCTTTTTTTAGTTTCTGAAGTCTACATACTATTTTCTTCCATCCAGTATCTGCTATGAGGAGAACTTATTTTTGTGACTGTGTAATAGTAAATCCAACAGAGAAGCAAGAGTCCAAAGCAGTGTAATACTGTGTGAGAATTTCTGAAAATTACAAATATAAGCAACTCTTCCCATTTGTCCACATGTTATAACAATAAGCAAGAATGGAAAACTTTTGAATTGATACTAAATCCACAAAAAAATCTGACTATATGCAGTTTGAGAAATATCTCGATTACGTCATTAGCATATGTCTAAGAAGAAAATTTTAAACTAGATCAGATTGAAAGAAGGAACCTTCTTTTCATAAGGTCCAATGAATATGTTCTCTGTTGTCCCATATTTTCCTAATTTAATTGGCTTTTAAATTTAATATTATTCAAATTACAACTGACTATAATCAGTTCTTAAGAAAAATACTTTGGTTTTTGTTTGTTTGTTTGTTTGTTTGGTTGGTTGGTTGGTTGGTTGGTTGGTTGGTTTTGTGGTTTTTGGTGGGTTTTTTGGTTTTTTTGTTTTGTTTTTTTTTTTTCTTTTTTTGTGTGTGAAAAATGAAGCCTTGCTTGCAATCAGAATTTGAAATGTCAATGTTAAGGTTAAGTACACAACCAAGCAATTAGGGAAATGATTATCATCTGCCATTTTTTGTAGTTTGATATTTTCTGGTTGCATGCCCACATTTTAGAGAGAAGTTTAATCCCATTGAAACTGAAATGAATTTTAGCAGACAACTCTGCAGGCAAAGTGTTTAACTTAGTGAGAAAAAAAACTTCTGTGTTTTGCATTTAATATTTTCTATTTCCCACCAGATGTAGTCTTTTCTTCTCTGCTTGCTAACACACCTTTCTGATGAACATGTTTTAGATGTGCTTTCCTGATGCAGCTGTCAGACTATTTTGCTTCTCAACTTTTAAGTAATTACCATATCTGCCTTATGGCTTGTAGAAGTGAACAAGAATAGAAATTATTCTGGAATAAATTAAAGCAGAAAGTACATAATTTTCATATTATATAGTATTAAGTTAGAATAATATTGTAATTATTGGAAATTATAAATTATTTTGCTCTAGAATTTAATTTCTTTGACTGCTATTTTAGTCAAAAACATAGAAAAGACAAAAACCCTGTAGGACATGCCTACCTGTAATGTAACGTCAGTCAGAAAAAAATGGATTTCAATCTTTGAAAGTTAGAGTTTCAGTTTTAACTTAAAACCAAAGTGCTTCATTCCATATGAGATTCTGACACTATGGATTTCACATGGGAAGGACTTGGCAACTATAGTGATGTACAACAGTGAAAAGACATGAAATATCTAGGTAGGATCTAGAAAAAACACCATTCTGGTTATGATCTTTACTTTTTCTACAGGTAAGAGATGAGAGGAACATGCTGAAGGTAATTACTCGAATGAACAGAATTTCACTGATTCTGAAATTACTTGTGGAACAGTTCTCAGTTTTGGAAACTATGACTGCATTGGACTTCTTTGATTTCAGGTAAAGACTTATTACTCCTCCACAGCAATCCACATGCTGGTAGTTCCCATCCTTAGAACTGATTGTGAATTTTGCATTGTGCTGGTGTCTGTCAGCAAGATGAGAGCTCACCTTGGAGAGGCAAACATGACGTTAAAGTGCATGGGTCAAATTATGAAATTGACCTTGTTTGTGAGTCCAGCAGGTTCTGCAAAGAAGTGCAAGTGAATTGTTGATGCTTTTGTGTAGGTGCTGCTGACTGGTTTCAGGGTCAAAAGTTAAAACAGTGGAAACAAGAAAAATAGCTCATGGTTCTGCTAAGCAATTTAGTTGGAACTTGGTACTGCAGATTCAAGGTTTGTTCTATAGCAAATCATAGAAGTGCTTGGGGGAGAAACATGCACTCTCTCTAGATCATCAAACAGGTATTTCAGCTGTCTTGGTTTGCATGGTGTTGCCTTGGGTCTGCAGTGCTGGAGGCTTCAAGTGGCTGAAGGAAACATTTCTGTTCCTTGTCCTTGCTCCCCAATAACTTCTGCTATCCAGTAGCAGCTCAATGTATTGCTGGGCTGGATGGTGGGTACCTGTTCTGCCTTCTGCTCAGGCTTTCTCTGGGATCCTTTGGCTTGTCTCACCTCTCCCATGGCATTTTTTCTCTTCCCTCACTACACATAGGTCTTTTCACCACATTGCCATGTGTTACAGCTTCATCCACTGTCTTCCTTCCCTGTATTTCTCCTGCTTGTGTCACTTGTGCATATCCATCTGCCTTGTGACCTCAGTGCCATCCAGCATCCCATCTACTTCTGTATTTTGGTACCCTTTCCCTTCTATCTCTTAGTGTTCCCTATTAAAAAGCGCAGGAAACTATGATTTTTCTTCACTTGTTTGAATCTAGCATTACACTACAGCAAGGGAAATCCATAGGCTAATCACCTGTTTTGATCCGTACTTGCTTCAGCTTTTCAACCACATACTGTCATTTGATAAGTAAACATAAGATTAAATCAATGATGTATCTCTGTCAAATCTTGTACTTACAATTCAAAATGCATTACAATTACCTAGCAATGTGGGATTTCAGGTTTCTTTTATTAGTTTTTCAGCATGGTCAGATGATTTAACTCTTAAGATTCCCTTTAATGAATCCCTCAAAAAAAACCCCACTGGAAGTTTTTCTGAGCATTATTATACTCTATATATAGAATAAGGCAATATTCAATATTGCATATGTATATCTTGCATGTATAGACTATTATATTTAATAATATATACAAATTATACTGTATATCAAGACTATTTAAAATGCATTCACTGGCATTCATTCATTATTGCTGTGAAAATTTTTATAACAGCTTTTTGGGATGCAGCTGCTTAGTCTATTTGGAAAGGAAATGATAATCACTAACATTGCCTCCTGTACATCACATGCACAAAGCTACTATTTTAAAGCAGAAATTCACACACTTATGTTTGCACTACCTGTGTATGCACAAACAATATAGAACTAGAAAATGAGATTGTGTTGTATGTACACTGTAGTTGCATTAAAACTGATTGATTTTTTTCCTTTTCCTAAATTCAATCATAGAAAAAATGTCCTCAGATAGCTATACATTCTCCAGATGTGAAATACTGGGGGTTTTTTGAGAACAAGAGAAACTCACCATTGTAAAATAACATCCTTCATTTTTGTATCTTCTTTTCTTCTCTTCCCAAAGATACCACCTAAGCCCAGCCTCAGGTTTTCAGAGCCTGCAGTTTCGCTTGCTAGAGAACAAGATTGGTGTTCCCCAAAGTCTGAGAGTCCCTTATAACAGAAGGCATTACCGTGATAACTTCAAGGGACAGGATCATGAACTACTGCTTCAATCAGAGCAAGAACCAACACTACTGCAACTTGTGGAGGTAACAATGTCTGTCTTGGACCACGCTTCGTTTTTCCTTATCTCCCAAGAATGTCCTTCATTAGTGTCACCAACAGATTTTCCTACCTTAAGAGAAACAAGCGTGTTGGCAAATTCTCTGTAAATTGTGTTTTGGATTCTTGACAAATCTGTCATGAAAGAGAGTTAGTTGTTAATAAACCAACTTATTTTTCACAGCATTTCCCTTTCATCTGAAAATTCTGGCTGTTAAATTGGTAAATTGCATTGTGGAAGTGCGAGCTAAGAATGTAAATGCACTGTTTTATTTACGTTGTTTTCATTACTGTAAGCCCTTTTGGGAGCAAAACTTTAAAAATAGTCCCACTGTTAGTGATGGCTATTAGAGAAGTTAAAAACTATAGAGGGGTCTATGTCTTCCTTCTGAGATTTATCATTACTATAATCCCATCTATATGTGGAATAAGATTTGTTTTTCTGTAGTTTGTTTTAAAGATATCCTTAAAATGAGACAGCTTTTGTCTTCCAACATTGACCATGCAATCTGGAACCTGAGGGGATTGGTATGGCACCATTATGCAGGTGCAAATCATCCACATGGATATGCTGAATTTAGCAATAAGCACTTCCATAGGATACTAAACTAGAACTGTAGTAGTATAATTTGTGTTGCTATAACTTGTAATTCTAGGATCATGCAGTTGCATTGTTATTCTTTGAACACATTACTACTATTACTACCACTATTATTATTATTATTATTGTTATTATTAGTATTATTATTATTATTATTAAAGGCATGGCTGGAAAGAACTCCGGGACTTGATGCAGAAGAATTTGATTTCTGGGGACAATTTGAAGAGAATGTTTTAAAAGGCCTAGAAGAGGAATTTGCCTTGATACAGGTATATAGTGTGCTCTTGAACTACCTATAAGCAAAGACACTGGCAAAATGATATTCTGACATGAATTTAACTTTTAGCTTACTCAAAGTTTCTCACTCCACTTAATCTTTATCAATCATTGTCTGCAAGAAGCAGAAAAAAAATGCAAATTCTTCAGGAAATAGGAATATTTTTTAAATTTGACATCTAAGACAATTTAAACCATGAGATATATGCATGATTTGGATTGCAAAAGGGATGGATTAGTATCCATGGAAGGGCTGAAGGTGATTTTACTGAAACTACAACTTCACCTTTGGTTAGTACTTGCATCTACAATCTAGAATAAATATGAAGTTTGGGACCCTGAGCTGAGGATATGGAATGTCACTATTAACAGCTTGTTTCTGTTTAACAATATATGGCAATTTGCTGCTATGTGATCATTTGAATTGCACTGGAAAATAATCACCAGAAAATTCCTGACTATTTTAAGACCTGCAGCTTTAAATAACATTTAAAATTTTTTTTCATTTTTAATGAAAAAAAATAAGCATTTCTCAACTTCCTGAGAATATCTGTTTATGACTTTCTAACTTATCTAAACTTTTAAATTTATATATTTCTTGCCTACAACTCTGCAAGGACGTAATTTTTTTGCTTTGAAAACAAATAAATCAGAATTCAAACAAATTATGATTAATTTTTCAAGGTCTCTAGACCAAAAAACGTGATAAATTGCCAGTTTGTTTGAATATTCATTTATCAGAGTTGTGCAGGAATCTATTTAATTGTACATTTCTTGGTAATTGTACTTTTCAAAGGACAGTGACTCACGTATCTTATTTGAAAATACAGTTCTTACATCTAAGATGCAAACTTCAGAGTATTTATTTAAATAAAAGTTGTATAATGAATCATTCAAATGCTTAATTTTCCCTGTTGAATTCTAAAATTTGTCTTTGTTTTAAATACCAAAGGGGAAAGCAGAATCAGAAGAAAAAGATGACTTATTGTCTGAATTCCAAAAACAGAGAGATGTATTACTTTCATTATTTGATGAAAAACGCCATGAACATCTGCTCAGTAAAGGTAGATTTTATTACCATATGTCCATAAGCACTTTGTGTGTTTTACACATTACTTAAAAATGTTTGTTAAAGCATTAAAGTTGCAGGAGGATAAGCAACAAACTAGGGACACTTGTACTTTGCAGGAGAGAGACGACTGTCCTACAAAGCACTGAAGGGGGCCTTGATGATCTACTTCTATAGGTAATGTTGTAAGATGTGTCTTTGATGGTGACTGGCAGGAGGAGAGGTGAAGGTTAAGAACAGTAGCACAGGTTCAGTTAGGCTGGAATGGGCTGTGGGAAGCAATCTATCTCAGCCCTCCAGGGGAACCCTGATTAGTCAGATACAGCTCAAACGTCAAACCAGGCTGCTCAGCGCCATGTCCAGATGAGTTCTGAATATCTTCAAGGATGGGGGTTGCACATCCCCTCTGGGCAACTGCTCCTTGCTTGACCAGATGCTGCTTCTCAGACTGTAACTAGTAAATGCCTTGTTCTACCTGTCCTAGAAAGATCTGAGACCTTTTCCAAGTTCAAAACTAAAGGGGCAGATCAAGACTTACACAGCAGAAGCATTTGTTAAAATATCTACTGATATATCAGTACCAATTTAGGAAAAGTATACTTTAAGTCACTAAGCACTGGTGAAATGAAACTTTGAAAAATACAGCTTATGCTGAGAGGTCTCACTGTCTTCGCTTTCATTTTCCAAGGGAGGAGCCTCGTTTCCAGGTTCCGTTTCAGCTTCTTACCTCTCTTATGGATCTCGATGTGCTCATGACTAAATGGAGATGTAAGTTGGACTTTTTTGACTGTGAGTCTCCCTCTTCTAGATGCAAATAAATTGTTCTCTGAGTTACACCCAGTCTTAGAATTGAGCTTTGGAGTTCATGCTTTAGGAATGACTCTTTTAGCTTGTACCTTAGCCAAGAGGAAAGATAAAGAGTTGCCTCTGTGATCATTAGATAGGTACAGCTACCACTTCTATGACCTGCTTTAAGTGTACTATCTTCTTTAAGGGACAGGTATCTATTTTTCAACGTATCCCAGAAAGACATAACAACTTGTCTTTATATGCAAACATTCCTGCTGCCTCCTTCCCTATCTAGACATACATAAGTAAATGTATAATTCTATGTTAACAGAGCATAGTAATGTGTAATAATTAGTGTGTTTATTCTGAATGAACGGTAATTTTATATTAATTGAAGAATTACAGAATTAACTCCTGCATTGCTGAAGACCTAATAGTTCTGTCTAAATACTGAACATGTGCCATTTTATCCTGTTGTATCGTTTAGATAACCATGTCTGTTTGGTGCACAGAATGATTGGCAGCAAGGCTGGCACTGGAGGCTCATCAGGCTACCACTACTTGCGCTCAACAGTGAGGTAGAAATAATCTGTTTCCCTTGTTGCCTGCAATAATGCAGTTCATAAATACTCCAATGCTGGGAAACATATTTCAGATGGTTCACTGGAGGCCAAAGGGCTGCTGATGCTCTTCTGGGACTCTAGCATCTCCTCCTGGTTGTCATACATTTATTTATCAGAGCCATATAAATTCCAAGCCTTCTAGGGCAAAAATAACTCCTTTTGCTCACTCATGCAAAGTGCTATCTATAATTCTCAGTCGAGGGGTACAGGCATTACAGTGAGAGCAACAGCATTAACCCTGCATTGTTAGTTTGTGTGCCAGCTAGCCCAAGCTAATGAGATAACAGATGATGGAAGTGAGCCCCAGCTACTTTGTAACTGAGTTTCTTTGGTCCCTAGCATGACCTCTAATTGCACAACCTCCTTAAAAGGGATCTTTGAGGTTTATTCTCAAAGAACCGTGAACCATGTAGTGCTGTGAGCAGCTACTATCACAACCAATGGAACAGAGGGCAGAGTAGAAAGCAGATGGTTAGACTGATGTTGAAGATTGAATGTCCACTGTTTTTAGAAAGCTCCTCCACTCCTCCTTAATGTCAGATTAACATTATTGTTCCTAGATAAATTCTGCTAGAGATCACACCCTATGGACTCACCATTTTAAGAAGAAAGATGCTACTGTAGATCCCTAGTAAGCCTAATCTGCTATGCCCCAGAAGGTTAGGACTCGATTCTTGCTCTGCAATATTCAGGAGGGTTAGTGCAAGGAATCTTATTGTTTGCATGAAAATAAATGATTACTAAGGATTTAGAAATTATGGCCTTCTATGCTGATGGAATTATTGTTCCAATTGTCTTTTTCAGTGACAGATACAAGGTGTTTGTGGATTTGTTCAATCTTTCAACATTTTTAGTGCCAAGACACTGGATACCAAAGATGAACCCAAGCATTCATAAATTCCTTTACACAGCAGAATACTGTGACAGCTCCTACTTCAGCAGTGATGACTCTGACTAGCCTGCCTTTCTAGGCTGGTTGCTGTAAAGAACTTCCTGACTTTCACCTTGAGTGGAGCCTCTAAGCCATTCCCACAAAGTGTGTGGGTGTGTAAATATGTATTTATATATGACAGCTTTGTGAATAGTACAATTGGCTTGTGAAAGAAATTAACTGCTTGTAGAAAAAATAAATCTGTATTGAGTTAGCCTATGTTAAGAGTAAAATGATACAGCAATTCAACCCAATGACTAACTTAACTCTTAGCTGGCTTCTTAAAGCCTACACCTAGAGAAAGGGAGAAAATTACATGCAGTTTTTATGACCATGACTTATTTGTACATATTTTTGTATTTGCTTGCCTAATGACTATTACTAATTTATGTCTAGTTGAGGACATAATCAGTGTCATCACCTTCAGAAGAATATTAGTTTCCGAGCTCTAGTGCAATTTAGAAAGGAATTTTGGGTTAAAAGTTTCAAAACCTGGATTCAAAAAAGTAAGTCCTAAATCTATAGAAAACAAACCCTCCTGAACTTATAATACATCAAGAACTATGTTGCTATCTCTTTACATGTGAATGTAAATCCCTTATGTAGAAATACTCTTAAAAATAGCAGATATAAGTACTTACTTTGCATTTCAAATAAAGCAGTATTAAAGCTCATATTTTGTTATGTCTTCTTCTAAAGCAAACTATAAAATCCAAACAAGAGTATGACAGGCATTTAAAGTGATTTTTATTCAAATTGGTATACAATAAGAAGGCAACTTTGGCTATAGGATATTGATAAAGTAGTGTCATCTTCTCATTAAATGGACTTTAGTATTTTTAAGTGCTTCTTTTGGAAAGACACAAACACTATAGGCTGGAGCTTCTGGTAAGTTCTCTCTACCACAGCACTTTAGGTACTTATACCTAGCCGTAGCACCTCAAAACCACTGGAGGCACATCTGTGTTTCATATTGCTATGACTACATCACTCTTATTCATGCCCATCAGGGACTTTGTTTTCCAGTTATGGAAGTGTGCTATCTGTTGTTTGTAAGCCACTCAGGGAAGGTCAGACTACACAACACTCAAGAATACTGAAGACTTCACATTTTTTAAAACTGAACTCTTCAGCCAAGTAAATTCAGCAAGCAGCAAAACCTAAAGTAGAGAAACATCACACTTGGTCTTCCTGTCATTTAAAATATTAACAATTAGAAGGACTAAAACAGCGACACTTAACAATAAACAATTATAAATACACATTGCATTTGTCATAAAAAGGTTATAAAAAACTAATCTAAAACCCTGGTAGAGTAATTGAGTGCAAAAATTACAGAATTGCTTCAATACTTTTCACAGCAGGCCTTCTTAAAAGATACAGGTAGAGCATTCCAGGTGAAAAATTCAGAGCATTTTAGCATTACACGTTACATTGTGAGTTCTAGTTACATTTGCCCACAGATGCAGTTTCACAGCTCAGCAAAATTGGAGCATCTTTTTATTGCCAGCAAGTCCCACCTCTGAATTAAATTAATGAGGGAAATTTAACACTTACTCTATTGGATATATTCTGTAATTGCTGACTTTTTAAACTGTTACTCATGATTCTTCTCATATTCAAATGATTTCAAATATACTCTTATACTATTGATTTTTTGATCCAAATTCCTTCTTTTTTGTCAGCATTTTTTCCTTTTAAAATTCTTCTACGGAGTAGTATTCAACACCTGGATAAAACTTACAAAGATGGACTGAAGTCTCAAGTGTAACTACTATTTGTACACTCTGCAGTTGAGTCTTCTTACTCCATGAGAAATCTGGCATTCAACACAAATTCCAAATAAAAACATTTTTTAAAACTTCAGCCACGAGTTGCAGGAAATCCTTACAGCCATTTCTCATATTTGAAAATGGTGTTTTGAATTACATCTTCATATACAGTGTCTGTCCTCATGATACTTGCAGTCTTTGAACAGTTGTAGAGGCCCAGAGAAATGTCAAACAAATACTGCTGAAACTGTTTCTGCTATACCTAGAAATGATGTAAAATTTGGTTTTAATAAATACTGAAGTGGAGACTTCCCAGAATTCATATTCATATAATGCCCTCTCCCCTCCACACCATGACAGTCGGAATCCAGGCAATCATCAGCAACCCTTTTATTTCTTCCTTGCCTGGCACTGTGTATAGCTGAAACCATCTCCTCCTTCCTCTGCTTTTATATTCAAAATTTTATATCCTGGTCTCAGAGCACCTCTAAATCAGAAGACAACAGCTCTGTGGGAAAAGAAGCAACTACTGTCCTTTGCTGGATTGTTCTTGTGTGGTACACTACAGAAAATGTGAAAGATGCTGCTTTTTGAAAGAAAAGACTTTGAAAATAACACATCTGTTCTCCCTACCATCTCTATAATTTACTTGCTTTATCACTACTTCTACATTTCTTTTACAAACTGTTTATACAATAACAGTAAGAACAAAGATTCAGTAATGTGAGAAAGCTCTGATTCGATACATTGCTCTGATGTTTACTAAGTGCAGGCAAACCAAATATTGTCTATTCTTTATGTGCAGAAGACTTTGGTAATCTAACACTTCATGCCATGACTGAGAGTTTCTGTGAAACACACATGGAAGGGAAAGCCAATGGGTTACTCTAACATACTTCCTATCTAGTGAAAATACCCCACCAATTTATCTCACCAATCTGATGATAAACCAGAGCTTGACTTGCCTTACCTCCATATCTAGCAGAAACTGGGTATTTAATGCTACAGAAATCCCTCAAACTCAAAGAAAAAAATCACACAAACAACAGGGCAGGAGATCAAACTAGAGCTAAAAAGATGTATTTCTGTCCTCCAAGAAAAGCCATGCTCAGGGTACACAATTCCCAGGTAGATTCGCTTTTCATATTTGTTTGCTAAACTGAGCCCAGAGATAATGGCACCCACCAGACAAGGACAGCAGCTGTTTTACCTACAGGGAGTACAGTGATGGCACCCACCTAGAACCATCACACGACTGAATATTTTACAATGCCAGTACCTCTGCATGGTAAGGGACAACAGTACTTTGATTATTTATTTTGTCTTATACAGCTTTGCCTTTACATGGTGCTTTTCAATCATTCAACTATATGGCTTGGTTGAACTAGCAACCACTTTATTTATATTTCCATCTGGACTCACTTAACTTCTTTTAAAGCATAGCAATGATTTCTACTGCCTCTCTGAGGATCCCATTATACCCCTATTATATGATTATATAATATTATATTAATTTGTTATAGCCATTAAGAAACATATCCCAGCCCATAGCCTTTACCACTTACTTTTTGTCAGACTTACCACAGACATTGCTGCCTATCTTAACACGAACGTAGCCATCTATTCCCCATGTTGGCCCCCAAGAGTTCTGTACTATCCAGTAAGGGATGCTACCTGGAAGAGACATTTCATGAACAAGAGGCAACATGTGACTTGGAAAGCTTTAGCCTCCTAACACTCCACAGAGTTAATTAGCATTTCAGTATCTCATAGTTTCTGATGGATTGATGATACAGGCCAGTGAAACCTGCTGTTGTTCAAATAGATAACACAGCTAATATTCTGGTGGGAAGACTAGGTATGGGCTCCTGTGGCATTGACACGCAAAGCCATGTTCTTGACTTTGCAAGGATGAAGTACCACAGAACTGAAGAAGCAATGACAAAAAGAGTTTTTCTTCTGGCTGATGTGAAGATGATGTGATCTTCACAGAACTTCCAGAACTGATGTGACATCAAGCCCAACAGCTTCCAACAGAAAACCAAGTTTTGGATTTTAATCGCTTGTCCCACAAAAGGCAAGTTGCAAGTAAAAGAAACCTACTGTGCTGAAGTTCAGCAGGTGAAAACGTACCTGTTCTGTCAAAACCAGTGATAAGAACAGCATGGTTTGCTCTTCCACTGGAGCAGTGATATTGTATGATTCCACCGAGGTAATCCTGCCAGCTAACAGCATCGACTGTCACTGCCAAAGGGCCCCAACTGACAAGCACCCTCATCATTTCCTCTTCCTGACCACTGCAAAAGAAGTGAGTAAAAATACTAAGCTACCTAAATTAGCCACTAAAGTGATTAGTGATTGTAATCTACTTGTTAAGAACAGTTTAAAAATCAAATAATGAAAATCTTTCCTCCAAGTTCTATGTTCTAAGTATCACATAACACACATCAGTACTATGTATTTCATATACTATAACACTGATACTAATACAGGATACACAAACTATGGAACAGGTGTAGATCCAAACATACAATACTGTTCAAAAGCAGCAGGTTTCTAGGTCAAGACTGTGGGCAATGGAGAGCACTACATACTTTTTGTACATCACTCTTCTCACTTAAAACCAGCTTTGAACAAACCATTAGTCTGTATTAGAATTTCCCACTGTTTTTCAAACCTACAGAAGTATCTCTTAACATAATAATACACTAAAGTTTGTGTCTCAAACATATCTGAACACAGAACATTTCCAGTATCAGACATTTATCATTAGCACCCTCATACAGTTTTATTTATCTAATATACTGGAACAGGAAATTTTCATCACTGCATGACATGTTCATTAATTAAATTTGGCAAATACAGACTAGCAAAGATATGATTGATTTTAGTTACTTATATCTAGAAGTAACACAATTCCTGGTATCAGAATAATACTTCTTGTCTTTATTCAGTATTTATACTGTACTGATAAAAATTAGAAATTAAGTTTCTTCACACAAAAACCTAAAAAGCTGAAATTTTTACAGAGTTCAGTTGACAGCACTTTTCAAAGCCATGGGCTGGAGAGGATGTGGGTAGATATGTAAATGCATGAATACTGAAGTAATTTAAGACTTCCTAATTTTTTCAGTAAATTCCACTTACTATTAGTAGGACTGTTTCTGACAAAAGCAATGTAATGTTCACATATTAAAAACTGTAACTGACTCTGTTACAGTTTCTAGCCAATTTAAAAGACCTAATTTCAAGACACAAGCTTTCTCATTTCAACAGGCCTAGTGATGGCAGTGTTGAGTGGATTAATTGTGGCAGCCCTTAACTCTCAGAGATGTTATACATTAATCCTCCAGCACACAGCTACAGAACTGATGCAATCAACCTCACAACTTTTGCTTGGTCAATGTACTGTTCACTCCACTTTACTCCATGACTGCTGAACACAGAAGGAAAAGTACAGCAAAAGAAAAGAATAAATAATAGCTACCTGAAGTCATATGCAGCAAATCCTGTTATTGAAACTCCAAAATATGAGCGCTCAAAATAATGGCACAGTCCTGTCTGAGCTTTAAAAGTGTATTCTGAATCTCTCACAAGTTTTACTTTTGTCTGCAAGAAGGTAATTGAGTAAGAATTTAATGCATTTGACCTTACTACTATGCAGCTCAAAACGTATAATAACCATAGAACCCACTCAAAATTCAGTGTGCACTGGGCAAGATTAGAAGTAAGAATGTCACATAGTGAAATATTTATTTACTATCTCTAGTTTCCTTGTTCACTAAGCTTCAGAAGGGATTCAGAAATCTTTAAATAAGAAACAATTTAAAATGCATCTCTGGTTTAAACTATCCTCATAAGCAATCGTGTCAATTTCAAGACATAGATATTAATTCACTTTATTCATGAACTATTCATTCTCTTCAAATGACTTCCACACACAAAACAACAGTTACCTTGGGACAGTTCAAGAAGCACAAGTATCCCAAAAAGTTATATAAAATACTGTAAAGTCCAATTCTGTTCTTAGCATGTAATTCTCATGCTAGTACATGATGTATGCATCAGCCTTTTATACTTCTCATGTCTTCTGCAGTACAGTATGCTTATGACAGTGACTTCCTCAGCCTAACTCATTTGTGGTTCCTCTGCTGCCAAGTAAGAGGGAATTTTGCTTCAGAGGAATAAAGGTGAGTATCCTCTGTTGTTCTTGATATTCAAACTTAAATTACCTAGACTGTTATTAGCTATGGGCATATTACTCTTCAGGAGTAGAATTACACTTTCTTAAATTCTGTTGTTTTTTTTTTTTTAATTCAAAAAACTAAAGAATTCTTTTTGTAACTAAATCTGAGAGAGTACATTTTATTTCAAAGATAATAAAATATTTCTGTTTACCTATATTATTAACATACATTTTGAATTTTTAATGAAATTAAATGTGTTAGCAACAACTGAAATAGAAACTTTGAATGCATTTTCAAAGTTTTGGGCTGCAAGGGAAACAAATGTAAACACAGTTCATTTTATTCTGAGGTTTTCCACACACACTTATACATAATTTTACAGTGTATGCAACAGAAACTACTGAAATTTGAAAAGAGAAAATGTCAAGATCCTTCCTTTTCCCCAGATACTAGTACATTAAATCCACAAAGTGCCATATGCATAGGTGGCTCTGTCTACACTGGTACTGTATGCCTGCAAATGAATTCAGGAACATAATTTTCAGCCCCTGTGGACTGTTACATGCACAAGAACATGTATGAATTTGTTACATTCACAAGAACATGTATGGACCGTAAAGTTCCAATTAAATTTCAATTCTGCTTGAACTAATTCTCTCTTGGTTCCAAACTAAATAAATAAGCATACATACATATACACAAACACATACGTGTACGCATATATGCACACACACATACCCTTAAAAATAACACCCTGTACCTTTCACCTTACCCATCAGTTTTTTCCAATAAATAAGAATGTTAATAGAGAAGCTGATGAAGTATTTTTGGGATTTTTGTAGTGTTTCAAACCTGGTTCAGCCAGCTCAAAGCGCTAACAGTGGATCCCCCGCCGCAGCCGTAGTTATTGTATGAGCAGTCAAGAACCTGCTGCACACTGAGCTCTTCCAGGGTGTTTCTTTTAATTGCATAGGCAGACTCTATGCCACCTACAACGCTGAAAGCCCAGCAGCCTCCACACTGATAGAAAGAAAAGGGAAATGGCAGAGAAAGCAAAAGTCAGCCTTTTTTTTGAAGCCTGATATGAAAAAAGAGGCAAAAGAGTCTTCCAATGCTCTTCATTCAATACATCATCCTTGAACTCTGTTTTTAAGGCAGTAATAAAGAAATGTAATCATCCATTTAAAATGCTGAACTGTTTTTCCCCCTATATTGCTCTCTGAACGTTAGAAAGGCCTTATGGGTGTCTTATTTTAAGGACTCCTTCCTAATGAATTTTTGTTCTTGATGATAGGTCTGAAGATGCTTTTTACTGTGAGATATCTACTTTCCAAAAAAGAAAAAGTGGCCTCAGGATGAAATTAGTTTTTATCCACATTAGAAAGTTTTTCTAGAATTCTGTAGAAACAGATTACAGTTTAAGAAATGGTAAGGTGAAATTAAACATAATAGAAAGAATCTTAGACAATAACAACCTATACTGCAATTCTAGGCTCCTTGAACTGTGACATTTAAAATAAGCAGCAGAATTTATTCCTCACAAGTTCCTATGTGAAACATGGAAAGGAGATACTGGGGATTGAACAGCTTGTTTCTTACCAGTGGCCATAATCACTTTGGGATAAACTATAATTGTGGGGTCTGGTTGCTTTCCTATCATGAATGCATCCTCTGAGTAATTCACTGGTAAAGACATGGGTGTTGACCAGCCAAGGGGATTCAGTCATGGAAGAAAAACAACAGGAAAGAATCTACACCTCTCCAGTTGGGATGAGATCAAGTACTGAACTAAATCTGGTTCCTTCAGAAAAATACAAAATGCATGTGGTGCAAAGTACTTGGAGATTCAGTTAACTAGATCAAAAAATGTATTACAAATTCTAAATGCACAACTATACCTCATTCTTTTAAGTTAAATAAAGCTTTGCATAAAATGTTACATGACTTTGTGTATGTTCAACTGGCAACCCTTGTGTCAGTGCTCCAAGGAGCCCTCAGGCAGAGCTGGTCCCTGCAAAACCTTCCCTGTGCTCTGCAGCCAACCTTCTGAGACCAGAAACAGAAAACACCAGGACTTACTGTCTGCTGATTTCTCACTTCTGCAATGACTTTCTTGTCCCTCCAGTCAAACTTCTTTGGCAGAGGCTTTTCCTTCCCCTTTGGCACTTTTATGTATCTGGGAAGTTTGTGAGGTATGCTTCTCAAGTAAATAGCTAAACACAGAACACAAAACATCTATAAATCTAGGAACAAAAAAAAAAAAAAATCAAATTAACAACTACTTTACTAGAATTCAGAGGTAACTTCAATCTACAGTTACAACCATGAGATTGTATCTCATTCTAAAATCTATAGAAAATTAATGTATTTTAAAATAATCATTATGCTCCAGAATGATACAAGTATTTCTAGTTTCAAAAATAACAGAAATACTCTATGTAGGGCATGTGGGTAGGAAGTGTGAAGATTTTCTGAAGTTGAACAGTAACCACAGATACTCCATAAAAAAAATTCTACTTGAAAATTTCCAAAACATTTTATTTACTTAAAAAATAATTTGTTTTAGCCAAGTGCAAGGGGAAAATAAGAGAAAAAAAAAGATTCTGAAACACCTGCAAGTTGCTGGGTTTTCATTAAGACATGTTGTTTAATTATTTAAAATTAAAACAAGATGTTAAATTCTCTGATAAATAGAATATGTAACAACAGACATAAACAGCAAGAAGGGAAGGTATCAGAAAAATTTTCTAGGAAAAAAAAATTAACCATGTCATTGTTTGAGAAAGCTCCAGCTGTCATTACACAGCCATGGACCTCCAAGCATTGTTTGGACTGTAGTCAATTTTGTGCTGGGGTAGGGAATATGAAGATATATACTGGAGAACCTTGTGTACCTTCCTTTTTCAAAAAGGAAGTACCTTGTGTATCTTCCTTTCTTCTGCTGCAACTGAAGAAAGCTTTAAAGTGCAGTGAGAAGAAAGAAGGAAAACCAGAACTGCCTGAATACTAGAACATATTCCGGCTGTGGGCAATTCAATCTTGCAAGACTACAGAACATGAAGAGGATTGCTGTATCCTCCAGAAGTACTTACAGTTTGGTACCAGCCATTGTACACTAGCTGACTATCAACATGGGAAGAATCTGTAAATGTGAAAGACACAAGGTTCTGGGAAAGAATAAAATAAAACAAACAGAAAAGGCATTAGAAGAAACCAGAAAAATGTACCTTTGAACTCTTCAGGAAACAGGTGAGAAAACTGATTTATTCCATAGACAGCGGTCATATTATCTTTTGATAATGAATTCAATAATCTAATTCTTTCAGCGCTTTCCTGAAGAAATGAAAAAATAATTGTGGGCATTATTAATATAGCAGCAGGGACAAAACCGCAGAAGCAGAAAAAGATAAGGTTAGCAACAGTAACCATGAAATTAGGTAGCAAGAGCTGTTTATCTCAAATTCGTTCTGTATCCCTAGCAAAAGGAAAGCCATTACGTTAATTTCAACTCCAAGAGACACCACAAAAGCATTTGTAAAGTGCAAAACATTTACTTGAAACAGACAAAACAGGCACGCTGAGAACAAGTTGTGTCAAACTCATCTGATGTCCTTCTTTGACAGCGTAACAAACCTTGTGGTTGAGAGATATACAGAAACGTCTTCAGATACGAATTAACCCCATCACTCCATGTCTCTATGAAGCTAAAGAACAGCTCAATGACCCGGAGGCCTCCCCGTCCTCCTCCCGGCGGCCCGATGTCGCGGGGCAGCCGCGCTGGCGGTCGGCGGTGACGCGCGGGGCCCGCCCGCGCCGGTGACGAGCGGCCCCGGGGAGCGGCCCCGGCACGGCGGGAGGAGCGCTCCGGCCCGCGCCTGCCGGCCTCCATCACCCGGCCCGCAGAGCCCGCACCAGCCCGCCGCGCAGCGCCGATGGCGAGGGAAGCGTCGGCTGGGCCGGCACCCACTCGCTGGGCCACCTACCCGCAGAGCTGCCGCTTCCTCTCGTTCCCGGCCGCCGCCGCCCTCCTCCCGCAGCCGGCTGCCTGCAGGCGCCGGGAGGGCGGCTCTGCCCGGCCGCAGCAGGCAGAGGAGCAGCGCCAGCCCCGCCATCAAACATCGAGTCATGGCGGGGTGGGTCCCGGCAGGCAGGCACCCCCACCCGCAGAGCTGAGATCCGTCCGCTTCCGAGCGAGTAAGGGGCTGGACCCTCCGTCCTTCCCCGCCCGGAGCCGGAGGCTGCGCCCGCTGCCTCTTCCCGCGGGGCCGGCGCCCGGCGGGGCGGGGCATCGAGGAGCGGCCGCCCGGCACCGCCGCTCCTGCTCCACCGCACGGGGCTGGGGGAGCTCCTGCGGCTCCTTCACCTGGGGGCTGTTTGGGGATGTTGGAGACCGAGCTGTGTTTTAGGGTGCTCACCGGTGCCTGGACAAAGCTGTGTTTCCAAGGGTGTTTTTCCATATGGGAGACTCGCGCCAGGCGCGCAGGGCTGCAGAGGAGGGGCGAAGGGGTGCTGGGCGTTCAGGTGTCTGCCAGGTTATAAATTCGTGCAAGCCCTTCTCCGAGGGGAAGTTAGTTGGTACCTGCAAGCTGGGCTGCCGGTAGGAGAGGGAAGCAGCAGGACCGCAGGTTACAGGCTTTAGCAAGGGAAGGCACGAGTGGGGAGAGCAGAGCTGCCCGGTGCTGCACAGCCGGTGTCCCGCAGCCTGTGCATCCCAGCGAGAGTTTGTGCTGAAATAAGGCACGGAGAGAAACCATGACTTTCCTCAGAAACTGGTCGTGCTGGTACTTGAGAAAGCAGGTCAGTGTGCAGCGCTTAAAAGTGGTCCAGTAGGCCACTTCGAGTTAACAGAGCCCTCTTAGTTAATTTCCATCACCAGGCATTTTTAGGCAGTGCCTGTAAATAGGATATTTGTATGTTTTAAACCTGCCGTCTCTCTGATGCTTTCCCTCCACGCACCCAAGCGAAGGCACAGGTGCTCTGTCTTGTGGTGCTGGTAGCACTGTGCTTGGGGAACAAACCTGGGCAGATCACGATCCAGTTTTGCCTTTGCCCCCCTCCATTGGAATGGCTGTTGGGGAATTGGCTGAACTGCCACCGATTTTGTTACAGGGAGGGCTATTTATGGCTTATAGCCAGTGTATGGAAGAGCTTGTTAGCAGGGTGGATTTTATTGGTTGTTCTGATATGGTCTATCACTGTAAACTCAAGATTGGCATTGGAGATGTTATTACAATTTTTTACAAACTTGTATTGACAGATTGAGGTCTGGGATCAGGATAGGGTCTGAATAGGATGATATAAGAACTGAATGGTGAAACCTTTTATGGATGGTTTGAACCTCAGCAGCCAAATTCCATCAAATTATGACTGAGCACTGAGGCCCTTGTGAGAAGTGCAGGGTCCAGTGTCCAGCAGGACTGTCAAGGGACAGCTTGCTATCCACAGCTTTGGATGTACTGATTGTGGGAGAAACAAAAGCCTTAATGCAACAGTCACATGAATTATTCTTTATGGAACAGGAAAGAAGTTACTTTGCCAGTTAGTGTAAGCAGCAGAAAGATGCTGAAATTATGCTTTGTTTAAAAACATATTTTTCATTAAAAATTTAAGATTTCCCATCAGTCTAACATGATGAACTTTCTCTAAATTGGCCTGCTGCCCTTGAAATGTGTTGTTCCAGGATTATGATTATCTCAAGCTGCATAGTTTTTCTTATTTTTAATATATAGTAGTTAAATTTCGAACCAGCCAACCTAGCTTTAATAGAACAAAGAGATAAACTTTCAGCTATTTTTCGGTTATTATTTCTACAGGCTATGTGGTTTTCAAACAGAAGTAATCTTGATTGGCAAAGCTGTTTTATTTTGTACGAAGACTTCAAGTGTTACTTTTCCCATGAAACACATGAGGGCAGCAAAGGACTTCTGAAATGTAGTTGCAAACCATGCAGCTTTCATTTTTAATTTAATTTAACCCTCAAACAAACAAGCAAAAAAATCCACTCCTATTTTGGGAAAATAGATGTATCTCAGATTGATTGGCATTAAAAATTCTGTATAATATAGGAAGAAGAAAAGATTTTTTTCTGCTGGATTTGCCCTCTGTGTACTACATAGATGTTTCAATTTATCTTGTTCAGGAGGAAAGATTGTAAGAAAAGTGAGTGTCTCCTCTGGTGACTGGCTCAGGGGGAACAAAGTGTAACAAACAGCCAAACCTAGGCTACTGACAGCCCAAGTGTTTAAGAAGGTTTATTTTTCAAGTGAGCTATCTACTGTTCCTAAAAACATTTTTGTTCCTGTGCTCAGATAACAAAATCCCATCAATGTAGACAGAGTTCAGTCTACAGGCATGCAGTTCCTGCTCTGCTTTGAATTACTCTACTGTAAGTTTAGCCATGCTTCATTAAGAGAAAAGAAAATGCACTTGTAAAATAATATCAGAATAAGGCCTATAAAAAGAATAGGGTATAGAGGTGCTTGGTGGGTATATTGTTTTGGGTTTTCTGTTTGGTTGAGTTTTTTTAAAAGGCTTTATTGATGCAATTCTTATTACTTCATTGACACAGGTAAGCCATATATTAGTTACACTAGTCATCACAGACAGATGATGAAAATATGTTTATGCTTCCCCCCCTAGAAACTCTGATTTAGAATTTTGTAATTGTAAATCAGTTTTAAAAATGTATTTTAATGAAAATTTACATATCTCTATCCCATTCTGGGTAGTCATTAGAAGTATTTGATGAGATGAAAAAATGCATCCTAAGGGAAGAAGCAATGATTAATATATATTTAGGAACCTCTAAACTCATTGTAAAATGTTTTCTTTCAATGAGGATATTCCTTTATTAAGAGAATTTGCTTCTCATCAGCTGCAAAACAGTTCTAAAATTTCTCATGACACAGCAGTGTTATTAATTGATGGGTTTCTATAGTATTGCAGGTTCAGATTGCGAGATCATGTTAATATTTACTAGTCAGGGTTTTTTTTTTTTTTTCCCTCCTCCTGTGATTTTTTGCTTAAGTGTTCGAAATAGTTAATTAAATCTAGTTGGACAGCCTAGTTTCAGTGTCCCCTGGCCTCTGTGTTTATAATCAGCATAGCAAAGAGGGCAAAATAAAAGAAATTACTTCTGAGTTGGAAACAGGTGTGCCAAGGGTGGATGTTGCTGCTCCTAAAGGTATTAATGAGATGTATTAATGGACCTTCAGGTACAAGAGATGCCTTTATAGCACTTTGGGAGGTATTTATTTAGCAGCAGTTTGGACTCCTGTTTTAGGCATATAAGATATATAACAAATAGAAAATAAATCAATTTGTGTTGTGTGATCTTCAGCCTCAAAGAGAAATTGTCTAAATCCAGCAGATGGAGCTAAGTGCTCTTTCTTAAAAATGCTCGTGAAGAAAAATTTTGTCCAATGATTTGCTTATTTTAAGACCTTGATGAGGTGTTGTTTGCTGATACAGTTGCACTGGTAGCCTTTATTAAATGTAAACAAAGCAAGTGAGAATTGCAATCTTGGGATGAAATCTATTCCTGTGAGGGCAAATGAGTGGTGTTGATGTAGCCAATGTTCAGAAGTTGTCTTTTCTGAGCACCAAGGTCAGCTTTTTAAAATTTGTGAGAAGCAAAGAAATTTGCACATGGGAGTACTTGGGTTTGCAGGAATAACCAAACTATGCCAGGGGCTACCTTAGGTAGATCGTGACAAACATCTGTGTTGACCATGAAGTCTTTCCTGGAAGAATGATCTTCCTTTGCAAATAATGAAATGACTGTAGGATCTTCTTCTCAAACCTGACTTGTCTATCTCAGCTGAATATCCTAAACACCAGTAGGTCTCTAGATCCTTTAAAAAGGTTTTTCTTCAATCTTGTCAGTAAGGGATGAATTACGAATGAAGAATTCATAATTTTGAATAATTCAAAATCAAACAATGAATCAAAAAATAAAAGTGCAGAAAGGACCAGCACCTCTCTGAGTGAGAATGAAGTAAGAAGTCTTGTTCAGTTTTAGGGATCTGAGAATTGGCTTTTCTATGAGAAATCTGATTTGCTGATACTCTGATTTTCTGTCTTCATTCTGTCTTCTGCCAGTCCCACTTGTGTCTACAAATTCACATTAAATACTCTCAGCTGAGAAAATTTCTCATATCCAGGTCATTCAAGTCTTATTTTCTTGATGACTTTTTGCTTGTTTTGGTCTTTTTAGTATTTAATTATCTCCAGGATGTGGGTTAAGTGGTCAGCTTTTCAGGAAGAATTTCAGGCAATATTTGATGTAGCTTGGCTTAAGAGCCCAAGTATTGGTAAACATTTTTTCACTCAAATTGTTCTGATCCCTTCCATCACACTGTTTGACCATGGGATGTGGACAAAGGGCTTATATGTAGAAGTAATGCTGTTCTACAGAGTCTACTTTGCAGATTTCTGTAAATGCTCCAGTTAATTTGTTTGTATATCCTTCATGAATTCATCATCAGTGACTTTGTTGGTAGAAGAATCCAGTAAGAGATTAAGAGGGCCTTCAAAATTCACCGTGAAGGAGAAACAAAATTAAAGAAAAAAGCACCATTTAGGAATCACGGTTTTTCTATCTATCCACATAGATTTTTGTGCCCTTTTTTGGAGGATCTTCTTGCTGACTTTCTCCATGAGTGATTATAATTCAAAACTGCTGTTGATTCATCCCAACCTTATATTCTTTCTGTTTCATTATTCTTTCTGTTTCATATGTAATACCTTCCACTTTTGTTTTACTGTGGAGCTTAAAAGAATGGATTTTACAGTCACATTGATGTGAATTAATTGTGACTTACTGCTATGATTAAATTATTATTGAAGTTATTATTTGTCCCTGTAGTGTTTTTTGTCCGTAGAACTCCAGTGCCCTTTGTGGGAAGGTCACCAATGTAAAACCAATGTCAAATTTGCACATTGGGCATGAGGTCTGTGTCCGTGACTAACCTGTTTTACATCAGTGGTTGAGTTATTTTTGTGTAAAGTTTTGTTGGAAGGTTAACTTGTTTTGCTGCTTTAGACTTTGGACTAAAAGGCTTTCATGCAAGAGGAGTGACAGTCCTACCTTCCCTGCTGCTGCTTGGGTGAAATGCACCTCCCAGTTGCCACTGTTTCCATACATGCTGCTAAAGAGAATAAATTTTTCTGAAGTCTTGCAGCTCTGACATGCTAGGAGGGTATTAAGCCCCAGCTGCCTGTTGAAAATGGGAGAATCAGTATGCAGGAAAATAGATTTAGCGGTATCGGACTATGCCCTTGTTTACCTCTTTTGTTACCATAGGAAGCACATAACCTGCCATGATTGTCATCTTCAGTCTGCATCTATGGTCAGTATAAGAATGTCATGTCATTATCCTGGTACTTTAATCACAGGATGGAGGAGATAGGAAGGAGCCACTGGAAGTCATCTTGTCAAATCTCACTTCTCAAGCAGGGTCCCCTAGACCATGTTTACTGGATTGTGTCTAGATGACTTTAAATATCTCCATGGAAAGAGACTCCATGACCTCTCCAAGCAATCTGTACCACTGCCTAGTCCTCTGCACAGTAAAGTTTTTCCTCATGTTCAGGTGAGTCTTCCTGTGCATCAGTTTCTGCCCATTGCCTCTTGTCCTATTGCTTGACACCACTGAGCAGAGCCTGGCTCTGTTCTTCTGTCACCCTCCCTTCAGATACTGACAGACATTGTGGAGGTCCCCTGTCAGTTGTCTCTTCTCAAGGCTGAGCATGCCCAGCTCCCTCTGCCTTTTCTCATAAGAAGAAACATTTTCATAGCCCTCCACTGGACCAGCTCCAGGAGCTCCATGCATCTCTTGTTCTGAGGAGCCCAGAACTGGACACAACACTCCAGATGTGGCCTTGCCAGGGCTGAGCAGAGGAGCAGAATCAGTTCCCTCATCCTGCTTGAATGCTATTCCTGATGCACCATCAGCCTTTCTGGCCACAAGGACCCTACTGGCTCATGGACAGCTTGTTGTCCACCAGGACCCCCAGGTCCTTCTCTGCTGAGTTGCTTTCCAGCAGGCCCAGCCTGTCCTGGAGCACGGGGTTGTTCCTCCCCAAACGCAGGACCCCGCATTTGCCTTCGTTAAATTTTGGACAGTTCCTCTTGTTCAGTTGCAAGAACTGATTCTTCTTTGTAGAAAGAAAAAAGTGCAGTAGGAGTGTGTCATATATACTTGCACTAATGTAGAAAGGAAGAATGCTTCAGGATTCATAAAGGTGTCCTTGGCTTAATGTAGTCATCTTATAAATTGGAATTTGAACGTATTTTGAAATTAGGGGAGCATAGGATAATTTATTATGCATATATAAAGCAACAGTCAAGAAAATTTTGGGCTTGTAGTTGTTTATACTTCATGTGAATTTTGGACCTAAATTGTTATTTTAACAATAAATGTTGACTTTTCATGTGAGCTGATGCTTTTTTATGACTAAACAAGAGTTTCGTTTCACTGTTATGTGGTCCTAGTGATAGTTTTAGATGGTGTAAACCAGAAGGAACTTTGTGTGAGTGTGTAATTGTAGTGATATGAAATTAATGTTATGGTAGGCACAACTGAGCCTTGTATATTTGTCTTAGTTACAGACTTTGAACTTGTATCTGCAGCTTGTCGGGGGAAGGGAGTAATCCTATTACAGCTTCTAAGTTTTCTTCTTACAAACAACTACAGTAGGCCTCCTGTGTAAGACCATACATGGCAGTGCACTTAGAGTTTCCCAGATGATTAAATTACGTTGTTTTGAAAAGATTAGATGATGTCAGGAACTGTTGAACAAAAAAAAAAAAAAAAAAAAAAAAAAAAGATTTCATTAATTAATCAAATATTTTTTCTATTTGGGTTGATTTAAAACCTAATGACAGCTTACTTCACCCTTCCTTGTTCAAAACTACAATGTAATATTGGCTTTTGCATTTATGTATTAGCTTTTGCATGCTGGTATTGACCATAAATATTCAGATATAGTACAATATATTATTCTATTTAGCTGTTTGTTAGTATAACATAATCTACTAATTTAAGTATGTACCATATACTTTATAGAAATAGTGGTGTGATGAATGTATTATATCATAGGCCTTAGCAAAAACACAAAATGTTTAAAATGCTTCTATGTGATAGGAAGGATGGTGGGAAACAATTATGTTGATTCTGACATCTGCTGACTGACCTCTCCAAGAGATAACAGTGACAAAAACAGAGCACCAGAGAAGAATTGTAGAAGAATTTGTTAACCCCTTATTGGAGGATGTGGAACAACAGGATGGAGACACAAGAAGAAATAAAACATATCTCACAGGATGTTGTGCAGAAAAGTTTGAGCGTAAAGAGAACAAACCAGAGCTCCTGAAACGTCAAAAACCCACAAGACTGTCTGAATAATGTATGAAGCACATGAATATGTATGTGCCTCAATAATGTAACAGTTTAAAGATTGCACTCTCTGACTTTACCTGGGAGATTTTTTGGCCAAAAGCCAAGGGCACCCCAGCTCTGGTTAATTTTTTTTGCATCCCTTATTAAACTTTAAAAAAAAAAAAAAAAAAATCCAAATTGCGAATCTTATTTTTCACACTCTGTTAGTAAAAGTTAATTGTGGTTTTAAAAGGGCAGTGCCAGGCTTTGGGTCTTAAGGTCTGTCTTGTTTTGCTTCATGAGGATACTGAGCTGTTCTTCTAATTTTCCCAGGAAACAGAAATTTTATATGTCGTATAAGGCAGATTTTTAATGATGGGGTTGGTTCTGCACCCCACAGTTTCTCATGTGTATCTGAGCACAAAGGATAACTGGAGAGGAAGTTTCTCTTGAAAATCCTGATCATGGCAAGTGTTACATGTTATATTTTTAAAAGAAAAACTTTCTTGTATCTCAGCTTTTCCTTGTAATATTGAGAGCTCATTCAAGCTGAAGCCCTTCATACCAGAGATCATTGAAAGCATTCTTTCACAAGGATACAAGAAATATGTTTCTGCTATTACAAAAAGCCCTTGACATTATAATTTTTCTCATATATTTTTTTAGATGTGTTTTATTAACCGGGCTAGCTACGTACAGAGCATCTACAGTGTGTTTGTTGTGACAGATCAGTATCCAAAGGCTATGGATACATAACATAGTAGAATTTGAGGAAAAGTAATCCATATTTAATATTACATAAAAAGGATTTAATATCTAATTTAACACCTACATTTAAGTTTCACTCAAAATTAACAACATTACAGTAATATTTTTAAACAACAGTTTTCAAATAGATTGAGATAATTGTTGAGGGAACATTTTGGCTGAAGAATTAAATATGTATATAGGAGATGTTAATGCTAAAACTGTATGAAAGCATTTTAGACTTTGAGCCTGTTAATCCCACTGAGATATCTGTGTTGAGTTACCAGCAACATGTCACTGGGTTTTAATACTGATGGCGAAATATTGTGCCAAACTATGTTTTTTTTGTCTTTGTGTGGTCATTTCTGGGGAATGTGAACATTATATTCATGGCCAGATTTGGATGTGTGACTGAGATTGGTATATGCTCTTGTTTCTCTAAGAGAAGCAATTATCTCTGCTGGTTGTTCATGGTGTGTTGCCAGTTGCTCTGAGTAGAACACTGTTCTTTATTGACAGGTTACCATGTATGTTTCTACTACCAGGCTACCTAGGGTTAACATCAGGGACGTTGCTTCTTTTGGTTGACCATGAATATACAATAAGGTTAATATTTTCTGTGCTCAGAATGTTTTTTTTTCTCATTTAATCATGCTTAAGTATTTTGAAATGACTGAGAACTTAGTGAAATTAAATAATGTATAATTTGAGCTGAGAAGAACTACAGATGTTTGGACTATGTTTTTAACTCAATGTACTCATTTCAATTAAGAAGAGAGGATATTTTTGGTTAACATCACCATTCATTTCCAGCCAAAATGAATACAAAGAGAGTATGAAGACCTACAAAATTATATTTCACATTTGTACACTGCAGAAGGAAATGAGCACTAATGAATGCTTAGGAGATTTTTATTATATACCTTTGTGGTCCAGTTTTGGGAAGAATATGCATTATTCCTGAGACATCATCCAGTTAAAGGACAGGCTGGCTGGTCCTACAGTTAAATAACTGAGATGTTATTTGCCTTAACAATTCATTGTAATTCAGAGGAAAGGAAATGCATACAATTAAAATGGACACTAAATGCTATGGCAAGAGGTTCTTACCTAAGCCCAGCTTCCAGAGCTTTCAGGAACTCATTTTCCCCAGCAGGCCTGCCATATTACAGTCTGCCCTTGCTAATTATATGGGCAGGCTGCCCTAAACAGTGCTGAGTTTGAATTGCCACAGAACTTTTTCTTTTTAAAGGGTATATTTCTTTGGAGCCTGCAACCACCCTGCGCTAGCTGCACCCTGTGAACTCATCTTTGCCATGCAGTAGGCAGCCTATGAAGCAGAGATAATGCGCTTATCAGGGAAGCAAGTGCTGGAAGTGCACTTTTCCTTAAGATTGGTCCTATAGCTGTGGGACAACTCTACCTAGATATCCTTTGTTTTTAATCTGAATAGACTTGGGTTAATTTTGCTCCTTTGTTTGAACTTTATTAAAGGGAATTTCATATTGCTCATTTTTCTGTTCTTTTGAGTGTGATCTGCATAGTTGAAGGTATCATCTGGGTCATGCAGCGGACAGGGAGCAGCACGGGTAGCCAGCTGGGCAGGGAGGCAGTACAGGAAAGCACCACCAGGCAATTGGCCAGAGTCATGATTTCCAGGTAGGCCTGAACTGGCTGTATTTTCAGTGCATTCCAGGAAAGGAAGTAAACCCTCTAGTGTGGGGTGACCCTACCCTTTTATAGCATTAAAAAATACATTCTTGTTGGAGTCAAATATATTGGAGAGAAAGAAACTTCTGCCTTCACAGTGAGCATATGTCCCCTTCAAGATTCCCAGTTATATCCTGCAGCAGCCAGGGCTGACTGCAAGCTTAGCAGCCACCTATGTCCCTAATGAGACCCTGATGCAGCCATCCCATACTCAAGAGGTATCAGGTGACATCCAGACAAAATAGAGATGGTAATTGTTTTATTTGGATGTTGGGACAAATGCCTGGTACTTTCTCATTTTCCTTTTGATAAAGGTGTTGACTGTTTTAAGGACCACAATGTTAAGTCTTGAGATAATGACATCTCATTTGAAAGCTGAGTATGCCGTGCACTGTCATTTCCTTGTTGATTAGAAGAATATCCGATCAGACCATATTGTTTTGATCACCCCTTTCTTCTAATCCTCTTGGAAAGTGAATGTTGTTTTCCAACCTCTTGCAATCAAAATGAGAAAAAAGAGAAAGACCAGCAGCTGCTCTGTCTGATATAACCCAAGCATAGTTCTCTCCTAAAGTGTAGATATAATGCTTGACTACAATTGCAAGAAGTGCTGCACCATGAAATCTTGATAGGTTGTGGGTAAGTTGCACACCACTTTGCATGCCTGGTTAGCCTTTCTTGAAATCATTAAAAAGCTCTTAAGTGGATTTTAGCCTGACTACTTTTTTTCTGGACTTATCCTGCTCTTCTTGAGTTACCAACTCTAGGGACTAGGAACAGAGTGTTATAACATATTAAAAATTGAAATAATTTTCTCCATGGCTTGCCAAGTGAAATATCTCTACA
The DNA here is from genome assembly GCA_030060385.1 of Muscicapa striata striata. Classification (NCBI taxonomy): domain Eukaryota; kingdom Metazoa; phylum Chordata; class Aves; order Passeriformes; family Muscicapidae; genus Muscicapa; species Muscicapa striata. The sequence goes on from JAREIS010000038.1 coordinate 309,707, forward strand.
AATGCACTTGGTTCATCAAAATATCAAACTCCAGGTTGTTGAAGTACTGCTTTTGGTAATTGTAGAGAAGATAAACTGGTTTGAATACAAGTTTAGCTCTTATATACTGATTAGTCATCAGAGATTACTCCAATTCTGACTTCACAACTTAGTCCTTGCCCACTTCCCTTTGATTTTTGTAACCACTCTGAAGACTGAAAATGTCAGGGCAGCAGCTGTGTCACTAACCAAAATGCAGCCCTAAACTGGATGCTCAGTGAGTTCTACTGAGCAGTCTTATGTTCTGTGAGTAGGAAAAAAATGTTGAAAATAAGTGGTCCCACTGCTTTGGGAAAGAATAATTGAAAAGGATGATTAATTTACGAATTCTGTTCACTTACATTTAAAATAAATTACTCTGGAGGCAATTAAGAATTTCTTCCTATGTAATAAGTTAAATTGATGAATTGTGATGGTCTAGAAATGGCTTAGATTTATTTTGGGCAAGTACAGTCTATCAAATTAAAAGTTATTAATACATTTTGTAGCAGTCTCTCAATAAACAAAGATGCTTCACTGGTACTGATTGTATAAATGCTGTTTGTAAGTGATTTATCTTCACCTTTGTCTTTGAGGTCTTTGTCCAAGACTTAAGTTCAACTTTTACCTGATATTATTTCAGGAAGACAATCAATTAATGCATGTGACTCAATGTGTTATGGACAAAAGACATTCATTTGCTGAATAGTTTTAACCTGAATAAAAGCTACTTAAAGAACCGTATCTAGTATTTAAGTTACCACCTTTGAAAATACTGTAAGAAGTTTTATTTTTCTGCATTGCAGGTACTTAGCAATAGTCAGGAATTTAAAGCACAAGTTTCCTTGTGTTGAAGAGTTTTTTTTTTTTCCAATTTGTCCTTTAATGATGTAAAGCCTGTGGAAAACCTCTTATCACCTCTTTCTAGTCCTAAGGCCTCTTGTATCTTTTCTAAACACAAAATCCAACTACTGGTTTACTGGAGTTAGTTTACTATAATTAACTATGAACCCAGAAGGATCAAAAGTAGGATTCTACAAAAACACTTGGACATTATATTTCGTGAACTCTCAGCTAATTCTCATTAACCTGTAGCTAAAGAAAAACTGAGATGCCCCAACTAATGGCACAGTATTTGGGGTATTGTGGAGACATTTGGATATATTCCTGCTGTGAGCAAGGAGAGGACTCCTCCAGGAAAGCCAGAGACAGAGGAGAGGGCATGGTGGAGATGCTGTCATTCCTCCTTCAGCCTGATCCATGCCAGGTTATACTGGCTTCATGATATTCCATTCCCAATCTAAAAGTTAAACTAATTACAGAGAAATTTATGATTATGATGGCAATAATAATGTATTAATAGAAGAAAGGTATATATGTTTGTAATTAACACAGTGCAGTCTTAAAAAATGATAATTTTTAAATTAGTATTTTGCAATTATTTTCACAGTTATTTATAAAATAAAGTATTTTAGTTAAATATTATTCAGAGTGTATTTCAAGAGATGACAGGTTTTTTTCCCAAGAGATTCTGGGTGGTGGTGGTAAAGATCTACATTTTCCAAGTTGCATTTACCAAGACAAGGAGGGTTATACTCAATCTTTACTGAGTACCCATTATTTCAATAGCAGAAGAACTACTTGATGTAAAAGTATTTACAAGGGTGCGTGGCTTTTTGTTGTATCATATGTAGGGTAGAGGTGGTGTTTGAAATAGTTCTCTTTGCAGCTGTTTTGACAGAGAATCAATTGCACTCAAACATAATTTAGTATCAGGGAAAAGTGGTAATTTATATAGTATCTAAATCTTATTTTCCACTACTTTTTCTTCAATCATAATCTGCTGCACTGTGTAAGGATATAGCCATTTAAAGGGAAGTGTAGCCATTTCACAGTGTAGCTGTGAAAACATCAACAAAAAGGTTTTGTTATTCTTGTGCTGTTACACTCCAGCTTTCCTGAAAACACAGCTGCCTAACTAGAAAGCCAAAGCAGTATGGGCTTCTGTGCCTTATTTTTAGTCTAAACCAACCTTCTTTCAGTTTATAGCCATTCTCCCTCGTCTTGCTATCCCTACATATCCTTGTAAAAAGTCCCTCTCCAACTTTCTTGTAGGCTCCTTTTACATACTGGAAATGTCTTTGTTTTAAAAGCTTTGCTTGGTCAATCAAAAAAAAACAAACAAAAAGCAACAAAAAAATCCTGAAACACATAACCCCCCAAGTTTTGTTTTTTATTTTATTCTGATCCTGTGCCATTAGCTTTCCTCCCCTTGATGCTTCAAAAGTTGGTTTCATCCACTTTCTGTGATCATCAAGTGAGCTTTGTGACAGTGTTTCTTCTGTTGTGTCATGCTTCATACCTCAGATTTTACTAAAATTGACTTGTTATTTTCAATCCTATATATGTCTATATTATACCTGTTTCAAGAAGAAAAATCTTGAGAGTGTCAACTCAAATTTTCATCTACCATTTCCTCCCTGTGAAATAGGTATAGATTTCAAAGAGAATGGTGTACCTACAAAGATGTACAGACTAAGAATGTCTAGAAGGTACCATTTCTAGTTGCACTTCCTTGTGCAGGTAAGCATGGTTACCTCAAATATTCATCCAACTCTGTGTCTTCTTAGTATGCTGTGTCCCAAAACCTATCAGCTGTGACTTCTGCTCTTTATTCCCTGAGGCCCCTGATGATGAACAGAATTCTGTGTGCGTTAGGCCTCCTGGCTACCCAGGCTGTAGCATTACATCTCACATGCTGCTTTGTTATCCCTTTCTGTATTCCTGTTTCACTCAGTCTTGTTCTAATGAGGGTGTCAATAAGGTTCCTGAGTCTACACCTGCCTCCATAAGGGCAAGTCTCAGGCTGGCAGTACTACAGTGTCTGGAAAACAAAAAAAAAAAAGAAAAAAAAGGAAAAAGTTTTACATTATCTTTACAGTGCTGCAGTTCTTAAAATGGATTCCTTTCATTATGTCAGCATCATAGTGATGAGTGCCTTAACCACTGCCATAACCTCATTAACTTTTCTTGCTGTTGGTATGGAAATATATATTTACATTGTTCTGAAAGAGACAAGCAAGTTAACAAAAGGTGAAAATAGAAAGAAAACTTTGGAGGCTATTAGTATTTTACCTCTTTTAGAATCCTGTTAGCTCAAGCAACTATTGAAAGAGGAGCAGTTGACATGAGGTAGGTGTTACATAATTTATAAAATAGTTTGTCTGATCATTAAAGTTATAGGTGAGGAAATGCCTTGAAGCTGTGAAAGGGTAAGTTTAGATTGGCTATTAGGAAAAAGTTTTTCACTGAAGGAGTGGTCATACACTAGAGCAAGATCTTCCAGGTAGTGATCATGGTCCCAAGTCTGTTGGTGTTAGTGTTGCTCTTAGATATAAGGTTTAACTTCTGGGTTATCCTGTGTGGATTCAGGAGTTAGACTTGATGATCCTTGGGAGTCCCATTCAACTCAGGATATTCTATAGTTCTACGTGTGCACATTGTTGAATTTCCTTCTGGATCTCTTGTCTTCTCAAATTCTATTATCACCAATCTGTAATACATTTCAAACTCTTCAATTCAGGGGTTTTCTGCTATCCTATTTGTGACTCTGTGACATATTAGAGTTAATGCACAACTTTTATTTACTCATACACTTGTATATAAGATGGAAAGAAAGAGAGTAATATTTTTTTTCCTTTTTAAATGCATTAGTAGAAGAGGAGGTAAGAAGTAGCAGTTAGCACTACGTGACCATTCTGCTATCTTTTGATAGCTGTTGTGTCCATATGTCACGGTGTGACTGGGGTTGCCAATTTTAATATATTTAATTTCCTTTGGGGATCGAGTTTAGGAGTAAAGACAAAGCAGTCTTTTCCATGTGCCCCAACACACCATACTTGTCACAATTACTCCTCAGTGCTGCCTTAGGATTATTTTACTTCAAGGAAGCTCAACTATGGTCTCAAAAAGTTGTGTTTTAGCAGTAAAAATCAGTTTGAGGTGTAATGGCTGCAATGAATAGAGATCAACATCTTGGCAATATCTCTGAGGGATGCTTGACAGGTTTCACTCTTTGCTAAAGTGGGAAACATATCTTGCTAAAATGGCAGCATTTTTTACTCCCATTGTTTACTGATGTGTAGGAGCACAGGCTATAAAGGAGAAAAGAATTGGGCATTCAGTTTTGATACTGGGCTGGTAAGATCATTCTGCTCCTGGTAAGCTACACCAGGAAATTACAATATTAAATGCTTTGCAGCTTACATTTATTTTTCCAAAGCAAAATTTTCAGTTTATGATATTATATATCATTCTAACTTCTGCTTACAGATACATTGATCTTTATATTGAGGTAAACAGTGCGAAGAAAATGAGACTGAGATTTGGTGTCTGGTCATAATGAAGTACTACTTCCAACCCCCTCCTCCACAGGATTAATTACATATTTTAGTGGTCAGACACCCAGTGGCATGACAGAGATTTTTTTTCTGAGTCAAATTAAGATTAAGAAATACTAATTTCTGTACATCACATATCAAAGGACTAGGACAATGAAGAGGAAGTAAATGATAGTGTGTTCACAAACAAAAGTCCCAAATGCTTGTTTTGTGGCTGTAAAGTGATGTTATGAAGACACTCAGGCTGGTGTAATCTTACAGCATTTGAGAGATGACTCATAGAAGCCTTTTCCTAGCTCCATACCAATGTGAACAGAATCCAGGATTTATGAGGTGATACACAGTAACTTTGCTTTCTGCCAGCACTGTCTTGGCCTTGGTAACATCCAAGTTCTTTCTTGGCTAATGAAAAGGTTTGGTTTGGTTTGCCTTTTGTGCTTACATGCTATGCTAGAGTAGAGCAATAAACAGAGCTTGCCTGGTTTGCTGTGAAGAGTTATGGTAGTGTGAAGTGCTCAAGTATGAGACTGTAGCCCAGATGCTCTTAAAAACATAAGCAGTGAGGGTGAGTTTACTATCTACAGGAATCAAATTACAACAGACTAGTCTGGAGACTTGGAACTGCAGAAAATAATTTAGAGGTGTCCCTGTAGACAAGCTGAACATGTGAAAGTGATGTATTCTCTCAATAAAGAAGGCCAACTGCATACTAGGCTAAAAGTAAGGGCATGGCGAGCTGGTGGAGGGAAGTGATTATTTCTCTCTGTTTGGTGCTTATGAGACTACATCTGAAATACTGTGTTCAGCTCTGGGCTCCCCAGTACAAGAAATATATAGATATACTGGAGTGAGTCCAGAGAAAGGCCACTGGGATGCTAGAACAAATTATGTACAAGGAGAGGCTGAGAGACCTGTTTAGCCTGATGAAGGAAAGATGCTGTTGCTGTCCTAAAGTGTCTGGTGGGTAGTTAGTGGGAAGATGAAGACAAACTCTTCTGGTAGGTGCACAATGGCAGGAGACATCAGAGAGAAGTTGCAATGAGGTAAATCCAATCAAATAGCAGACAAACTGTTTTACATTGAGGATGGTCAGATGTTAAATCTGAGAGTGATTGTATAATCTCTGCCTTCAAAGATATTTAGAACTTGAGCAGAGAATCTCAGCTTGGCAAATTTGATCTCATGAGAGCTTTTCAATCTGTATTATTCTGATTCTTATTTTGTAGTCTGACAGAAATGGTAGAAAATTTTACTCATAGATATTATCCAACAAAAGGTTTGCCTTGAGGGGATATTTCAAAGCAACCTGAGGTACTGATTGTGGAAGCTCATTCCTGTCTTAGTTGAATGTAGTCTTTATTTATCAGAGTGCACTAGAGTGAAAAAAATGTTCAGTCAGTGTTTGAGCCAACAGCTCTGTTTCTCTCCAGATAGCTGAGAAAGAAAATGGCTTTCTAACAATGGATATATTAGAAAGGTCTGTTGTATATCTCAATGTGTGTTTTCAAACTTCTTCAGCTTTCACCAGAAACTAAGTGGGTTCACTTGCCCTTGTGTTGAAGTTGACGTTTTATGCTAGAGTATGACAGAGCGATTGGACTTTATTGGTATGTTTTGCCCTAAAATTTATGATAGTCTCTTCCATTAAACAGATGTTCTATTTGATAGTGGTTTGGTTGGGGTTTTTTGGGGGAGAGGGGGAGGGGTTTAGGTAATACGGTATTAGGAGCACTTAAAGTGTAGAGTTCTTTAACCCTTTTCTCAATACATGGACTAAAATATAGGGCTTGAATTGGAAAATGTGGGTTATTTGTCCTTTTCAGACTGGCAAGGATAGAAGAAAATTAGGCACCAAGAGGTGCATAAAACACATAGGCTGATAGTGAAAACTGTCATGTAAATTGACACTGTGTTTGAGCCCATCTGGAGCTTCTCCTCTTGACTGCTGCTGCTTCTCAAAGGAAAGGAAAACTTTTGTGCTGGTGCCACTTTTGGTGAAGAACCCCATCTAAGTGAAAAATACCCAGGTCCTATCTTAAAGTAATGAATTTCTTGCATACAAAGTCAATGTCGTATTTTTTAATGTTCATCTGAATAATAATTATTGTAATTTTGACAGTAACAGGTTTATTTAAATTGTTGTTTAAGGCTACAGATATTAAATAACATGAATAGTTTATTTTTTACATCGGTAAAAATCAGGGCATGGATTTTTTTACCTAGTTATTTGCTTACATATTTTCTGAGGAGAGTCAAAAGTAGAGGTATTTATGATAGAGATGCAAGTCATGTCCACATCATTTGTACATGGGACATCCAATAAAAATGAGGAAAACTAAATATGAAAAGGGGCAAAATTCATTAACTTACTTCAGCAAAATAATTAAACCTGTATTAGTGAGGAGGTTATCATTGTATGATCTGAAGTAAAGAAAAACTTTTCTTGTAACCAAGATGATACTTTATTTTGCTTGTCCTTGTTTGTTTTCACAGAAAAAAGAAGGTAATTTTGATTAAAGGGGAACTTTTCAATTTTAGCTGTTTGGAGAGCTTTAGAGTTGTTATATATGAAGTGTGTGTTTTTCTAGTGATTCCACCCTTCTGCTCTATTTGTTTGTTTCCTTGCATGGTTTCATTAAGAGCCTGTTTTGTACTTGGGTGCTGCCTCTGTGCCCAGTTATGTGTCTGTAGCTAAGAGATAACCCCTGCTTTAACAAGGGATGGCAAAAGAATTGTTTATACACATCTTGCTTTTATTTTAGAAATTTCTACGATATTTGTCAAACACATGTAGGAAGCTTTAGATCACAGCTTCACAGTCTTAGGCTGAGTTTTGTCACTCTTCATTTATCTAAATTATTTTTTCTCAGTTGTTAATAATTCAGTGAAATTCTAAATGTTTCATAATGTATAAAGGACAATACACCTCAGAGGTATTCATACTATCTGCACTTGATCATTTTCATCAGCTATCTTAATCAGCTATTGGGCATGATGACTTCACAATGTTGCCTTTAAGTAGCTGAGAGTAGGAGCTATCAATGTTTCATGGTTGTTAGAGATATTTATCTGGTTTTTGCAGATTCTAAATTGTATCTTCATCCATGCCCTTTAAACTGCAATGAGTATGTTAGATTAAAAGGAAATGTCACAATCTGTCTTCTTTATTCAGAATTTCCAAATGTGAGAAGAAACACAGGGGGTGTAATAGTTTTAGGAAAAGATATATTAGTCAATTGTTGTTTTGGTTTTTTTTTTTTCTTTTTAACCTCCATCTGTTATTTTGAAAAAATCTATTCAAATCAATGAAATATTAGATATAATCGCAAATGAAATTACCTGAAGACAATTCAGAATGTGAAATGCATGTTTATAAAACGCACTAACTAAACATTGACAACTTATATTGATTTTGATGTAAGAAGTGAAAAACAGCAAGGCTGAAAATGGTCTAAGTTCCTTAATGGTGGCACAGTCTCAGAGCTCTTTGAGCCCAGGTAGAATGGGTTTACTAGCCAGTAGCTAAGCAGCCAACCAGCAACTCACCCCACAGTGGGACAGGGGAGAGAATTAGAAGAGTAAAGGCTGGCAGCCCCTGGGCTGAGATGAAGTGGTAATGCTGCTGCATGTGCAAGCAGAACAGTAAATCAGAAATATATTCACTATTTGGTTTTGTTGGGCCAATGTCCATCCCATTCCTGAAAAGCAAGGCCTCAGCACGTATAATTGCTGGTTGGGAAAATGAAATCTATAACCAAAACCCCTCCTCCTCCTTTCCCTGAGCTTTTATTGCAGAGCATAATGGCATATTGTAGGAAATGTCCCTTTGGTCAGTTTGGGTCCACTGTCCCAACTGTGTCCCTTTCCAAACTAATGGCACACCTCTGGCCTACTCCCTGAGGTGGGCAGAGCAGTGAAAAGAAAACTGTGATGCTGTGAAAGTGGTGTGTTAATATCACCGTTTAATCACAAGTCCAAAATGTACTGTGATATGGGCTGTACAGGATTAACTCCATCCCAGCCAGACTCAGTATACCAGGGAAGGCAACATTTATTCAGAGGAATAGTTTGCTTTCTCTCTCCCTGCAATAAAGTTATTAGTAAAAAAATAGCAACATATATAGCTTATAAATATTATCTCCCTGAAAGTCTGCTGCTTTTTTGCTCAATATATTTTAGACAAAAATAAGGGAATTGTACGAACTTATATGTACTTATTGAAAAATAATAAATTGATGTATTATCTTGAGCTTTGAGACTGTGCCTCAATTAAGGAACTTAGACCATTTTCAGCCTTGCTGTTTTTCACTTCTTACATTAAAATCAATATTAGTAGTCAATGTTTAATTAGTGTATTTTACAAACATACATTTCACATTCTGAATTGTCTTCAGGTAATTTCATTTGCGATTATATCTAACATTACATTGATTTGTATAGAATTTTTCAAAATAACAGATGGAGGTTAAAAAAAAAAAAAAAAAAACCAAAAACTGATTAATAAATGTTTTCCTAAAACTAACCCACTGAGGAATTTCTGGCTTTCTGTTAGCACTAGCAGCAAAGGAGAAAGGAGAAAATAATAGATCAAATGCTGTGCTTTTGTGCATAAAGTTTTATTTTTATTTGGACATACACTTTGAAGTAGAATGAATTTAGCTTGGTTTGTACGAGCAGAAAAGGTCAAGGATGTATGACTTAGGGTGTTTTCTGAGCTAACTGCACTTAAGTTCTGGCAGGAGGTTGCCATACATGACTTCTGTTGATGCACAGTCATTTCTCATGCTTGTGGATATTTCATGCTCTCAAAAATGAGGCTAAGTCAGATGGTTTTAGAAAGACCTGGGAAAAAAGTTGTTGTCTTGGTGATGCAATGGCCATAATGCTGAGAATAGACTCTCAGACTGTTCTTAGTGCCTCTCAGTTCCCAGAAACACATTTTCCCATATCACTAAACCATTGTGTGGTTTCAGCAGTGAGTTTTGCCTGATTTTGTAGAATCAGGTATAGAAATCAAGTAGAGTCTACATCTGGTGCAATATTGTTGACTTCAGTAATAATTTCTCTCCTGGTTTTTATTATTTGCTGAATTTATCTCTGCTAAAGTTTTCTGTCTCTGTGAAAAAAATGTAATTTAAGACAATCCTGCCTCTGTCCAAACTGTTGCATGTAAACCAGCTTACAAGAAACCAAAAGCAATTAAAATGTCTTATTGTGCTAGTAACAGTCCTTGTTGGGTTACAACAAAACTATGCAGTGTTTGTCCAACATCAGTGTGCTAACTTTGTAGTAGTAGCACAACTGATTCCCTGAGATGATGAGGAAAACCAATACTACAGCTATGCAAATTTTGGAACATAAAGGACATGTTTCAGGTGGCCATGCATAACTGAGCCTTTGGTATTTGGGCAAGAAGTTGATTTGCACACACACTTGAATATATTTTGCACCTTATTTGATCACTAGCTAATCAGTGCATAGAGATGGCATTCAGATTTCTGATATGAATACACAAATAGTACCTTGTGAATTCAATCAAGGGCTGTGAAGCTGCAGCTGGGGACCTCTACTCAGTTGGAGTTAAAAATTATTAATATATCTCCTATGATTATGAAAGAGAAGGAAACAGGGGTTTTTTAATTAGTAATTTGAAAGGACTTGCTGATTTATTCATGTGTGGAAGATAGCTGAGAAACTAAAACTCAACTGTGGACTGACTCCAACTCTATTCCCAATTTTTATTTTTAAAATTTATCTGGAAGAGTGCTATAAGTCTTATTACTTACTGAGAAGCAAGTGGATGGAATGAGTACTTTCAGTACTTTCAGAGTACTTTCAAAGATTTCCCATTTCTGTCTTTTGCCTTCCTTGGGAAAAGGAAGAATTTCTGTGGATGCTATGTGGAGCTGCCCACATGGGCTTGCATACTACAGAGAAGATCACTGAGATTATAACACTGTAATTGATTTTTGCTTCTGAATTACTGTAAGTTTTGTTAGCAGTTAAAGAGTCTATATGGATGAGTCTGAAATCTGAAGATTCCACTTGCTGTTTTCCTGTCTTTCTCCTGATTTTTAATTCTATGTTAATAGTTGTACTGGTAAATTGCAACTGCAAGATATTCCCATGCACAGCATAGGAGTTGGTATTAGATGGTCTTTAAAGTCTTTCCAACTTAAGACATTTTGTGATCAATTAGAACATCAAGCAACCTTTATATGATCTGAAGATGTTTATATTATCTTGTAAAACATTGTATTTTAGTTTGTATTTCAACAGCTTTTGAGAGATACATTACCCTGCTTTACTTATCAGTTATGCAAGTAGCATTTTTTTAAAAAGTTGGTAAATGGTGAGCTTAAATACACTGTGACTTACAGGGCTTTTTTTTTTTTTCTTTCAATCTTGTTGTTCAGTGGTCCATAGCCATTTCAGCCTTGGAAGTTATTTTTGTCCATGAATGTTGTCAGCTATAAAACTCAAGCTATTGACCTATCAGCAGACTTCTCCCTGAAAAGAATTAAACTACAGAACCCTGTTCTTTTAAGGAACTTGACTTCTAACTGGCTTGACCTTCGATTGACTCCCCAGCCTGCTTTGCACTGAACTGAAATTTCTGTGATGGTAACATCATTAAGAATGCAATTTCCTTTCCCTCTGAAATATTAGCTACATTGGCAAAAACCTTTGTACAAGCGTTTTCATATGTGCAAAAAGCTGCTGTTTGAGGGAAAACACTGGTGTTGCTTCTTGCAATAGGGTGTTCATTAGATATCATGCAGTGATAAAATAACATGGTCTGCATTAAGTGCATCTACTGGCCTTTTATGACTAGAAAGGTTTTTATGCAGCATTCTAATCCTGGCCAGTATTTTAATACTTGTGTATTTTACTGAAAGATACAATTGATACGCAAGTTGTATTTTTGTTATCTTTTATGTTGCAAACCAAGCTGCTGCTGATTTTTAACTGGAACTATTGTGTAGCTGTTTCATTACTATTACTATTACTATTACTATTACTATTACTATTACTATTACTATTACTATTACTATTTAGCAGCAGCTTACAACAAGATTATTTTTAATGTAAAAATTATAAGATAAATGGATTTTATGTTTTGTTATTTAATTTACATTCCTATTAAATGGAGTAATCAAGTAGACTAAGGCACCTTCTTAAAATAATGAGATTTGCTTTTATCAGAGTAGACATTTGTTTTAAATGAATCATTAATCTTGTAGTTAAAGCACTGATTAAGAATGTTCTCTGATTTGCATTCCTTTGTCTAAATTTGATTTAGGACAGAGGCTATTATAAAAGAGATTGATAAACCTGTTTTTTATAAAATAATATCTCTGGTATCTTGTATATCCTTTGCTATTCATCATCTGTGCTCTGTTTAACTTATTGAACCTAACCTTTCAAGCTCTGAGATAAATTGATTTAATATTTTCCTTTTCAATAACTCAAGAACTATGGGACTAGTCAAATTAATTTGAAATATTTACATCTTCAGAGGCATCTGTGAGTGCTCAGACCTCTTACTTCTGGGGCTCTACACAGCTCTACACAGCCTAGGGAAGGGCAGACACACTCTGCAGTGCCTGGGTAGAGAGGGTACTGGATGTGCTCAGAGCTGTGCCCTTTGGGTTGGGTTTTGCATGTGAGCTTGCTGCTGCCTTACAGCACAGCAGTGCAAGGACCTGTTTTTCCACAGCTGAGGAGCAGAAGGCTTGAGGTTCAGAGGTGTGAAACTTAAAAGCAGTGGAATCACTGTAAAAAATGAAATCTAGAAATAGAAATAGTTACAGAAAACTGTTAGATTATATTTTAAAAAATACTCAGATATTAGCAGAAATATTTATGCTCTGCTGTTTGAAATCCTTTTTATCATTCAAGTTTAAGCATGTGGGGAGTTATTAAAGAAGTGCAGTGAGTCACAGCTGCAGCAAAACAAGCTTCATATGAGTGTCCTGTAGTGGGCTGTGACTGGTCACTGTTTCTACTCTGTCCACTTCTCATCTTTCTTTAATTGTGGGTAGGGTACTGTTTGCATTTTCAGGGTCAAGTCTTTTGTTTCTATGCGAAAGTGCATGACTTTCCATGTTTGCTCTTTTTCTTTCTCGCTTGTTTGCTTACATTGTATTTTGCTCTTTGCTTGAAGAAAATATAAAGTGTAATAATACTCTATTCTCTTAATTCACAGGACAGGAACCTACCAGAAGTTTGCAATTGATCTTCCTTCCCCTCTCTCCACTTGCACAGACACGTTACAGAACTGAAGCTTCTGCTTTCATAAGTTTTAGAAAAAATTGACTTCTCTTACCCAAAGTTAAAGACTCTGAATATAAAAAATGGTTCCTTTATGAAATCTCACAAAGATGCTGCAGGGAAAGTAAGAAGATTTTAATGTGACTATAAACATAACTAATTTCTCTGTTGCTGAGCAGCTTACAAGTAAGAAATATGTATTTTATCTCTCAAGCTGTTATCAGCTAAAAAGGAAAAAAAATCTTTGTGATAACATTTCAGATGCTAATTGTATTTCAGAAGCATATCTCTTAAACAGAATTCTTGAGTAAGAGTCCTAAGAGCAACATTTTGATTTAAACATTCAAATGTAAACTAGCAGTTCATACATGATGATGAAGTAAATGATGAAGTTTTTTTGTTATTACTCTCTTTGTTTTGTGACTTTTTGAAACTCTGCCTTAAAGTCAGGTTAGAAAAGGGTTGTACATAGCCAGTCATAGGTTCCTGGAATTCAATGTTTACAGGCCAAGTTACTAACATCACTTTGTAAAAGATTCTGATAAAAATAATGTACCACTCTGATGCTCCAGACCGAAGGAGGATATGGAAGTGATGTTTGTGATCTCCTTTGATCTCCTTCGTGCAAAGCTGTGAACAGCAGTGCATTATAAATCAAGAACTTGTAGTTGGTGGTGCTCCATCTTCTCTCTTTCGTGAACACAAAGACCACTTAACAATGACTGCAGATATTCCATGCAAGAATTTAGAGCTGTAGGTTGGGTTTTCTTTCTTTGGGTATGCCTGACACAGGTCTCAATTGTCTCTTTTGTTAAGTTGCATTGGTCTTTCAAAGATACAAACACCACAGGTCTGTTTTAGTTCTGTGGGTGTGTGCTAGTGTCTCAGTTTGAAAGAAAGGTATCTGCTAAGGAAGGCAGGAGCCTCTCCTGAAATGGAAAATGTAAACCCCTTCTCTCAAAATTATTAAAATTTTGAAATTAAGGGACTCTCAGGCAAGGATATGGAAATAGGAATAACAGTTCTTTACCAGGAAAATTAAGCTTAAAATGCAGTAATACAAAAAAAACCCACCAAACCTCTGACAGAGTCAGAATGCAACCTGACATCCAGTCAGTCAGGGTGTTGGTAGCAGTGTGATTAAATGGTGGCTCCAGTCCTCCTGGAGTGACAAATGTGGTTCTGTTGAAACAATTATCCAGGAGAAGGGTGCAGATTTCTTCTGAAGGTCCAGTGAAGATATAGAAAGATCTGGTCTTCTTCTGGGAATCCAGTGGAAAAAGGCTGCTCTGCTGTTCCAAATCTCAGATTTTATCTAGGTAGGAAATGCTTGGCTCCTCTCCCTGGATAGAGCATCTCACAATGGGATGATGTAATTTTATCAGTCATGCAGTGGGACTCAGTGGCCCATTAACTGAAGATACCTCCCTAGAGGAAGGATGGTTTGTGGAAAAGACAAAGAACACTGCTCCATCTGGTTTCAATAGATGGTGATACAATACATACTTCTGGTTACATCCTGCATTGCAAACCAAGAGAGGTAGGCTGGGCTGTGTTATGTAACCAAGTAACAAGATCCCAAAAGCAGAAGAAATATGTTTTCAAGTCAAGTAGTCAATGTGTATTTCTAAACTAATTTAATACTTCTTTTTAAGACTAGACTATTTTGTGAAAAAGCTGATGCTATTAAAATTGGATGATAATTTTTATCTAATTATCTTTCAGAGCCATAGGAAACTTGCAGGAGAACTAGGGCTCACCTTCCTTAGGGATGCCTTTCCTTGGGATTCTTCCCTCATGGTAGCTGTGTCTGGGCTCCTTGACTGAAACCATACACTGAACTAGGACATTTGTGTACCTTGGCTGTAGCTGAGATTTTGACTTGTAAACAGACTGCTGGTTACGATTGAATTTGGTTGTTAAGTAATGTTTTTTGCTTATTGTTGTGTTATCTTGCTTTTGCTGGCTCACCCAGTGTTACAGTCAAAGCTCAGAATTGAATACCTTTTGTTTGGTCAGTGAGATTTTTTTTTTAACTCTTGGTTTCATGTCAGGTAATGATCATTGCTGGTGCTTGAGTATCTTGTGTGGAAAGTCTTGATCTAGCACCATTAAATGGAGATAGAAGCTGTGTGATTTATCTGTGAATCTAAGAACACCCTGGGAAATGCAAAAGTGCAAAGGAATAGGTTGGTCATTCTCTGCATCCGATTGCAGAGGGCTGCCGTAGGACGTGTGATGATTAGCTATGTCAGGGCACACAGTGACAATTCCTCAGAATTCTTACTTGTGTCAATGTGCTGTTTATCCACTGCTTATGTGACAGCTCCTGCCCTCATGGCAGAGTGTTTGGTCTCTAGCCAGAAACTTGTCCTTTTAACTTAGTCTTAGATTTCAGTTTACAGCCTGCTCATCTTCAAAGATGGCAGTAAATTCTCTGGGTGGAGTGCAGAAATTGTGTTCTGGAGGTCCAACTTCCATCTAATACCTCCCTAGCCTTAAGCCACTTAAACTTACTCTGGCACAGAGCTTCATGCCAATGCAACATGCAATCTTCACAAATTATTGGTTTATTATTGCTGTGCTGAAACAATTTATCTGCTTAAAGGAAAAAAAAAAAAAAAAAAGCAACAAATAGTATGAGCCATTTTTAAATGGCAAGAAAAATGGTTTAAAAATATGAGGACTTGTACTTTTTTGTATGTACTACTTTTCTGTGGTCTCTTCTGTACGTTCACTGGGAATTATTTCTGCCCACAGCTGTTTTGTAATATAGAAACAAATCTTTCTGTAACAGTATCTTCCTTCATACTTTCCTGTAAAATAGTTATGAGCAGTATTTTTGTATTTTCCTACATAAGCTAGATATGATTATGATGCATTGTGGATATCTTCTAAGAGTGAGCTTTAGCAAAATACAGTTGTATTTCAGATCTCAGGCAAGATAAAGTTGGAAGCAGTGGTGGAAGCTTTTAAGATGTTACAATGGGCATCTCAGATCTGGAAAAGTGTTTGAAGGAAAAGGGACTAAACTCAGGAAAAAAGCAGGCAACTGATACTAGTGGGCGTAATTCTTCATTGGGAAGGGAGAAAAGAAACTGGGGTAGCACAGGGGGGAGACAAGTTGAGATCTGAGACAAGTTGAGATCTGAGACTTCAGGGCATTTGTGCCACTAAGCATGACTGTCTCAGTGCCTGTGAATAACATTCTGCTTTTTGGAGGAAGGGGTGGGAGATTGTTGGTTTAGAAATAAATTCTGGCAACAGTTCTTTGCAGAATAATACGTGAGGAAGGGACCAATCATGGGATGAAAAGACTAGCAATCTAGACCATTGGTTTTTGATCCATAAAAGAAAAGTTCCTAGGCCAACCATGAAGAATGTAGGGTGACAAATGCCTTCCTGAGGATATAAGAACCAGAAATACCTGCAAAGCTTCTAATGTCTAGATTTTAACTGTATGGAAAAGAGAAGGTCTCCTGCAGGACCTGTGGAGATAGCATTATTCTGATGAATAATTACTGCTGTAGTGGTCTCAATTGGAGTTTCATATGCTTCTACAGTCCTATCAAAAACTATATTTTCAGATTGCTTGCCTTGTTTTTCTAAGTAAAAGTAAAAAAAATCTGCTTTGACTGAAAAAACCTCAGAAATTTATTCTAAAATGTGGGAGATATTCCCATTTCTTGGGAAATAAGATTAAAGAGAAAAAAAGATTTAACTTAATATGTCATTTTGTACTCTACTGAATTTCTTCCAGTGTATGTATCCTCCTTCTTACTAGAAATTTAATAGAACAGAAATGTTTCATTATTATGCTGGACCTTACACAGACTAATGTGACCATACTGATTATTCTAAAAATCATCCACAGTTTCTGATTTCTATTAGTATACTTGTTGGTGGATGTGATTGCAGGGAACATTTGCATTTGTTTGGAGTTTTGGGGTTCAAACATCCTAACTGCAATCTGCAAATTGGAGTGGCTTAAAATATCACTTAAATGTCATGTCTGTTCTAGTTACAGAGTCTCCCCAACATACTCTGAAGTTGCAAGATTATGGGACTGTTTACTATCCCTGTGCTATCTCTGTTCCTTTAAACACTTACCCAGCTGTTCATGCAGAAATGCTTGTGCCTTTCAGGGTGATTTTCTTTTCTTTTGCTTAGTGGAGCCCAGCTTCTGGGATTTTTGAGTAGTTGTGAAAAGCAGATTTGTTTCAATGGTAAATTGTTGTTTTATTCTGACCTGAGGATTAGTATATTTTCATTCTTCTCCTGGAGTGCTGAGAAGAAAAAAAATATTTTTTATAGCAAAACATGCAATTAAGAGATAAGCAATTAATTTTCATTATTTATCCTTCAAGTGAAAAATGTCCTCAAGATATTTTGTCATTAGTATCTTTGCATAGATCAGGACAACACAGACACCCATGGATAATACTTGATCTAATTGTGCATTTACTCATCATGTGAACCACACAAGGCCTGATTTTTTTTTTTTTTCTGGAAAATGAGGGGTTTATTCATAGGCCACTGTTCTCTCATTTTTAATGATCATGCAATATTCTAGTATATAAGTAGTTTATTAGTCATCATTCTTTACTCTCTAGGAAAATATTCTGTGTGTGCAGTGGGCACAAAATTCCTCAGTAAAAGAACTAGATGTGCTATTGCTATTTGCTCCTATAAATCCATACCTGCTGACATTTTATCTGCTGGAACAAACCTCAAATGAAATTTCTGTTATCAAATCTCCACAGAAGAAGCCCCAACCTTTGTCTGCCAATTGCTATTATAAACAGGCATGCTGTGAAGCCAGAAGGGTACAGTAGGAAAGTGCTGCTTTTCTATTCAGTGGCTGGTGTTCTGCAGTGGGAGTCCTGCATAATCATTCTAGTGTATAATTTTCTCTTTTTGATGTAAGTTCAGAATTCTGCTTTATTATCCAGTAAAGTATATTAAATGTAAAATAATTCTGTATTGAAATAAAACTGTTCAAAAGTATTTGATAGGACAGCCACAGAAGTGTAGCTGGGAAATAAAATGAAATAGAATTGAAGGGGGAGGAATTGCATCCTTTAGCTCATATTATAGCACGACTAGAGTCAGGCCTCTAATGCATCAATCTCCTCGTTTTCACAGTTTACAATTTACAGTGTCTCAAGAACATTGGTTAGCTCTTATCCCTTATTTGAACAGGATGGGTTTCATTGTCCTGAATACTGGCAAGTCATTCTCTGTTGGCCCTAAGACAAGCTGGAGCATGTGACTCTGGTTAAGTCTGTGCGTCAATGCTGGTTTATGGAACTGATGTGGAAGTCAGTGGAGGTTTGAAAATTGGAGGGTGATGGGGATTTTGTTGTTGTCTTGGCTTTTTATCTCACTGCAGAGAAGCCTGTTTGACTTCTGAAATAGGTGAAATATTCAGAAAACACTAGTCATTCTATTATTCTTAGTAAACACTTTAATGCATGATAAATATGCCAAGTTACATTCTTTTTATTTCAGCAGCCATAGGAAAAGTTACATATTATCTTAAGGGTGAAAATTAAAGGTGGTGCAACTATTCAGTTTATAATATAAGTGGTTCAGATTGCACAGCAGTTATATTCCTCATCTGTTAGGAACAGGTTCACACATGCTCACTTGTTTTATGAACATAAGTATTTGATTTCTCAGGCAGTCTCTTGGGAGATCAGCCTTGGCCACAGCAGTAGCCTCAGAAAGTTTTCTTGATCTCCTTGCATCTGGTAAGTGTTAATATGGATCAAAATAAAGACTTGTTTACATAGTATGTGTGTATTTGTATCTTACCTTAAAAATGAAAGCAGAGATTACAGTAGCCCAACTATCCCCAGATTTTTCAAGCACATGCTAGCCTGATGCCTCTCTATAATGCATTTTCTTTATGCATTCATATTTTTTACCTATCAGAGAAATCTAGGGGAGATGGTTGTACCATTTCAAGTGTAAGGATTGTATAAAGTGTCAGCACAAATCTTAGAACACGTTTGTAAAACCATTGCAAAATACCACCTTTACATTTTAAAATTATAAGTATGTGACTGTAAGTCTTCTGGCATATCTCTCAATATATGATATATCTCTCGATATATGATATGTTGTCTTCTTTGCAGCATGTCTGTACACAGGCATGTCTCCCATGTTCACCTTACCTGCTGGTCAGTCCTAGGAGTGCTTTTGTGCTCTCAGTACTCAGCGATTTCCCAGTGCTCTGATTCCTCTGACAAAGGCCACAGCAAATGGTCATCTCTGCATGTGACCTGTGTCTGTAGCCCTTTTAATAGTATGGCTTTATAGACTGAATGAATCTCCCTTGTGAGATCCCACCTGCATTATTGTGTCCAGGTCTGGGGTCTTCAACACAAGAAGTGTGTGGACCTGTTAGAGAGTGTCCAGAGGAGGGCCATGGAGATGGTCAGAGTATGGAGTACCTCTCCTTGAAGACAGAATGAGAGACCTGCAAGATGTTCAAATGTTCAACTGCAAGAAGAATTAGATTTGGGGACACCTTACAGCAGTCTTGCAGTGCTTCAAGGGGGCTTAAAAAAGGTGAGAGAGGGAGGGCCTTTGTATGTGTGCAGATAGTGACAGGACAAGGGGCAGTGGTTTTAAAATGAAAGGGGGCAGTTTTAGTCAGATGTTAGGAAGAAATTTTTACCATGAGGGTAGTAAGATATTGTAACAGATTGCCCAGAGAAGTTAGGGTTGCCCCATCCCTGGAAATGTTCAAGGCCCTGAATTATCCGGTTTAGTGAGTTGCATCCCTGCGTGCAGCAGGGGTTGGGAACTAGATGATCATTTAGGTCTCTTCCAACCTAAACCTATGTGATTCTATGATCCTATACTGATTATTTGGGACTGCAATGCTAATAATTCGGGAGAAGATTCAGTGCCATTTCAGAATACAAGACATACTATCTTGTTTGTAGTTCAAATTCAAGTTCAGACAGCTAAGCATATTTCTATATTTTATTTGTCAGAAGTCACAAGCTCTGTAGAAAAATTGAGATTATTCATATGTAGAAAATTAATCTCTGTAACCGTGTGGTGGAGGAGGGGTCGGAGACAGACATGACACACTCCCCAGCTTCTTCAAGGACTACAGTAGCACTTATTCATGGAGGTCCCCTTTTATAGAGGGTTCAAAATTCCCCGCTTGAACACTTGATTAGTTGGGGTCTTGGCACTACCAAGCCCCCTTGACTAATGATACGTCTACAACCCAAGTGAAATCTGATTACATGAAATCTCTGTTTGGGTTTGAATATCCATCGAGGGGTCGGCCCATGGAACTCGGCCAGGTCTCCAAAGAAATTGCCCAGTACAAGCCAGCTTGCACTGAGACAAATCTCAAAGCTTTCAATTAGACTTCAGACATATAGTAAAAGTAAGTGCCTCAATACTTCATTCAATAGGTTGAGCGTCATATAATCTTTCTAGCATTCTATGATAAGTCTGTCAAGACAATGTATTTTCCTTAAGCTGTGCAATTAAAGGTTACTGTTTTGTCATAGCGTTTAAGCATTGGCAGACTTCAAGAGATATGTTTTTAAGGTGTGCTTTGTGACCTATTCACCTTACCTTAATATGAAGCCTCATTTGTATACATAAGGATTGAAAATCATGTGATTTGTTGTAAATAAACAGCAAACGTTATTGTTGTCCAGAGTACCATGGAGAAGAAACTCTTGCATGTTTAACTCCCCACCCCATCTCCTACTCCTTCACTGGATTGCTGAACTGTTGTTCACTGTAGCCAGTAATAATAAGAATTGATATCTATAAGGCATTATTCCTTCCAAGTGTCTCATAGTTCATATTCACAGTCCTTTCTACAATTACAATCCCTCTCTTCTCTCAAAGATCTCTAGAATCATGCCTTATATTAACTGTAATTTTGAATGGTAATAAGTCTGGCAGGTTTTATACCTAAAAGAATGATTTAAGGGAAGTAGTGAATGGTAATGAGCTGATAGCTCCACCAGACATGAAGTGAAAACATATGCATCTAGTTCCAGGCACACAAGCTTTTATGAAATAAAAATGTTGCAGGGATAATACAATGAGCAACATGCATGGATATGCTGTTAACTATTCAAGATGTACCCCCTGAATATCCTCTGAAATAATTTATTGACAAAGGATACATCAATTTTTGTTGGTTTGGTTTTTAAAAAAAAAAATATTGTGTAAGAAGAAGTTATAAAAATGTTGTTTAAATGACCAAAAATTATTTATAATTCCACAGGTTTGCTGAGGATATACAGTAACTCAATGTGTGTTTCCATAGGTTTCCAAAGGTTTTTGTAATAAATGTTTTATTTTTAAAACTTTCTTAATTATTACTCAATTAAATCATTTTGAATGATGGTATTTAATATTTGCAGCATTTATTTCCTTAATTTAAAATGTTATTCTGAAAGTATGCCACTCCCAGTTTTCAGGTAATGAGTTTTGCTTAATTTCAGCAACTTTTAATTGTGATGCCGCATCAAATATAAAACCTTGCCTCGGTTTTCTTTCTACTTTTCTTTTTAAATTTGCCTTTACTAAGTATAGATTTCTTTGCATGCCATTATAGGCACTATAGTAGGAGAAAATGGATGTCAATATTCACACATTATTTCTCTTTTTAAAAAAACGTTCTCTACAAGGTGTGTATATATTATCCTGATATTTTTAGAGAAATACCTACATAGAAGAATAAATAAGTATGTTCTCCTAAGGAGAACCACAGATGTATAGTTTTTATGGCAGGGAGGGAGAATCAAAAACTTCCTTGTCCTTTGGATTTCATCTGTGTTTCCACATTTGTTGAAATTGCAATGCATTGTATATTTAATAAGCTTTAGGAATCTTTATTACTTTATGGCACTGAATGTGTGCCAACCTTAATAATTGAATGTATTTTACCATAAATAATTGGTTTTTCTTCCCATTTTTCAAATTATTACTTGCACTGTATGACAATAGTTTATTACTGTTTTCTAATGGTTTATTACTATTTTGCATTATATGTTGTGGTAGAGGTATTTTCTTCAATGATATGTTGGCATGTTTCATGTTTTACTCCATTATTTCTTTGGAACTGACTCACTAATTC
This sequence comes from Muscicapa striata striata, assembly GCA_030060385.1. Taxonomy (NCBI): domain Eukaryota; kingdom Metazoa; phylum Chordata; class Aves; order Passeriformes; family Muscicapidae; genus Muscicapa; species Muscicapa striata. The sequence continues at coordinate 331,529 of JAREIS010000038.1, forward strand.
TTCCTTTTTGTGTTTTGTCTTGTTTTACTTCTGCTAGTGTCAACAACAGTAGCTATATTTTACCTCACTTGGTATAATTTTGCTATAATTTGGTATAATTTGCAGTGTAAGAACTCTTTTGTCAAAAATTTTTGAAGACTAATGAGTAAGAGAAAATACTATGGGTCAGTTCAGCTATCACTTGTGCAACTTGATAGTATACTATCACTCAGTATAGCTAGTGAATAATAGTGAGCATGTAATAATTTATTCAAATTTATAATGAGCACAGAGTGTCAGTGGGGAAATGTTCTAGGTTAAAGTTTATGTTATGACTAGCTCCTCTCCCTGCCCCCGCCCATGGAGCTGCCGGCCGTGTCGCGGCCCCTCCCCCGGAGCTTTTGCTCAGCTGCTGCTGCTGCTTAGCTGCTACCCCCCGGCTTGGCTGCTACCCCCCGGCTTGGCTTTGCTGCCCCTCTTCCCCCTCCCTTTTCCCCCCCAAGATCGGAACCAGCTTCCAGAGGAAACGCATCTGAACCTCAGAGAGTGCCGCTGGAAGCTTGCCAAAGAAGCTCTGCTGCCCTTCCCAGCGAAGATCTCCGGGTTCGTCTCGCTGCCTCGGTGAAATTCGTTTTGTTTTCCATCCGGGTCTGACTGGGAAGTGTTTTTTCTTGTGTTTTGTCAATAAACAAGTTTTTTCCACTTTCCCCCCCAGGAGGAATCCTTTCTGAGTTCTTCGGGAGGTTTTTTTCCCTAATTTCTCCTAAACTGGGACAAATAATTTGGTGGCCCGTTCGGGGAAGACGGGAAAAAAAGTGGAAAAAACTTTATTATAATAATAATATTCTGTTTTCGATGGCTGGAATCGGTATGATGTCTGTTGAATCTATGATGTCTTTGGTTGTGGGAGTCTGCCTGTTTATATGGTCTATGGGTTTCTTTAAAGTACTGATACCATTGTGGTCATTAGGTTTATTTGCTTATCCGGAAATAGCTCTGATGCTGTCTTTGATACGCAGTTTTTGTATTAAAGGGGCATTAACAAAAATACTCATTGGGCTAGGCTTGGTAGTGATGATATGCAGGAGGGTTATAAGAATGTTGGAATCAGCCACAGGAATGTATACATCATGGTTGGTGCTGTTTATTAGAGGAGAGGCAGGCAAAGAGGATTTTCTGCCTCTGTTTCCCTTCCTCTCTTCTGAATTGGTTGCATCCTTGGTGGAGAACGTTCAGATCTCCCTGAATATCAAAGAGACCATCTTTCTGGCAATTAATTTGGTAAGTTTCGGCTATACTGTCTTCAGTTTGTACAGAATAAGGGCTGAGATTTCTAAAGGGACTGAGAAGACTTCTAATTTAGGATTTAAGTTAAGCAGGAAAAACCCCGAATGGAATGGAAAATGGGAAGAAATGGGCCAAATTTTAAAGGAACTTTCTGACCCCATAATCTGGGAATTTCCACCTGAACAGATTCAGGATCCCATTAAGGTGGCAAGGTATTTAAAAAAGAAGTGTCAGGATGGCCCTAAAGAGAGAAGGGTTATTACAGTAAGTTGGGCCCTGGCACATGCCTGTCGTACTTTGCTAGACAGTATAGAGCGAGACACAGAGGAAAGGAACCAGGGAGATAAATTACCTACCATCCCAGCCACTCAAGTTGCTACCACCCCCCTAGGACTAAAGCCAGCAGCTAAACTGGATAATACGCCTCAACCAATAGCTGTTGCTGCTAGCAAGAGGGGTGGGAAGTGCACTAAGAAGACTGATAGGCCAGTGGAGGATGATGATGATGATGATGATGATGCTGTAGAGGGACCCTCAACACCTCCTGATATAAAATCAGGAACCAAAACAACCAGTATGAGAACAGAGGCCAACAATGAGTCCCTTTCCATAAAGGATCTTCGTGGGTTAAGAAAGGACTACACTCGGCGACCTGACGAGTCTATAATCAGCTGGCTAGTTCGCCTCTGGGATGCAGCAGGGGAGGCTACAGTATTGGATGGCACTGAAGCGAGGCATTTGGGGTCTCTGCCCCATGACCCGGTCATCGACCAAGGTGTGATGAGGGAAGCTAACCCTCAGAGCCTCTGGGCCCAGGTCCGGATGGCGTGGCACAAAGATATCTGTGTGCGGACGACCTATATATGCAGCAGACCCGATGGAGAACTATTGAGCAGGGGGTCCAACGTCTAAGAGAGATGGCAGTAGCAGAAATGATTTTTTCAGACGACATAACAACTAGAAACCCAGATCTGGTACCATGCACACCGGTCATGTGGAGGAAACTTGTGCGGCTCGGGCCATCTGAGTATGCTTCTACTTTAGCAATAATGAAGTGGGAAGAAATGTATGAGACCGTGCTCGACATGGCAAAGAAGCTCCGGGCATATGCCGACGCTGTACATGGCCCAACCCATGCTAGAATTGCAGCCGTGGAAACTCAGTTACAGAATTTGGAGGATAAGATCGAGGAAAATCATAAGAAGCTCAGAGAAGAGATTAAGGAGGACCTCCTCCAAATCTCAGCTGTGTAAATTAGGCATCCCGGCACCCAACGCAGGCGTTTCTCTGAGGGTGAGAGGAGGTATACTCCACGTGCTGAATTGTGGTTCTTCCTATGTGATTGCGGAGAGAATATGAAGTGTTGGGACGGAAAACCTACGGCTGCTCTGGCACAATGGGTGAGGGATTTGAAAGACAAGACCCGAAGAGAAGGTTCAACCAGAAAGAGAGCAGCTCCAGTCGCCCGGAACCACAACGCCAAGTACGAGGAGGATGATGACATGTCTGACCCGCTGGAAGGAACTTCTAAGTCCTATGCCCCCGTAAAAAAGGATAAACAGGCTTATAGAGGCCCTGCCTCTAGCCAGGGTGAGGCCAGGGAGAATCGTGTATTCTGGACTGTGTGGATTTGGTGGCCTGGCACATCGAAACCACAGAAGTATAAAGCCTTGGTTGACACCGGTGCACAATGCACCATATTCCCATCAGGATACGTGGGGGCAGAATCTGTCTCTATTGCTGGTGTTACAGGTGGATCACAGGACTTTACCTTGGTGGAAGCTGAAGTGAGTTTAACAGGAAAAGAGTGGAAAAGATACCAAATTGTGACTGGCCCAGAGGCCCCGTGTATCTTAGGAATAGATTTCCTTCGAAGCGGGTATTTTAAGGACCCAAAGGGATTCAAGTGGGCATTTGGGATAGCAGCTGTGATGGCAGAAAGAATCCGGCAGTTGAACACCCTGCCTGGATTGTGTGAGAATCCAATTGCCGTGGGGCTCCTGAGGGTAGAGGAGCAGAGGGTACCGATTGCCACCTCAGTAGTCCATCGCCGGCAATATAGAACAACTCGGGATGCTGTGGTTCCCATCTATAAGATGATTCGAGAGCTAGAGACCCAAGGGGTGGTCAGTAAAACTCATTCACCCTTCAATAGCCCCATCTGGCCTGTGCGTAAATCTGATGGAGAATGGAGACTAACTGTGGACTACCGGGCATTGAATGAAGTGACCCCACTGTTGAGCGCTGCCGTGCCGGACATGCTGGAGTTGCAGTACGAGCTGGAGTCCAAAGCAGCAAAGTGGTATGCCACTATCGACATCGCCAATGCATTTTTCTCCATTCCCCTGGCAGCAGAATGCAGGCCTCAGTTTGCCTTTACATGGAGGGGTGTGCAATATACTTGGAACCGACTGCCCCAGGGGTGGAAGCACAGTCCTACCATCTGTCATGGACTGATCCAAATGACACTAGAAAAAGGTGAAGCTCCAGAACATTTACAATATATTGATGACATCATTGTATGGGGAAACACAGCAGCGGAGGTGTTTGAGAAAGGAGAGAAAATTATTCAAATCCTCCTGAGAGCTGGCTTCGCCATCAAGAAGAATAAAGTTAAGGGACCTGCTCAGAATATTCAGTTCTTAGGAGTGAAGTGGGAAGATGGACGGCGCCAGATTCCTACTGATGTCATCAACAAGATCACAGCTATGTCCCCACCAACCAACAAGAAGGAGACACAAGCTTTCTTAGGTGCCATAGGTTTCTGGAGGATGCATATTCCTGAGTACAGTCAGATTGTGAGTCCTCTTTATCTGGTCACCTGAAAAAAGAACAACTTCCACTGGGGCCCTGAGCAGCAACAAGCTTTTGCCCAGATTAAGCAGGAAATCGCTCATGCTGTGGCCCTTGGCCCAGTCAGAACAGAACCAGATGTGAAGAACGTGCTACACTCTAGAGCTGGAAACCATGATTTGTCTTGGAGTCTGTGGCAGAAGGTGCCTGGTGAGACCCGAGGCCGACCACTGGGATTCTGGAGTCGGAGCTACAGAGGGTCTGAAGCTAACTACACTCCAACGGAGAAGGAAATCTTGGCCGCCTATGAAGGAGTCCAAGCCGCTTCAGAGGTGGTTGGTACAGCAGTACAGCTCTTCCTGGCACCCCGAATGCCGGTGTTGGGGTGGATGTTTAGAGGAAAGATTCCCTCCACTCACCATGCTACCAGTGCTACATGGAGCAAATGGATTGCTCTCATTACACAGTGTGCCCAAATTGGAAAACTGAATCGTCCTGGAATTTTAGAAATAATTACTAACTGGCCAGAAGGTGAAAGTTTTAGTGTGACAGACGAGGAACAAGAACCAGTGACCCGGGCTGAAGAAGCCCCGCCCTACAACCAGCTGCCAGCAGAGGAAACACGCTATGCTCTGTTCACCGACGGTTCCTGTCGCATCATAGGGACGAATCGGAGATGGAAAGCAGCCGTATGGAGCCCCACATGACGGGTTGCAGAGGCTACAGAAGGAGAAGGGGGATCTAGTCAATTCGCTGAATTCAAAGCCGTCCAACTGGCCTTAAATATTGCCGAAAGAGAAAGGTGGCCAAAGCTCTATTTATACACTGATTCCTGGATGGTAGCTAACGCTCTGTGGGGATGGATGAAGAGATGGAAGAAAGCGAACTGGCAGCGTAGAGGAAGACCAATCTGGGCTGCTGAAGAGTATAAAAACATCGCTACTCGGTTAGAAAAACTACCTGTGAGGGTTCGCCATGTAGATGCCCATATCCCCAGAAATAAAGCTAATGAGGAGAAGCAAAATAATCAGCAAGTGGATCAGGCTGCAAAGATAGCGGGGTTGGAGGTGGATTTGGATTGGGAACATAAGGGAGAGTTGTTCCTGGCTCGATGGGCCCATGATGCCTCAGGCCATCAGGGTAGGGATGCCACTTATAAGTGGGCACGAGACCGAGGGGTGGATCTAACCATGGACAGTATTTCCCAGGTTATCCATGACTGTGAGACTTGTGCTGCCATTAAGCAGGCCAAGCGGGTGAAGCCCCTCTGGTATGGTGGGCGATGGTCCAAATACAAGTACGGGGAGGCCTGGCAGATTGACTACATCACACTGCCTCAGACCCGCCAAGGCAAGCGCTACGTGCTGACCATGGTGGAAGCCACCACCGGCTGGTTGGAGACCTACCCTGTGTCCCACGCTACTGCCCGCAACACTATCTTGGGCCTGGAAAAGCAGGTCCTTTGGAGGCATGGTACTCCTGAGAGGATTGAGTCAGACAATGGGACTCATTTTAAGAACAACCTTGTTAACACCTGGGCTAGGGAACATGGTATTGAGTGGGTGTACCATATCCCTTACCATGCACCAGCTGCAGGTAAAGTGGAGAGGTAGAATGGATTGTTGAAAACCACCTTAAAGGCATTGGGTGGGGGATCTCTCAGGAACTGGGAGCAGCATTTGGCAAAGGCCACTTGAGTGCCTTAATATAGTAGATGGAGATAAAGTCCCAGTGGCCCATGTCAGAGGTTTGCTAGGGAAGACAGTGTGGGTTAATCCTGCCTCGAGTACAGGCAAACCCATTCGTGGGATTGCCTTTGCTCAAGGACCAGGATGTACGTGGTGGATTATGCAGAAAGATGGAACAACTCGTTGCGTACCTCAGGGAGATCTGATTGTAGGGTGATGTTATTGTTGAGTGTGCCTACGGCCATACCACCATTGCCTGTATGATAAATTGTATGAATATGAAACAGAAGGGAATGTGTAAGTGGTGAAGGCTGAGCAAGTGAGAAGAAGGAAACGTGCAAGTATTAAAGGTTTGAGCAAGTCAAAGAAAGTTTTATATTGTGTTTGGTGAGTGTATATCCCAATCGTGTGTCGATGATCACGATATGGGATAAGGGGTGGAATGTTCTAGGTTGAAGTTTATGTTATGACTAGCTCCTCTCCCTGCCCCCGCCCATGGAGCTGCCAGCCGTGTCGTGGCCCCTCCCCCGGAGCTTTTGCTCAGCTGCTGCTGCTGCTTAGCTGCTACCCCCCGGCTTGGCTGCTACCCCCCAGCTTGGCTTTGCTGCCCCTCTTCCCCCTCCCTTTTCCCCCCCAAGATCGGAACCAGCTTCCAGAGGAAGCATCTGAACCTCAGAGAGTGCCGCTGGAAGCTTGCCAAAGAAGCTCTGCTGCCCTTCCCAGCGAAGATCTCCGAGTTCGTCTCGCTGCCTCAGTGAAATTCGTTTTGTTTTCCATCCGGGTCTGACTGGGAAGTGTTTTTTCTTGTGTTTTGTCAATAAACAAGTTTTTTCCACTTTCCCCCCCAGGAGGAATCCTTTCTGAGTTCTTGGGGAGGTTTTTTTCCCTAATTTTTCCTAAACTGGGACAGGAAAGACAAATAAAAACTTAAAGGTTTTAATCAATACTACTGAAATTGGAAAATTTAATTCAAATTCTTAGATTAGTCTTAATGGAAATGCAGCACTCAAGTATTGGTGATCTTTATATTTCAGCTGGCAAGTAGAAACATACCATTCATTAGCATAATTTTGCAAAAGCTTGCAAAAGCAAATTCTCAAATTTGTTTGGAAATGCCTTATATAAGTTACTGAGAATATGGTTGCTTATCCTGTATTTATATACTATTCAGATCAGAGTTTGCATATGGACCACAAAGCAAATTCTTTATGGTTGTCCAGGTCAAATGAATTTTGTCTCTCAAATGTTGTTCAATTTTTTTCTCAAATACTAAAATGGAAGGAATCTTTTACATTATTTTCTTTATGTGATCAAATAATACTTTGACTCAAAATGTACTTATTTTTAGACTCTTTTGTTCTAAAATTTAAAAAATAGTTGAGGAATATGCAAAGCTTAAAACAATTACTAGTTACATAACTAGTTGTTCTGATTTGTATGGCACTGTACATTGTACACAGGTAGTGCTGCAGCACAAAGAATATATAAATGTGTCTTGGGTTGCAATGAAGAATGTAACCAAGTATGTATTGTATCACCATCTATTGAAACCAGGTGGAGCAGTATTCTTTACCTTTTCCACAACCCATCCTTCCTCTAGGGAGGTATCTTCAGTTAATAGGCCATTGAGTCCCACTGCATGACTGATAAAATTACATCATCCCATTGTGAGATGCATCCTGTTGTGAGATCATCCCATTGTGAGATCCCATTGTGAGAGGGGGAGGAGCCAAGCGTTTCCTACCTAGATAAAATCTGAGATTTGGAACAGCAGAGCAGCCTTTTTCCACTGGATTCCCAGAAGAAGACCAGATCTTTCTATATATTCACTGGACCTTCAGAAGAAATCTGCACCCTTCTCCTGGATAATTGCTTCAACAGAACCACATTTGTCACTCCAGGAGGACTGGAGACACCATTTAATCACACTGCTACCAACACCCTGACTGACTGGATGTCAGGTTGCATTCTGACTCTGTCAGAAGGTTTTTTTTTTTGTATTACTGCATTTTAAACTTAATTTTCCTGGTAAAGAACTGTTATTCCTATTTCCATATCCTTGCCTGAGAGTCCCTTAATTTCAAAATTTTAAAAATTTTGAGAGAAGGGGTTTACATTTTCCATTTCAGGAGAGGCTCCTGCCTTCCTTAGCAGACACCTTTCTTTCAAACCAAGACAAAATGATTTTCAAAGTATCACATAAGAAATTTGTATCAAAGGTAAAATAGTTTTCTAAGTCATTAGTTAAAGGTTATTTTCATTTGGTCATCCTTTATCTTTTCTTTTTCCACAGAATATAGTCCATTGTATTCTCAATCCTTGCAGAAAATGAAAATAAGGGGTCTTAGATTTTTTTTTAAAATGATATATATATATTTCATTCTTTAAGCTTCCTTTATTCTTACTGTGCATCAGCACGGAGGTTTTTTTGATAATAAATTATTTGAACTGCTAAAGATGTGGTTTTGAATTTTTTTTTTAAACTGGAAAATGCACAGAACTTGCGTGTAAATACACCAGTCTGTAAAAATTTATCTGGAAATGCTATTCCAAATCAAGAATAATATGTTGACCTATTTAAGGTTAATTTCTCACATAAATAGCCTGTAAGAAGCATCTGAAAGTCAAAATAAGGTAGCCTGTCTAGGTATAGTTGTTTTGATTTGCCAATTTGAGATTTCCTGGCCAATGCACCAATGTGTTGTGAATTTAGCGCTGGCTAAATTGCCAGTGCACCCACTAGGATTATTTACTCATTCCTGCTGTGAGATAGGATTTGGAGAAAGGCAAAGCAGGCTCAAGCTTTGAAGGGTATAAAGAGAAACTTTATTATTAGAAACTATAAGAAAAAATAATAAGAATTAGAATAAAATTTTCAGAACACTTCTCCTCCCCCCACAACTTCTTTTCTTTCAGACTGACAATGTACAGAAACAAATCAGTCAGTGTACCATCTCTAAAAATAGTCTTTCACCAATTTATGTAGGGAGAGGAGTCTCTTTTGTCAGTCTATGGACACTTATCCATGAGAAAACAGTTGTCTCCTGGCTTCAATTTCACAGTGATCAGCCCGGGAGAATGGAAATCTGATAACTGTGTAAAAGTTGATTCCTCAGCTGATGGTTTTCCCCACAGCTGTTATTGAGGACCATGTCTACTTATGGAGTTTATTTTTAAGGATTTTATCCATTCAGAAAGCAAAAGTTCTCTTTATCTAACTCTGAGATCATCTTCATCTCTGGGAACAGAGATCTTCTTCCCTGGGGGCAAAGGGTCTTCTTCACTCTGTCTGTTTGAACTTCTCATGGCATCACAGCTACTTAAACATCTGCTTACTTCAGCACTGGTGCTTGTGCTCATGACTGTGGTTAGAACGCTTCATCACCCAAAATGCATTCCACGAGTTACAGGGGAAAAAAGAGTCTCGTATATCAATCATATCTTCTCCATAGCTTTTCGAGAGGATTTCAGCCCAAGAGTGAGGCATCTCCATCAATATCTTCCATCTGGGACCTGATTTCTCCTTCACTGACCTTGGTGTCTTCATGTTGTTTCTCTGCGTGTCTATCACAGTCCTTTTCTTTCACTCAGGAGAGAGAACAAAGTGTCTGCCAGTCTCATCTGGGCAATGAAAAAGTTAGTATCTTGCCTGGGTAGCGACTGTTTTGGGGCTAGGCCAGGAGAGCAGGACCCAGTGAGAAACGGTGGTGGCTGCTCTGGCGATATAGGTGTTTTCTGCCTTTTACTCCGTTCAATTCCAGCCGCGAGCTGATGGTCTTCCCCTCCCCCTGCCAGGCCCCCACTGGACCGCGTGAGCCGCAGTGGAAGGGGCATGGGGGGGCGAGCAGCCAGGATCTCAGGGGCTGCCTCAGCAGCAGCAGAATTTCAGCTGTGCCACTGGCCCGCCTGGCTGCACTGGGGGAGGAAACCCAACCTGGCTAGCGCTGCAAGAGGCAGGGCCCAGAGTCTGGCCCAGCCCCGCTAGGCCTGGCTCTGCTAGGCCCACGGGCCGTGTGGGGCCTGGCCCGGGAGACTAGGACTAGTTATCGTCTGAGAGGCTGGAAATGAAAGAAAGATTCCCCAGCGTTGTTGGTTTTAAAATTTGAATTTCACAGAGGCATGTCCATCTCTTGACAGGGTGTCTGTTCTCAAAACCAATCACTGGTTCTTTTTTGTCAAACACAGAGGAAACTCTAGCTGCTCCTCTCAGAAAAAAATCACTTCAGCGGGCTGTCTTTAGTGCCAACCAGCACACTAGGTAACTACAAGTGAGACTGAAATGGGCAGATAGACTGACAAGGAGTTATTTCTGTCTGGACACTCTCTTTTTGTTTGGTGCATGAAAAATCTCAAAATGTCTTAGGTCCATTATGGAATGGTGTAGGAAGAGCTTACATTTTAAAAAGACATGATGAGTTATGAAAGACAGTTCTCTTCAAGCTCTATGAAGTATAAATTCCTTTCAGGGTGTTTGTTTTGTTTGCTTGGTGGTTTTTTTTTGTGTGTACAGAACCTGGTTGACTTGTAACCAAGAGTGGGTAACTGTTCTGTAAATATTTGTGTCCTAGTGATGTGATTTAGCAGAACAAGACCTGATCAGTATGAACCTGACTCCTTACTTTATCCACCTTCTACAGGGTGGAGCTTTAAAATGCAAACAGTCCATTTTAGTAATGTGCAAAGAAACCTCAGTTAATTTGGTCGAGGCTCTGTTTTTGTAATTATTAAGAAAGATTTGCCTTAATTGTGATACTGTTTTGGAGAATATATGATTTTTTTGCAAAGTTGTCTTATGTTTGTTGTTTTCTCGGTTAATTTAAAAAATGTTTTTCTTTGTTATGGGATATTTCCCTTAACATAATTCAAGTAAATGCCTTGTATATGGTATATAAATACAGAACTATTAAAAGCTCTATAGGTTGCTATTGCTATTTTAATCAAACTAAAATTGATAAATAAAGCAGTTGATACAGAAATGTCATACTGACAATAAGATCTATAGGAGTCTTTTGAGTGTTTCTGTTGTGGGATACACTGGTTATATTGTTATTTCAGAAAGTCATTTTCTCATCAAACAGCTTTGAGTTTATGGACTTTTCCTAGAGGAAGGCTCCTGTGGATATCCTGCATTCCCTATCTGAAGTATGACATTGAGCTCCTATGTCAGGTATTTTGCAAAAAGATCCATGAGATCTTCCATGCCACTAGGCTTTATTTAAGAAAAAAGTTTAACTAATCTCTTGGAGAATCCTTCAGTGATGTGTGCATAATGATTCGGTAGGGAAGGAGTACAGGAAGGAGGGCCAAGCTGACTTGTGATTGTTTCAATCTGTTGGATAGTCTTGTACTTCTCATCAGGCATTTAGTGCATTATAGTGGTGTATGGTTAAGTGGCAAAACTAAGTTTTTATAGTAGCTATCAACCTTTATTTTCTAGTTAAAAATGGGAAAATTTATTTCATTAAAGAGCAGAACATAAAATGTGGAATATATAATATAAGCAGCTTTTAAAATTTTTCATAGTAACTCATTAAAAATGAATGGATATGGAAAGGCAGGAGTTCAAAAATTTCACCCTTTGGCAGGCAGTGTCTTATCTAGTTTCTCTTGTTTTTCGTAGTAGATTCTAAAAAACATTAAATCTTCTGAGTTGTGTTTTGTATCTATTATTCCTTGTAGTATTGATACCTGGTTTATATTCATACAGATAATATATTCATATTCACCTGTAGGTCATTTTGTATACTGTTACATGTAGTGGAAAATGCATTCAAGTAATCCACTGAATATTGGCTTAATAGAATTGTGGGGTAATTCAGTTTGGAAGGGGTCTTAGGAGGTTTCTAGTCCAACCCACTGTTCATAGCAGGATCAGTCCTCAGGTCAGCCTGGGCTGCTCAGGGCTTGATCCAGCTCGATCCTGAAAACCTCCAAGTCCGGAAACTGCACAGCCTCTTTGGGCAGTCTGCTACAGGGAAAAAAACATCAGGCTGATCAGGCATGATTTACACTTAGTAAATGCATGCTGGCTCTTCTCAATCACCAAGCTTGGCATGTACTAAGCAAAGTGAAGGCTAAATAACTTCTCAAGTGCATGAAATGTGACAGATTTGTTACGCCATTATCCTAGCAAGTAATTTCAGAGGAACCTTCGTGTACATTGGAAACACAAATGGAAACATTTTGAAAGTCTGGTGGGTACTATTGACCTTGTACCCTTTATCTCAGATTCATAGTTTCTCCATGTCTTTGCATTTAATTTCTGTTTCTGCTATATAAAGTCCTAGGCACAAGGGAATTACTTCAGAATGTGAGTACTGATTTTTTTTTTTTTTTTTTTTTTTTTTTGTAGTTAGTTCAAAAATTTCTGCCAGTGTCTTTTCATTCTGAAATGTCTCTGAGCCACTCAAAATCTTTTACTTAGTACTGCAGTAAAAATAATGGATATTTTAAGAAATTCAGGGTTATGCAACTGATAAACCTATCTAAACGTGTGAATCCTCTTTGCTGTTAAGCAAGAAGCAGTTGACTATAAATGTAGCAATACTTCAGTGAGTATCTCAGCTTTCAGTAAGTTTTTATTAGAGGACATATTAGTTACTTAACAGTACAAAACCTTCACTATCCTATTTTTAATGTCACATTCCTTCCTATTCCTATGATTAGACCCAAACTCCAACGACATACTCTGTTTTCTAGTCAGATTGTTAAGACCTCATCACTCAACTGGGACAAAAACTGCAAAGTTGAATATAGATGTAATTTACAGCCTGACTGTCGAAGATATATGGCCCATGAGTAGACCAAATTTATTTTTATATGTGTGAGGAAAGAATTAATGAAACCACATTTTAAAACCGATTTGGCAATGGATTCTGTCAGCTATGGACAGAAATGAGAAAGTAAAGAAATGATCTGTAGTAAATGTAGTAAATGTTGAGGCGATCTTGAATAGAGTAATTATTAGGCACAAGGTCTTTAATAAGTATATTTATTTTCCACTTGATTTAAATATTCCATAAATGTTAAATTAATTTAAATAAAATCTAAGAAAAGTGGGGGATTGAAGATTTAAATAGAGTAGATCTATTGTAGCTACCAAATCAATTCTACATAAGCAGACTTTCCTTCAACTGTTTCTTTTTCAGTCTAGCTGAAAATTGTATTTGCTGGATGCATTAAAGACCAGGTAACAAAAAAGATTAATATTTATAATCTAGTGTAGTATAGTAGTACCTGTGATAAAAAAGTGACTCCTGGAGTCAACCTTCATTCATTAACATGGAGTTAATAAGCTAAGTTTTATTACACCAATAAAAATGCTTTCAGTTTAAGAAAGAATTTCTATTTCCTGTAAAACAGAGTATTTAAACCACATGTGGTAAAGCGTAATGAGAAGTGTTTATATCTTGATTTTATATTTTTATTGAGAATGATTTCTCCCATCCCATTTGGATAGACCAGTTTGCTCATTGTGCGGTTAAATGAAATAACTGAAGAACACAGGAGTTACAGGCTGGTGGCAGTACTATTACTGTGCCTAATAGATCTTACAAGACACTGAAATGCTGCCTGTGGGGGATATTCCTAAGAACACATTTTCACGACTGTAACTCCACTTTTTTATGTGTCTTGACAATTTTAGCTTTTACATATTTAGTAGGTTTTTAATTTCACTTATCGATTTCAAAAGTGCAATGAATTGATAGCTAATACAGAAAAAACCCCAAAAAGTTATTTGTGAACACAGACTAAGCTGGATAAATTACAAAGGCAACAGTGGTTTTCAGTTACCAAGCTCTTTGGGCATGTAGTTAGAGGTTCATCACTCAATCCTTATTTTTATTAATTGTTTTTATTTTGTTCTCTCTTCAAGATTTACAGAATGAAAATGAGTGATTTATTTAACACTTTAAATTACTTTTTTTTAGTGTAAAAAAATTGGGTTAGAAGATGAAAAATTAAGAGCCTCTATTTTTTCAGTAGAAAGGAAGGTATTTGAACAAAGAAAAAGACGTTGTGGTTTGCATAATCTTCTGCCACATAGATGTTACAATGCAGAATAGTATTTGAAGTTCTTTAATTTCTCTAGGACTTTGGAGAGCTATGCCTGATGATCCATCATTAATAATAAATATTTGAGCAGCCTTAAGGGTTGATTTGAACCCGAGGAGAAAAAAATAAGCTAAAAAATAAGCTGTAAATAGGTAATTCAAGTCATATAACATTGTTCTCAGATCCAGATAATTTTTTTCTGGTCTTTTTAATAATTGAGTTGTGCATTACATAACTCTTTCCATTTCAAAGGTACCCGAAATGAATGAGAAAGGATAGTCCTAGCTGACTGTCATCTTAGTACCTATTTCCCCCCAGCCCCAGTTGCAGTTTCTTGCCAACTTGTGGCTCAATTCCAAGGTTACAATTATATTGTTAGAGAAATAGAAGAAAGTGTCCTACCAGTCCTTTTCCTGGGACAGAGTCCAGCAGTTTATTCCTGAACGAATTCCAAGGGAAGAGAGGAAGAGGACAAAGGCATGGCGGGGAATTTTAAACTCAGTGGGAGGGAAGGGGGAAAAAAAACCGAACCACAACCAATGGGATCACGCCAGCGGGGAGGGGCGAAGGGAGGGCTGAACAAATCCACAAACCCCGGGAGAATAGAGAACAAACCATTCAGTGCAATATGCAACCGTAACTTAGTGTGATACAACAAGCTATTAGCAAGAGATACCAGAAATCTAAAAAATCCTTACGTATTTGTACATTGGATTATGGAGTAGAAATAATCTGTAACATTGAAGACTACAAATGCATACACTGGCTTTTATTCTTTCTTATGAAAAAAGTAACTACATTCTCTTAAAATAAAATAAAATCCCTAAAATGCTTAACTGATGTTACCACTGGAACTTTTTTAGGTCTATTCCTTTTGCTATGCTGCCACTGTCTTTTCTCAAGATACTGTTTTTCCGATTATGAATCTTTTTCCAGGGAAACAGGGAGAAGGAAATTGGAAAAATAGCAAGATTAGTCTCTGAATTGGTTTTGTCACTGCTCTTCAGAAGATTTGTTGAGATGGACCCAGAGCACCTGCTAGCTTGCCAGCCATAAAGTAAGTGTATCCAAGTTCTTTTATTGGTAAATGAAGAGCTAAATGGCTGTTCTGTCAGTCTAGATCTCTAATGCAGCACCCAGGTATGCAGAATCACTAATCTATGAAGATAACCTTCTCTTCCTATAACAGAAACAACTTCACAGAGCCCATAGCAAAGCTTTTTTTTTTTCAAAGGCAGAAAACTGGCAAACTTGAGGAAGTCATGGGAATAGGGATGAGTGTAAAGATGTCAAGATGAATGGATGAATTGGTCACCTTAAAAATGGATGACTTTGAAACACACGAGCTGTGCTGCCTGCTTATATATCTTACAATGAAGAAATTTAATCCAAATATGGTTTAAGTGACCCAAATCAAAGCCCTTTATGCAAAATCAGACTCTTCTTTGCTAAAAACCAAAATTAAACTCCTGTGAGTAAGAACTTATAAGAAAAATTACAGAAATGTAAGCAAGCATGATTGCAATGAAAATTTTGTTCTGATTAGTAAGAAATTTAAGCAAGATCATGAATACAGGTTGTTTATTTGTTTGCTTGGTTCTGCTGAGGAATTAAGACTATACTAAGTTGAACCTCTCATTCACTTTGAATAATCAGTTTTTTAAAAAATACCTTTTTGTACTTTCTTCATTGAGTCACTGAGTGCTGTTCTTTTAATAAGAATTTTGTTGTGTATTTCCCTGCAACTCCCCCTTTCCATGTTATTTACTGTGAGAATGTGGCCTTATTCTGGGTCATGATTCTTTTGGTATTATTTTTATCGTGGAAAAGAGGACAATATGTAATAGATCACAACATGAACAAGGTTATTTTCATGAAGACTATTTGCTGTAATTTTTCAGTAGCATGCTGGTAAACACATTTTATTATTGCCATTAACCCTGAGTACAGGGTTATTTTATCCTCTCTGAATTGCTGAAAGAACCTGTAGTGAAAATAAAGCCTTCTGCCAGGAGAAACTGGAAATGTCTGTTCAGGAAAAATGTTTAAAGGGCTGATAAACTCTCAAACTAAGACAGAGTAAACAAGAATGACGTGTATAGTTATTATGTTCTTGTAATTTATGGAGAGGGGGTTGATGGACAAAACATTTCTCATCTGTTTTCTCTACAGATTCTAAACTCGGCCTTGCAGAATTCTACCTAAATATCTAAAATGAAAGGCTGTGTGCTCAGGCAAGCAGGTATAGGAGAACTATTGGTCTTACTGGATAGCCATACGCTTCAAGAAATTTACCTTACAATTCCAGAATCTAGGCTTATCTGTGCAGATATACTGTAAATATTCTGCTCCACCAGAAGCAGCATTTCCTTAAGCATTTAGAGATGTTAGAAGTATTTTTAATAATTAACACAAGGTCTTTAAGAAAATGAGAAATGTGAACTATGTATTGATAGCCCAGATGTTGCAGGAAATAAAAGAGATTTTATTGGCTTCATTGGTCTGCTCTGATCCAACAAAATCTCTGTAGAGGAAATTTATCTTGATTACGAGTCTAATAGCAATTCCTTTTTTGAAATCTAATTGCTTGTAAAAGGTACAAAAATGAACAAGTAGGAGGTTGCTACCTCTGAACATATTGGGTAAAATTCCAGCTGGCAGGGCACTTCTTTCCTCATCTCATTTATCCTCTGTGCTTTTAGCCTTGATGTGAATATAATAGCAGTTTCTTTTATTTTCAGACTGATTTGGGTTCTACATTCTCAGGGAATTATTCCTGGTCTATAGAGTTATAAGGGGAAAGAAAAATAGAACTGTAAGCCTCTTCTAAAAGAATCAGGGTCTTTTGGATATTTATATATATATATATATTATTGGCAGCTGATGCAGTTTCATTGAAGGGTTCTTTTTCCTTCTGTGCTTAGGACATAGCCAAATAAGAATCTCGAGGAATAAAAAAAATCTGCAGGATTGAGCACAATGCCATTAAAAAGGGGGGAGTGGTTCCAAGGTTATTCCTCCCTCAAGTATGTAATGTGAATGGACTTAATATTTTCATGTGGAAGAGTCTGTCGCTGCACAAGGGGTTACAGAGCGGCGAAGGGACACAGCAACAAGGCATCTCTCTTACTTGATGCAAGAAAGAGCAGTTTATTGAAAGAGAGCCATGGCTTTTTATAATACAGTTTGTGCAAAACAAAATACAGACAATTCATTGGGCAGAGAAAGAAACAGCTCTTGTCCCTGGTTTCCCACGGGTTCAGCAGGTGTTTTATCTTTGTTATAATTCCTTCCTGTTTTTCCCAAATGCTATCACCCTGGGAAAAGGCACAGGCCAGAGCTAAGAAACTGTCTCAGCCTGGGAAAGCGTTTCCTAGCATGAGAGAGAGAAACCGAGCTCAGAGCCTGAAGGAAGGCCTTGCAATTCTGCCTGGACCTGCAGTGGTGTCCACAAGAGTCTTTTATCAAAACTGAGATAGCACTGCAGAGTCAAGGAAACAACAGAAAAATCCTGTGAATTCTGCCGGAACTGAGATTAGTGCCATAGGTTATAGAACCGCTTTATGATGGTAAGACCATTCTCTTTGGAAGTATCTATGACTATACATCTTGGAATATTGTACATATTGGAAAATGAGCAACATAATTTTGGACAAAAGTAGTGGTGCAAGTGTTGTTAGTAGATCTTAGGCATTACCTGTCTCACAGCCAGTCCCCTTAGTGGAACCTTAACCTGGGACCAGCAGGCATTTCCCAGAGGAAGGAGCTATAAGGGGAAATTTCCTTTGGCAGTACCCTTTGGCAGACTTTTTCTGGTCCTATGCGTACTGTAGCTCTGGGTTCTCTTTGGCAACTTCTCCCTGCCATCCCTAACTAGATGGTCAGATAAGCCTCTACCTTGGACCAAAAGCCATGACTCATAGAGAAAAGTTTCAGGGGAAATTCCTTTTGTTAGCCTTCTTCTTTGGCAGACCTTTCAGCCCTACTCATACTGCAGCTCTAGGGTATTTTGTTTTCTCAACATTAATTCTATACCACCATCTGAGCCTTAACCCAAGACCTATAAAAAGAATTTTCTGCAGCCCACCCCTTGCTTTAGCAGCCCCTTTTCAGCCTAATTTGGCAGTTTTTAGGCTATCTTTGTTTACAAACTTTAAGAAAAATTGCAGGTCTTAATGACAGGTTATGAGAGTATGTTTGGCAACTTTTATTCTTTTAGGAAAATGTATCAGTCCTTCATTGTTATGCTGAATGTGCTGTAAATTCATATGCTGCATGCTGAACAGGCAGGGTCTTAGTGCTACTCTTCTCAAATACTTATTCTTACATAATTTATTTTGTGCTGAAATTCATTCTGAGAGGAGATAGTTACTTTTATGGTATGGAATGAATGGAAAGATCTGTCTAAACTCTCTTTGGATGAACTTAGGTGGTATCTAAAAGTATGTTTAAAGATTATGTAAAGAAGATTGTCTTCTATCATCTAACTACTATATTCTCTCAGTCCCCTAAAGTAATTGAAATACCTAATTTTGTAAATGTTGCATTAATGATTCATACAGAACCAGAGTGCGTAACAAGGATGTAAGCACTTCTATATTTTACTTCAAGGAAGAAGTGGTCTCTGGTGATTTGAGTGAATATCACTGTCAGAGGTATTTTAAGAGCAATTCCAACTACATTTTAAACTTAAAATTTTATAACATATGATACCTTTCACTAGAGCACTTGTCAAAAAAAGGTATATTTTCTTCTCTGTGTGAGGGAAAAGAATCACCTTTGCTCATTAGGCACATGCAGAATGTAATTTCATATGGTATGTCTGTTTTACTGGTAGACTTGTAACATGGCTGGAGTGATAAAGCTCATAACATAATTAAAGTGGCAGGAATTTAGCAATCCCCCGTTTTATTGCTGAAAACGTAACCTGATGGTGTTTCAGAAATTCATTAGGTTTTCAAGTGCTGGGGGTAAAAAAAGAAGTATGATAAAGCTACTTCATCTTGAAATCTTCAGGAGAGGTAGAACACTAACCTGTTTGAGGGTGACTTCATTTTGCTAGGAAAACTGTTAAAAATATTTATGATCAAAGTCTAAAAATTAATAAAAATTATAGCTTAGGAGGAAAGTGACGACAAGCAGAATGTTATTCACAAAATTCCACAGTTCTGGAATTAAGGGTCAGTCCCTGAAACCACTAGGAAGTCAGTATGAAATAGGTACCTTTTCAAGCAGAATGTAGAAATTCTGAAATTTCTCACTACAGGAAGTTATGGAGTGGCAGAGTTTGAGACAAATTTTAGCTGCATTCAACATAGGATTTTACATTCTGAAATGCCAATCAGTTTTACTTATACTCTGTTTGTTTGTTTTTTTTCTTAATTAAAGCAACACCTTTTCTGATAACACCTATCAAAAATTTCATCAAAATAAAGATATCTATTTAAAAAAAAGGATGAATCTAATAATATTTAAAATTTATTTAGACTATTAAAATGAAATCTTCCATTTATGATCCTTTTCCTCAGTAAATATTGAAAAATCAACTTAAGTGTTTCATTCTCCTATTTTTACACTCGAATACCAATAGTCAGATAATCTTGTGATTGTTCATCAGGGTCTTCCCTTGGGTCTCTTACACAGGCTTCATGATGGTGAGTTTTAGTAGAGACATTTAAATATGAGGCAGCCTGCTGGAGTTCCACTGGAGGAGTATGAACATCTTAAGTCTATTGGAAATTCTTTTTTGTTTTTCAGTAAAACAAGTCAAATTTTTAAAGAACAGGAAACATGTATGTTCTAGACCTAAACAATTAGCTCTAAACAGAAAACTGCTGAGAAATCAGTTGGCTAAATTGTCTCCATGCAGTTTGCAAGAGTTCATGATGGAGGCTAGTTAGAACATAATAGGGGAAAGGGACGGTGATTTTTCTACTCAGAAAGGGCTCAAGCTGTGCCGATACACTGTGCCTAAATCCTCACTATTTAAGATTAGGCAGGTGACCAGCATGAATAAGAAGGACAAAAGAGGCCCTTTCTTCTCAGGTTAGTTTACTCCTCGCGGTAGCATGGCGAAAGAGGGCGAGCCTCTCCAGGGACCGGGATATTCAGGAGAAGGGAGGGGAGGGGACTTGGCTGACAGCCAATGGGCTGAGGCCACTTGGGCCAGGGTCAGAGGACAGGAGTCAGGAGGACAGGGAGACAGGGGACCGGGATCCAGAGGGAGATGGGGAGGGGTAAGTTCATTCATTCCTTTTATCTCCTTTTATCAAATTACAACAAAGCTGCTCAGCAGAAGTTGCTCCAGAAATCTTACTAAGCCTCCTCTACCATTAGGAAGGAGAAAATGAAGGATCCATTGCCTTCTCTTCTGTACTCTGAGCTTATGCAGTAGCTCTTTTCCACCTTCATCCTATGCAGGGCATCATATGTGATCTGCTCATGAGGATTATATTGTGCAAAATTAGCATGCATACTCTTTTATGTCCACTTAAAATAGAATAATATTAATTGTAGATTTTTTAAAAACAAAATATTAGAATCATTGGATACAGCAACCTGATTTAAATGATGGCACTGCAGTTTTTCGCTTTTACTAATTTTCTGTGAAAACTTGTTCTGCTAAAGGCTCTGCTGTTGACAAGATGATCTCATTTTTCTTTGCAAAGAGAAGTTTCCAAAAGTTTGACTTAATAGAAAATAATACTTATTCTACTTGCACTAGAGGCTTAGGGAGGATATTGTTTCATTTTTCTTTTCCCAAAGTAAACATTTTCCTCAGAGTGGTGCATTCTGAAAACAGCAGCAGAAGTTGGGATAGTATTTACAACAGAACCAATAAGGAGCTTGTCTGTACTTTTGTATCCAATCACGATTTTGGACTTTCGCTAGGAGAAAATAATTTTCAACTCAAATATATGCATAGTGTCAATGAAGAGAAAGCAGTAGGCTCTAATTATCTTTTGAAAGTTCCATTAAAGCATAAAACAAGGGTAACCAAAAATATTAGAAAGAAAGTATGCTTTGCAAGAACACAGCAGTTTATTCCTTCCTACAAGAAAGGCTTAAAAAATTGGAGAAATATTTTAAAGATAAGATTTCTTCAGTCAGAAATGTGACCTCTGCTTGCCCCCAGTTCACCATTTTCATTTTTCTAATTTTTGTTTCCTTTCTAATTTCAGGACACTGACCAGGTGACGTGTTGCACATTCTTGAGAGGAGTTTTACTTAAAGGTATGAAAATATTTTGATTTGTCAGCTCCTTTTCAATACCCTCTTAAAAAAAAGTTATTGACAATAACCTTCTCTTGATGGGAATTCACTCATAGCGTGAGATTTTTGTGTCTGCTTCTCATTGTATTGTTTACTGTCATGTTTCTGTTGTGGATGCCTGTCATGTTCACTGTGAGTGACTAAGGTATAAATGATGGAGAATGGTTTTGGCTTTTTTTATCTCACTAATGTTTCCAGTAAATGAATGGACATTTATATATAATACTAAAGTAAATTTCCAGCAATTTTGTTAGAATAGATCTCTTCATTCAAGATAAATCAAGGAAAATATTTAAGTATAATTTATGTTCTCTATTTATTTAATATGGAGGTAGATTTCCCTGTTTCATTTTGTGTGGTTCATTCCCTACCCTTTTATAGTATTTTTTTCTTAGCTTATGATTCAATGAGATTGTAGGAAATAGATGATATTTAGACTTGCAAGCGTATCTTCCCAGAAACCTGTTAATTACTTAGTGATGACCCTTTGTAGTGAAAGCATATTGATTTTTCATATTTTAGCCATCTTTAATTAGCTATTTGTTTCAGAAAAGGTTATACATGTTATGTAATTGTGAATTATTATAAATAATTAAGCATTGGTTTATGTACTGGTAAACAGGATATAATGTAAATTTGTCTTCTCAAACTGTGATACATTTTAAAGTTTCTTTTTATTGTTTATGTAGTAATTGATTTCATATATTTTGTTTATTTTCCCCCAGGTTGTTCCTGATGATGTGTCACAATCGTTTTACACAAAATGTCCATCTTTGATGAAAACACATCATTTGCTTCTAGTAATGCTTACCTTTCTAGAAAATGTAAAAGATGGATTCATATACCTGGCTGAACCATAAAATGAGAATTTTAATTTATAATTATTTATGCTTTGGCTAGTTCTCCCTGAAATGTTAGGAACCAGAACTTAGTCCTGGGAGACAGATGTATATTTGATCTCAAATAGTTTCAAAGCAATCTTTTCTTGTAGTAGAGTTAGAGCACATGATTTAATGTATTATTACTGCATGCCATGGGAAGTTTAATCTTTGTTTGTATACAGTGAAATAGTATATTTTCTTAGATCCAGAGCCTCAAAAGCCCTTGGGTCTCAGCTATGGAATGGAGTGCCCAAATGAAATTACTTCATGTCATGGTGCTGCCTAACTTGCCTTCAGTCAAAGTCGTCTGGGCTTCTAGGCACCTACAGAAAGTTTGCCTCCATTTTATCACAATTAGATGACCTGGCACGTGTTTTGTGCTCGAGTCTGGTCCAGATCCTCACAAAAGGGTCCTTCAAGAGTTTATTGAGAGGGACTACATTCAATATGCCTCTGATACACCACAAGCATATGCTTGAATTCCTTTAGCTCAATATTGTAACTCCATTTTGCAAAGGTATGATAGTCTGAGATCCACTGTCTTTCAGAGTGTGAGGGATTTTACCCTACTTTTTCCATGAATGTCAGAGATGGAGGCTTTTGCTGGTTTATTTAGAGGCACTAGTCTTTTTTTAATTGAAATTGTTTCTTTATGCTGTGAACAACCAAATTATGGTTGGAACAGAAAAAAACCAAGCAAAACTATTTGAGGGGATTTGGAAATTCTGAGGATGCCTGTTCTTCAACTCATACTTCAAGACAAAGTCAATTTAAAATAGACAGATATTTTATTGAAAGCACATATCCAATCTTCAGAACAGATGTCCTTTCAATTATTATTTTACCATCTTCCAGCAGCTCTTCTCCTTCCCATGTTCCATCTGCACAAGATTGAGACATGCCGCACTAATGTTCTTCCTGCCTGCCAAAATCTCCTATAAAAATCCAGTAGACAGTTGTTATTCTAGATCAGTTATTTTCAACTTTTTCTTACTGTATGAACCTCTTTAGAAAATTCACATTAATGGTGTTATGCAGCATAAGGACTTGCTTTTCTTTATGTACTTTGAATTTTTTGAGATATACTCGGGTCACACCTTATATTACCTAGAGAAAAGATATAGTACTATCTGTGGAAGAAGTAGAATTGTTGCATCTTCACAGTTCCCCTCCGAGAATACCAATTCCTTTAACATAGTAAAGTGAATTTAGTTTTTGTTCACTACTTCACATGATCTGGATTTAGATTAATGATCTCCAAATAAGAAACTTCATCAATTAGAAGTAATTTGGTTTAAATTCCACAGTTTTTTATCAGCAGAGAATGTCCAGGGTTAATGATTACGTAGGAGTAAATTATTTACTGTGAGTGTATAATACATACATTGTAATATATTTAGTTCTTCAGATACTCTGACTGTTTGTCTGAGATACTGAATAAAAGCAGTAAGCCTATATTTAGAATAGCTTTAGTTCTTTTCATAAAGGCAAGCCAACTGCCAAGTCTATGTATGTACAGGAGTGGGGAGTCTATGTATATTGCAGGAGTGGGGCATTTAGAGGTTATATCTCTAGCAGTCTGATTCACTTAATTTATTTTCTTGGTTAACTTGATTCTTTTTCACTGAGGCTGAAAAAAAAATTAGTTTCTATGATACATCATCTCTTCAAAGTCATAACCCATGCTGCTGATTCATGAAATAATTACCATGCCTTCAAAAGTTCAATTAGCTCAATCTGAAATAGAATTTCCAAAGGCAGTGTGATCCTTTGAGGTAATATAAATGTCAGAAAAAATGTACTAGTTGAATAAATACCATCCACTTACAGTTAAATACTAAGACAGCAGATGTATTATGGCACTTAAGCAAATAGAGCCATATTGTAGAAAAGGTTGCAAATATGCCTTTCAACCCTGTGAGTTCTGTCCAACAAGAATCAATATTAACAAAAAATAGACTTACAGAGTTCTAAAGTAAGGCCCTTCTCTAAGTTGTGTATTTTTGTGAAAATTTTTCTGCTTTGAAATCAAGTGCACTTGAATTCATTTATTTGCTGTTGCTTTTTTTTCTCTGTGTGTGTGTATTGCTGATATTCTTACTTCTTAAGTTTCACTAAATTTCAAACAGAAATTCCCATAAATTGAGAAAACAGCATTATTTCCATTTTGAAAGAGTTTAGCTTTCTTGGTACACAGAAGCTTTGGCACCTAGTGTAGCATCCATGGGTATAGGCTGGGTTCTTCAGCTTTGCACATCATGGATACACTCCTGGCTTTTCTTTGGAGAGGTGACAATTGCATGCTTTGTACAGTTTTCCCTTCTGTTAATCTGGTAATATAAAAATGGATTTAGGATAAAAGTAGTCACTGAGAAGGGTGATTGGTAAAGTGGTTAAACCTAGCCCAAGGTTACTGTGTGTTTTTGTTAAGGGGACAGAAGAATATCCCCAAAAAACTATGAGCTATGCTGACAGCTGTGATGAATGAGGTGGGTATGCTTGACAGGTTTATATTGAAGGGTCTTGCACTGTGCAGCATGCAATATGTAACAAAGCTGGCTTTAATAGTTTGTCTACTGGGCCTCAAAGACCTCTCCTTCTCTTCATGTTGCTGAGTAACTAATGTGGTATTTAGGGTATACAGCTTACTGTAACAGATCCAAGGCTTAAGAATACTATATTTGTAAGGCTTTCACATAAGAATATGAACAGTGAAAAACAGACAGTGGAAATCTTCAGAAAAAAATAATTTCAGAAGCAGTGTGGTTATCAGCACTTGGATTTTTTTGGGATATGTGATTTGGTGACACTGGATTCTCTGGATTCAGTATACCTTATAGAATATTCTAAGAGCTTCCTAGGCATGCAGTGATATGCCCTGTCCAGACATCGTCAACATCTTGGTGTTCTTTCTGCATCAGACCCTAATTTAAGACAATGTAAAAACATATAAGGAGACAGTAAGTGGAGGAAAGGTAGTATGTTTGGTGGTTATGCAACCCCCTTGTTTCAGCTGTGCTCTGCAAACACATGTGTTGTGAAAAATATGCAGAAAATAACTAACACTGCATTTTGCTTCAGCCAAATTATGATATGAGGGAACAGGTTGGTATTCCAGTGCACAGCTGAAAGTTATGGGGCAAGGAGGAATATTTAGTAGGGTTGCTCCTCTTTCAAGCATTAAATAAATCAAAACAATGATTTGGGTTCAACATTCGCATTGGCAAAAATTCCTCTGTGAGCCAAAATGGAGAAAAGGACAAACTGTTCATTTTCAGTTCATGTGCAGTGAAAATGGTGTTAGTATTATAAATCAGTTTTTGAAAGCTGCTAGATCTATCAGACATCATCCAATCCCTGCAATCTATTTTGAAACATCATTCTCTAAATTGCAGATTTAAATACGGTTCACCATAATTTTTTCAATTTCTGATTGGTGTATCTGAGATGCAGAACTGTGATAATGACCTTTATTACACAGAATCTGGTGTAACAGCTCAAGCATTTTTTCCAGGGCATAGATGATGAATTGATATGAACAGCTTGCTTTTAGGTTTAGTGTTGGAAAAAGTAATTACTGCCAGGTAATTGCAATGCTGCTGGTTTTGTTTGGAACATAAGGTGACTATTCCAGCACAATTTAGGATGAAGTCTGGTTAGATTTTGATAAAATCCCAAGTAAATACGCACCTGTAAGAATAATGCTCTGACGGATAAATATCCTGTATCTATAAACAAGAGTTGTAGTCGAAACCAAGCAAAACTTCATGTTTCTTACATTGGTCAGATGACCCTGGTGCTGCACAATATGAGTGTTGAAGGGAAAAAGACCCCTGATGCTTGTTGAATGTTTTGTTGTTTTTGTTTTTTGGTTGGTTGGGCTTTTTTCCCATGACACCTCAGCTTTTAATTTTGCATGGTATTTGCCATATTCTACATCTTACTTTTTCTTGCATAAAAAGTAAAATATTGTTTTAGTTCAGGAATGGCATTTTCCAATATAATAGTTTTGCCAAAACTATGCCACTACTCACTTCTGCCCTCCCACTCTAACTGAAAGCCCAAAAGTCAAAGATCATGGGTGGAGCTGCCTTGTGATGTAGGAACTGGCTTTCTGACTATTTATTTTTGTAATTACCAGAAACATTAACATGAATATAGAACTACAGGAGCTCAGACTCCTGTATTGTTTACTAAATAGTTACACCTTTGCGATGTCATAGCTGGCTATTGTAGAGAGGATTACAGGGTACCAAAAAGAATTGTGACTTTAAGTGTTGAGTAAGAGAAGAAACCAATTAACATTTGGAGGAAAAAAATTGACATTTTTGTACAATCTTGGTAAGAGAGACATAGCTATCTCGATTTCTTCCTAAAATAATAGTCTCCAGGTTTTTGAAAACTGTCAGAGTAAGCACTTTGCTCTTGCTGAGAGATACCCTTGAGGTGTGACATATGATGATATGCAGAAGATGTGGTGTAGGCGTACAGACATTTGGAAGAGCCTGTGGGACAGGTGAATGAAAAGTGTTTGTAAATCTCCTTTATCAGGTATTAAAAGTATTACCATAGAGAAGATATTTCTCTGACTGTATAAAGCAATGAGAGGCAGATACTTTTAGTTCTTTCCAAATTCACATCTTAACTTGCACAGTACCTACTTCATGAAGTTCTTTTTTCGTTTGTTTTGGGGTTTTTTTTGTTTTTTTTCAAAACCAATGAATAACACTGAACAATTTAAAAGCAAATCTATTATACTCTTTTTGATGAGGAAAACAAGAATATGGCTTTACTGACAAGAAGTCCAACAATACTGAAAGAGTAGTACCTCAATTTCTTTATCTCTTCAGGACATAAGTTAGATAAGTATGGAATCTGCAAAATGGTATTTTTGTAAAGCTCCAAATATCTTGAAAATAATGATCTTAGTGTAATCCAATCGAAAATATTTCTAACTTTGCTTTACATTTAGAAGTATACTTTTCTTCAAATAAGAAGTGTGGTTTTAATTGAAGTGTGAGTGAGAGACTGGCCCCACAATTATCTGTGTAAGACACAGGGAAATTGGAGAAAGCTGTAAAAGTGATTGAAGTTCAGACCTGTTCTAATGAATACTTTTATCCAGAAACAACTATTTTATTTTATAAGGACTAAGAGCTGCCTTTTTTTTATGTTGACAAATTAGAAGCTCTTCTGCCACTGAGACTGAGACACTTTCTTGATAGGTCAGTGTTATTTAGAGATCACATAAAAAGCTATCAAAAGAAATACACAAAGAAAGGGCATACATTTGACTCTTTACTGGAGGTGACCAGTAACAGATATAGTTTATGTGGAACTTGTAAGGAATGTGATTGATTCAGGAGATCAGGCATGAAAAGAAATATGGGAACACCTGAATGTGGTAACACTTTGTGTTTAATAAGCACTTTGTGTGTCGTAAGTGGCATTATTTGTAATTGTAAAAGTCATATTCTGAAGCCTTTAACTTAAGATATTTTGATGTGACTTTCAGAGAGTCAGAGCTAAAGGGTGTGGAAATGATAATGTACCACAGCAGAAGTTATTCCTAAGCTTTTGGTTATGCAAGCTCTGAAATAGGGATTATCGGTGTTATAAAATACACAAAATGTTAGAATTACCAGTTCAATATTAGATTATTAGCAAAACAAGAGAGGGATGAGTAGAAAACATGCAGCATGAAATAAGCAAAGGTTGAATGACTTTACATTAACCAAGTAATATTTTTGCAAAATTAATGGTTAGTAGTTTTTTTTTTTTTTAACCAAAACCAAACTATTAAGAATAAAATTTTGTAATTTGCCAGTTGATCATAACTTACAAGGTAAAGGTGCTATATGTTTTTTTGTTTGCTAAAATTATTTTAAACCTTCTTGAAAATATTTGGGAACATATAATTGCACAAGTAATATCCTGCTGCCCTTGTTTTATGCTGTGGTAACAAAAAATTTAACTTAAAAATGCTGCTTATCATTCTATGTCCTCTTAATCATGTTCTTTCAGCTCTTAACACTTTAATTTTTATTAATTAATTTCATGAATTATTGTTTACATTTTAATTCTGCATTTTTGGATTTCAGTGTTCTTAGGTTATGTCAGTACCAGAGACATCTGTATTTTTCATTGATTAAGTTGATGTAGCAGCAGACTTAAGGGTAAATTTCTGATTATTTTATTCATTTTCTGAGACTGAGACACATCAGACTGGATAGCTCCTATTGTCAGCTATCTTCTTACTCTCATCAGGTTAAAACTGAGTTTTTAATATCATTTTTATATAATGACTTTAGATTTGATTTTGAATTCTCTGGCAACAATGATTGTGTGAAACGGAGCATCAGATAATACTACAAGCCAATGAAGTCTGGATTACTAAAGTATTGGACTGAAATAAAGCATATGCAAGTTCTCTTTGCTTTTAGCCCAGTGTCAGAGCAGTGATGAGACAGGTGCTTCATTGCTGTGTGCTGAACTTAACCTGCCTGTAAAGTAGGCATAACTATATTAATGCAGCTGTTGTGCATGCATTAGATGTTTGAAGAACTGTATGAGAGAAGTTACTGTTAAAGGCATGATTCCTGTGTTATCTCTCTTCATTCTAGTCTGGGAAATCTCAATCTAACTGCTGGAACTACTGCAGTCTTTTGAATAATCTAAACTTTATCTTAACATGACTTTTTTTGTTTTGGTTTGGTTTTTTGTTAATTTGTTTTGGTTTTTTTGTGTTTTTTTGTTTGTTTGTTTGTCTCTTTGTTTTTCTGGGGGCTCCAGTTCTTTTTTTTTTTTTTTTTTTTTTTGTCATGAGTGTCTTGTTTAATTTCAAAAGGAAAAAAGTATCTCTGTTTTTTCAAAGATGTATATGTGTATATGAAGAATAAAGAAAAGGTGGTGTACTTGAAAAGTTTTATGAAACAAGTCAGATCAGTAATCTAAAAGTGTTGTGTAAATAAACAGCTATCTGTAATCTAAAAGCATAGCAAGATAAAATATTCAGGTATTAACTCACATTAATGTTTTAAAAGGTGATGCCTTTTTTCTGAAGTTCTGTCTGCACAGTAGAAGTGCAGTTATGGATATAGGAGGATTGGTCAACTAGAAATTTGTGAAATACTGATAATATCCAGTTTTAAGTAAAAGCATTAATACAAACTTTAATATGTTCCTAGTAAGCAGGAATAGTAGTATGAAATTAATTTCTTGTTAATACTCACGTATAGCTCTTCTGTTGCAAGCAATGCTAAGGTCCTCCTTGATCCTTCTAGTTTGTCATGAAGAATTACTGCTCAAAAAGGTGTTTTTGACTTTACCTTATGTTGGTGTGGCCTGCTGCAGTAGCTGCCAGCACGCCAAAGTTGCAGCAAGGATTGACAGGACAGTAAAAGAGAATTAAGCTCTCTAACCACAGCAAATACAGCTGTAGGACAGCAAATACCACTGTAAAGAGAAACTGAAAGGAATTTCTGTTCACACATTGTGGAATCTTGGATTCTGTTTCATGTCTTACCAGCTTGGGTAGGGAATGTTCCCTTGTCTCCAGCCACATTACTGGGTGGCAGTACTGTAAAACAGAGTGGCTGCTGTTTTCATGGGCTTGTCTAGTATGAACAGAAGAATAAAGCCAGTAGCAAGAACTAAAGTAGTATGTAGTAACACTGTGAAGTACCTCCCTATGCAGTGAATTGTGTGAAACAAAATGTTCTTTGGTACCTTATCCATAGACTAAAAGGACATCAGAAAGGAAACACTAATAAGCCATAGCAAACATAATAAAATAAGCTTTTTTTTTCCTCCATGAAAGCACAGTCTTTTGAACTATACTATTTATATAAAGTAGAACGTGTCTAGACATGGAATGAAGAAAGGTTTCCTTGGAAATATAAAAAAAAATAGGTCTGTAATCTGGGGTGTGTGAGATCTACATCCCCATTTCGAATCAGTAGGAATCAAAAACCCCAGAATTGCTGACATCTAGGCAGAAATTGGTTTATAAAAATTTCTAAATTTATAAATTGCTTTATAAAAATTCTGTCTATGTCTTGAGTGGAAATTTTAATTAGGTTCTGGATGCCAGTCTTTTAATGTAAGATACAGTATATACAGAAACATAGAGGCTTCTCGTACCAAAATGTTAAATTGTTTTTTTCATAACTGTGACCTTTTCAAACCATTTTAAAATGAGCTTCTTAGTTTCTTAATTTTATGTCAGATTATATATAAACTCTCTTGTTCTGCTTTGAAGGAAGTAATGCATAATTTAGTAATAAAACAAATACACTTTGTTATAGTCTTTAAAATCTCAGCAGTTCTAGCTCATATCTGATGTGCATTGGTACTGCAGTCACTAAGAGATGCCACAGTTAGTGTCCTATAGTGCATTTCACATGAATCTGTACAGTTCTAAGGGAACCGTAAAATACATAGCACATGCCTATATTATTTTCTATAAAACGTGTGTTGCAACATGAATCTCCTGAGGAATCCAATGAACAGTTTCTCCCTTTGTAAATTAAAGGGAGACAAAATAAAATCCTCCCTACAACTTTTATGTCCATATATTAACTAAGATGTAGACGACGCTAGTTGTAATTGCATTTCATGTAATGAAAATGCGTTTCTTTTCTATCTGACTGAGAATTGGGATTGCTTTATAAGTCTATTTTGGTGTCCCTGAGGACATTGCCAGTGAAAATGTAAAACCCACATGGTCTCCATAATTCTCTCCTAAGACCATGTTTTTGTCTTGGAAGTAGCACAGTGTAATATGAGATACAGCAGTTGCCAAGGTAACTGTTCTTTTCTCATTTGATAGCATCAGGTGAATGGTTGCCTGGATATCCACAGTAATTTGCTGGGGCTCTGGTAATTCAAAAAGGATGTACACATTCTTTTCCTTGCTTTTCTCTCTCAGAAGCTTTAACTAAAATCCTAAGGTACATGATAAGTATGAAAATATTATTCAATATTATTAAATAATTATTCTTCCTTTAGTGCTGTGTTTTTAATATTAATATTTTAATACTGTTTTAAATGCAGAATATTAGACCAAGATCTTCTTTTACTATGATAGTTCTTTTCAGAAGAACTTACTTTCTGATCCTTTTTTAAAATATTGGTTTGCTATTTCAAAACTCTTCAGAAATTTAACTAATTAACACTGTATTTAAGTCTGAAGCTAATGAAACAAATTGTCAAGTGCAATTTCTGGTTTGTTTTTATTGTGCTTTCCTTCAATCAAATCAGTAAGATGGTTGAAAATAAGACTGGTCTCTCATTCTAATTCTGCTGCAGCATTCTCCTGAATTTAAAAGGAACTGCATCCAGCAAAAAGGTGTTCTGATTATGGACTTTGGATTTGTGGACTTTGAGAATAGAGGGGAAAGTTCTCATGAAATGCGACATAATAATAATTTTCAGTGATTAGAACATTAAGTCTTCAGTGTGTCATAATTAAGTTTTAGGTTTACTGTATAAGACTTAGAGTTTTATTCAGTCTGTTGGCAGGTCCAGAAAGAATCTGTTGCATTGTTTATAGCTCATTTTATTAGCTCATTACATGCACATAATCAGAATGGGAAGAAAATCTTAAATTTGGGACAAACAGAATATGTTTTTGAGATTTCACTTGTGCATAAAGTTGACCATCAAGCCCCTGAACATGTCATTTGTATGTGGCCTGAATTTCAGCTGTTAAATACCTCAGAACTGAGCAATGTCCTCAGATAATCTCTAAATTTAGCACTTTATGTGCTAAAGAAAAATATAAACAGAAAATATATGTCTTCATAATTCCATTGCTGTTATGAATAATACCAATGTCCCCAAATAATAACATTGCAAACAACCTGGCAGTAGATAAGTTATCAGCTAAATAAAGCCATCAGCCATATTTATGAAGAGAAGGACAAGACAGGGTCAAAGTTGTTCTACCTTTAAGAATGAAATACATATTCTCAGTGGAACTATTCTGTATACTGGCATCATGACATTCTGAGAGATTTGATGGAAATCTTGTGGTTTTTTAGTATCTATAGTTTTTTCTTTATGAGCACTTGCTTTCTGAAAAGCAGAATTAGTGCTGGAAAGGATTCTTTTAAAGCGGACTGTGAAACTGCTTTATAACAGAAGTTTAGTCTGCTTTCTTTTAGTTAATGAAATAAAATAGAAGGTTTGTCATTGTGTGGGATAGACAGTTCTTGGCTCGGAAGTAAATTGTTTTACCTCCCTAAAAAGGGATTGGAGAAGAAGTAGATTTGTTTTAGGCATCCATCTTAGCCAAGACTACTATCTGACAGGTAGACTCAACATCCTGACACCACTGTAAATGTTAATGTGTTGTTTTCATAGCCTTGTCAGACAATAGTGCTTATTTAAGTAAATCAGACTCTTAGAATTAACAAAACTACTGTAATTTCCAGTCTGAGGACACATTTTTACTGAGGCGTGTAATTTCAAACAGATGTGATAGTTGTTTTATTCTCCATGACTTAACACTAAATTCTGTACCTCAGGTGAGTGACAGCAGTGACCAAAGCACAGATCTAAGATTCTGGATTGACTTATAAATTACCTGAAGTGCAGCAGTTTTTAATGAATAAACCTCCCCATGAGCTTTCTGGAGAAGCTTTCATTAAAATTATTTTTTAATGTTTAATTATTAAAATAAATTTCTCTCTCTTCCTATAGAGATTTCCAAATTCAAGTCTGCTATTAAAAAAAGATGAACCAAAAGAATGTTACTAGAGCTGCTAATAATTTATGAACAATACAAAGAAAATGCCTTATTGTTACATATTTATTTCCTCTGGTTCTACATATCATGTTTTTGATTTATAAAGTCTTACAATAGTGGAACAGTTTGGAAAATGCTGTTCTTTTAAGCTGACAAACTAGTACTCCTGTTTATTTCAGTAGAGCAAAACTGACCTTTCTTCAACAATGCCCTTGAAGTTTGCAGCTTCAGTACAGTTAAAAGTTAAAAACAAAACTTATCCAACCACACATAAAATAACAAACAAAAATTGAGGGTACTTAGATCCTCCTAAAGTTGCTCTTCTGTATGGTAATTATATTTTCTCCTGTAGGTGTAATGGGGCTTCTAGAAGCTGTAAGTGCCACACATGTATTTTCTTCAAAGTGACTATTGTTGCAGAGATGAATCATCAAATCATCCATGTGCTGTGTTTTCAAAATTCTTCTTAGTTTCTAGAAGAAAAGGTTGGTACTTTATGGAGTCCAGAAAACAGCTTTGAAAATATTCAGTATTACATTTGAATAGAAGAAACAGTGAATTTAATTTTTTTCTTAATTATTATGTTAAAAGTTAGGTGCTTTTTCTGTATGCAAAAGCTGCAGAACAGATGTAATATTTATAAAAACATGAGCAACACAGTAATGTTTGACAACATGGTAATACCTTGTGAGTAATCATTACAAATTGTTAGAAAACCACGTGTTCTGCAGCAAACTTCTCAGCATCTCACTTTATCTACTCTTCTTGTGGCTGATTTTTGATATCTAAAAGGACAGGGTGGAGGTCACTATAGAGCAATTGCTTAACAACCTCTTTGCAGAAGAGTAAAATTATATATGTAAAGCTTTCTTAGGCAATTTGTTTCTTCCTTAAAATATGAATGAAAAAGTTTTCAAGCTATGGATTGAACTTCTGTCTCTTGATCAATAGCAAACCAATATCAGATCAATTAAAAATATGTCTGAATGTCTTTAAAATTTTTTTATAGTGTTTCTGGGCAACTGTTTATATAAACACTTTTTTTCCCCCTTATTGAAATGATACAGAAGTAATTTTACTGGCTATAATTCTTCCTAGGTAAGTTAATTTGAATTGGGTGAAAAACCTGTGAGAAAACAAATGCTTAGACTCATGCTGTCAAGGAGCAGAAATGTATCATTTGCACTGATTTAATTAGAGGAACTAAAGTAGATAACAAAAGTGAGTCCTGTGGGTGAAGAGGCAGGTTAAAATAGATTTTAGTTTGTTTTGGGTAATGAGTGGCTATATTGAGGTAGTTGCATGTTTAACAATGGATTGAAGCAAGCCCTATGAAGATCAGCACTCCTAAAACCTATTTCTAGAAATAAGCTGTGTTTACCAGGCAGTGGGAGCCCAGTGTGTGTGTTTGGGCTTCACTGCACTGTGGCAGCAAATAATGTTATGGTCTGTGTGTGAATTACTGACTCTTATAGATGGAATTTATCAATGTAACTGGTTTTGAAGATAATGGTTTTAAAGAATGTGTTTGAAATGAGTAAAGTTTTTCCTATTGCTTATGATGTGCACTTTGAAAAAACACTGATTGGAAAAAAAAAAAAAAAAAAAGATTAAGTCACAGTTTGCTCTTGGGTTGGTCCAAATGGTCACCACAGAACAAATGCTGGTAAAAATCCTGCTTTGAGTTATTTCGACAACATAAACAGCATTTAGGGACTTAAAAACTGAATGTGTGCAAATGCCCTCTAGTGTAATGTAAAACTTCATCTCCAGCTTTCAGTAGGCATTCTCAAGTTCTATGTGTTGTGGCTAAATACAAACCAGGCTTTTATGAGTGCAGATGGTGTTTTTTAACCAGCTGTAGCACTGTGATGTAAAAGGAATTCCTTGTAACATAGAAGGGCACCTCATCAGCTGAGGGGAATGCAAGGAAAAGTGATCTAAATGAGCCCATAGAAACATCTGTTGCAGTCATAAATATATATGAGTCTGTTCAGCTGTATAAAATTAAAATTATGTTTCAATAACACTTATTTTAATAAGCCATAAAAGACATTTTACAAATTATAGATGCTGACTGAATTTTAAAATCAAACTAATGCTTATTTTTGTGCTGCATTTTCACATCAAGATAACATTTTGTTTCCTTTTCTCACAGTTAGAAATAAAACAATTTGGGAAAGAAGGTAACAGGCTTGCCCTGGATTTTTTGTGAAGAGTCAGAATTTGGGCTAGAAATGATTAATAAATTTGAAATATATTTTGTATAATACTCTTCACTTAGGAAAAAAAATGAAGAAACTAACTCCTCTTTATCCAAGTGTAAAGTCTCTTTAACATTCCTGTCATCTTGGAACTAGCAAATATGGCTTTTTAAATGAAGCTCATTGTCTTCAGTGGTTAATGGATTAAATTAATTTATAGATTAGGTCAATTGTTTTGCTATACTTAGAGTCTTAGAGAGCTCTTGTCAATGCTGGCAGGGTCACAATGAGTTTCTATGCATTTGAGAGGAAAAAAAAGAGAATTAGTCTGACCCGTATCCAAAGGATGGGATTGTTTTCTTAAGTCTTAATGGCAGAATTCCCATTCACCTAAATAGGACAGAATTTCAGCCTCTTTTCATCTCTTTTACTTCTTACCTGCAAAGTATCTTTCTTAACATACATTCAAAGCTGTGCTTCTGCCAATCCCCAGTAATTTTTTTTTCAGTTTCTTGTTTTCCAGAATGATCTTGTGGTTCGATCTGGGCCGGCAACTAAGCAACACACAGCCAGTTCCACTTCTCTCTCCCCACTACTGCCATGAGGGGAAGAGAATTGGAAGGCTAAAAGTAAGAAAACTCTTGGGTTGAGATAAAGACAGTTAAATAGGGAAGGCAAAAGCTGTGCACACACAGAGCAAAAGGAATTTGTTTCCTACTTCCCATGAGCAGGCAGGTGTTAAGCTGTCTCCAGGAAAGCATGGCTCCATTCTGTGTGGTGATTACCTGAGAAAACAGGTGCCATCACTCCAAATGTCCTCATGTTCCTTCTTTCTTCAGCTTCATATGCTGACTATGATGTCAGATTGTCCTGATTTAAAGGACAGGTGTTTGCCAATAAAGGCAGAAGCTTTTCTTTGAAATGGAGGATGTAAACTTTCTTCCTCTAAATTATTATTATAATTTTTAAATTAAGGGGTTTTCAGGTAAAGATATGGGAATTAGGAATAACAGTTTTTTACTAGGAGAATTAAAATAGAAATACAGTATTACAAAGAACAGTTTTAACCTTGACAGAGTTAGAATACAACTTGACACTTTGTTAGGGTATTGGTAGTAGTCTATTTAAATGGTGGCTACAGTTTTTTTGTAGTGGCAGATGTGGTTTAGCTGAAGCAGTGGTTTTGTAGAAGGATGCAGGTTTTTTTGAAAGTTTAGGGATGATGTAGAAAGGTTTGGGGTTTTTTTAAATTTAGTGGAAAGACGGTATTTTTCTGTTTAAAATTTTGGTTTTTATTTAGGTAGGAAAGACTTGGCTTTTCCTCCTGATTGGAGCATTTCTTAATTCTTATTAGCAGATAATATGTGCTGTGGAGATAAGGAATTATTACTTCACCTGGCTTCAACAGATGGTGATTTTTGGCCACATCCTATGTTGCAACCCAAGACACAGATGATATGAAATATCCCTTTGGTCAGTTGAAGTCAGCTGTCTCAAATGTGTCACTTCCCAGCTTCTTGTGCACCCACAGCCTCCTTGCTGGTGGGGTGGTTTGAGTAGTAGAAAAAGCTTTGACTGAGTGTAAGCACTGCTCAGCAATGACTGGGACATCCCTGTATTGCCCACAGTGTTTTCAATACATATCCAAAACAGCCCCATACTAAATACTGTGAGGAAAATTCATACTATCCCAGCTAAAAACAGCACAAACAGCTAATTCCAGTCTTTTCTCAAGTTAAATACTTGTGTGCCCTCTTTAGAGTAGTGAACTCAATTTGATAATTTTTTCCCATTATTCTATTATCATTTTGTTTTAGAGATACAGCGTACTGTGATTCCTGCTGCAAATCTTGTTTCCACTTACTGATCATCTTCAAGTAAATATGTAATACATGCCATAACCAATCTATCTCAGTACCCTAATCAACATCCATTTAAATGCGACACAGGTTTTATGTCTGTCTGGACTTGTCAATCTAACTGACATAATTTGGGTTTATTAGAAAAGTTCTGAATACTGTTACACTGCCAACTAAAAATAAAGCTCCTGAAGTAGTCTGAAGAACATGCAAATTGATATTTAGCACTTAAATTTTTAAAATAACCCATTTAACCATAAATAATATCATTAATACTTGAAGAGCATATTACTTACTTGCTTAGCAGTGTATTAAAGTTATTTAAGAATATTTGAATAGTGATTTAAATGAAGCATTGAAATGTATTAATCTTTTTACTCCTCATTTAGGAAGAATACAATAAAGAAAAAATTATTAGTCTGAAATTTATTTGTGTGCACTACTCAGAGAGAAGCTTGGATAATTCCTGCTCCTGAAGGACTATTTCTGTCAGGCCTTGTTATGCTTGACTTGTATCATCCTTGGGAGCTGCTCTGTCAAATTGATGCTTATTTAATATATATTTAATTTCTCTTCAGTAGATTTGTCCAAACACATGCATCATGTGCACACATGCCTGCTTGTATGCTAAGAAGATAAACAGAAAGGGACACTGAGAGATGTCAATCCATGTTTTAGGTAGTTGTGGCTGACTATGCTGGTAGGCAGCTTGACTGCACCTTCTACTAGCATTCACTGGGTCCTGCCTCAAGGTGGAGCTGTTATATTTGCAATGGAGATAAAGACTTGGAAAGCATTTTCTTCCCCCAAATGCTGTTTCTGATTTGAATAGATGTATGAGTTATATTGGTAAAGAAAAATGGCAAAGCAATTTTGCTCCCCCTCAGCAAGAGCTGGAGTCATCAATGTGTCACGCAGGTGGATGGGCCTACAACACTGACTTTTATTCAATCTGACATCACCTTTTGTAGATTCAGGAAGGTGCATACCTTTCACTTACAGTAGGTATCCAGCGGGATTATGACAATGTGCACATTCCAGCTGTCAGAAGCAGTGCTGTTCTTCTTGTGGTTCTTTGTAATTGGGAATATTTTCCCAGAAGACAGTTATGCATATGTGTATTGTGTTATAATTAAGACTATATGAGACAGTTATGGCAGGCTGTCAAATCAAAGGGACGCTGGATATATTTTATTCTCCATGCTATAGTCTAAATAATCTTCTAAAGACTCTGTTCCCTCAATGTGCTAAATAAATGCTGAATGTTTTATACTTAATAGGCCTTTGAGTAATGTGTTCCACATGGTTTTTTGCTGGAATGAGACCTTCTTATCGCTAAATACACAATAGTGACATGAGATTGTCTCAGCATGAGGAAATGCATAAATCTCATAGATTAATGAAGTCAGTTTATTGTGAAGTTCAGTTAAACAGGAATACTCTAAAGTAAACCTTGGTGGCAAACTTAAGGAAAATGAGAGAAATCCATAAATAGTTAACCTAGCAATCTTTGACATCTCGGTTTAATACTATGAATGTCTATCTCAGCTGGATTTGTGACAGTGATGCTTATTTCCTGGCTATTTTTATTTCTTTCAGTGAGAGTATGTCTTCGTTAAAAGACAGGTGTCTGCTAGGGAAGGCAGGACCCTCCCTTAGATTGGAGAATGTAAATCCCTTCCCTCTGAATTATTATAATTTTGAAATCAAGGGGCTCTCAGGCAAAAATACGAGAATAAGAATAACAGTTCTTTACTAGTATGTATAACAAGGCAAACAAAACAGCAGCAACTATGGCATTAATAACAAACGGAACCAGAGACCCCATGACAGCTTTTTCAGCTGAGATGGGAAAGGAGGGAGGAGAGGCTTTGTCTCACAAAGCCCTGGGGCAGTCAATCCCGGTGCCCCTGCAGGACTCTGAAGAGCACTAAAATGGAATGGCAGGAATGAGCAGAAGATCCCGGGCTGGTGGATGAGGTGTGTCAGAAACTTTGTGGCAGTAGTTGGAACTGCTGGGTGTCCCATCAGGGCAGGGCAGTGCGGGGCTACAGCGCAGAGAGACCCAGAGCGGTGCCGAAGGAGCGGCGGGGCTGGGTCAGCGATGGCCGGGGCCGAGCAGGGCCGGGAGAGGGGGGCTCAGGATTCCCGGGTGCCCGAGCAGATGACCCTCACTCTTTTAGTGAGGTAAGTGCTAATAAGGTTTCAGGTCAGTGGCTGCTCTCACAAGCAGAGGCTCACCCCACAGAAGAAGAAGCTCCAGGCTGGGTTATGGAGAATTCCTTTTCCCAAGCAACAGCAGCGAGCATCCTTTCTCTGAAGCCGCAGCTCGAGAGAGAGATAGTAGCCGCTCCCTGTCCTCCTTTTAACTGGGCCCAGCCACCCTTTGGTTTTCTCAAGTAGCCATAAGTACCAGTAGTCAGTGTTTCCCAGCAACTCATGTGAAAAATTCTGTAGGTAAGAAGGAACAAAAGAAAAGAAACCAACCCTTGACATTATCCATTCTAAATTTTTCCCATACCAACATGGTACATCAAATTTAAACCTTTAAATTATATACATATATG
This sequence comes from Muscicapa striata striata, assembly GCA_030060385.1. Lineage (NCBI taxonomy): Eukaryota > Metazoa > Chordata > Aves > Passeriformes > Muscicapidae > Muscicapa > Muscicapa striata. The sequence goes on from JAREIS010000038.1 coordinate 370,864, forward strand.
CAGTACCTTAATTATATATATGTATAATCTAGATATGGATACAGACACCATGTCATGAGTAGTTCACCCTAAAATAAGGTCCCCTTGGGGTATGCATCGGATCTCTCCAACCTTTTGCATCACCCACCATGTGCAGCCTGGTCCCTGAACAAAGACGACTCCATGGATGGGATTGTCTTTGCTGGAGGCAGAATTAACACAAACAGTTTTGCCCAGCACAACTCTCATGTGTGCCATTGGAACCGTTTCTTCATTTGTTGTTCCCAAGGGCTCAGATTGGGCAGGGCCTGCTTGGTTAGTGGAACCTCAAGTGTTCACTAACCATGTGGCCTTTGGTAAATTCATCTCCCAGTTCTTGAAAGTCCCCCCATCCTGTGCCTTCAAGGTGGTTTTAAGCAGCCCATTGCACCATTCAACTTTCCCAGCCACTGGTGCATCGTAGGGAATATGGTACACCCACTCAATGCCATGTTCTCTAGCCCAGGTTCTTATAAGGCTGTTCTTGAAATGAGTTCCATTGTCAGACTCAATCATCTCGGGGGTACCATGCCTCTAAATGACTTACTTTTCCAGGCCTAGGATGGTGTTACAGGCTGTAGTGTGAGGCACAGGGTAAGTTTCCAACCATCCAGTGGTGGTTTCTACCATTGTGAGCACACAGCGCTTGCCTTCAAGGGTTTGAGGCAGTGTGATGCAGTCAATCTCCTCGGCCTACTTGTAGTTATATTTGGACCATCCCCCATACCAGAGGGGCTTCACCTGCTTGGCTTGCTTAATGGCAGCACACGTCTTAGTCATGGATAACCTCGGAAATACTGTCCATGGTTAGATCCACCCTTCGGTCTCGTGCCCACTTATAGGTGGCGTCTCTGCCCTGATGACCTGAGGCATCATGGGCCCATTGAGCCAGGAACAATTCTCCCTTGTGTTCCCAATCTAAGTCTATCTTTGCCACCTCTATCTGTGCAGCCTGATCCACCTGCTCATTGTGTTGGTGTTCTTCATTAGCCCAACTCTTGTGAACATGGGCATCCACATGATGGACTTTCATGAGTAGCTTCTCTATCCGAGTGGCAACGTCTTTCCACTCATCAGCAGCCAAGATTGGTTTTCCTCTACATGGCCAGTTAGCCTTTTTCCACCTTTCCAGCCAACCCCACACAGCATTGGCTACCATCCATGAATTGGTATAAAGGAAGAACTTTGGCCACTTCTCTCAGCAATGTCCAGGGCCAGATGAATGGCTGTGAGTTCAGCAAGTTGAATCCACTCTCTCCTTCAGTAGCTTCTGCGACCTGTCATGTGAGCTCCATACAGCTGCTTTCCACTTCAGGATCATCCTCCCGATGTGATAGGAACTGTCTGTAAAAAGAGTGTAGTGTATTTCATTTGCTGGCAGTTGGTTGTACTCTGGGACTTCTTCTGCCTGGGTCACTTGCTCCTGCTCCTCTTCATCAGTGAGACCAAAGTTTTCACCTTCCAGCCAGTTTGTAATTATTTGCAAAATCCCAGGGCAATTTGGGTTTCCAATATGGTCTTGCTATGTGATAAGGGTAAGCCATTTGCTCCATGTGGCATCAGTGGCATGATGGGAAGAGGGAACCTTTGCTTTGAACATCCAACCCACAAAGCTATGGGGCAGTCGAGCCTGGTGCCCCTGCAGCACTCTGAAGAGCACTAAGCTGGAACGGCAGGAATGAGATAGCTAAAGATCCCAGGCTGGTGGATGAGGTGTGTCAGAAACTTTGTGGCAGTAGTTGGAACTGCTGGGTGTCCCATCAGGGCAGGGCAGTGCGGGGCTACAGCGCAGAGAGACCCAGAGCGGTGCCGAAGGAGCGGCGGGGCTGGGGCAGCGATGGCCGGGGCCGAGCAGGGCTGGGAGAGGGGGGCTCAGGATTCCCGGGTGCCCGAGCAGATGGAGTAAGGTCCCTCTTCTAGTGAGGTAAGTGCTAATAAGAATGATAATGATAATGATAATGATAATGATAATAATAATAATAATAATAATAATAATAATAGAAGAATAAGAAGAAGAAGAAGAAGAAGAAGAAGAAGAAGAAAAGAAGCAGCAGCTGGTCCAAGGTATTTGGCTGTGCAGTCAGTTCTGCAAATTTATTTCTGTGTTTTCTAGGTGTTTAGGTGCCCCAGGCCCAGTTTTTGAGTAATTTTGGTTCCCGCCTCATATGCCGTTTGTGGTTCTTGGATGGTTCATGTCTGTTCTGAGTAAGATAATTCCTTATAGCAATATTTAAAGTTATTTGAAACTGATTGGAGGCTGTCTGAAACTCAGAGCAGAGTTTTGTCAGTTTATCTTAAGTTGGTGAGAATTAACTTGTATGTGTGTTCAGACTAAGAAGCAACCGAACACAGCCTTGGCAGTTGTCAGAACTGTATTGCAGGATGATGATGATTATTTATTGTTTTTGTTGTTGTAGGATGCATGTATGAGTGCTTCCTCTTTTTTTTTATAGGTAAGTTTCTTATTTTAAGAGCTTGAATCCACAAGAATTAAAATTAGAGTGGAATAAGCCTTCTATCCCTGTCCCATCTTTCTTCTCAACTTATTCTGAGAGCTGTACTTTCTGTCTATGTGCTTATCTTTTCAGAATTACTGAACATAGCAACTTTTAAAAATTAAACTGCCAGTTTCAGACCCGGCTCTTGGTTATCTATGCTGGTTCTAGTTGGCAGCTTCAGCTCAGCTTGGCTTGGAGTGGCTGGTGTTGTCAGAAGCAACTTTTGCTATTCTTTCAGCAGAAGTGATCTGAGAAACATAGAAGGAAGAAGATGAGCTGAATAAGCTAAACAGCTAAAAGCTAAGTTCACAAATCCAGCAGGGCTTGAATATCTGAAAAGCATATTAATGCTCATATTTCCTGAGAAGGGCTTGCTGGACTGTTTGGCCTTAGCAGAACTATGTAGGTGAATTATTCATTTCACAAAGATATTGCTCCCCTTCTGTCAGACAAAGGTATATAATCAGGAAAATATCTCTAAAATTTATGAACTGCAGACTCACTTGCATTTTTCAGCCTTTACTGGTATTTTATATATACAGATAAAGTAATGGATAGAATATTCAAAACATTACCCCATTTTCTTTAAACTTTCTGGCACATTTTAGTTTATTAAAACTAAAAAAAAGTCTGGAAGAGAATAATTTAATAATGTTGAGAGACTGATTTGTTTATAAAATTGAAATACAGATGACAACCAAGTTGTCCTGGACTTGTCCTATTGCTTCTCTCTCAATTCAGTGGTCTCAAACCTCATCCTTCTCCAAATCATTTTCAGAGAGAACGAAGCTGGAATATTTCCTTGGGATTTCAGCAAGTTGTGACACTCCACAAGTATCAACTGTACTAATTTGAGTTATCTGTACTGGATGTTATGTTGTTTTCAGAATGTATCTGAATATCTGAAAGCACTGTATTTTGTGCCCATAGGAAGAATCTATGGGGGGAAAAACCTCACAAGCAAACATTATCAGGTGAATTCTCTAGGAAATGTCTTTTAATGCATCTGTAATTTTTTATTTGTGCATCATACATATAATGAATTTTTTTAAGTAATTCTAAAATAAAAAAATTAACCTCATAGGTTATTTTTTCTATCAGTCAGAATATCTTCACACTATTTAGAAGTTCTGGAAACCTTGCTCTTACAACCAAGATAACATTTCTTGAACACTGAGTTACCCGATTCTGTTTGCACTCTTCTGCTTTGTCCATCACCAAGTTATTTGTTTTCCTGATCTGTTCCTACGGGAACCATGTGGTTTTAATTACATGTTATGATGTGGGATTATCTTTTTTGCTTTGGCAAGATTGCTTAATGTCATTCCATCTCTGTAATGAAAAAACACGTATTTTTCAGTTGACATAAAAATATTGTCAGACGATAAACTAGTGATGATACTTTCCTAAATTTCATTAGATTGATATTTTGTGACTCTATCTCTTCTTTTGGGTTTATTGCTGATGCTTTTAAAGTATTCTCATTAAAAGTCTTGCTGTACTGTGCTGATGTGTTGGATGAAGGCAGTAAATATAGTAATCATGGAAGATGTAAGAAGAAGTAGAACTGCATTTATTTGCAGAGGAGGAGTCAGATGAAGCAGCATACCATTTAGGGTTTAGAGGGGTATTACAAGAGCCTTTGTATTCAGAAGTTTTTGCTTTCTTAAAAAAAACCCGCATTTGCTCAGCATAGTATAATCTCCAGTTGTAGAAACAGTACTGCTCACAGCTTTTTATGTATCAGAACTAATGTAGTCAGCAGTAATAACTTTAAAGAAAAATGACTGCCTCTATTTTTTCCAGGAGGCATTTGTTTGACAGGTAGACCTATTGAGAAGCTGGCAAAAAGTCAGCAGGAACACTGGAAATGCAGAGTCAGAAGGAGGCTTGGAGGCAGTGGCTGTGTCTGACTTTTCTTTTAACTTCTCGTCTTTGATTTAGTGACCTTTTATAGTTCAGCAGACAAGGGAGATAGCTGGCAAATACATCAGTGGGGCTTCAGAGACAATTTTATTTCAAGATACGCAAAATACAGTCACACAGTAATGGTGTTGAGGGGAGTATGAAAATCAGAACACTTCTGCCCAGGTGTTTCTTGTATGGATTTAGTCATGTATGTTGCCACGGGTAGTGTCAAAGCATTCTGTGAGTGAAGTGCTTGAAAAAATTGTTATGACTGACTTTATTCTGGAATGTGCAGTCTGAAAAATACATTAAAGCCTATAGAAACTGAAACTCATAATGAAATTTCTGAGTCTTCTAGTAATGAGTAATTTTCAAGTTTATTTCATAGTATTTCATACTGAGATGAAAGCTGATATAATTTCTCTTTATGTTGAGAGAAATCTGCTAAAGGTAATCTGTTGAGTAAATTCTGTAAACCATGCAGTTTTTAAAATAAATTCCAGTCCCTTTTTTCCCCTGCTCTCTTGTTTGAAAGGTTTTATGGGACTTCAGCATAATTCCTGTACAATAAAAATCAGGGAATTATATTTACTTTCTGAAGTTTAACACCTTGAATTAAGAAAGACGGCTTTGAGTTTATGTTAAGAAATTGCTACAGTTTTTGTAATAAAGCACCAAACCTACATTATTCTGGTCCTCCTAACCACAGCTTCCAGAAAAAGAAACCTTACTTTTAAAATACACTGAGGATAGTAAAGGGTCTGTATGTAGGGTGAGATAGTGTAGGGTTAGTGTTTTCTTTCATGTTAAGTGTTTTTCGAAGCTGACATTAACAGAAAATTATAGCATTTTTGGCAATACATGGGGTTTTGTCTACTTAGGGAGAATAGAATGACCTCTTGATTTCTATTTTATGCCAGAAGAATGTCAACCAGAGTTTTGTAGTTAGATATTTCTGAGTATTTTTTTAAACATGCAGAAGAAAAAAGAGTGACATTATATCCAGATTTTACCCATTAGCTTCATGATTTCATGTCAGTCTTTAGTGTTTTCATGAAAATATAGATTGAAAAGTTATCATTTATTGCATGTTACTCACAAGAGGATAAAATGTTTAATTTATTTTCTTTTGTATTTCTTTTGATTAAGTTGGAACTAACTGCACAAAATCATGGATTAACTGCTCTTTAATTGATAGGAACTTACTGAGTACTTGCAAATGCATTTGCAGGAATTAATAGTTGTTTTCTTGTTTTGTATAATCTTAGACCTCACTGACTTTAATTGTAATCAATGATGTTCACAGTTTCTAAAATCAGATACATCCTAAAGTTTATTCTAGTACTTTTTGTTGACTTTAACAGTAAAAAATTGTGAAATTTAACTTAACAGTTTAAGGAAAACAGTTGTTACATCATTATCCTTTTGGTAATCTTACTGTAGAAACTGGTTTTGCCCATGCGTATGTTACAAGAGAAAGAATTGCTCTCTTGAGCCCTTTGGTGCCATATTCAATATGTACAGAAAACCATGCCTCTGATGATAACGAGTATTTTGAATCATATTCGAAAAGAGAATGTTTAAAGGAAATTAACTCCATTATTGCAAGCTCTTGTCACTTGTCTTTCATAGTAAGACCAATGAAGACTAAGTTGCACGGCAGGGAAAATTGGGCTGCTTTTATTCATTTTCTGATCTAATTAATTGTAGTATTGCAACATGAACTGGAGAACAACTTTAGTTAAGTTAAATACTTGTATATTGATGGGAATAGAATTCTACTACTTTTTTCATTGTATTTGAACATTTTTTGCTGTCTTCCAACAGCTTGAATATCAGGTTTGCATGCATTCTCTTCAAAAAGCCAGAATTAATGTCGTCACAAAGTTCAGCTGAAATAGTCTTCTAAGAGAGGCTTTCCTTGTGTGCTTTTTAGTGGTTTGCTTTCCTTTTGCTATTTGCGTTTGGATTTTGATTGGCTTATAATATTTTGAAGATTTTTCAAAACTTTGCAAATGTATTGTAACAACCCGTCACAGCCATGCTATTTTGCGTTTAATATTGTATTAAATTTTATTTTTTTTTTTTTTTAAGTCAACTTGAAGTGTAGTGTTGTTCACACAGTAAAATATTTTGGGATCGCATCATTTTAGTGTATTACTGTCTCACTTTGCCTAAAGCATTTGAACAGCTGTCTTCAGTAGTTTAATGACTTTATTGTTCAAGTATTTGCTGGATTTATTTCCAAATTTTCGCTTAGAATAATCTTCCTTTGGAGTAATGCTTAAGACTTTATATGTATTTTAATTTGATCAATATTTTAAATCTATTTTATTTTTTCTCAAAGGAATATACCAGCATATGAGAACAATTTTGGATGACTCACTGTAATGCAACATTTACTCAGTATTAATTGAACAAACTTCTTAATCTCTAAAGTGAATGATGCAAACTATGAAACATTTATCACAAACTTTACTAAAATGTATCAAGTAAAACAATGTCAGCTTGTTAATAGCTACCTTTTTTACAGGAGAATGGCCTTTTTCTTTCTTCATTTTTCTCCAAATTCAGTTATCACATACCCCAAAATGAAGATTTTTACTATATTATTACTAGATATATTGATTTTTATTGGTTTGGGTTTGGATTGTTTTATTGAGTGATTTGGGGAGGTTTTTTTGGTTTGTTTTGTCTTTCAGTGAGGGTTCTGGGGGTGTTTTGCTTTGCTTTTATTTTTATCAGGAGCAATCTAATTGCTTATTTTATATAAAAGTCTCATTAGTGTCATTCTCACTACCAAAATTATTTAGTTACGAGTGCATGCTTTTGTCATGGATACTCAGCATTGCCTCTTATCTGTGTGTAGAAGTAAGTCAAGAAGTTTGAAAGCTGTTGAGGTCAATAATCTCCTTTCAGTTTTCAGTTATATTTTTATTAGGATATGACTTTTGCATTGTTCTCTAGATTTTTTTGCTAATTTTTGTTTCTCAAAAATATCCATACTCATAAGTGTATGACTTTCTGGATATCAGGAGTGTCCCACAGCATACACCTTTGTTGAAGTCAAATTGTAGTGAGTGGCTGTGGGTTTTCTTAGGTGTGGCTTTTGATTTGACTTTTTTTTTTTTTTTTTTTTGTTATAGGCAAAACCAGAGAGTCAGTGCCTGAAACTGAAATTCTAATAAGAATCATAAGGAAAATACCTTTGTATCTATGGGCACAACCAATGTGGTAAGCTCAGAATAAATTTATTTGCCAAAACACCTGGGAGTGAGGTGTTTCTGGAGACTGTTGTTCATGTATTAGCAATAACTTGAAAAGGTGATAGTCTTAAGATAAAGTAAGTATCTAGCTAAAAAGTAATACTAAAATATCCTGCAAATTATGTTTTCAGGAGCTCATATACTGTGAATTTGGTGCTAAACCAACAGTATAGAAGATCTAAAATTTTATGTCTTGATCTAAGAAACTGATGTGTTCCACCCTACATTCTCAAAGGACAAGGAGTATCAGTGGTTTCATGTGTGATGCACTTTGGATCTCATCTGGAAAGATTTTCTCTCTTAGTTTGTGCAACTGGACTTCATAATTAAAACCGTTAAGATCTTCCTCTAATGAGTTTGAAAGGGCTTTATAAAAAGCTGGTAGTTTTTATTAACATTTTCACTAAAATAAACAGTTCAGAGCTTTTGATATAGTTCTCCTAGATGATAGTCTGAAGGAGTTTTGAATTTCAGTCTTGTACTTGTTGGCCACATTATTAGAGGTTGGTCACTACCTCATTTTCCAGTGCATTCTGATTTTAATTTTATATGCTAGGTAAAGGTAGAGCGTGGATAGAATATTTATCCCTTTGGGAGATGCTGAATAGGTTTGACAGGAGTCCCATTAAAACCAAATAAAAAATCTGGTTCCTAAAATGTCAGTTGGACACTGATCACTCTTCCGGAGGTGTAGTTAAGCCTAACTAAGTGTAGTTCCCTGCAGTTGTCCGTCATTGTTTCCATGAATTTTCTGGCTGGCACCTGCTCCTTTCCCATCCTAGGTGTGATCTAGCCTTCTGACATGGACAGCTGCTGGATTGGCTCAAGCAGGGCTGTGGGTGGTCTAGCATGACTTCTAGCTGTTCTGTAATTTGTCACCTTTTGCTGACAGTTGTCGTTGTTTCTGTTACTACAGTGGTCTTAAACAGAGGAAAAAATTTTAAGTCATTAGGTATCAATGCCTTGTTGTTAATCATATTTTTTAAACCATACAGATATTCAAATTGAATACAGAAATCCTAATATACTTCAAAATGCAGATAAAGAAATACTGCTGAAATTACTTCTAGGCAACTTTTAGTTGTCTGATAGGTGAGGACTAGTTCTTGGTGGCATAGTGGAAAAGTAATTTCTACTTTTTTGGTCTATGCACCTCGTCCTCTTCATGTGTGTCTTGAGAACTTGGCAGATGTGAGCCTGGAAACAGTACTTGACTTCTTTCAGAGAAGAATAAAGCTCAAGATTTTTTTTTGTTGTTGTTGTTTTGGTTTTTTTTTTTTTTTTGTTTTTAATTAATTTTATTCCTGTAGTGTGTGTGAGACATTGCATATACTTTTGGCTAGATTACTTAATTGCCTGGCTGTGGATAAAAGATCTATCCCAACTGAACTTTGCTGCCACAGGTAAAAATTATGCTTGTTTTAGGAGAGCTGATTATCACTTTGGCCACAAAATTAACCTTAAAATACTTTGTTCTTTGTGAACGAAATTGTTTTTTTCATTTTTGCCTCTTCATGTCTATCTTTGTTCATCTGTCATGTTTATAAAACCAAATGCTTAATATATGTGATTTTAATCTGTTGCAAAATTTCAGTTTAATATAACAATTTACTTTAATGAAGTAAATATGAAGTAGTAAATAGAAAGCAGCTTCAAATGTATTCAGAAATGGCTGAGCATTATTGTACTAGATTGTTTGCTACAGAAATTTTATCTCTTACATGAACTATGTGGTTTTCTAAAATTACTATTTCTCATCTGGTATTTTTTTACTTCTTAGAAGAAAAGAGATACAGAATTTTTCTCTGGTGCTTCTTTCCTTTCCTCTTCCCACCCTCACTAGTTAAAAAGAGACTTAGAAATGCCACCAAATATCTCATGTGGATTAGTTCAAATGCCTTATGTCCCACATGCTTGTCCCTAAAGACCCAGTTTTCAGTTTAGATTGTTTCCCATGACATGCTGCAGAGATTCAATAAGGTCATTTATTTCACAGTGCTTTAACAAGAACAAAAAGGTTTAAGAGTATTTTTTTCTTAGGGGCTATGGGACTGTTTCCTAGCTATTTATTTTGTTATCTGAAATATTTTAGTTATAATATTTTGTTCTAATGCATTGTTTGAGAATTTGCAGTCTCTCAGAGGGAAGAACAATATACCTTTTCAGCTGTATTTAATTCCCTAAGTAGTGTCGCAATGTTTCCATTTGGGTCTTGTTACTATATTTCTTCCATTACCTCACAGTATGTCATCAGTCATCGTTGTAACAAGTGTCTTCAAAGACAGTACATTTTCTCTTGGTCTTTTGGCTAATACCACAACCACTGGCTGCTGCTTTTCATTCCTGTGTCACAAAATAGCTTCAATATAAGAAGCAATATTTCCACATACGACTATATAACAGCATGTAGCACAATAAAAGCTCCTTTGCAAATACCCCTCTTTCCATGCAAATTAACTTATTAAAAGTTAAATAATGGAATTAGTTATATTGAACTTATTAATAGTTTGGGAGGACATGGATTCTCAGCCCCTGAAGTTCACAGACAGGCTTTTGAGCTGTAAATATTCCAGTGCTTTATAAGCACTGTATAGAAAGGAGATTTTTCAAGCAGAAAAGGCTGGAAAAGCTCAGCTTCAAAGCTTTTGCTTCTCAAACCCCAGGGTTTCTGAAGGCAATACTGAATCAAATCTCTCTATTGGGATATAATCCTCTCCAGTTTAAGTTGGTCCCTATTGACCTCAATTAGAGTAGACCCAGATTGCTAGGAGATGCCATAGTTACACTGTGTTCTACAAAGGCTTTTGCTTTTATAATTTTCAGAGTATCAGTATTAAAATTGGGTACTACCTTATTATGTGCAACAAGAGATTTTGTTGTCATTAGAGACAGCTTGTCTTCCTGATTCTTGCCTTCAGATCAGATCTAAAGAATTTCTATTGGGAATTGTAAAGTTTGCTCCCAAATTCACATTTTTGAGAGTGGATAGTGTTATGCCGTTTTGCCAAAATGTAAATTGGAGAGAGGGATTTATGGGGAAAAGACAGAAATTAAAAAAAAAAAACAAAACCCTAAACCAGGTCTTTAAATCACTTATAGGCTATCAACACTTATGGCTTGAGATGTTGATTCTGTACTTGGCTTCATGAAGCAAAAATAGTTTTTGTTCCTTTTCTCTATGATTCATATCTTGGAAAACATAGCTGTTTTTGTAAGAACTCTCACCATTCTTGCCATAGTGCAAAATTCAGTTCTCTTAGAATAAGAGATCAAGAAAACCATTGAATATTGCTGCTCATCCTCAAATTAGGGAAAAAAGTGGCATAACAGAAGAGGATTGTATAATTTAAACTAATAAATACAAATCCTACATAAGTGACTGAAAGAGTATAGAGAGGAACAAAGTCTGTTTAGTAGAAGTATAAACATGTACTTACACTTCTTTTCACTGATTTAAAGTATATCACCCTTTTTAGCTTTCCCATAACATTTGCACAACTGGAATGTCAGAAAAGATTTATTTTCACTTTTCTGATGATCAGAAAAAATAAGCAGACTGAGAAAGAGATGTTTGTCAAAGCACATCATGGTTATTTTGGTAGTTTACATACCAGGGTCAGCTTTTTACTTTTCTGAGTGAGTTCTTCATTCATGCAGTGGCTATTGATTTTGATCTTTTACCCTAAAAATATTTTAAAGTGAAAAGAACTAGAGGGGGCTGAGGGGATGCAGTGATTTGCCACAGTAAGATGTTTGTATTAATTTGCAAATCAATTGATAAATACACACTTTATTTTAGGGCACTGCAGGATGCTTCTCAATCTGGAAGTTTTTTCTGGTGATTTTACTCTTGGAAATTACACAATACCAAGAATTCCAGAACATGAAAATGTGCATCTGTACTTTGATACTGGTAGCTGGAATAGCTGTCTCTAAAGTCAGTTAAAAATATGTTATCCTGGATCTTTTGAAGAGCAAATGCAACTACTATTTATATTTGTACCATGTAATAATGAGTAAAATTTTTATCTGAAACACTTATCTTATTTAAAACAAATTCAATCCCACCAAACCACATTACCAGCATATATTCTTAAACTAAAAAGCAATATAAAGAGGAAAATGTTTGAAGCATTTGGTTCAGATCTAAAAAATCTTGCTACTTTGAATGATGCATTTTTTCAAATGGCATTTTTGGTTTCCCAAAAGTGTGAAACAGAGTAATGAGAAAATACAGATTGCATGAGAAGAATTTATGTTGGAAGGGGTTTATTCCTAGTCCATGTTTTATTATTAATAAGATTATCTCACATAAGGAACTTTAAATACAAGAGCATTGGCAAGGTGTTTTGTTTTGTTTTTCCCTTTTTTTTTTTTTTTTTTGCTTAGAAGGAAGTACCTCTCAGTGTGGATAACTTAGTTTTCTTTTATACTCATATACTATCAGGTATGCTTCAAAAAAAACAAAATTGAAATGGCAAGTCACTTTAGTTCTTCATTTCCTTTAAAACCAAGTTGCCAGCCTAATTTCTATTGTGAAATAGTTTCTGTGATGTATAAGAAACAAAAGAAGCATTTTGCAGACCAGGGAGTCTTACTGTTTCTTCCACAACACAGCTACATTAAAAAAAATGAAAGGAGAAAAATTGCATTTACTTTTCTGCTCAATGCTACTTCATGGAGAATAATTGATAGAGGGCTTATGAACTTCTATGGAATCTTAATAGCTGTACTGTTGCATATATATACTTCTGTATCATCCTGTGCAGATCTAAACTAGGTACCTTCACTTGAAGTATAGGCTTACTGATAAACCTAAAATAAATAATTGTTTATGGAAGTGGTATTACAATACTCCAATTACCTCTTTCCACTAATCCATTTAATAGCATTGGTATTTTATTGTATTTAAACACATACTCCATTCAGTTCTATGTGATAACACAGGAGGTCTAGCCAGTTGTTTTTCACGTGAATTCGGGATACAACAAAACACATCTTTTCAACTGGATTCTATTTTCTGTGTTTATCTATGCCCTACAGATGTTAAGTCTGTTATATAATAGAGGAGCTACCGAAACATTATTCTTCTGGAACATACAGTTTTATGGACAACTATCTGATCTTTTTCAGAGTAATGATGTTGAGAATACTATGGTTAGCTAACCATGCTCCTGATAATGTACTTGATGTCAAGTGAGGCAAGGCTCTGGGCTGGGGATGCCAGTGAGGTCTCATTCCAAATAATGATGTGCCATATTTACTGAAGGCACATTAGAGTCTGTATGGCCTAGAATTCAGGGACGCTACCTTAACTTGATCATAATTCTTGGTTTTGCTTCAGGGCTTCTCACTCTGTATCTCACAGATATACCACCAGTGGAAAAGAGCAAAGGAAGGGACTGAGAGTATGTTAATGGAAGAGTACACAGGTCCAAATACATACAAAAGTAGGTGTAATGGGTTTGCCAGATCCTTCTAGGATTGTTTATTACTTTGTTCCACTTCTATAGATGGTGTATCATTGTGAAGGGAAGGTATTGACAAGGCAGATTTTATCTTAATCGTTTTTTCTATTGAAGACTATTGAGAGTGACTCCATCAATTCAAAGGATAGAAAAGATTATCATCTTAGTAATGAAAGTTCCTCCTCCAGAAGTTAATAAGAATTGTTATTTGCAAGCATTCTTTAAATATCTGTAGAACCATGTTTCCATGTAAGCCTGTTGTAGTATTTGGGTTCTCTAGTTTTCTTTACACATTTGTGAACACCAGAAGAAAGATAAATTTCATATATGTACTTGATTAGGGACATTGACTCTGTCTGTTTGTTTGGTAGGGGTTGTTGATTGTTTTGGTGGTTTTTTGGTATTTTTGTTTCATTTGGGTGTTTTTTTGTGCTTTTTGTTTGCATCTTGTTTTAGTTTTTGTTTTTGAATAGGGTGTTGGTATTATGGTAGGCTTTGGATATTTTGTGGAAGAGAAGTGGATAGTGATGAGTTAGCCTGAGTAATTTAGTCCACTTAACTGTAGTAAAATTTTGTAATTTGACTTGAATAGTATCTGGGACTGACAAAAAAGATGTGTCCGTATCCAAACACTGTGAAGCATCTATATTTGATCTATTTTATTTCATATAAATTTATGAGGAATATAGTTCAAGATTCAGATATAGTTCAGATTCAGAGCCCGGTTTTACTCAGTTGCCCTGTAGTCTTCTCTTAAATTGGACTTCCACTACTTCTCTTAAAAAATCATGGTCCCTTCTTAGTTATCTGGGGTTGAAGTGTTTTGGCAAGGAGAGAACTGCCTGGCAATGACAGTGAGTTTGGAAATACTATGTTTACAACTATGGTGAGAAATTGAGTGAAATTTTTGGAAGAAGGTTGAAGGATATTATGTTTATTAATTCATATATATCTGCTTATGCCCACACACAGAGCTGCAACAGATAATCCTGGTTAAAAGAATTTGAACTATATGTGCATTTAAATGGACATAACATATCCAAATATTGAATTTGTGGTGAGATATGATCCTTCTGTACATGAAAATATTTTATTTCCTAACTAGGCATACTGTAGGCTCTGAAATTAAGTTGTCTTTGTCTGATGAAAAAGACTCCTTGTGAGTTAAATGGATTTGTCATCATCTTTGATCTTCTTTCAAGATGCAGTCTAGATTGTTTCAGCCTGTCTTTAGGCTAAATCTAAAGAAAAATGAAAACAGTTTTCTTCTGCATTGAATGTATATATATGAAAAAAAGGGAAGAAACTATTATTGTTAACTGGGTTTTTTTGGGGGAATTTTTAGATGACTTTTTTTCCAAATGTCTTATAAATACTTTCTTACCCTTCCTAGTTATCACAATGGTCTCTCTTTTACCTTGTATTATTAAGGAACTCATAATTTGGTTTTTGTTGCAGCCATAGTAAATTTGTAAACCGAAGCATTATTTTCTTACTTCAGCAGCTTTTTCCTATGTATGCCTGAGGCACAGCAGCAGTGAAAGAAGGAGGAAACATAATGCTTGTTTTCCATTAGACACCTTCCATATAGCACTAAATAGTTTCAAATGTGGGAAACACCCTTTAAGTAATTTTGCTGATAAAAATCTTACATCTACATTTTTGAAAGATCTTTCCTTTTTGAAACAACTGTTTTTGCAAAAAGACAAAGAAAACCCTCCTGTAGAAAGAAAAATTTTGTTACAAAATAAATATTAGTGCCTATGAGCAAAAAGACATCAACAGGACACTCTAATATTAATTTCCTAGTATTTATTATGGTTGTCCCCATACCATTCACTGCCTAACCTTTTACTGTTTTGATTACAAGCCACACCTTTTAAAATTTAAAATGCTCAGTCTTACCACTTCTGTTTCATCAAGTGAACCTGTTCAAATTCTATTAGAAGAAGAGATTAATGATCCATACACTGATTGAATTGGTATTGCAATAGCAGTGGGGTTTTTTCAGATACAGGACAACTACAAAATGAGGAAAATATTTTGTTTCTATTATTAAATGCTTCCTAAGTCAGTGAGTGATTCAGAGAAAAAGTAGAAAACTTCAGTCATCTATTTTCAGTATTTGACGACACAGAAGTGCTGTAAGAGCTGCTGGAGACCACAGGTTTCAGACCACAATTGCACCCTTCCACAGCAGTTTTCAATTAAAACGAGACATGTTCACTTCCATTCTCACCACGAAATCTTTCCTCAGTACTGTGGGTAGAAGCCTGTTCTAAAACCGAATTTTTTGATGGTTAGAAATCTTCTCTTAATATGCATTTTTCATCCAATCTTTCTTTCCCCTGGTGTTGTTTTTTATAATACCTATTTGATAAATAAATCTGTTACCTGTTGTATCCAGGATTATTCTGCAATCTATTTCTAGAAAGTCAGTCTCCTGTACTGATGTGATTCTTTACTTTTTGTAATAGCAATATATAGATCTTTAATATATTCAGGGTAACATATCTATGCGGAGAAAATGGACCCCGTTAACCTTTCTTAAGTCCCTTTCTCAATTTTGTTGGTTTTTTTTTAAATTTCCTTTCTGAAAGGGATTGTCTACTTTTTTTTCAATTTTTTGATCCCTGACAAAAGAGTGGATGCTTTGTATCTTCATACTATGAAACATAGATTTTCTTAGAGCCACTTTTTTTGTTTTTATTAGGCGACAGCATCTTATAATTTAATATCATGTCTTATGTTAAAAGGGTAATATCACTGCCATGGATAGATATACTTGTTATGGAAAACCAGGTCCTGTTAAATGGGTGAAAGTTGTTTAGAAAGAAAAAATAATGTGGGATAGAAAACTTGCTATCTGAATAGAATATTTAAAACATGATATGGAAAGAGAAAACTTTTTGCTCTATATTTAATAGTACCATGGATCTCCTTGTAATCACAGAACAGAATGACAGAATATTCTGAACTGGAAGGGATCATCAAGTCCAACACTTTATGTGAATGGCCCATACAGGGATCAAACCCACAATCTTGGTGTTATCAGCACGATGTTAATCAGGTTACCAGACTTCTTTTTTTCCTAGATGGACCTGGTGAGGATAGGCTGAGAGAACTGAAAAAGAGCATGAATCAAGTGGTGGCTTTGATAGCTATGGCTGCTTCCTCCAATGCCTGAAGGTGCCCGGGGAACTTCAGTGAGGGACCGTTGTGTAGGCCATTTGGCTTGAGAGATAACTGTAACATCAGCCTCTGTGTCTGTAAGACCCAGTGTTATCTTTTGTTCTTTTAATGTCGGGGTACATTGACATGTGGGGCATTATTCTGATCTAGGCTGTACCCAGCATATTTGGGGTGTTCCCATAGATCCAAACTCCTCTTTTCACATTACACCTGTGAAGGGTACACTCATGGTTTGGGGAAATAAAACCAATTGAGCTATTCGAGTTCCTTTGGGAATGGTACAAGGTGGTTGAGGTGTCCAGGTCATGATCATGATCTCAGTATCAGAGTCAGAGTCTACTGCCCCAAGGATAAAAACCAGTCCCATCAAAGAGGTGGATGACCGACCAAAAAGCAGTGCATGCATATGCTGCCCTGGTGGTCCGAAAAACTCCTGTGGGAAGTAAATGAATGATGAATCAAGTAACATTACTGTGATGGAGGTTGCCAAGTCCAGGCTGGCACTTCTTGGTGTGGTGGGGTGTAAATTGGCGGTGGTCCGACGAAGGCTGCTTGTGGTGGCTGGGCTGAGGCTTGCTGTTGTACGCTCTGAGGCACTGGTTGAGGCATTTGTGTCTGCATGCAGTTTCCCAATATCAGAGGCCCTTCAAAATCATACTTGAAATTACTCTGATTAGCATAGTGCCTCCCTTTGCAGCGCTGAGGGCAAATACTGGGAGATTTGGATCTGGTCTCCCTCTTTCCAAAAAGTCTCTTTTCAAATGCCCAGGTTTCCCTCACCCAAAACGCATTTGGGAGTCTGCTGGTGCAATCTTCAAAGCTGCAAAAGCATTAGCTATACCAGCCCCCACAGCTTCATAGATAACTGCTGCTGTATGCTGAAGTGCCCCGAGGCGATTACAGGCCTCTACCATTTCCTGCAGGGGGGCATTCCTTCTTAGGCAAGGATTTAGCAGTTTTTTACAGTCCTCATTTGTGGACACCACTGAAGGCCCAGGCAGAAATTGCAAGGCCTTCCTCAGGCTCTGAGCTCTTTTTCTCTTTCTCATGCTGGGAAACCCTTTCCCAGCCTGAGACAGTTTCTCAGCTCTGGCCTGAGCTTTTCCCAGGGTGATAGCATTTGGGAAAAACAGAAAGGAATTATAACAAAGATAAACACCTCTTGGATACATGGGAAAACCAGGGACAAGAGGTCTCTTTCTCTGCCCAGTGAACTGTCTGTATTTTGTTTTTCACGAACTATCTTATTTAAAGCCATGGCTTCCTTCAATAAACTGCTCTTTCTTGCACCAAGTAAGAGAGTGCCTTGTTGCTGTGTTCCTTTGCCGCTCTGTAACCCTTCGCGCAGCAACACTCATTAGTATTTTCAAGAGCTAATTTGAAAAGCAACACCTCTCTGACAATGTCATTCTCAGTTGTCTTTCAAGAACTAGTTTGAAGCAGTCAATAAATTGCATATAAGGCTCAGCCAATCCTTGCATTACTTTAGTAAATACTTTTTGGGGAATTACAGCATTGGGAACCTTTAAAAATGCATATACACAACTTCAGTAATACCCTCAACAGCCTCTCTAGGAATGTGAGCTTGCCCTGCAGAGTCTGAGTGAGCCCCTTTCCTGGCCAGGTGGCCCATCATGAGAGCTATGATATTCTGGTTTGCATGGCCCACAAATTTCACAAGAAAAGCTTCTAATCCCTTTTTCCACTGTGCATCAAAAATGGCATACTGAGTTTGGGTTAATAATGAGTTCTCCAGTCCATTTAAATCATGAGGGGTTGTAAGATGAGTTGACAGCACAGACTGTAAAAGATTAGCAAAATAGGAAAATGCCAGCCCATGTTCTGTAGCTGTGCAGCATAGTTCTTTAATTTCCAAATAAGCGAGACGTTCCCACTGTGGGATATTTCCCCTGATGGCATGAAACATGACTGGTGCAACAATTTTTGCTGTGATATCAAAATCCCCCTCCTTCAGAGCCTTTTTCTTTATTAGCACCCAGTTTTCATGGAGGTCAGGAGGGAAAAGGTCAGGCTTGGCATCTGGTTCCATTGGTCCCAGGTTGAAGGGGACCCCCTCCTCCTCACTGCTAGAGCCGCAGTCGGCAGTGTAGGCTGCTAAGGGCTGTGAGACAGGATGCCTTCCCCTCCTTGATTGGGCAGAGGGGGGGGTGATGACTGCGGCTGCTCTCCAGTATCAGGTGCACCAGTTTCAAGCAGTCAGGGAGAGTCAGAGTGGGGCATGGGGCTGGCGACATCTGCAGAGGATACAGAGGATACTGCTCTTGCTTTTTCAGTGTTTCAGAAATCACCCTCCACGCCAGGAGCATACATGTTGCCTGCTTGTTTCCTGTAGTATCATAGAGTTTAATCCCTAAATCATCCCAAACAGCAGCTGTAAAAATAGAGGAGGCAGTGACATCGGGATGCTTAACAGCCACCCACTTTTGAATTAATTTCAAGTCCAGCTTTGGCAAAGTTTTGCCATGTTTCAAAGGGAAAGGCAGCATTAGTTCCAAAACACCTCTCTCTTCTTTTATCATATTTTTTCCTACCTTCCCCTTGGCTCACTTCCTTCTGCATGGGGGGGTTGTTCTGGGCCCGCTCCTGGTTCTTTCACCAGCACTTCCAGTACCAAGAGGCTCACTGACTGCAGCACAAATAGGCTGTTCCTTGCTCCCCTTGTGGGCTACAAATTATCAGTGATGGACAGAGGGGGACATTCTGATTTGTAATCAGAAGCCAAATTTAATGAGCATACAAGGCCTTAATATAGGGTTTTACTTGTATGGCACTTACATAGGGTTATAATTTTGGTAACAATTTCCCATTGGTTGCACACTCTTCATGATATCACATCACCTGGTAACATTATCTTATCACAAAGTTTCACAACATGTTTCTTGGTCACTTCTTGCCCAGAACACTTATCTTGTGTCTGTCTCTCCCATGGTTTCTGCTAGATAAGGTCTAAGATGTCAGGCCCCTTTATCAGTTCCATTGTACTCTCTGTTTTATTCACCATATGAAATTTATTAGATATATTTAGCATAAAATAAAAACAATAAAATATCTTTCAGAGTATTAGGAGAATGTGACCATTGCTTCTTTATAGCCTTGTTTATATTTTTAAAATATTCAATCAATCAAGAGTGGCAAAATTTCTATTGATATCTTCGTCTGGATTTACTCA
Source organism: Muscicapa striata striata (assembly GCA_030060385.1). Taxonomy (NCBI): domain Eukaryota; kingdom Metazoa; phylum Chordata; class Aves; order Passeriformes; family Muscicapidae; genus Muscicapa; species Muscicapa striata. Next base: position 390,404 of record JAREIS010000038.1, read on the forward strand.
TGAGTTTTCTGATTTAGTTTCCATTAAACTGACATTTTGTACTGGGGAGAGGGGAAGTAAAATTAACTTGTGTTCCCTGTGCTGGATGAAATTCTTGAGCCTGTGCAGTTCTATGCTGTTACTGGTTAAGGAATTGTCCTGATTACCAGGTTCCACAGCTCTGCTTTCCAATATTTCTGAACAGCAGTTTTAGGTGGATTTTCTGTTTGTTTGCTTTTGGGTTTGAGTTGTTGCTTTTTTTTTCTTATTTCACTCTGAGCAGAAAGACTAAGAATTTTTGGGAAGAGTTATGCTACCATGTTTTAAATAGAATTTGAAAGTTCTGTAGAAAACAGGAGGGTAAATGGATCTGAGGCTGTTGTCCAATTCTTAGCAGCCAAAAGTGCTCTGGATCTGTGTTTTGGAGAGTACTTCAAAATATAGAATATTTTATTTAATTTTAGGAAGCACTCTTTTATTCTTAATGGCAACCCCCTAAAATTTAAAAGCCTATAAAATCTGCCATTACTCTGAAGATTTAGAGAAGACGATAGTTGAGTGCTTCTAAATACTGCATTGGTAATTAGATATTGGATGGCATAGCTACTGCTGATTATTAACTTCTCTGTTCTTCATATACTCTAAGTACTTAAAGGATAACAGAAAATGTCACTGCTTTCCCTGAAGGAAATTGGAAAATCTAATTTGTGTTGTGATCTTTCAGTGAAGCTAAAGACAATAAATTAGGAAGTATAATTTCTTCTCTTCACAGACTCTGACATGGACTCCATGTGCTTGCAAAGCAGCTGTCAATGAAGGCAGGATTTTGCACTGAACAGCACATGTGCAAAATCATGAATGATGTCAGTTAACTTTTACTTCCTGATACAGAGCTGAAATGAAAAAAATTACATGGGAATTACATAAACATGCATGTAGCGGATGTATTTCATGGATGTTTAAGTCCTTCCTCCTTATTGAAATATCTTTTTCACCCTGGCTCCAATGAAAACCGATTTCCACAGCAAGCAGAAATTGAATATTCTTCCAGTGTAACATTTCTTCAAGCATCCATACCTAATTCAAAGAAGCAATTATGAGATTTACATATGTATGTTGCCTTTTGAATGAGGAATCCTCAAAGTTTTCCAAAATTTAAATTAATGCCTGAAAGGCAACCCTTCCCAAGGTCTGTGACTACTGTCTGCCAGAAAATAGGAATAAAACAATTTATCTTTTTGTACTGAAAATACAGATAACTGTACTGTTAACGGTAGGCAGGACAGACTGCACTCATCAGGTTCAGGGACAAGTCTATCAAGCAGACCAGCTTATAAGCAGAGAACAACTGAAAGACAGACAACAACTGAAAGAAATTGTGAAATAATTATAAAACAAAATAATGTTTGTCAGACCTTTGGAAAAATATTAAGGCTATAATCTGAAGGACAATGCGTTATTACTGTGCAATATTTGTAAATTGTGGGACAGAAGAGGTTAATTATATGCGTATGTGTAATATTTGTATTTACCTTGCCCTGTTTGTTTTATTTTTCTCACATTTATAATCCTGCATTTTCAGGATGCTTTGCTCTATGTGGGGAGCTTAACATTGTCATTATGCGAACAACAAAAAACACTGTCCTTGAGTATCTCCTTGATATCAAATCGCAAAGTGCTGACTATGCAGATGGTATAATTATTTGAAAGGCCACTTATATTCTAGTATTTGTTTTTTCCTTCCTCTGCTAAGGCAGAGTAGTTTGTTATAAATGGTGAAGAAGCAAAAATAATATTTTTGTTTCCCTTTTTATAAAAATATTCTGTACTAGAATTACATTATTCACAATCATAAATTCTTAAAATGCTCCCTACTTAGAAGACTACTGAGCACCAGAAAGCTTTCTGAGAATGTATTGCATAAAACCAGATATATGATATTAAGATATATGATATGATACGAGATATATGATATGACGCTCTCTACATTTTTTGCTAGGTATGTATTTATTTTTTTTTTTTTGGTAACAATGACCATCCATACTGTGAAATACTTCATCATTTTTAATTTATTCCTATAGTTTTAGCAGGACTACATTCCTACATTACTACTTATTTAGGAAGAAATACAGTAATTTATCCTTAGTTAATTATTTAAATGTTGGCTGTCATAGAGTATAAACAGAGGACAGCTGAAAGAAAGTAGAGATAAAGGAATTCTAATATAAAAAATTGCCTTTTAATACAGACATTTGGAAGATTATTAGGGCTGGAATAAAAAGAATAGGAGGTTAATTTTCTGCAATATTAATTTTTGCTGCAGAAGAGCCTATGCATGTATGGAGTTGGTGACTTCAGAGTAAGCAATGTGATGAGGACTAAAATCAAGTAACAAGGAATGAGAAGCTGTGATACCATGATGCTGCTTTTCCAGAAACAGAAGTTGTAGAGAGCTGAGTAAAAAGGGGGAAGACTAGGGCAGCAGTCCAAGGGAGCTTGCTGGAAAGAGAAGTTGACAAGTACCGCTTCTGCTGTGTGAGGAGCCATAAGAAGATTGCTCATGAGATTCCACAAAAACGAAAAGGCCAGTGAATCACCAAAATTTAGGTTAATTATGGGCTTAATGGAAAATATCTCCTCCATCTCTTCTCTTGACTGTATTTCTAAATACATTTACATGCCTTTATAGCACACAGTACATAGATAATTTTGGTATTTCATTGTTGAGTTCTGTTAAAGATCCCTGGTGAGTGCTGTCTGGCTCTGGTGGTATGCTACCCTTTGCTTCGGCTTTGTATACTCTCTTCTATAGGATTCCCGAGGTCGGTCCTCAATGATTTCTTCCTCTGAGAACAAATTCAAAGAATTCACTTGGCTTCTTCACAGTAATTTTGTCCAATCCGTATACTATCTTTATTCCATAAATAACAACTGGCATTATAGACACTTAGGCAACCTTTTTTTTTTTTTTTCTGAGGTGTTAGAAAGAAGGATATAGAGAAGAAGGCTGGTTTGCTTTCACAAATCACAGGGAAAAAGGGTTGGTGGGGTCTTTTTGCCTTCCAGTCGGGGAGGTGAGCAGGTCTGGGGGCTCCAGCCCCAGCATGGGGCCCGGCCCGAGCCCTGGCAAGGGGGGAGAGCCCGGCCCTGGGGGATCCCAGCACGGTCGGCTCGGCCCCCCACCCCGTGAGGCCCCGGCGGGGCTCGGCTCGGCCCCTCGGCCCCATGCGGCAGGGCTCAGCTTTCCTGCTCTGTCCAGCATGGCCGAGCATTTTGAGAAGAGGCCCCTAGATGGCCACGTGGCTTCTTCACTGTCTGGATACAGGCCCCAGCCAAGCACGCGGCAGAGGAAGGCCCAGCCATCTCCACGTGGTCCCCTTTGTAGCCATGTTTTTTCCCAGCGTGGCTTCAGCCTGGATACAAGTTTAACTCTTAGTGCCTAGATGAGACTCTAGATTGTTTTCCTGAGCTCCCGGAACAAAAGGAATAAAGCAAGAAGAATTACAGAAGTCAGCGAAATGAAGACAAAGTTCTCATGGAAGGAGAGATTGAAAAAGTTGCCACTGATAAGTAGCTCAAAACCTTTTTTTTTTTGTGGGCTTTAGGGGATTGTGACTTTACTTAAATTCCTTTAAACTGTGGAATATACTTGGGAAAATTAAGTGCTTGAGATGAAGACCTTTTTTGCCTCGGGAAATGAAGCTCTCTGTCTCTGGGACTGGAATATTGGACAGAGATATTTGATGAAGAATGAGATAAAGAGACTTTTGTGTTCTCAGCAGCCTGCCTTTAAAATGACACCCCATGTGTTTTAGCAACCCATATACAGCTCTGGAAAGACTGTGAGAATGGGAGGAAGAAAAATCATAATTTGTAGTTTCCGGGCGGATGCAAGTTGTGAGAGTGAGAGACCCTCTAAGCCTAAATTAAAAGAAGGGACTTTTCTCTCTAGAGTGAAGTGAAATGATTATTTAAGTAGATAACTGACTGAAGTGTTTTTCTGTATGTTGCTGGTATGAGGAAAGAGGGAGGAAGGAATAATCTAGAAATCTTATTCTGAATTGTTCTGTGTTATTAATAAATTTCTTCTTATACTCTTTTAAGTTTTAAGCCTGCTTTGTCTTTACTCCTAAATTCGATCCCCAAGAGAAATTAAATATATTAAAATTGGCAAACCCCAGTCACATTCTGACACTCTCCTACTTTATTTGTATGTGCCCAGACATATACCAAATCTCTTTGCAGTGAGCTGGATTTGTAGCCTGAGTGAAGTAAATTACTGCAGGAGATGGAAAAATGCAGTGAATTGCCCTTTAAGACTGCAGAAACTGTAAGACCTTACAGCTATAGCTGTCCTATTTTTATCATCTTAGATACTGTTTTTTGAGCAGTGAATGCATTTAAACATATTCACAGTATGATACTCCTAATCTATAGATCTTTGGGTCTTAAGGGTTCTAAGAGTGTTCAATTATTTTGTAAAATAATACTGAACTAGATGGTGATCTGAATAATGCATGTTATGCTGGAGACAAAGCATATTTCCTGGGTTTTGTGGGACCCATAGTAATAATACTGATCTGTTTGTGCAAAAATAGGGAATTCTCTTTCCTGGAGTTGAAAAGTTCAGGTTCCTGTACTATGAGTGCAAGGAAATACACTAGTGGGCTGTGTACAAGGAGAACAACTGCATTGTGGTCAAATAGTCCTAGTGGTGTCTGAAGACTAAATTTACCTGATTTCATCAATATGCCTCGCAGTTTCTCATATTTGTTTGTCTTAGTATCCCTGAATGGCAGAAGAAAAAATCACAGTCATTGAATCTTCATAATTGAAAGAATTCCAAAAAGAAGAAAAAAAAAAGGCTTAAAATTTATAAAAAGGCATATGAAAAAATGGGAAAAGGTGTCATGAGAAAGACCTGTGAAGTACATTGGCTTTGTTGATGCGAATTTATAGTCTAATACTTAGAGGACTAGTGCATTTTGTGCACTGGAAGTGAATTCATGAAATGGAAGAAATGTTTACAATTAGTCTGAAGTGTAACATCTGTAGTATGAAGTAAATGTTTGGATTTTTTTATTAATTCTGTACTTCAAATTGTAAAACATTTCTGGTAGACAAATCAGCAAATAAACTATTTTCTTAAAGAGACTTTGAGTGAGAATAATAAGTGGAATGGAGAAGACAGAATTATAGTACTACAAATGAAAAATTCACTATTACTCAAGTATTATTCTTTTTATTTCATGTACTCGTGCATCTTTGCAGGAAAGAGAGACAATCACTGGCAAACCATTGGTAGCCATTCCTCAGGGAATTCAAGGTGCATCTTTTATGTTCTGAAGAGTTGGGATTGGATGACTAAGAAAAAGGAAAACAGAGAGGATACATTAGTATGATGGTTTTCAGAGACTTAAATGAAATGGACTGGAGGATTTGAATATGTTTAGGCATCCTAAATTTTCACAAAAGGAAGCTTTTCTGTGCCAGTGTTGCAGTCTTGTGTGAATAAGCAAAGGCTACCTCATGGATCCTGTGTGCTTTTCAGTTTTAGCAGCACAAGACTGAAATATGTTTGTGGATCATGTGCTGGAAACACCTTTAACTGTCTAGCTGAGTATCTAGAAAAAAGAAATTCTCATCTGGAGAGCGGAAAGTAAGAGGATTGAGGACAAAAGATTAGCCAGGTGGCAGAACTGGGAGAAACTACTGTGAAACAACTGATTTTGGAGAAACTATCCATGCACTAGAGAAGGTACAGAAGAAAGCAAGAAAATGTGGGAAGGCAATGTCGTGAATGTAATACAGGAATTGATAGAGGACACAGCAGTAGTAAAAGATGAGTGTAACAAGGGAGGCTAAGTTACAGGAAAGTGAAGTTTGATAGTTTGAGTTTGGTTTGCTGGCCATTTGAACTAATGTTAATTTTTCTTTTCAATTCAGTTTGGTTCCCTCTGCTTTGATGAAGGTTTTGTGGCTTTTTTTGGTCTAGTTTTTTTTGTTTTGTTTTGTTTGTTTTGTTGTTTTTTTGTTTTTTTTTTAATGTTGGTTTGGGGGGGGTTTATTTGTTTTCTTGGGTGGTTTTTTTTTGGTTGGCTGGGTTTTTTTGTTGGTTTGGTATTGTTGTTTTTTTTCCTCAAGACATAAAACTTAGGGCACAGCTGAGGTGTCTCTGGAGCTTGATTGTGCTATAGTATGGTACATGGCTCTCCATTGCTCCAGAAAGAACCCATACAATTATTAACTGTGCCTGGAAGAAATTATGACCAAATAATGAAAGTAGGACCACAGTCTTTTTTTTTTTTTTTTTCCACTTTCATTATTTGTTCTTATGGAATATGCTTTTCTGCCCACTGGACTGCTGTGTATATCACATTTCCTTTCACACACTTGTGTGAAAATGTTCAACGAGTCCCAATTGTGCTTTAAGCCTGAATGCTCATTGAGATATGTATTGGTAGTGAAAGCTAAATATACTGGAACATAAGAGGAACTGAAACCCCAGCATGGTCTAGCAGGATGCCTGTGCAGCACTGGACTGCAGATTTGGGAATGCAACTGCTGTGGAATTCAGTAGGCAAGTAAGCTAAAAAAAGTAAGGCAGGACTCTATTGATTTTTTTTTTAATTTTTTTTTTTAGGAACCTCACCAGAATCAAGCATTCTCCCTAAAATACTGCTTTGTAAAACACCAGTAGGAACATACCTCTGTATTTTCCAACTGACCAGATTCCAAAATCCAGAATTATACTTCTACTGTGTTGCATTTCATGAGTTCCTGTTACCTAAGCAAATATGAGGGAAGATTAATGACCAACAGTTTATACAAGGCTGATTTTCTGGACTCTCTGTAAAGGCTCACTTTAATTTTTTTTTTGTTTTTGTAATGCATTGTCAAGGATAAAATTGAAACATAGGAGGAAGTATGTTCTTTTTCCTCAAAACCCAGAATGGCATTTTCTTCAGGTGGTAGCAGCTTGTTTCTGATAAGTTCATTCCACTGCCCTATATAATGAGGACTAAAATATTTGAGTGAGCTAGCAATACCAATAATAGAGACCATAGATAAAGGTTTATCTGTTTTATTATTATATAAATACTTGATATAAGTCTAGATATTTGTTTAGATCTGTTAGATATAATTAGAATACAGGTATCGATGGCATTGTGGGAATTTTCTGGATCTAAGTGAGGGTATTAAAAACAATATATTAAAACTGAGGATATTAAAAACAATATATTAAAATATTTTCATTCTACCTACCTATTCTTTCAATTGTGTAAGGACAGCATTAGATTTCAAGATGTTAAAGGCAAGAAGGAGAAACATTTTGGTTTTCTTTACAGAGTTTGGGACATTAAGATTAAACTAAGTAATATTAAGACATTTATAATTCTTCAGGCTTGCCTTCATTCAAATGTATTTTACTAATTTTAATGATGCAAGTGTCAAACATCCCAGGTACCATGCACATAAAATCCAACTGTGAACACTCATCCCAAAACAACTGATTCATGAGTGCCACAGGGAGCACTAATTAGGCAAACTTTGTTGGTGCAGTCTCTGACTTTGGATTTTTCTTGAAATTATATAGTGTAAAAAAAAAAAAAAAAAAAAGAAACCTTGCTGCTGTCTTAATATAGTATGTTAATATAGTATGTAAGAATCAAATTTGCTTGGCCTTCAGTTTTAGAAAGCACAGGCAATGCACTCAAAGCAAATGCACAGTAGAAACAAGTTGTTACAGCTCTGTTTATAAGGATCAGTTCAGCAGCAATTACACAGAACTTTCAGATTGCCTAAGTGTGAAAATAAACTTATATACCTCTGGCCTCTGGTCTGCTTTATCATCATAGCATGATTTTAAGACTCTAAAGATATGCCTCTCTGTTTCAGTCCTCTAAGAGTTCTTCCTCTTTCTATGCTTAGACCAGGGTGGTGTAGCAATACTGTCTCCAGGTGTGGATTTGAAAAGTCTTCTACTAGAATAAGCACAGTGCAAAGATCAAACAGCATAGAGTAATTTTTTCCTTTCTTATTGTCTCTCAGAGTGAGGCATATCAAGTGTGAATGTGCACTGTGGAATTTGTCGTTTGTTGCATGAAAATTCTTGCAATCCTTGCTTACTTAATGTAAAATCACAAAAATGTTTAGAACTGTTACAGAAGCAAACAAAGGGAAGAAATCCACTGGATAAAACCCAATCTGCTTATGCTGATGTTACACTTTAATGGACAGAGGGAAAAACAAACTAATTTTTTTTCCTCCTTAATCAGGTTCTGTATGTAGAAATGGCATTTGTAGAAGATTTTCAGTGTGAACCATCATTGAATGTCAGCTGGTTCTTGTACTCTTTCTGCTTGAAATGTGCTGGACTTTGGTGAGGGAGACGTTCAAGGGCAACCTCAATTTCTTCTTCTGCAGGATTATCATGGTGTCTTTAGATTTTATGGAAGTTCTCTCCTTTAGAGAAGGGAACTGATTTTTTTTCTCCACAAACTTCTACAATGTTCAATTTTTTGAGCTGATATAAGGAAATATATTTCCTTCTTCCCATCTTCCTAAGCAGAAATAATCTGAGTGCTTCTCTTGTTTTCCTTGTCTAAAAACTTTAAAGTAAAACTGTAAAAACAGAGCTGCACAATATAGTACAAAATTACTAATGTACTAATTTTTTTTCAGCAAAAACTTTTTTCACTGTGGACCAATAATCTATATCAGACAGTATATATCTCATGCTAAACAGTTTAGAGAGACTTATGATTTTCAGAGTACATTTTAGAAATACATTATAGTTACCTTTGGTGTGGTTTTGCGTTGGTATTATTGACAGATCTTCTGAATATTATCTTTCATGTGTTTACAGTTTATCGATAGTTTAATTTATCCTGGTGTTTTTCTGAACAGTGAACTTAATCCATTTGGTTTACATTTCTATGTGCTTTTCTTGTTTTTTAGAAGTTCCTTTCCTGTTTCCCATGGCTTTTTAGAGAGAACTACTTATTCCTTCAAGTTCTCATTGGCAATTTGATACAATATTCTAAAATGCCGCCTATCACGGCCAGTCCTTCCAAAACGTCTAATCTGTCTATATTTTCTTCTACCTGTTCTCTCCTTACCTGTTCTCTCCAGTACTTACCCCTTAAATACAGACATGAAAACTAATAGCAAGAAATCATAGTTGACTTAATATGCATTGACAAACATGAGAAAAATAAATACTTTTAAAGTAGGTCAGCTCTTTGGTTTTAAGGAGGATTAATTAAGCTTAAATTTAACCTCAGTTAATGCAGGAGATATTTCACAAACTGAAATTAGTAGTTAAAAACTAAAGTTAGTAAAACTGAAAAGCTAAAACCTGAAGTTAGTAGTTAACCTAAGTCATAAGGGCTTCTGTCCCCTTTGTACCACAATTCCCTTAAATTGACATAGAAGCTATGTACCACCCTCTAGCACATATTCAAATTTCACATGTAAACTCAATTTGAGAGCTATTGTTTTTCTTCAGCCTCAGTACTAATGCTGTTTAGAATTGTTTCTTTTTAAATCAGTGGGATTCAATAAGTCAGAGTTTTAAACTGACATTCTTCATTTTGTATTCATGAAATGGTTTTAGAATATTTTACTGCAGTGTCCTGGTTTGAAGGGCAGGTGTCTGCCAATAAAGGCAGAAGCTCCTCTTTGAAATAGAGAATGTAAGCCCTCTCGCTCCCGATTATTAAAATTTTTTAATCAAGAACTCTCAGGCAGAGTTAAGGGGGTAGGAATAACTAATATATCTAACTGTACAAACAGAAACAACAGCAGCTATTAAAATTAACAACAAAACAAACAAATAACTCAGTTCCAGTCCTTCCTTCAGCCGCAGACACACTCTGGCTGCGCTCGGTCCTGGTGGTGAAGGCGGGGCAGAGCCCGCATGGCTGCGGAGAGCAGGCGGGAGCGGGAGCGGGTGGGGGGGGTGCGGGAGCGGGAGGGGGTGGGGGGGGTGCGGCAGCGGCCGCGCTGTGTCTCAGGTGGGAGCAGGGTGGAGGGGCAGCTCCTTGCTCACCGTTTGAGTCCTGGTGGTCAGCTGTGGTCTCAGAGGTAGGAGGCTGGATGTGGAGCAGATGTAGAGCACTGTCCAACAGCAGAGAATCTCACTTCCTGGTGTTCAGACGGCGTGGGCTGGAAACAGACAGTCCTGACTTCCCTCAGACCCTGCCAGCGAGGGAAAAGCCCCGGAAGCCAGCCCCCACCTACCCCTTTGTCTCGAGCCATAAACAGAGCTTAGGTGTAACCGGCAGGCTTCCTTAGCATAATAATGGAAAAAAATCTCCAAAGAACTGAGACAGTAAGGGAACAAACCCCAATCCCCAACATGCATACCAGGATTTGAAATATATGACCTTGTCAGCATGAACAAGTTTTTTCCTAGACTGAAGCTTGCAGTACTGTTCTCTGCAGGTAACAATCATAAAAAGAGAAAAGATCCTGCCCTTTTGATTTATTACATTTGGACTGCCCTTTTACTATCTTTCCTTAATAGGTATAAGGTTCTAGGAAGTAGTCAAAGTGTGTTACTTCCTCTACATCATATTCTATTCTTTCTGTTTCCTTGCATTAATGTCTTTTCTAGAATAAGAAACTAGTTTGTTAACTTTAGAAACTTTTGTCATGTTTTGGGGCAGATGTGTTGTGTGTGGGTATATGTTAACAAGTATTTTCAATTACATGTAAAATATATAATTCAGCTTGAATTCTTTTCCAAGCAATTTAAGAAAAGTCTGAAAATAACACTACGGCTTGAATAGTGCTGTCCACCAGATATACTTACACTAGTTTCAACTGAACTGTTTCAGAGCTTAATAAACAGGGTTTTCAAAGACCACAAGACTTCTGAACTCTCTCCTTGAAATTTGATCAGTGTTGGATGATCTGAAAAAGAAGTTCAATTTATAGCTGTGCAAAACATGTTGGGTTTATAATTTTTTAAAAAAGACTCTAATCTACTTGCCTTTATGTTCTTTGAATTTTGATTTCCTGGAGCCCAGGTGGATCCCAGAACTCTGAGGAAAATACTGGTTTCACCCAATTTCGCACTGCAACCATGCAAAACCCACAAATTTCTGACAGGTTTTGATGTGAAACCATAACATATCTTGGCCAAAGTTCATACAAAAGCTTTGTGAACCTTTCAGTTTATGTAGGCTGTGTTTCCAGTTTGTAATGAAACATTAAACCAAGCAGGTTTTTTGCATGGCTTGTATGTGTTGTACATGTTTTGTTTAGAATCCATGTCAAAACATTTCCGATACCTTAAAAGCAAATCTGTTCTTCTGTAGCCTTAGTGTTTAATTGCTTTTTTAGCTGAAACCAGAGGAAGATGTTGAGCTGAAGTCCTTTGAAGGGAAGCTGCTGCCAGAATTCAGTTACTGTGGATCAAAATCTCTCTTTCCTCGTTAGTCCCTTTGTGTCAGCATTAGTCTTTGACATGGTTTCATAAAAAAGAGAAATAGGGTGCCGGATATTCTACTGGGGTTTTGGTTCAGCTGTTAGCTAGGTCAAGTCCCACTCACAGTTGGTTCAAGGACAGTTATAAACTCCGGCTTATTTTGGGTTCAATGTATCAGTAACTAAAATCTTCTTTCTATTATTAAAAATCTTAGCCTTATTAAGCCTGGAGAGAGAAGTATTCTATGGAGAGTGGGAGAAGGTAGTCAGACAAGGGGCTTTGATTTAATCAGCTGTTTTGTGATCCAAGGAGTGTGAGATCTTGCGTATAATATCAAGGTAAAGCAAAAGCTACAGATATTTTCACCAGTGAAAAATATGATCCAATCCCATCAGTCTTTATCTCTATATCCTTTTTATTTTTTCCTGTGCTGACATCTACAAAGATTTCACTGATTGTAAAATATATTGTTGTCTTTGATATTTGCTTTTAAATCTATGGCAGTATTACATTCCAAATTAATTAATTCTGCAAAGAGTTCTATGTTGCTGGATAAAGGGTTACGGAGCGGCGAAAGGAAACAGCAACAAGGCAACTCCCTTGCTTGGTTTCAGAAAGCAAGGAAGAGCAGTTTATTGAAGAAAGCTATTGCTTTTTATAATACAGTTCATGCAAAACAAAATACAGACAATTCATTGGTCAGAGAAAGAGACACCTCTTGTCCCAGGCTTCTCACGGATCCAGCAGGTATTTATCTATTGTTATGATTCTTTATCTCGTGTTTACAGTAGAGACAGAGGCCCTAGCTTGGGAAAGGTCCCAGCTAAGCCTGAGAAAGTTTCATGGTCTGAGAAAAAGACTCAGACCCTGTGAGAAAGGCCTGGCTGAAATCTGCCTAGGCCTGAAGCAGTGTCCACAGTTCTATAGAAAACTGTGCCAGTCTCTACAAACCTTGACACATTTAAATTTGATTAAGACTTTCAACATTTCCAATTTTATTCAGTTTATAAAACTAGGTATTTGTTTTACCTTGCAAAACTGCTAATTTCTCTTTGACCCAGAACAGATTTATTTTTTAAAATTACTAAGGATTTTTTTCAGTTACCTGTTAGACTAAAAAAAAGTGAAAATGACATGCATTTATTATGAAAAAAATCTGCTCCTTTTTTAGGGGAAAATCTCATCTCAAAGATATCACTAATGGTCGTTGTGACTAAATGAGAACTATAAGACTTGACACTTTTAGTGCTTTTCAGCTTCAGAGATCCCCAAATACTTGAGGAATTTAATTGTCCGTGTGGGGAACAAACAGAAGTTGCAGCTCAAAGAGAAGTTTCTCAGTGGTTATTATCCACCTTTACCAGACCCTTTATTTGGAGAAGCATAAGGAAGAGTGGCAATTTGCACTTCCTATGCTCCATAGTAGGCTAGTTGTACATAACCCAGCTCACACCTTAAAAGCAGTGAAAAAATGGGCAATGGGTTACATTCAACTCGTCACAGGTACCCATGGAAGCCAGTGCTGTAAGGAGCAGTGAGAAATGTCTTAAAGGAATTTAACAGGGGATATATAATTGGAGGAGTTGTTTTGTTTTTTTTTTTTTTTTTAACTTGGCACTGCTGGAAATGCCTTTCATAGTTTCCAGTCTATCTTTAGCTTCATCTTAGGCTTAGATTGTTTGCTGCTTGGAAAGGAGGCAATCTTGTTTTCTTGTTTATCCTTTTCCAAGTACAAAGGACCTCAGCCTGTTACCTGTTCATACATCCATTTGTAATCATTTAGAAACACTTGCTAAATTCAGCAAAACAAGAAGTGAGCTTAAAACACATAATAGGGGTTTGTGATGATTTGAAACTAACAGTGGTGAAACCTTATCTTTTAAGTCTCTTAGCTAAAATAATGTCAGCATTGTTTATAAGAAGAGAATCATGTTACTTAGAAGTCTCTATAAAAGTCTCCTATGAAAAGCTCACAGAGGTAAATTGCTGTTACTCATTGTAAGAGGTGAGAGTTTCAGCTGTGGGGTCTATTTATTACAAAACAATGGAGTTTGAGTAGCATCTAATTATGAACCATAAAGAACATCTAGCTGATATTCTTCCTTCTCTCCACCAGCAGGTGAGAGTGTATTTTATATACTTTCCCTTTTTTGATGAATGACAAGATTACTCTTCAGTGCCATTCATGAAGATAATTTACACAGGTTTTAGTTGCTTTCAGTAATTCTTGCGGTAATACTGAAGTTTTTTGCTTCTGTTTTACTTAACATTTCAGTGTTACCAGTAAGCTTGTCTATAAGAATATTTTGTTCTAATTGATCTCTCATTCCTGTATATCCCATCCACATGTATATTTAGATCATCGTTTGAGTAGATATGCTTGCTTTTCTTCCTATGCTTCATAATGATAATCCTATTCCAGGTTCAGTGTAAAGAGAGTTTTAAAGTTGTTTTTAGTAAGCAAGATCTAATATCTAACCTTATAATATTGTTTATAATGGGCTAAATACCTAATTAACAGTTTGTGGTGAAGAGTTGCCACAGAAATCATGAGCATTCTCCTTTTTGACATTGTTTTGCTCCTGCAGGGAGAAAGAATGTAGAGGAAAGTAAATGTTACGTTCTTCATTTGCTCAAGTTAAATACTAGCTATACTGCAGCAAAAATGTGTTGTTTTGTTTTGATGGCATTTAGATTGAATTCTGAGAAATTCCTATTCCTTCTTTGACCCAAGTCTTAGAAGGAAGACAAAAGAGGATGGAAATAAAAAAGTACTCAGGTATGCCGGCATCATCAAAATACAGATTTGCTTCTGCTAACTAACTCCAGTTGGTCTTTCTGTGGGAATGATAGTGTCTTACTTTCCCCTTGTGAGTGCATCTTTCAGCACTCTCCCTGTAGCATTTGCTGCCCAGGAAAACCCTATAGGCTGTTACCACCTGCATTATATTTTGCTGCTCAAATGATATTGTCAAGGGGAGACCCAAAGTAGGCAAACTGGTTCCTCTACTCATGTCACCTACTTTTGAAACAACCCCTCAGCCTCTATGAGTGAGTTATAGTGAATGACAAGCTCCAATTAATGACTTCTGCAAAGGGTATAGCCAGAGGTAAATTTCAGCCCTTCTGAGGATACACTCTTCCTTTCCCATACTGGCACAGTGGGATGCATGCACAAGCAGCATCTGTCCTTCTGAGACTGAACAGAATTGTTGTGCCTACTCTATATTGTATACTACAGATCATATTCCAAACATCCCTTTCTGTTGTACTTCTGTTCCCTGGATGACTATTTGCAGTTTAAAAGTGGGCTTGGTTGTTCTGGCTATTATTATTATTATTATTATTATTATTATTATTATTATTATTATTATTATTGATATAGCTCCTAGAGCTACAGTTTTAAAGACAGCCTCGCCATTCTACTGTATGTAGTATGTCAACAATCCATAAGCAAGTAGATATTTAATGATAATTATTTCATTAATCTTTAGTAGAACTTAATAGTTATTGTGATTATGTTATTAAAGGAAACTCTTCAGTTAGCTCATAATAAGTAATATGATTTAGATATTCAGTAAAGTATCAGAAAAAATCACAGCATACCATCAACATGTGCACAACACTACTTTGATGATTAGTTCTCTTGGGATTGCTACTGGCTGGAGCAAGGTGCTGTAATTATATAACTAAATTATAGACAATCTGCAAAATGTAATGCTGAATTATCTTAAAATAGTATAAACCAACACCGATCATGCTGAGAAACTAATAGGCCAAACCAAAAAAGATAATCTGCTACTAATTAAGATGACATGGAGACAAACAATTAAAAACGAATTGCTGGCTGACTTTTTCATTCTTAAAAAAAGGTTTGATGCAGTTGATTAAAACTGACTTTGTTTGAAATGTTTACTGGAATTTTGTTAAAATCTAGTGTTAAAGAAGGGAATTTAAAGGTATAAATCTGGCACACTCAGATACTTTGTTTATTTAATACTAAACTTAATTGCACATTCAGTATACGACAGTTATGGGACAGAAGCTTTGCTAGTGAGTTAGCCCATATGTTGAATTTATTCACTTAGTTAAAGTGATAGATTAAGTCTAGAATTCTTTTTGCCAGCTTTGCTCAGACCAGTACCTAATTAAAACTTGGCAGTGGAACCATGGCTAAACATTAGCATGGTACTCTTCAAAACGCAATATAGGAGTATAATAAAAGGGGATGTTGCTTGCTGTAGGAGTTAAGTCTTAATTCTCTGCTAGTTTTTAATGTTTTGTTCAACTTTTTACTCTTACTGATGGTAGTTATAATTTCCTATAAATGAAAGACTTGCTAAGTTATCTTCTCTCATTATAAAATACTTGAATGCATTTTTTGTGATAGAGGATCAGTCTTCTTGTCCAATAGATGTTTTTACATGACAATTCAATATCACTGACATGGTGAATGGCATTTCATAATTTTTATCCTTTAGAGAGGTACAGAGATTTTTACTCTATCAGCTTCACTTGAATAATTAAAACAAAATATAGGAAACTTATTTCTTCAGGTGCTTGGGCTATTTTAATTGCCATACACCTAAAATTTTCAGGGCTGTCCTCAAATGTTGGTACATATTGTTACCTACCATTGACTGAAATTACTGTAAGCCAGTTGTTTTCTGGCCTGCACATACAAAGAGTCTAATTTAACCCAGAAATGATAGAAGCCTTATCTTTTGTGGTGCAATGATTCCCAGATAACTATCTTTACAGAGTTTGAACATGTTCTTGGCATTTTTGAAAATCAGTGAGCATAAATTTAAAAAGCTTTGTTTGGGTGTTTGGAATTTTCAGTCCATAAGGCTGAACATTTCAGCTCTGTGTTGCAAGATGGTACAATCTGGCTAAGAGAAACATATTAAACCACTACAGCATACAAAACTCATTTACCATAAGCATAATTTTAAAGCATTTGTTTTGAAATCCATATATTCTGCCAATGCCAGTTAAAGAATTGAACTCTGCCCTTCAACAGTCAAGTAAATAACAGTGATGACAATGATAACAGTTTTTTAGCATCTGTTCTTAGGCATTGCATCAAACAATAATAGAATTATTTAGGTTGGAGAAGACCTATAAGATCATTGGGTCCAAACGCTAACCCAGCACAGCCAAGTCCGTCACCAAACCATGTCCCAAAATCCACCCCATCCCTGGCACTCTGTTCAACTGTTTAAGCACATTTGCAGAGAAGAGAAAATGTGTCTGTTGTTCTACAGTAAATATCTGATCTGCACAGTTGTGAGGTTGTCTATTGGAGAAAAATAATTTGAGGAACAAATATTGTGCAATCATACAATCATTGAGGTTGAATGGGACCACTGAAGACCATTCAAATGAACTTTTTTATATTAATTTGACTTTGAGAAGTGTCCTGGTTTGAAGGACATGTGTCTGTCAATAAAGGCAGAAGCTCCTCTTTGAAACAGAGAATTCAAGTCCCCTCCCTCCCAAGTATTATAATTGTTTGAATCAAGAACTTTAAGGCAGAGTTAAGGGGGTAGGAGTAACAGCTCTTTACTAATATATCTAACCGTACAAACAGAAACAACAGCAACTATTAAAATTAACAACAAAACAAACAAATAACTCAGTTCCAATCCTTTCTTCAGACGCAGACACACTCTGGCTGTGTCTGTTCCCGGTGGTGAGAAACGTGGCAGGGCCCGCACAGCTGCGGAGGTGACAGACGGGAGGGGGGAAAAGCAGCAGCGGCCGCGCTGTGTCTCAGGGGGGAGCAGGGTGGAGGGGCAGCTCCTGCCTCACGGTTTGAGTCCTGGTGGTCAGCTGTGCTCTCAGAGGTAGGAGGCTGGAGTGGGACAGATGCAGGGCAGTCCGACCGCAGAGCGCCTGGCTCCCCCGCGTTCTGGCTGCATGGCTGGAGACAACAGTCCTTCCCCTCCGTCCTGGCCGGCAAGCGAGTAGCCCCCCACGCCAGAAGCCAGCCCCCACCTACCCCTTTGTCTAGAGTCCGGAAAAGACCCTGGGCGTAACCTGGCAGGCCCCCTAAGCATGATAATGGGAAAAATTAAACTGGGACAGTAAGAGAACAAAACCCAACCCCCAACAAGAAGTAATGATTTTTCTTGAAATTAAATCAATCTCAAAGGGTAGTTATTTTACACTTAGATGTTTTATGTTTATAGTGAAACAACAGTAGACAGATAATGTTGAAATATGCACTAAAGCAGTTGGACTGTTATGAATTCAATATCAGTCAGCAAGAGGAAATCAGGCTTACTATAGATATTTTTCCCCTAGGTGCACTACAGACGAAAAATAGATGAAAATAATCTTAACTTGGTCTTGACTGAAAGACTGAAAGGAATGATGGCTATCAGAATTATATTATAAGCATATTTGCTGCCTTCATGAAGAAGAAAAAAATTAAGTTTTTAATATTTGAGATATATCTATCAGAGCCTCACATGCATGTCTTCAGGTAAATGCAGCTTTGCTAGAATGCACTGTTTTCTTCAAATATACTATGTAGATGTGGGGTTTTTTTATTTTGAAAAGGGGAAAGTAGATAGTGGCCTGCCTGTCAAAGATTTGCTTATTCAAGTCCTTACTGTGTTTGATCCAAAATACAAATCTTGAAAAATTTTTGCTAAGCAGGGACTTAATCCTTGTGTATTCATTTTGCCTTAATCAAACATGTAGTCTGACTGGGGAGGGAGGAAAAAAAATTTAAAATTTAATTACTTGTTTCTTAGGTAAAAATGCATATCAATATGGTCTAATCTAAGCTAGTTAATGTTGCTGTCACTTGACTCAACTGTTGAGAGAGAAATGCTAAGAAAGTTATAATGAAGAATCCCTGTAGTGCAGGTAGCTCAGGGTGCAGCTGCGGTACCATCTGTAGGTTGAGCCCTGGGTGAGGAGAGCCCAAGACACTGAGGAGTGACCTGGCACTGACCCTTTGAACAAATGGCGCAGGGACCTGCAGCCCAGCTGGGCGACCGGACACTCAGGGACACAGCAGGAGCTGGGGAGCCCCAGAATTTGGCACACTCAGACTGTGGGGGTATAAAAGCCTGGGAGTTCGTTTGTTCAGGGTCCCTCCTTTGAGGCATCAGCTCAAGCTGTTATCTTGCCATTTAGTAATTGAACCAAAATTAAATTATTTTAGGAATTGGGATGTCTGGGACTATACTATGGGATGTTTGGGGCTGACACTCTAAGGAAACGTGGTCTGACTCTGGATAATGTGGATGTGGGGTGTGTAGCAGTGAAGGAGCCTCATTCCCAGCTCAAGTGGTGCAAGAGTGACTGCCAGAGTGGATCCTGGGTGATCAGACAGGGAAGTGGGCTAAATAATTAGGAATTCACAGAAATACTTCTACTTTCATAAAAAAGAGTTACATGCTAGATTAAGGTCATGCTCTTTATTTTAGAGTTTGGAAAAGATGGGATGGTTTTTGGGTTTCAGTGGAAAATGGTGACAGTATTGTCACCCTATTGTGACCTCATAAGAAAGATGCTTGGAAAACAGTGGGGTTTGAGTTTTTCCTTTATATTTTGGTTCCTGAAACCAGCTGAAGGGAGTCTTGTGCCTCATACAATGACTGTAGCTGCCTCCTTGCCCAGTGTTCAAAATATTCCTATAGGCTGTACAAAACAACTAATTAACTAGCATAGGACTTTGAATTCAGCTGCAGTGCCTGTGTGACTTTTTGAATTTATTTTATTCATCATAAATACCAAGTTTTGTCATAAATACTTCCTGCTGAAGTTAGCTGTGCCACCAACTTTGTTAAATTTAATGTTGTTGAAAATTCCTCTCCTATGATACTGTTGATGTTGTATTGAGTAGCACTTGAAGGTAAATATATTAATCCAAATATACCACCAGATTTCTGTTTTCAAAATATGTGAAAATATATGAAAAGATAGGGGGAATTTGTCAGTGTATGTTAATTTACTTGTACATATGTAAACCAAAACACTTAACCTTCTCTGTTTTGAGGAATTCATTAGTGATACCCTCTATTTCACTGCAGAAGTAACCAAAGTCAATGTGCTTTTCTTCCTGTTCATTGCTTCCTACTCCACTTATGTTTCTGCTTGTTTTACTCTTTCCAACCTAAGAAATAATTTTGGCTCTTTTCTGAAATTTTCAATATCTCAAAGGCAGTTTAAGGAAAGAAATACACATCTGCCAGGCATAAATTATTGAAATTTACAGATTGATTATGTGCCAGCGTTGGGGGCATGGAATATCAAACTCTTGTTTACTAGTTGCTTAATGGCTCCACTTCAGTCTATTCCAAAGGAAAAATTAGTTATTGTAGTAAATGCAATTCTCCCAAGCTGTTCAGTGATTATAGAACCAGTGTAAGCCTATTCTCTATACTTAAAAATTACTTGTCAGAGTCATAAATTTATCAAACCAAACCAAATCAACCAACCCAAAGCAGATTATTATATTTAGCATAGTTAGCACATGCATCTATAGAGACAATAATTTAGCTTGATCAAACATGATAATGCTATGTTCTAATTCTGATAAGTTAAGATCTATAGTTAAAGCCTTGGTATCGTGTATGGGTATTATGAATACTGTGTGGAACAAAGGTTCCTGTGAAAGACTAAGTGAAATCTTGCAGTATTCAAAGCAGCCAAAACACCAAGCAAGTCTAAGTTTTCTTTCTCACATTTAGTGCTAATCAAAAGGAAAAACACAAGAAAAAAAAAATCCATGTTAAATCCTTATTCAGAGGTGGAGAAAAACTTTTCCCTGTAGTTAAGGTAGCAACCACAAAGTTTCTTCCAGAAAATTGAACATGATTTTTTGCTTATTTTGGAAAAAAAAGAAAAGTGCTAATTCTGCAGGTGTTCTGATTGGGAAAAAAAAAAATAAATCTGAACTGCCATTTTCTGTCTCGCATATCTTATAGAAATGAACCAATCCACAAATCAAATGCATAACTGAACTTTTAGAGTGAGATACTGCATAGAAATATCCCTACCAAGATGCAGGATCTCTTTTGAGAGAGAATCTTTCTTGACAGTTTCAGCTTGATAAGTGAACAATGGTGTTTTGATTAAAATAAATACTAATGGATTGGATATGTATAGAAGGTAGTCTTGGAGCTATTAATCCCAACCAATGTTGTGGCAGCTTGGGGTGTTCTTAGAAGTATAATAGGTTCTAGAAAGCTTTGAAGTGAAAAACAAGATAACCTAAAAAGTTCAGACACTTCTATGGCTAAGCAGCCACTGGTGGGGAGTTTACAGACTCTCAGGGAGTTTTTTTGGGGAACAGTTAACTTCCCAAGGTCAAATTAAGTATGTGCCTTTCTAAACTTCGTTACATGTCATCCTTATTCAGATGCTCACATATTTTCTTCAGTTAAAGAAAAAAAAATATATAAGAGAAACTGACAAGTGGAGGTGTGGGACACCAAAAATCACAAGAGGTGGTAGATTTTATAATTGCTAAAGTGTGAGGAGGTTGAATAAAACATCAATAATAGGGGTACAGTTATTGTCTACAAAATGCATTGAGTAGGAAAAACTGCTAGTATTTTCTTATTCTGCAGCTGTCTAACCTTATGATTTATCTTTGAATTTTCCTGTATGTGACATCAAGCCACTTGTAATTCCTACTTCTTCTT
Organism: Muscicapa striata striata; assembly: GCA_030060385.1. Taxonomy (NCBI): domain Eukaryota; kingdom Metazoa; phylum Chordata; class Aves; order Passeriformes; family Muscicapidae; genus Muscicapa; species Muscicapa striata. Next base: position 411,488 of record JAREIS010000038.1, read on the forward strand.
TTTATTGTCATTTGCTTACCTTCTTTCAGAAACAGTCTTGAATTTTGCATTGGTTTTAACCCTTTCCTTTTCTTACATCATTCCATTCTTCAGATGGTGGACAATTAGCTTTGATACATAGCTAAATATGATCATATTACTTTTTCTGTGTTCTCTGACATAGTTAGTGTTGCCATCTTCAATGATATTTATGCACTTGCTGAGCATCCATGACACTTTTATATGATGTAGCACTTTAAAAGCTTCAGTCATGGCCTCATCTTCTGCCACCTGGCTTCATTTTAGCAACCTAATTGGATATAGTGTGATATAATTCCTCAGTCCCCAATGCTGCCTCATCATACAAACATAAACAAAAATCCTCCAGCTATTGGGATTTTTATTTAACCAAGGAGTTCAAATGATAGTACAGAAACACGTTTGTGCTCATTAAGTCAGGTAAGACCTTTGGACTTTAAATGGAGAATCTGGTGTTGCAGTAGCAGTTGTTTATGAATCACAGCTAGTTCCATATCAGAGAATCAGCGTCTTACAGTGGGAGATGTGGCAAAAACTTTTCAGAGCAGCAATTAATGGTGCCATGGTTACATTTAAGGATCTTGATACTCTTTGCAGAAGCTCATAATGTTTTAAAAATACCCCAGAAGACTAACCACTGGAAACAAGTATTTCCCAAAATGTCATTACATATTGAAATATAAGGTTAATTTAATCCCAACTTCTCAAATGTGTAACTCTGTATGTGTGCTTTTGTCTATGCTTTGCAATTTTTCTGTTTGCTTTCAGAGAATCTCTGTAAATTTTGAACAGTAGCATGGAATATTGTGCTGAGGATAGCAAAAATATGCATATTCCTTTGAATTATTTTACATATCTAATACATCTATTCGAATTCTCCACTAGATAAAAACAAAACTTTAACATTAATGCATTAAGACCTTTCACTCTGTAGTTATGGATGTAAAAAAGAGAATAAAATATCTGAGAGTATGCTTATTGCCTTTGAAAGCTATGCTATTTTTAGTCTCTCTGGTGCTTTTGTAGCACTTAAAAACAAACAAAGCAACCAAAAATATAGAAGTATATACTCAAAAAAAGCTATAGATGGTATTAATGATGATTTATTTTCTGTTTTTTTTCCTCATCGTTTAATTTTTTTCTTTCATCTACAGTATCTCATTTCACCTCTCTATAGAACAGTTTGTCTTCTTCACCTCTCCTAATGACTTTCTTACTTCTTAGGTTTTATTTTTACTTTTTTTTCTTAATACCTTTCCTTATGATTGTTGCAGAAATGTTTATATAAAAGGAATATTAGGCCAGTTGGAGAACTTCTCCCAAACTAGGGCTACAGTTCATATAAGCAAAGGACCATAAACTCTCTGTGACTTTGCATGATGTCTGAAGCCCCACAGATCTTTCTAACAACCTTTATTACAAATCCTACTTAACAGGAAAAAATAACCAATTAATTTTTTGACAGTAAATCCATATTTTATAAAGAATTCCGTGGTGCATATAATATGTGTGATAGGAATTGTATGTATACAGAGAAAAAACATTAATTTTGAAAGATCTATGTTAGTAAGGTAAAATTCTTTATAAAAACTTTGGTTCTTATTAAACTATTTTTAAGCCAAACAATGTGGCTATAAATGATAACAGATATTGCTGATTTGAGATAAAAATATCAAACATTGCTGCAAAGAAAGTGCAAATAATATTTTAATTATGTCAATTTTCTTTCACTTCATATATCGAATTATGGGTGAAGGAGATGTAAGTCCACTTTTCATGTAAGGTTATTAACTTGACAGTGTCCCTTTAAGTTGTGAGGATATGCAGAGTAGTTAGGAATGTAAGATACTGTAGGGTACCAAGTGTGTGATGTGATGTTGCTAGGTAACTCCCTTATTGTTTTAAACAAACCACATAGAGCTGGCAACAGCTGTCAAAGCTCTTGGCTCTTGACAGTAACATAGACCTCAAAAGAACTTAGAACAAAGATCTTCCAAAATAAGCTCTAATACATAACACAATCCCACAGTGCTAGCAAATGTGTGAACCTATTTGTTAACCTAGTAGATAATCTGTTACAATTCTACAACCAAATATTTAATGACAACTATGTAATCTTTTTTACATATATTAAAAAAAGAAAAAATTCAACTGTTAATACATCAATTTGTCTTTTTAAAAGAATGCCTTTCAGAGCTGCCAATGGTAGCAGATCTGTTTGCATGTATTCAACGAACATCCTATGTGTACAGTTAAGAAAGGCAAAATGTTACATAGAAAATATCCATGTGTATGTTAGTCTGTTTTTTCCTTTGCTATTGAATTATGTATATTTTGATAAATCAGAAACAGAGGTGAGATCATTTTTGTCAGTATTACAGTCCATAAAAATAGATTTAGTTGTAGCACACTAACAGCTATTAATATGACAAAGCTTTTAAAACAGGAACAAGCCCCCAAGATTTCAAAAGAGAGCCCAGATCGTACTGAAATAACCCAAAATCTGTCAAAATTTTTCACACTAGGAGATAAATAGGTCTGTAAACAGCCTCTTGTCTGGAAATACATCCAGAATGCGAAAAATAGAGAGTAGATCCTTACAAGTTTTCCACTTCCTCCTGACTACTGAAAAACAAACCAGCTTAAGTCCAGCTGTGGGGCAGTGCTGGGCTTCTGCTAATGTTCTTGTCTTAGTGCAGCATCAGAGTTCACATGCAGCATCACACAAGCTTGTCTGGCTGGCTGTTGCATTATTCACATCCCCCCAAAGTGCAGGTGTAGTCAGCTTCTAAGTGTCGGGGTATTCTCCTCATTGCTGTGTGAATGATCTCACCATCACACTACTGGCAGCAGCCTTGCTTTATCTCTGCCTGTAATTGTTCAGTTTTCTCTATTCTGGTCAACAAAACACAGACTTGAATGTCTAGCTAGTTAAAGCTGTCATAGGAATCTCCTGAGCTCTAGAGAGGCTCTCTGTGGCAAAATGAATGTTTAAATATAGAGAACAGCTGTTTTTCAAGTTGCTGCTCACCCTACAAATGACAAACTAGCAGAGATTAAACCTGACTGCCCTAGACTCTAGAATGTATGCTTTTCTACTTCGTTTGATGTTTTTCTCTCTATCTATCCAGTTAAGATTTTAATTCCACCCTGAAGGGAATTTTTTTTCCAATATAAATTTTGTCAGACCTCAGCCTTGTCTTTTGGAAAATTTCAGAACATGAAAGTAGCTCAGTGGTTCAGACTATGAGTCTACATAGCATGATATACTGACTCTAAGGTGCATATACTGATGCCTGAATAAGAATAAAAACCAGTTTAAGGGGATATAAAACTTCCTCAAGGTATTCTCTTGTTCTCTGACTGTTAGACTTTGAATAACGGGATTTCCTTAGCTTTGTATCATTTATATACTTAGGTATGTAGTATTGATATGGTTCCTATTTTGTAACATGTAAATGTTTACTTTGCACACTCTTCCTCTGAATCTACAAAACTCTCTGCATCCACAATGTCTTCTGGCTAGGAATTACACAATTCAGTGTAGTAGTGTGTAATGAATCACAGCCTCTTGCTTGTTCCAAGCCTGTATCTCTTAGTTTTACTTGATTGTTCCCAGTGTTCATGGACATGTAGTAGACAGAGGCAGTGAATAATATAGTCAGGTCTCCACCATGCCTATGCAATTTATGTTTTGTAGGCTTCAAACTCCTTTTTACTCAATTTGAACAATCCTGGGCTATTTAGTTGTTCGTATGGAAAGAGCTACTTATCTTTGCTTGGCTTTTTGCAGCTCTTTTGTGTCCTTCTTGGGAACAAGAGAGGATATTCAAAGGCTACAATGTGGATTTGTTTTTACTGTGGTGTAATGGCTTTTTTTTTCTTTTCATTTTTCTTTTATAGTAATTCCTAGAATTTATGCTGCTTTTTTGACTACTGCCTAGTACTAGTCCACTGTTGATCACGACAAATTGCTGTTTTCCCACCCCAAGCCAATTAACTACAGAAATAATGTTCAGTTCTTCCCCACAGTATAGATTCATCACATTTCCAGCAACTTTCTCCGACAACAACCAGTCTAACTGTTCATTAGTTGTTGTTTTCTCCAGTTTCAAAAAGAGTGGAACATTTTTTTTAAAAAATTAAGTATTGATTGAGGGAAGAGGAGGTCATCCAAATGTCTTTATCTGTCAACTGCTATGTGTGAAGCAGGGTTTTCCCCTAGTGGGATCAAATGGAGGGCAGCAATTCAACCTGAAGTCTCTGTGGGAACATTATAGAATATTTGAATATCTGCTTTGAGAACCTACTTGAAAAATAACCACGCACAATAGAAGAGGAACATGTGCTGCATGCTGAAGACCACTGGTAATACTGCTGGCACAAGCAAAAAGAGAAAAAAGTTCATATAGGTTACATGGAGGTTGTACTTTTAATAATATATGTAATTTTGCATTTTTAAATAATAGTATAGTGGTTATGAAATTATAGATAGACAAATTATCACTATGACATGAAAGTTAATGGAAATTTAAGTGCCCTGAAAATTAGGCAGAAAATATGCAATAATGTTTTCTCAGCTGTTTATTTAGAAGTAACACTTTGGTATTTGCATTTTGTTTCTGCAGGAAGATAATTAAACAAATAGAAAAAAATGGAAAAAATACCACAATTCTTATGCAATGAAAAGATGGCTGTTACCAGATGCTCTCCTAATATAAATCAGAGCCTATTTTTCAGGCCTGCTGAAAAGTGGAGCTCTGCTTCATGCCTTAGTTTTGGGTTTCCGGCATGGACAGAAGTGTTGCAAATTCTGGTATATAACTTGGGTCTGTCTACATAACTGTTGTATGAGATGGCAGGTTGATATAAAAGAAAATGTATTTATGATTTTAATCCTGTGTACTCCACTGTTAGTGTTATGCCTATAGATAAGTCAAGTCAGCAAATGGCCTGAGTCATGACAGGGCCCATTTTCCCTATGCTAATTGAAACAGTTTTTGAACGTAATTCAATTATTCATTAATGCTTTGTAAATGTCATATTTAATTTAACACTGTTTTAATATATCTTCAGAAAATAATATGCTTTGGCTCTATATGGCACTAACACACTTGGACACAATGTGTAAATTATATTATATATTCTACATATTAAATATATACAGAAAATTGTACACATATATTTTAATTCAGTGTCTTCTTTTACAGAAGTTGAAAAATATTTTTCTATAACTTTTTTTTCTGTGAGGAAAGAGATAGTTATATAGGGCTTAAGGTCTGGGCTTCTGACTTTGAAGGACTGGTTATATTAATGAAAGATTGAAAAGGATTACAGGGTAATATTTTCTCTGAGAAACTTCTCCAGTTTTAAGAGCACGCTGAGCTTACAGTCAATAAGTGGAAAAAAGAATTCTAAAAAACTGAGTTACATTTATGTCTACAGTCCTTCTTACTGGCTCAGTTTTCTATTTCCCAGTGTGATTTAGAATCATTAACACACATCTCAAGAAATTATGTACAAGATGACACTTTAGCCATTCTATCCTATACTACTAGCAAGATTTGTTGTTTTAGTACTTTTTATTCATTTCTGTCATGGTTGTAAAAAGGTGAAGACTGGTAGTATTAAGCTGTGGAATATGGTTTTTGCCCAGAGCATATACAGCATTACGCATTGTCAAACTAAAGCTTGATAAGTAGTGGTAAGTTTCATGACATGGTGTTGCGGGGCGACCTGGTTCAATTACCCAGCACGGCAGCCCAAAGTCAGGGCTCCTCGGGCCACCAGCTCCAGGACACCAATGTGGTGGACAGCAAAATGGCGTTTATTGAAAGGTTACAAGGGTTTATATAGATTAGGGTGGTCTGTGGTCATTTCCTGCGGCTCATGTCCGGGTGGGTGGTCCAGGTACAGACCAGAGGTCAGACAGGGAGAGGGGGCTGGGTTTCTATCTGCCCGTTACAGCCCGAGATCTTCCGCGCGCTTCCCTGTCCTTCCACATTCCCCCATGATTAGTAAAATTGTATAAAAGTATAAAATGCAGATATTATAAAATTTCGAGGGTTAGTAAAGTTAGTACAAAATTATAAATGTGTTAATAACATGCACGCCTTAAAGTAATTGTCGGCGTTCAACGAACATAACGTTAACTGATTCTAAGCGTTTTTTAACGAATTGTGCTAATTTGTTTACTATGCAAGGCCCGAAGATTAGTCTTAGTAAGATTATAGTGAGTGGGCCTATCAGGGTAGAGATTAGGGTGGTGAGCCATGGGGACCGGTTGAACCACGACTCAAACCAGCCCTGTTGAGCTTCTCTGGCCATTTTTCTTAGAGTTAGTCGGTATCTTAGTTCGGCCATGGAGTTTTTGACAACTTCGGAGTGGTTTACAGAAAAGCAGCATTCCTCTTTCAAGGCGGCACACAGGCCTCCTTGCTGCATGAACAAGAGGTCCAGTCCTCGCCTGTTTTGGAGGACGACCTCTGAGAGTGAGGAAAGGGATAGTTCTAGGGAGGAAATGGATTTCTCGATCCTGTGCAAATCCTCGTCGACTGTCATCTGCAGTTGGGCCAGTCCTTGATGCTGTGTTGCAAGGGCTGAGACGCCTGTGGCAGCACCGGTAGCTCCTAGACCGAGGAGCATCGCGATGGTGATGCCTGTTACCACCGCTCCTTTGTGGAGCCGGTCCGGTTCCTCGAACTGGTGGTACACTTCTTCGTCCTCACGATACAGGATTCTGGGAACGATTAGAACTTGGACACAAAAGTCGTTAGAATGATCAAATTTGTCAAGGGATACACATGGGCTTACCCCGGATTGTTGACACACCCACATTCCCGATGCAGCTGGGATCACCCACTGGAACTTCCCCCCTTTTAGTTTGACGAATTCTCGGCAGACGTCGCCCATCTGCTTTGCCAAGGTTGCATTGCCAAAGCATTTGCCTTGGCCCGTAACCTGACTTAGGGTAATGCCACTCTGGGGTGTCCCATCTGCATTGGCGTGGATTGTCTGACTTTGAAAAGATGAATGGGAGATCGACAGCTACACCTTTGTAAAAAGGGGGTTGTGCATCATAGCATAACCAGCATGATTCTGTGAGGTTCGGGTTGGATTGGTTTAGCGATATAAAGGTAGCATTTAACACATTTAAAAATGGATCGGGAAGGGTTGGTTTGGCAAGGAAATCGGATAGGGAGAAGGTAGATTCCTGCATCTGTGTTTTGTGGCTAGAGCTATGGTTAGTTGCGATCTCCTTCCTGCCCTCCCCCCCCACCTTTACTGGACGGGCAGCGCGGCCCCGCTGCAGGACGCCGGGGGTCTCCACAGCCAGGGCGGCACGGCTGCGGCGCCGCTTCCATGGCTGGGGTAGAGGAGGAAGAACGGCGGCGAGGCAGGGCACGTTTCCTCCTCCTCCGCTGCCGCTGCTGCCGCCGCCTCCCCGGGTTTGGGACGCCGCTCCGTGCTGGGGGGCGGCTCCGCTCCGGCCCCGCTCCCGTCCTGGGAACTTTCCACTGCCGGCAGCGGCAGCGCTGCCCGCTCCGCCTCTGCCATTGCTTCCCCCATTTGAACTAGGAACACCAGTGTGACTGACAGAGCCCACTCCGCGCAAGCTGTTTTTATTTTCCACCAGTCTGTAAGTGGGGTTCGATCTCTCCCTGTTCTCCCCTTAACCCATGCGGGAGCATTGCAGCTAGTGTTCTTAAAAGGCACTGCTCCGTTTTTGTTAAAGTTTAAATCAGTATCGGAATCCTCCTCCGACCATGTCCCGAGCTGTTCATCCCAGCTCCAGTCAGAGTCCGAGTCAGAAGCCAACTGCAGAGCCATTTCCGGGTTGCAGAGCTTTTTCCTTGGGCTCCGCCCCCGGCTCGTCTTGCAGGGGTCGGGCCGTTCCCTCCCCCTGGGCTCTCCCCGCCTCCTGCTGGGGGAGGTTCTTGCCTTGTAAGGGCTTGATGTAATATGAGCTCTCTGATGAGTTTTAAGCTCAGTCTCCGGGGACGCCCCTACTCCCCGCTCGCCTGCGCATGCCCCGTTCAGCGAGCCGTCCCCGCCTCCGCCCTCTATGCCCTTGCTCTGCCCTTTACCAGGCGGCTCGGCGCCATTTTCAAAATCATATGGAGGGGGTGTCTTAATATCGGCTGCATCGGACTCTGATATTATAGCAGCATTCCGCGCCTCCTCTGTCAGCCCCTGCCAAAACCCCACGCGCTCTCCCCCGACGGCGGTGAGTCCGGTTCCAAGGGTCGGGGGGATCCCGAGCCAGCGTGTCCCCGCGCGGCCGGTTCAGACCCTCCCGGTTTGAGTCGCGGCCCCGATTCCCAGCTGCGGCACGGCTAACAGACAAGTCCGCGCGGCTCTCCAGGCATCCTGTTCTGTCCGCGCCTTCTGCAGAGCCTGGACTACTCTGCCCCACGCTTTTAATGTTTTTCCTGAGCCTGAGGACATCGTTTCCTCGGCCAGAACTTGTGTACATCTATCCCATATCCCTGGATGTAAAACATCCACCGGACTGTCTATTGCGCCCAGTTTCACCAGCCTCTGCATAGCAAGGATAAAATCTTTAAGCTTGCAATCAATATTCCACTGACTGTGGACTTCACTTACGACCTTCGTGACAGCCTCCATGGTCTCACGGGTCCGAGGACGTCTCCTCCGCTGCACTAGGCCAGCTGTGCAGCCGCTGGGTCTCGTCCAGGGGAATCCCGAACCCGGGGCAATCGTATCCCGGGGTTTCGGCACCACTTGTTGCGGGGCGACCTGGTTCAATTACCCAGCACGGCAGCCCAAAGTCAGGGCTCCTCAGGCCACCAGCTCCAGGACACCAATGTGGTGGACAGCAAAATGGCGTTTATTGAAAGGTTACAAGGGTTTATATAGGTTAGGGTGGTCTGTGGTCATTTCCTGCGGCTCATGTCTGGGTGGGTGGTCCAGGTACAGACCAGAGGTCAGACAGGGAGAGGGGGCTGGGTTTCTAACTGCCCGTTACAGCCCGAGATCTTTTGCGCGCTTCCCTGTCCTTCCACAACATGGAAAAATTAAATTACTTCAAGTAACTTCTTCACAGGTTGAATTATCAAATAATGGCCATCTTTTGCCAAATTCTATTTGAAAATATTTGAAACTACATCTTTTCCATTGGATTAAGTAACACTACACTGTGCATGCAAATCCTGCCTAATGTAGTAGTAATTGCATGAATAAACTATCCTGCTTTCTCAAGTCGTGTCAGCTATTAGTATAAATATCTAGACTTTTACAATTTAACTTATGAATTCAAAAGGAACATCTGTAGCACATACAGGATATTGTAAATTCATCAAATTAGAAAAATTCTGAGTAACCTATAATTAATCTTGGGTGAAACATAACAGTACACTCAGAAACTTGCTGTTTCTGTCATAATAATAAAAAGAAACTTCAGATATTTACCCTTACTTACATACTTTGTAGTTTGAAATAAAAATTTTAAAATGTTAATTACATTCATAGTCAGTTGGTAGGAAATAAGGAATAAACCAAAATATACTCATGTTTCCACATCATTTTTATAGCTAGATGGTTACAACAGCTGAAGATGGTTTCCCCATAATCATTACTAATACGCAGAGACAAAAAGGTACCATTTAATGTGATGCACTAGAACCACATTTGGCTCAGTTATATTCCATTCCTTTGAAAAAGATATCCCTGAGAGAATTGCTTTTTCAAAGTAGGAATTTGTGTCAAAAAAGCTTGCAAAATAACAGCCTGAAATGTTTTTTCTTAAAAAACAAAAAAAACAAAACAAAAGAAAACAAAACAAAAACAAACAAAAAAAAAAAAAAAAAAGGAGCCAAGAAATATCAAAGGCTCAAGTTTGCAATTACAACAAAACTGTAGAAAAAAGACATTGTGTGTAAATTTGCTGTTTACAAATATACAGTGCTATGAGGAAACCTACTTATCTCTGGGGTACTGTGCTTCAGCAGAGTAAAGATTTAGCCCTCCAGCCCTTCACTGTGAGACAGCACTGGGACAGAGCAGTTCAACAGACTAATTACACTGTTCTGCATGCAAGTGGTGAAATGTGTAGGTAAATGCCAATTTACCACATTATTGCTTCAGAGAGAAGTGATTTTTAAAGGATGGAAAATGAATAAGAATATATGAGAATGGATGAAAATATTTTTTGATGATAGGAAGAGTTTATCAGATTTTATTTTTAATCTCTCTTGGTTTTTCTCCAGGTTGATTAGGAACCTTCTGGTTCCAGTTGCTTATATTGATGCACTGAGTTAATCGGTGCCATATCTAGAAGGTGTTGATTGCTTTGTTCAAATTTAGTGAAACTACAGGAGTATGAATTTTCTCCTGTTCTTCAAAAGCTCATTCATCTCCCTGGATGCCTAAAATGCTTGCTCTGCTTCAGAGCTGCTAGTACTGAACTCTTTAAATTAAAGAGGGCTTGGATATGCCAATCCGATATCCATCTGCAAATACTCCATCCAGCAGCAAAGAGTAATGTGTGAGCCTGTCAGCATTTGTAGCTCTCCAACACTTATGGCATGAGTAGCCACAGCAGTAGAGCCATTGAAGTTGGGAACATGGGTGTTTGAATGACAGAGTACTGCTGAAACTCCACAGATACAACTTAGCCATGCTGTTTCGAATTTTTGTTGTATATCCTAAGTTTTATCTGCTAAACAGTGGCAGTTAGACATTTACTAGTAGGAGCCCAAGAAGTGACAAACCATGAAGGAATAAAATGGCAAATTAAAATAGCTTTTATTTTGAGCATTCGCTCAAATTAAAATGGTTCATTATCCTAGGACTAGCTGTAAATACTAAATCTAAAAATAGGGTGTTAGCAAAGTAAAATAAAGAAAGAAATTCCTAATGCTTGGATGGACAAGTAGAGGAGAACGTTGGAGAAAAAACTTATACAAGGAGGATGAATGGACTTTTCCCATTCTCTGATGAAGATAAATTAGATAGTGACCAGTTTAGTTGGTTTGTTGAGCCTCTGAATATGGAGGGAAGTGACAAAAGGAAATGTCAATATGTGTTGTTATATTGATTTTTCATTTTTAAATCAAGATTTCTGAGAAATAAATGTAGTTATTTACTTCAAAACAATTCATTATAAGTCATTACAATGTCAGAGGACGTTGAAAGACAAATATTAAATGTAGTGCATGACTACATCTCAAAGACCTAATTTGGATCATCTGGCCTTAAGTAATACAAGGTTTGAGAAGCCAAGTCTGTCATGTACTAGTGCACTTGAGCAGAAGATTTTTGTGATGCCTTCTCCTTAAAGACATCAGTATCTGCAGGTACTAAATGCCTTTTAAAAATCTGTCACTTGCTGCTTAATGAGTCATCACAAAGAAGCCAAGGGAGATGGAGGGTGTAAAACTGGCTTCCAAAACATCTTGACACCATTTCCCTCTTATCCTGTTTGTTCCTTGTTGTTTGTTTGTTTGTTGTTTTGTTGGGGAGGTTGGGTTGTTGTTCTTTTTTTCCAGAAGTAAGGGGTTGTAGAACCAATATGTGTGCTAATAACTACAGAAGGAAAATCACTAAAGAGGGTCTCATTAGTGCTGAGAGAAAGACCTGGTAAAAGATCTTTACCTCCCTATCTAATATTGTATTTGAAGGATTCCAAGACAAGTATGAGGGCACAGTCTCCTGGTTTCATCTACTGTTAGTCTAGCCAGTGTATTTGTTGATTCACATTAAATACATCATTATTTGCACACTTGTAAATTAAAGCAAACCAAAGCCCTTTATTTCTAGTTGTTTATTGATGTCACTGGTTGACAGTGAAACAGGGTGAATGAAATAAAGCATGTCTGTTGCTTGAGGATGACAGAACATGTGCTGATGCAGGATGATTTTATTGCCTTTTACTGCCTATAAGCCTGTAACAAAGCATTGCAATCATTCTGGGCACTTAGCAGTTAGGCTCTGCTGGGCTGATACTTCACTGAAGAAAACTTATATAAACTATGCTATTCTAAATCTCAACCTTTCAAAATATGAAACTTACAAAGAGAGACTATTAATAACCCTGGGGTGGATATTTTGAAATTAATCATTATGCGCTTCTAGGAGCATATTGGTTACCATTCCTGCCATATATTTATACATTCTTGATCCACATCCATCTGCCACAGAAATCTGTCAGAATGCATTCAAAAGTAATTTGAAGGATCTTAAAAGCTAAGTGCAAATTTGTAGTCTGGCTTGTGTAGAGTACAGGAAAAAAAAAAAAAGAAGCCTTTTTCAATATTCAATGTAGTATTTTAAATTAAAAAGATTTCACAACTTTAAAAATTGTCATTAAACAAACTTAAAAAGAAGCGATTAATTAGCTATATTCTTGAATCACTATTTGAAACATATTATTTGACTAAAAGTAGCTTGAAAGTGTCTTTGGACATTTCTCAGGGCAGCACAGCCTTGTCTTTACTTTTAGTTAGTATACAAACAATATTTTATACTGAGCTTTAAATACTTAAGAGAAAGTATTTTCTTTGGAGAGGAATATCAGGATGTAAAATTACAAATGGTCACACTTTTTCAACTTGCCAATTAAATGGAAGCTAAAATTGACTAATCTATATACAGGCATGTATTTGAATGTAGATGCACTGTAACAGAAAGTTAGATCTTTTTCACTGTTGGAGTTCCAAAAATCCTTTCTTATGGTTAGGTTAAGTTAATACAATTTTTTTAGCAGACACGTGCATTTTGTATTTAATTTTTATGTTCTTCACAACAATTACATACAGCACTACAGATAGGAGCAAGGGTGCCTAGAAGCTGCTCAGTGGATAAGAACCTGGGTGTGCTGGTTGACAGCCGGCTGAACTTGACCCAGCGTGTGCCCAGGTGGCCAAAAAGGCCAGTGGCATCCTGGCCTGTATCAGCAATAGTGTGGCCAGCAGGAGCAGGGCCATGATTGTCCCTCTGCACTCGACGCTGGTGAGGCTGAACCTCAAATCCTGTGTCCAGTTTTGGGACCCTCATTCTAAGAAGGACATGGAGGTGCCAGAGTGAGAAGCATCTCTGGGTGCTGCCCCAGCGAAGGGCAATGGAGCTGGTGAAACCCCTCTGCTCTGAGGAAGTGCTCTGTGGAACAAATGAGGGAGCTGGAGTTGTTTAGCCTGGAGGAAAGGAGGCTCAGGGTGACCTTATCACTGAGGCTCAGTCTCTTCTCCTAGGAAATCAGCAACAGGACAAGTGGACATAATCTAAAGCTGCACCCAGGGGGATGTTGGACATTAGGAAGAATTTCTTGGAAAGGGTGATTAGTTATTGGCTGCCCAGGAAAGTGGTGGAGTCATAGCTCTTGGGGTTGTTTAACAAAATACTGGATGTGGCACTCAGTGCCATGGTCTAGTTGACATGGTAGTGTTCAGTCATAGGATGGACTCCATGATCTCAGAGGTCTTTGCCAAGTGAACTGATTCTGTGAATCTTAAAACTAGTGTTAAAAGCATAAACCAAACTTTGGATCAGTGATGACATCTTGTTGGTGGTAAATTGCAAGTGTCTCCAGCTGTATCCTCCTTGCACTCTGAAATGCTTTGGGTGGTATTCCTGAGCACAGTCTATGATGGAAAGATGCATGATGAGTGAATAATTAGAAGTATCTATGCCACTGATATACTTATGCAACCCTGAATTCCAACTGTCTTCTCAATTAAATACGAATAATTAAAATGCCAACTATTAGCATCCTGTAATTACGACTCTTACCAATTCCATCATTATCTACTCATTTCCCTTCATGATAATACCCACCTGGAGAGAACCTTGTATGTACTGTCTTCAGTAACCAGAAGGGTCTTTTTCTTTATTTGATAAAAGAATAGAAAGTTAATAATAATCCTTCAGACATGGCCTGCATGCTTCAATTCCAGAAACAGTTTCACTCTAAAACAATAAGAAACCTTGTGTTTGATCCAAAGCTGATTTAGTGATTTTTAAATAATATTACATGATTTAATAGATGATAATTTTAACAAATTCCTACACATTTTCACGTGTGCATATTCATAATAAGAGAGGATTTTTATACTGAGAATAGATTGTTTTTCCTGATATAATGTGTGTCTTAAAATTAAGTACATTGGATGTAGTTTTATGCTTATAAAAATTATACTGCAATCAGTACAAATATTTTGAAGAACCTGAAAAGAAAATGGTTATTTTTACTAACCTCACCTTTAGTTAGAATGCTGATATTTAGGGTTTGATTAATATTGCATTTGCTTTAATTCTGGAATTTGACATTTTCAACTGAAGTTGCTTTCCTGTCTGATTTCAAGAGTTCAGGTGCTCTGGTGGAGTGGAACTTGTTAGGGTGCTGCTTACTAATCAGGGCCTTCTGACCAGTGAAATGCCACATTGGCAGTGTAGAAAAGTTATACAGTTCATCTGCCTGATGAGCCATTCAAAATACCAACCATCAGTCCAGCTACTAGATCCTGTGTGCTGAATTTGAATAAGAGACCTGGCCCTACTGACTATGCTGATCTTTAGGGATCCAAACAAGGATAGCCTTGTTTCTATCTGCTTATGCAGGTCCTTGGGCAGTGCCGTTCAGGACTATCTTCTATTACAGTATCCACCTCACGAGTGTCACATGTGATATGCTAGAATTAAGAGCCTGAAGTTGCCATACAGCTGGGACAGTTCATATATGGAAGCAACTTAGTCCCTTGTTATCCCACACCATGTAGCCCACGTCATGACATCCTTGTGCCACCTTTGCTTTTTGTCAGGCTGCAGCTGCTCCAAGCTGTGGCATTTTCCAGAATATTCCCTTTATTACCAGCATCCAGTTTATCATACCACATGAAAGGTGTTAGGTAATCCCACCAGTGGGCACTACTGAAATACACCTAGAACTGCCAAAGATGGGGTGAGTTCAAGCTTTTACTGTCATTCTTCTGTAGAGATTGGTGTAGCAGAGAAAGGAATATTATTAAAATACAAAGATGTTAAAATCTATGAACAGAAACAGTGAGTTTGTACTTCTTTCTTCCTCCTAGTCTTTTTCAGTTTCTTTTTTTTCCTCCTTCTCTTTTTTTTCTTTTACTGTCATTACAATGTTTAAGAATGCTAAAATGAAAAATGCTTTATTGAGTTCTGGAAAAGCTAATAAACATTTCCATAGTAGCTGGACAATTGAACATATAAAGCTTTAGTGTCATGAAATGTACTTTTGAATTAGTACAAAATGATATATGAATACACAGTTTCCTAAGTATCTCAGGAACCATTTATTAGCACAGCCTGAGTAGGAGCAATTTAATTTTTTTATCAGCAGTGCTTTATCTGCTTTAATTTGGCTCTGTATATATTTCCATGACAACTAAGGGAAAAATCAACTCTGAACCAAATTTCACTGAAAGCAAGACAAAGCAAGCTGCTTTGATTCATGCTGCTCTGATAAATGTCAGTTTGGCAATCAGCTGTGAATATTTTTTTTCTGTAACAGATAGACATTTTATCTATTCTCTCAAAAAACAAGTGGAACATTTATAGAAATAAGGAGCTTTGTTTCTTCATAAAGTTTTGTTTCAAAATGTTTATATTTACAGATTTTTATTCTTTTTTAATGCTAATGATTGTTTTCTTGAATTTAAAATCCTTTCTGCTCTATCTGTTCTTCTAATCTCTCTTGAAGAGATTTTAAATACAACTGAGCTAAAAAGATAAGACATAAAAGTAGAATGTTTTGTGCTATGATGTTATGTTTCTTTGAAGAAATGCATTTTACATTTGCCTGGGATAGCTTATATTTCTCCCAAATAAGTAGATCAATACCCTCTGGAAAAAAATGGAGATACATCTGACTGGGAGCATCAGATCTCAGAACTCATTGGCAGACTTACTAGAGACAATTTTATTGTGTCTTCATACAAGTTAACAGCATGTACAAATCATTGAAATGTTTAATCTTTGATTCTCTGTGATTGGCATAATATTTAATATTTAGCAAGATTAAAGCTATGAACATCTTGTATAAATACAGTTTCTGAACATGGAAAAGAAGAAACCCCAAAAATAGAGGTGGTAAGTGAAGCTAGAACCCAGGATTCTAAAAACCACCTATTTTTCAAGGTAGTATTGACATGGCCTATTATTTGTCCTCTGTTAGAAAACCATTGATACTGGCCCCTGAGTTAAATTTGAAGTTACATGATTTGGACACAAACTAGTCCTGGAAAATAAGGTTTCTGGTTTGGAAAGCAGTTGTCGTACTTAAAAAAAAAAAAAAAAAAAAAAAAAAGTCACAAAAACCAGAACAAAGCAAAAAACAAAACCAAGTAATTTGGATAGATCTTTTGAAAAACAGAAAATTTGATATATTTGGGGTTGAGAAATATTTTTTTCTTTAAAAATGTGAATTACTACTTTCTCAGATGCCCTTATAGTTAAAATCTACTGAATATATATTTTGGGAAAAATTTTCTTTCTTCACATAAATGTGACTGCTAATAACTTACTGTGCAAATTAAGTATTGACTATTTGCCATCCTTATTATGTTTGGTAGTTCTGACTTCTTGCCTAAACATATGAGACTACTGTTCTCTAATTACCTGATGATTTCAAAAACACTTTAGATACTAACAAAAAAAAAAAAAAAAAAAAAAAAGCCAGCAACCTCCCCAAAACTCAGGAACAAAGAATTATAGAATTTTGTATTGTTTTGTACTGTTCCTTGTTTTCTGACAACAAAATGCTAAAATAAGACTAGTCTATGATTTAATTTGTGAACAGATATATTTTAAAATAATTTTGTGGAAAATAAGTACATTTGCATGTATAGCTATCTTACTATAAAATCTGAGGTCAGATTGTTTTTTGGCTTTTTGAACCATATTTGATGATGTAGTATCTTCTCTCACTAATTTACCACTATATGCAAATATCTTCCTGCCAAACCTGCCTTATTCATGTACATAGATTCATCTGGGTCAGAGTTGGCTGTCAAATGTGAGAATTCATCCAAGAAGCAGTACTTACTGTGAAGGAGATGGAGTGTGCTCAGTGCAGGAGGCAAAACAAAAAACCCCTAAGCTGTTCTTCAAAACTTGATATTGTTTCCTAAAGGTAAAATTTGATGAGCATTTTGTTTAAAAAATTAAAGAGAAGATTTATCCAGGGATGAAGTGAATTCATTTTATGTTCAGTAAATAATTATTATATGATGCTTTTCACTGAGCCTCACAGGTTAGTTTGGCTGACCGTGTCTTTGGATATATTTCTCAATAGTCTCTTTTTGCTGTACTTTCTTGTAGCAAAAACAGCTTTTTAGAATACTTCAGTCTAATCTGTGTGAAAATTCAGGAAATGCAGTTTAGTGTTAGCAAAAAGTAATAGCAGACCTACATTTGCCATACAATTGAAAGGCAAAGTGCTGCTTTTGCTTAAAGCTAAAAGATGTCGAGCCTGGTAACCTCCTGCAGCAAAGGGCTTGATCAATCAAGGAATTGGAGTCCCAGTCAAGGATGGATTTTGCACATCTGGATGATCTGACTGCCTTTGGTGGGGTTTTACTCCTGGGTTTCTGCAACAGAACAGATTGCTATGCTTGGCAGCACCGTGACACCAAGAAAATTTAGGCATAATGGGTTATTGGTTGTGGGTGATGAGAATTCACTTTGACTGCTGATCAGATATTGCAAGAAGTTGCTGACTGAAGGCTGGGTTGCAGTCCATGTACCCATATAAAAATAAACTGCTAGATATTAAAGACTCTAGATCCCTACTCACACAATGTCTCTTAGAGTAATGTGACCACATGCAATGGCAGGTTAATACATAACCTCGCTCTGGGATATGCATTGTCTGCATAATTGGGCTGGGCTTTGCTTACCAAGAAGGCTCAAAGAAAAAAATTAAAAAATTGAGAACTGTGGGGGCACATGGATAGCATTCAAAGTATAGTCATCCTTTGTTGCCTTTGGTTTGTCCTTGAATTTTATTAATAGACATCCTGAGAGTGTTTAATTGTTCATTTTAATTGAAGATTAAAGCCTCTATGATTTATTCAGATTATTTCAGAAGATAAATATCTATGGCTGTTTTTAAAATTGATGTGAATTATATATTGGTTCTTAGGTCAATACCATTTTAGATCTTAAAAACACAAAACACATACTGAAAAGAAATTGCATTTCATACAGAGTTTCACCTTGTAATTTTCTGTAGTCATAGGAAATATTTGCAAGTCTTATAATGCTCTTTGATTTCTGTGGCATCATCTGCAGAAGTATTAGAGCCAATGTAAATTTCGGCAAGACACATCCATTGGTTCTCACTATTTCCACTACAACAAGTGTTCTTACAGTAAGCTCCTGCATGTCCTGGGTACCCTTCAGCTCTGTCCTTTGTGTTCTTGGAATTTATTTGGGGCAGCCTGGCTGTGTTTCAGAGGGCATTATTTTGGTTGTTTATGTTTACGTTTAAAGGAAAAAGCAACTGGTAAATCAGCACCCTAGCTTTTGTTTCCTTCTGTTTTAAACTGTGGTTATGTAATTATACTCTGCTTGTGATGATTACCTTGGGTGTAAGTTGGGATTCATAGAAGAAAGAAATTATATCTTCTAAAATATTATGGTGCATTTCTGGGGTTTGTGTTGCTGGCATCAAGTCTGCTTGAATTCTGCTCTTACTCTGTCATGGCTGTGACTCCTGGGCTTTGTGCACCTGGTTATGGATAAATATATTATACCCTTAATCAAAAGCTATAACTTAACATACATTTTATATATATGGAAGTAAAAGACTGCTATAATCAACTGTTTGCTCTACTCTGCAGGTGCTTGGAATCAGGATTTTAGCCATAATCAGGCCCATTGAAAGGACCAGAAATAGGAAGGAAATTGAAACAAAACTAAAAAACATCTTGTCTTTCATAAGGCTTTCCATTTAAAATGAAGAATATCTGCTGTGTGACCTATAGCAAGAAAATAATTAGGAAATTTTGGTTTATGGTTTGAATTGCATTCTTCTAAGTGACTTCTTTGTGTAAAAGAAATTTGGACTTAGAAAATTATTGTGACCTGTATAATAGGGAGTAAATTATAGGGAATGAGGCACATGTGTCCTAAAAGTACATAGAATTGGAAAAATTGTGACTACCAATACCTAAAAAAAGAGGAAAAAAAAAAAAAAAAAAAAAGCCTGTTTCAAAAAGGAGTGAAGTTTTAAGACTTTAATCCTATTTTTTCTATAATTGAATTAGAAGGCCAAATGATTCTGGCCTCTTTTTTTTTCATTTTTTTTTCACTGCAAGTGGAGGCAAAGCTGGCAAAATGTCATGCAAGTTATTTTGAATGTGCAAAACACTATTTAGAATTTCCTGTGCTGCAGCAACATATGGGCTTCTATTTGGAAAAACAGGGAAAGATCAGCACTGATATTTGAAGAGAGCAGCACTGATATTCTGTACAATTGTTAAAGTTGTTATGATGGCTAAAAATACCACCAGTTGCTATAGCAACTGGAATTTGAAGGCTCGCATGTTCCTGCTGCTTCTACTCCCTTTCAAAAATTTATCAAAACAAACCTTTTCTTGCCCATACGTTATAATCTTTAGCTGTTATATTAGCTGGTTTACATAATGCTTATTTCCTTCCTGCTCAATTATGCATTACTTCAGGAAAAAAGCACATTGAAACATACTTTATAAACTGCAAGCATCTTTAGGTTACTTATAAATGCTAGGGTTGAGAATTAAATAATTTCAACAATACAAATAATTTCTTTAGCACCACAATAAGCACATATAAATGGCTTTTTGCTATTATAAATATACTTTAAAATGTTGAATGTTTAATGTGTGATATAAGGTAAATGTAAATATCCAGCATCTGTTCACTTAAGTTCTACATCTGGCTGATTTTTATTGGGGTTTTTTGTTGATTTTTATTGTATTATTTTGTTGTCTTTGACATTCCTCAGCTTAGCAAATTCTGATCCCCTGGTTTTTGTTCTGCATTTTGCTAACTGTGTCCTGAGATTGCTTTTAAAAAATTTCTGTCTTAGGCTTGACGATATTTAATTAATATCTTTGGCAATATTTTTTCACTCAGATTTTTCCTACACAGCATAAAATTATATTGTAAACAAAACAGCATCTCTCCAAAAGGCAAAACCATCTTTATCAATTACTAGCCTTGTTTTTTTGTAGTGTGCTCACATCTGTGGTGTCATTTCTAGAAAAACTGTTTTCCTTGAAATGTTTCAATATTTCTTACTGATCAGCTTTTTTCCTCAACTAGCTGTTTCTCACTAGTAGTGTCTGTATGGAATTTCAATCAGCTTCACCCAGTGATTAGTGGCAGTAAAGCTTTGTAGGTTAAAGTTGGCTGTAAAGGCAAAGTCTCAGGCCAGCGGCTCAACGATAGCATGAACAGTCCAAGCCAAACAAAACTCTCTCTTCTATGCCTAAAATAAATCAAAAGGTTGTGTAGTGCAGAGTGAGATTTGCATTTTAGTATGAGACTACCTAACAAGCATATTGTGAGACCAGATATCTGAGCTCACAGTATCAGGGTGGGTTTGAGAATCGTGTTCACAGATTTGGATAGGTTCAATAAATTAAAGTATATTTTTGGCTGAATTTTTAACAACTACCAATTTTATTGAATTGTGGGTGGATTAAACAAAAACTGCAAATATGCTAATTTCCAGCCTTGGACAAAATTCCCTATATGATCTTTTTAAATGAAATTTTTCTTTTATTTCTTTCTATCTGCAAAAAGTAATAATAAATATGGTGCCTGTTTAAGGCATTGAGCTCATCCCATACACAAGAAAAACTTAGGCCCTTTTCCTATATAAAATTCAGCAGCATTCAATCTGCCTGCTGACTACATCCAGTTTGCTTGGTATGACAGAGTGAAATTTACCCAAGAGCTCAAGATTTGCCTAGTGCTGCCCTGACTGGTGAGAGGTATTTTTGCCAGTGAGAGACAGGATTCAGAGCAGATATGATCAAACAGAGCCCTTTAGAAGGCATTACAAAACCTGTTTCTGGCTTTTAATTTGCCTGTAATAAAGAGGAGAAAGCAGTGAGAATGTAGTTTTTGTGATCTATATTTGCTGCCGAATATCTAAAAACTTGAAAGAGATGTGCCATATAAGAGTAGTGCACATACTATGCTCTGTTTGCAGGACTAGTACAAAAAAAGAAAATAAAATAAACCCAAAGCATTTTAATTAGCTCTTGCTGTTATCTTAGAAAGGAAATGCTTAGAAGCGCTGAATGAATGTGGAGATCTTAAATATTTTATCAATGATTAGGAGTGTATTTGGTTTATATTGATTTATATGTGTTGGTAATTCTCTGCAAACATAAATCTTTAGTCTTTTCTTCATATATTATGACTGACCAATTGCATATTGCTTGCTTGATACTAGAGTCATTAGCATATTCTTGACCTTCCTTTTTATAAAAAACAAAATTGCCCAGAATACATCAAATCTTCATCTTACTCAGGATGTAAAATATCCCTCCTCAGGCAAAACTAACTCTTAATTTTGAAAAGGAATTTCATAAATTGTTTTTCTGTTAGCAATCAAGAACTAAAAGAATTATGTTTATAATCCCTTACAATTGAATAAATGTGTAGTTCATTAATTATGGTTCTAATTGAATGCAATCTTTTTTAAACGTTTTTTAAGAGGTTTATGTATCATGTAGTAAGTATTTTGGATAAGTTGATTATATGGTTTAGAGTTATATCAAATGACATTGAATCTGAATCCCAGTACCATGGTGGAAGGAAATTTGAAGTTTCATCTATCCAAAGACAGAGGACACTTGCATTTCAGCTTCAGGATATCAACCAGGTATTTCTACAAGATTTTGCCCCAAATTCACAGTGATCTCTTAGGTTATTATTAGATGGGTTATTTTAATGACTAAGTCTAAAAGGTTCCTGTTCTAGAACAGATTGATATAAACTTGAAAAATATATCAGGGAGAAATTCCAAAATGATGAGTTAGTGGTGAAATAAAATCTCTTTTCTCTGACTAATTTAAACCAATAAATTAAATTTAAAAGCCTTATCATTCAGATACCATTTTCCCCCCTTTTTAGAAATTGTTATTGTTATGTGTGCAAATCTATTCTGTATTTCATATACTTTAGAGCACATATGAACTTAATTTTGTTTGAAGGTTGAGTTTCCATTATCCAGCTAGTAGAAACTAAACACCATTTTAAATATTATCTGACTAGAGGTTGAAATACCTTGACTATTTTGAGGACCACTGTAGTTTCCATAGTAACAGGAGAGGAGCCTGCAGAGCTTAATGTTCCCTTCTATTTCTGTTTTGTATATATTTAATCATATGACACTTAGAATTATTTGTAGCTCCTTAAATATAGATGTCAGACTGCTAGTATTTGTACTTCTAATTACTGTGAGAATCGGTACTGTACCTGTAAGCTGCAGATCAAGGTGAAAACCATCAATATATTGGTATGTAAACCACTGTAATTGGAATTCCTTACTGTATCATGTGATATATCTCAGTTTTGATGTAAGAGAAAGGATCTTTATAGTTTTATCAGTGCCATTCAGTCACTGAGAATGTGTAGGATTACTTTGAGCATAAGTAGACCCATTGTATGCACAGTATTTTAGAATCAATTCCACAAAATTAGAAATCGAGTGAATTTCATATGATGAGACATATAACCTCTATCCAATCCAGCCAGAGAAACAGAATATACGACAAAAATAGACTACACCTCAAAAAAGGGAAAACATTTCAGTGAAATATGAGAAAATAATACCAGATTTCTTCCTCAAATGAAGAACTAAGTCAACTGGGCTTATCTAACATAAAGAGAGGAGAAAAAAAGACTTTCAGAGAACACTATTGTTTTCAAATACATAAAAGGCAGCAGGAAAATTGAAGAGAACTGTTCACCATAGCAAGGTAGGATCAGAAAAGAATTGTACAGTTCAGATTTCAGCAAGGAAATTTTCTACTACATATTATTGGAAACTTGCTAAGCGTGAAGGTAATACAGAACTGAAATAAATTGCCTATGATGTTTGGATTTTCCACTTTGGAAACCTTCAAGAACTGATTACTTGTAGATCTGTCAATTTCATTTCTGTCTTCAGGCACAGTTAAGGACAAAATGAGTGCTTTAATTCCTATCTGCTATGATTCTTGGATAATTTTCTTTGTTAAATTAACTGTGAGACCTCTAAATAAAATTAATATATTTCACCAGTGAGTACTTCAATATAAGCCAAGAGAAAATAAAGAAGCAATATTAACAAAAAGAATAAAAGAGAGAGTGGTTCAGAAAATAGGATTTATCTCAGAGCTGTTGTTATACTACTACCACCACAAAAAAATGTAAAGGTTCTGCCAGTGAGTTTAATGAAAGATAATCTAGTACTACTGAAAGTGTACTTTTGAAATGCCCGTTTCTGACAATATATGCACTGTAATTCAAAATAATAATAGAATAAAAGGACACTAATATCTTTCAAAATCAAGTTTATTGGACATCAAGTCTACTATTTTATTTAGAGATACCTCCTAGTTTTGTTGCTGTTGCATACTGTATGTTTTCAGCAATACATATATTGAGGTACTTCAGTACAAACAATCCTCTCTCCTCCACAAGGTCTTTGAATATAAATAGGTTCAATACGTGTCACAAATTATTCACAGATTGCACAGAAAGGCAGCATCTCTTGATTTTAGAATACACTTAAGAGTCTACAGAAGACATTGCAGGTCTGGAGAATGCGCCATTTCAGATGTAATTTCCTAGTTATTGACTTCTCCCCTCCTTCTGAAACCTATAAAG
This sequence comes from Muscicapa striata striata, assembly GCA_030060385.1. NCBI lineage: Eukaryota > Metazoa > Chordata > Aves > Passeriformes > Muscicapidae > Muscicapa > Muscicapa striata. The sequence goes on from JAREIS010000038.1 coordinate 435,362, forward strand.
AGATTTTTCTATGACTGTTTTTCTATGAAAATTCAGAACAGCACACTAGGATCTGAACATGCATATAATCTCCAAATCATACTGTTGCCTCATCATAAACCCAGCTAAGCTGGGTAATAGTACTTCTCTTACCTAGTTTTGTCCTGCTTAATAGTCCACAAACAACTTATGATAACACAGTTGAAGCAATGAATAATAAAACAGCAGATGGAAATAAATGTCACTGCAAGCAGAGTAATATGCATGTCTAGGTCATAAACTGTAAGTGTCTGCTGCTTTGGGAAGGGGTGCTGCTAGAACACCTTTTCAGTGAACAGAGCAGAGCTAGTCAGCCTTCTTACTAGTTCTAGATAGTGTGGTTCATCAGAAAGCTCATTCTCCTGTGCTTGTTTTTGTGCCTGATCTTCAAATGTTCCTCATGACCTCGCCCATAACTAATTCTGCCTTGATACATCTCAGACATGAGACAGCAAATGGAGTAAAGAAGAGAATGAATGAAGTATTTACAGCTAAGGAAAGAGTATTCCCCAGACACTATATTCTCATACTTTCAGCATTTCTACATTTCATCATTTTGAGTCAGGCAATGTGATGCACATACACTGAACATGGTAGCTTCTTTCTTCCATCCCAAAACTTCACAAGTGGTTTGCCTTGGTTATGTGATTTAATCACCATTTTGCTTTGGTAATGCTTTGCTTATCACAGTTATGTTTTCTTCTATTTTGGCCACTTTGTCTAAATTTCTCAGTCCTTCTGCATCATGCTTTTTTTGAAGCTGTCTGAAAGTCTAAACATGTCCAGCAGAAGTAGCTAGAAAAGAGGGGTACCTAGAGAGCAATTGGTATTACTATTAAGACTGAGGAAAAGAAGGCATTAAGTATCTTTTTCACTGTGTTTCCCCCAGCATCCAATAAAGGATGCAGATTCTCCTTAGCTCTCCTTTTGTTGCTATTGTATTTATAGAATTTATTGTATTTATAGAATTTTTATTGTGTTTTATGGCAGTAACTCTTAAGTCCTAGTTGGAGTTTGCCCCTTCTAATTTTCTGCCTGAATAGCTTCACAAGATACTTGCAGTCCTCCTAAGATGCCTGCCCCTTCTTCCAAAGGTCATAAATTGTCTACAACAGACTCCCATCAGGATGTCTGCCTTGTTGGTCTATAAATATGCAACCATATCATCACCATCATTAGCTCTAGACAATTAAGGCATTCCCTAGTACACAGGACCACACTACTGCATCCTAAAAGATAAAGTTTGGAATGGAAAAGTGCAATTGGCTACTTTTTGAACATACTATTCACTCTCATTTCTAGTGATTCAATTAATGATTATTCATCAATAAATATGCTGAACCACATAGACCCTTTCAATTTTCCAAAAGTTACTTCTCATTGAGAAAATGATCAATTATTCTACATTTCCATCTTGTGTCTTTCCCTTAGTTTTTATTCAAGTGAGAAACACAGACCTGGTTTAACACGAATCACTGAAACAAGATGCTTAATAGTATAAAAGCATTGCTGCTGCAGTAGAGTTTATTAGAACTGTTCACTCTGCCTTGTCATTATCCACAGAAAAGTTTATTACAGGTTTACCTACTTTGAAAAATTCATGCTAAGATCATATAAGGAAAAAAACCATTCCCCATCAATGTCTTCAGAGCATTGCAGCTTAGTGTGATCTCAATAACATGAAAAGTGTCAGTGACATTAGAAAAGATAAGTAGATGGCAATAGTTATTCACTAAACATGTCTGCCTTATATGAAAAGATTTAGCTACAGTGGTCCCCTAGAAGAATATGAGCCAGGAAAATTAACTTACTTGTTGTTCTTCAGTATTCAAGAATAACTCAGAGAGGTGTCTGTAGAGAATGCTACTTTGTTATATATACTCCCTTGTCTTTTGGTTACCACTGAAAATGAAGTGAAACAAAAAACCTCCAAGACTGAGACACATGCAGGTGTTGTCACGTTCATTTGATTGAGATGAAATGGCCATAAGTCTCACTAGTATTGTGGTAAATAAATTAATTCATCATTAATGCAAGAGATCCACATGTGGGGTAAGACATGATGAAATTATTTGTTCTTCCAGTTTGGTGGGGTTTTTTGTTTGTTCGTTTGTGTTTGTGTTGTTATTGTTGTTCTAGTCCCAGTAAAATGTTTTGGTTTCTGACACTGCTAGGAATATATTAGTTTTATTGTGGAGTAAATTTAGTTTTCACTTGCTGCTGCTTGAGGGTTAAACAAAAATGCCCCAAATCTGTGAGTGCAGATGTTTAAAACTTAGCTTGAGTTTATACAGTTTACTAAATCAAGAATTAATTCTCAGCATTGAAACGAAAACCAGCATAAAAATAAAAACAAGTGATTTTGTTACAATTACAATAGATTAAAAAAAAAAAAGTAAAGTAACAGGACTACTTTTGCTAGCATACAGATAAAATCTGCTATGTAAATAACTATGAATATAAGGAATCATTCATAGGGAAGCAGGAAAAGCTCCTGATAGTAGAAGGTAGATAATTGTAACAATCTGTCCAAATATTTCACTATAAATTAACTGAAAAGAAGTTATAATGAAGAAAGACTAAGATCACAGTTCACTGAACAGTTCAATGTCGTTGAGTTCCTGAAGTTATATGCTATGGATTAAGGGCTCAACTTCACTGGGTCAAAGGATTAATTGTCCTTTTAAGGTGAAATTTCACGAGGCTGTTGACCAATTTAACAGAGAGTGGGTTGGCGGAATGAGTGCCACTTTTGGCAGCAGCAATTGCCTGTTACCTGGTGAGACTTCCCCTTTCCAAAACTTTACCTATAATGCCTTACAGTGTCTAGAGAGAAACGTGGAAACCGTGTAAGTCACAAGAAAAAAAAACCTCACAAGATTCTGAGGGTGAAAGAGAATTTATTTAGCTTAAATGAGCACTGCAGCAGTTGAAAACCTCAATTATTCATCACTTGATTTGGATGATATTCAAAGATCTTGTTTTATTTATAGGTAAAAATATATCTAAGTGATTTAATTGTTCAGGAAAAAAAACATATCTGCAGTGTCTTAAGTTTACTTCACGGTATTTGTAATATTTGAAACAATTTATAATAATTTGTATCTTTATGGCATTTTTAGGTTGTATTTTTAGGCTATTTCATACATTTGACTCCTTATTAAGAGAGACAACCATCTGACAGCTTTAATATTTGAATAGAATAAAAAATCCACGTGACATTGCCTAACACCACCTGGTTGTCACACTGATGACTGAAGCTTAATTCTTCTGATTGTCAGCCAAGTACTTATCCCTGCTCTGTTTTCTTCCAGGTAAATTTAACAGAACTTGTCCTGTGTGAATTGTAGCTGCTGGGGCTGGGGTTTTGCCCCAGGCTGCCACAGCAAGCTCGGATAAACTTTCCAAATAGAACAGATCTCCTGGCTGCTTCAGGCAGATGTCAGCTACAGAGTGCTTAAATGCAAGCAAGGCCTAGGCTTAGGCTATCAGCTCTTTTGTGATTTCCTTTTGCTTGCAGCACTCTCTTAGCCAGTGAGAAAGAAATCTGGGAATGCTGCAAAGAGGTTCAGCAGGCAACTTTATTTCTATGAAGGGGTCCAGCAGCAAATCCGAGTACATAGAATATCAAAGGGATTTTATAGGGTTGAGATGGCTTGAAAAGGAACCAATAAAGCTACAACTTGAAAGCTATCCAATTACTTTAAGGCCTTAGGTAGAAAGTGAACAAGTACTTAAAAGAGGTAAAGACCAATTAGAACTCTAAAAGATAATATGGGGGTCTACAGGGGGGTGAACATTTCTCTAGCATGAGTCATCCTAAGGAAGGATGACTTATCTTAGGGGAGAAGATACCAAGGGGGCCCTAAAGGGGTGTCTGAACCATCCACAGTGGACAATGCTGCAGCTACAGAACACTGCTTTTTTAAAAAGAGAAATGTAACCCTTACCAATACTGCAATTGTTGATAATGGGAAGAGAGGTTTGGCTTACAAATGTGAATCTCAGCTTTTGACATTATAATATGCATATCCAGGTGAGAAATTTTAAATTTACACTTTATTTTTTCACACCTCTGTAAAATCTTTGTCTTGTTTAGTGGCATGTATCATGAGGGTCAGGAGATTCTCTATAGAATAGCTGGTGTTTTGAGATCTCCAAGTTATGATTCTAAGAACTTAATCACAGAATCACAGAATCAGTAGGTTGGAAGAGACCTTCAAGGTCATCGAGTCCAACACATGTCCTGACACCTCAACTAAACTGTGGCACCAAGTGCCACATCCAGTCTTTTTTTAAATACATTGAGAGACAGTGACTCCATCACCTCTCCAAGCAGACCTTTCCAGTACTTTATCACTCATTCCATTAAAAACTTTCTCCTAATATCCAACCTGTATTTCCCTTAGCTCAGCTTAAGACCATATCCTCTTACTCTGTCATTGCTGCCTGGTGAGGGATACCAACCCCCTACAAATACCTTTCAGGAAGTTATAGAGAGTGAAAAGGTCACCCTGAGTCTCCTTTTCTCCAGGCTAAACAACCCCAGCTCCCTCAGCTGTTCCTCAGAGGGCTTGTGTTCCCACTGGTCTCCTTGGCCACCAGGGCACACTGCTGGCTCACATTCATTCGGCTGTCGACCCCAGGTCCCTTTCTGCCTGGGCACTGTCCAGCCACACCGTCCCCAGCCTGTAACACTGCAGGGGGTTATTGTGGCCAAAATGCAGGACTTGGCACTTGGACTTGTTAAACTTCACCTTATTGGATTCCACCTGATGCCTTAGGATCTGAGAGTTTTCTGTTCTGCATGAGTGTGCTCTGTGGTGCTTGGAGTGGTGACGCAACAGTCTGATGCCAGCTGTGTACTTCAAGGACAGTTGTCTTCAAGCTCCAGGCCTTGAGTATAAACAATATAAGAAGAGGGCGAGTCGGCCAGGAGAAAGGGGAAATGACATCTCACAAATTGAAACTGTTGATTGGATGGCCAGAGTTTATAAGAGTGTAAAATCATGTGACTCTCTCTCTTTCACCTCCACCTGGGAGCCACTCGGGCAGGGCAGGGCCACGCCGTAGCACTGTGGCTGCCAGGCTGTGGCCTTAGAGGCCTTTCAATAAATACCCATTTATTTCCCCTAACCTGTGTGTTTTCTGTTCTAGCACAAAAAGGCAATACGCCCATCCATACAACCTTTCCAAGTCTTTCTGAAGAGCCCTCCTAAGTTCCAACAGATCAACACACGCTCCCAGCTTGGTGTCATCTGCAAATTTATTAATGAAAGATTCAATACCCTCATCCATGTCATTAATGAAAATATTGAACAGGACTGGCCCCAGCACAGACCCCTGAGGGACACCACTGGTGACTGATCCCCAGCTGGATGCAGCACTATTCTCACCAGTCTCTGGGCCCAGCCATCCAGCCAGATCTTAATCCAGCAAAGAGTTCTCCTCTTCAAGCAGTGACCTACCAGCTTTTGCAGGAGTGTGCAGTGGGAGACAGTGTCAAAGGCCTTGCTAGTGTACACAACATCCACAGCCCTTCCCACATCCACCAGGCACGTCATCTGGTCATAAAAGGAGATCAGGTTGGTCAAATATGATCTACCCCTCCTAAACCTGTTCTGGCTGGGTCTGATACTCTGGCCATCCTGTAAGTGCTGAGTGATGACACTAAATATCAACAGTTCCATTACCTTACCAGGTTTCATGATCAGGCTAAGTGGTCTATAATTACCAAGATGCTCCTTCCCACCCTTTTTGTGAATGGGCCTCACACTGGCAAGCTTCCAGTCATCTGGAACCTCACCAGTGAGCCAGGGTTGTTGTTGGTAAATGATGGAGAGCGGCTTCCCAAGCTCATCTGCCAGCTCCCTTATCACCCTGGGATGGATCCCATCTGGTCCCATTGATTTATGAACATTCAAGCTGCTCAGCAGTTCCCTGACTGCCTCCTCCTGGATAACAAGGTGACAATTCTGCTCTCTGACTCTGTGTACCAGCCTAGGAGGACAACTGTCCTGAGGACAAGCTTTCTTCCCACTAAAGACTGAGGCAAAGAAGGTATTAAGTGCTTCTGCCTTCTCCTCATCTGCAGTTACTACGTTCCCTCCCTCATCCAGTACAGAACAAAGGTTGGTCTTACCCTTCCTTTTACAATTAATGTATTTGTAAAAACATTTTTTGTTATCCTTTACAAAAGTGACCAAAGTAAGTTTGAACTGTGCTTTGGCCTCCCTCATTTTTTTTTTCTACATGCAACCCTCTTAAATACATCCTGAGAGATTTGACTCTACTACCAAAAATGATTCATCCTCTTTTTATTCCTAAATTCCTTCAAAACCTCGTTTCCCATCCAGGCTGGACGTTTGCTTCGTCAATTCATGTTTCAGCACACATGGACTGTCTGTTCCTGTGCCCTCAAGATTTCTGTTTTGAAGCACGCCCACCTTTCCTGGTCTCCTTTGTTTTTAAGGGCTGCTTCCCAAGGAACTCTTTGAATAAGTCTGCTAATTAAGCCAAAATCTGCCCTCTGGAAATCCAATGTAAATGTCTTAATGATGTTCCTCCAAATTTCACCAAATATCAAGAACGTTATAATTTCATGATCACTGTGCCCCAAGCTGCCTCTATTCAGAACATCTTCCATCAGCCCATCTCTATTTAGAAACAATAGATCTAACATAGTCCCTCCCCTGCTGGGCTCACTGACCAGCTGTGACAAAAAGTTATCCTCCAACACTCTAAGAACTTCTTGGACTGCCTCTTTTCTGCAGTTTTAAGTTCCCAGCAGATGTCTGGCAGGTTGAAGGCACCTAGAAGAACAAGGGCTGGTGAACCTGAAACATTCTCCAGCTGCTTAAAGAATAGGTTGTCCACGTCTTCTTCCTGGTTGGGTGGACGATAGCAGACTCCCAGTAGGATGTCAGGCTTATCGGCCTTCCCCTTAATTTTTACCCATAGGCATTCAACTTCATCAGCAATTGTTACAATACCTATGGCATCAAAAGCCTCCCTAATGTAGAGGGCCACTTCTTCACCTCTCCTCCCATTTTCTCTTTTTCTGAAGAGTCTGAATCTTGTACCTTTTTCTAGATATACAGCTTATATATTCTGGTTCATGGTAAAATCTTGGCTTTGTTTGTTTGTTGCTTCTGATTTTTCTTATGCTGTGCATTTTACTTCACTGTATAGTAGTATTAATCAGGGAAAATAACTTTAAAACTCTAATTTGCCTGTCTGAAGTCTATGCCATATAAACAATTCATTTTGACCCACATCTGCTTAGTGTTTTCACCTTTTGAGAATAGGTTATTACAGCACCTCCAATGTATAAATGTCATTTATGGAGAAACAGGGGAAGATACTAAATGATGTTTTGCTGTAACAATGTGGTCATTTCAAAGCTCATTGTATTACGGCTATTGTGTAGTATCCTGATCATATAACTAATGATCCCTAATTTTTCTGAGGTTTCTATAAATGGTATAAAAAATTCATTAGAATTACAGTGCTTTTTGCACGCCTAAAAATTTTGTATACTTTTCTTTTTCTTGATAACCTCTTTGTGGAAAGATTTTTAGACATAAACAGATTGATGTGCGTACTGTCTAGTGTATTTACATTACATGCTTCCCAAAATCACTTCGTAACACTGCAAATCAGTTAGCACCCATAAAATGAAAGACCAAAGGAGCTGATTTGCTCAGTGATAGAGTTAGAAGGTGATTTAATAATACCTACTGACAATTCAAGCTCACAGTCTCTGTTTCATGTCATCTCTCATCTGAGAATAGCTCCATGCTACTCTCCATGCTCAGCTATTAAGAGACATACAAGATTATATGCTAATTATTTCATAACTGTCTCTATTGAGCTATTTTAGCAGTAGAAATGTTAAATATTGTCAGCCAATATCAGACTGGAAAATCATATTCTAATACTACTATGATTGAAATGAGGTTTGGGAAATAGCTCCAAATAATCTCTTTTCAAGACTTCAAATGCATGGCACCTTAGAAAGATGCCTGCCTATGGCTCTAGGGATACAAATTTTTTAAAGAGAGTCTCAAGTATTCAAGGGATTTGAAAAAGATGGAAGCATTCAATGTAAATCTCTTCAGAAGCTACATGAACTCTTCAGTTCTTTTGAAGATTTCAAATACAATTTTTAATATAATTTTCATTATATTATCTAAAAATCTAGTTAGAAGAAAAAAATGCCTAGCATTTTCTCATTAAACCACTCTGTCTTCTTTCTGCATGTTAAATGAAGTCACTGACATTTAAAGTGAGATACATCTCCAAAAGGCAATCTGCCTTTCACTTGTACTTATTATTTCCTTACAAGTAATTTGAAATAGGCAAATAAACAATCACAAAATTTCAATTAATTAATGCACTTAATTTTGACATTTCCTGTTAATTAATAAGACATAACCGGTTTCTGTTTGTTTCTTTATATTTAATTTAATAAACTTTTAAACACTGGAGAAGTTTCTGAATGGATTGCTGTTACAACCTGCCCCTGAAGGTAACTCAGGTTCTTGTAATAGATTCCTCAGGGCATTTTACTAACCCCTAAGGTTTCCTTTAGAGTGAAATGACACCAAATGGCTGGTGTTTATAAATATATATATATATGGTTTATTTTAGTACAGTTTAATTGGAATAGAAAGCAGGTATGTAGCCATTTGACTGTTATTATCTACAGAAATACAACAATACAAAGGAATAAAAATAACACTTCAGAAAACATATGAGGAAAAGCAGGAGAGAGAAAGAAATGATAAGGGTCGAAAGACATCATCACTTATTGATCCAGAGATGAGACTTGATTGTTGTAGTTCTCTTTGTCAAAGTGATGGTTGCAGTTTTGATCCACCAGGAGTGAGGGAAATCCCATGAAACACAAAGTCTAATTTGTTAAAATACACTGAGGTTAGGTGGAAACACGCCAGTACCTCCCCTGGGCAGAATTTTTACAGTGTCTGTTGCAACTCTGTGCATCATGAACAATACTCTGCTGGAAGGCCCCAGAAATGAGTCCTTCTAGGACATGAAGCCACCTCTCATGTCAGTGCAGTTGAGCCAGCTATGCCCAATGAGAAGGGATGAACATTCTCAGGCTTATGTGTGTGAATATGAATGTCCCACACGGATGTGACCTTCCCCAGGGTGGGGTGGGAGGAGCACACTGGCATGATAAAAAGTGCTATCCCACCTTGCAGGATCTGCTTATTATCAGCCATTTCCCTTTTCTGACTCAAACCCCAGGGCCTCTGGTGGTGAATGTTCACCCCTCTGTCTTATGCAGACCAGAGGTTTCACCACTACACACTTGAAACTTCCCCTTCTTCCTGTCTGAGGTTGCAAACCTGGTCCCAGCAAAGCACCTTGCCACCTCCACAAATGGCCAAGTTTTTGAGCCATTAACCATTAACATCTCAGACTGTCACTAAATGTTGTTACTGAAACAAGTCACTATTGCTGATTTTCAAAACTGAAGTTCTACTCAGTCTAGAGAACCTGAACTTTTCTGAGTAGCAGTCTTGCTGTATTTTAATGACCTGAAAGTTAACCATCACTATTTAACAAGTCTTTAGACTCTTTCTGTGCTTGTTGTAGATAAATATGCACCTCCAGCCTGAGACAGGAATTTAAAATAGATGGGTTGATTTAGAAGAATGTAGATGATTAAAGATCATACTTAGCTAAGACTGAATCCCATTTTTTATTTAAATTCTCATAGTTTCACCCCAGAATGAACCTCTGACTAGTTCTGTAAACATGCATATGTTAAAGTAAGTAGCTGACTATGGATCTGTCAGTAAGGAATTCTTGAGACAGAATGTAGACTGAATAATAGCCATTGGAAATATTGAATTCCAGTCTCTTCATTCCATATTGAGTGCTCTTGCTACCAGCTTGTAGGGATATTTCTGTCTTTTCTTTATTTAGCCTGTAATTATTCTGTACTTTGAGAAACAATTTTCATAGGAGAGTGCCTTGTTCCAGACTAGGTCATAGCCTGGTTATCAAGGCTCTTTTCATTAAATAGATGCATATTTCCTCAGTTGAAAGACATATTGAACCTTACTGTCTTCTATGTTAAAGGTGCCAGAATTATTCAAAATATGAGTGAAGTATCACTTCCAGTAAATATATTTAGAATCCTGGCTGCCTCAAGAAAAGTGGTATCTGAGCAGGGTTTTGTAAGATCGAGTTATATGTTTGAGAACTATACTGAAATTTAAGTGTTCACTCTCTTTGTGCATCTGGCAGAGTGCTTCTGCTGGCTTGGTCATCTGCCTCTTTCTCAAGATTTTTTCTAAGATGTTTCCTTAGCTCTGTAAGTTACCTTGGGAGAGTTATCTGCAAGTTTTGGTTTAAGTCCAGAAGAGATTCAGTACTGGTATGGATATTTCAGGGAGGTAACACATTTTCAATGTGTCTCACAACTAATGAGTGATTCTTTATTTATATATTGATAAAGTCTTATTTCCCCTATCTGTGTTAGAACTCAAAGAAAAATTAAAAGTTTATTTCAATGCTTGATGTTTAAACATGACATTAATAAAACTTGTCTCTTTCTCACTACAATCTCTTTGCAATACAGTACTGAAAGTGTTTATATTTCCATTCTATTGTTTATGAATAAATGGAGAAAAATAGTGGTAAACCAAACTGGGATCTATTGTGATAGACTGAGACAGTACAATAGTACTGCAAGCTAACAGTTAATATTTTCTTCCCATCTTAGTATTGCAGTCTAGAGTTACCCTCTGGAAGGATCACAATAAGGCAGGTTGGAATCCTGAATCAACAGAAGAAAATGGCTTATCATTTGCTTTACAATTCTACCCTAAATTCTCTGTCCATTGACAGTGAGGCTTAGACTGGATTTTTCTTTCTCAGATACATATAAGTCTATAACTTCTATAATTATTTTCTTATTCTAAAGCCTTTGTAATTTGTTTTCAAGGTCTGTTATATAACATTACTTTTTGCTGTTATAACGATTTTTAAAAATAGTACTCTTGTTATCTGTAACATTACAGAGTGATATTTACACCCATTTAATTGTGTGACTTGATGCATTCAGGCACTAATTTAATTTTTATTTGTCTTGAGGTCCAGCAAATAGAAAAAATCTGTGTTGGTTTTGAATTTTGTATGTATTTGTGTGCAGGTCCTTACTTTCTTGGAAGCCCATCATGGACAACTTAAATATGTGCAACAAATTATTTATAGACAAAACTAGTAGCATGACTTTGAACTAATTCCCATTTGCCTGCTAAACAGAAAGAATAATTGGGCATCTTGCTAAAGTATTATTTACCACTGAGGACAAAATTGTGCCTCTCAGGGGTGAACGAATCATTAGGCTGATTTGAAAAGCATCTATTTTAATTGTCAATCTGGAATGGGGGTGTCCTGTGTAAATAAATGAATGACCTTTCTAGAAGCAATCATATATCTCTGTAGGTTGTGTCAAAGCTCATGTGTATGCTGTGTCAGTGTCTGTCACATTTCTCGATGGATATAAGATGATGGAGAGCTAATAGCTGACTGCGTTGTGGCACTGTCTTGATTTGAAGGACAGGTGTCTGCCAATAAAGGCAGAAGCTTCTCTTTGAAATGGAGAATGTAACCCCCTCCCTCCAAATTATTATAAATTTGAAATTAGGGGGTTCTCAGGCAAAGATATGGGAACTAGGAATAACAGTTCCTTACTGGAAAGATTAAAATAGAAATACAGTAATACAAAAAACAATCCCAACCTTGACAGAGTCAGAATATAATCTGACACCCTGTCAGTCAAGGTGTTGGTAGCAGTCCGATCAAATGGTGGCTACAGTCCCCCTGCAGTGGCAGGTGTGGTTCAGCTGAAGCAGTGCTCCTGTAGAAGGGTGCAGCCTTCTTCCAAAAGTCCAGGGATGATGTAGAAATGTTTGGCTTCTCCTCTGGAATCCAGTGGAAAGTAGGGTAACTTGCTGTCCAACAGCTGTTTTTATCTAGGTAGGAGAGGCTTGGTTCCTCCCTCTGGCTGGAGCATTTCTCAATGGGATGATGTAATTTTATCATCATATAATGATGATTATATCATTATAAGTCATACAATGGGACTTAATGGGCCATAAGCAGATGATATCGTCTTGGAGGGAGGATGGGTTGTGGAAAAGATAAAGGTGATTGCCCCATCTTGTCTTAAAGATGGCCCATTAGCAGATAATGGGTGCCACGGAGATAAGGAATCACTACCCCACCCGGTTTTAACAGATGGTGATAGAATACACATTTCTGGCCACATCAACCCAACACAGGCACTTTTCAGTATGAAGTTAGTGATTCATGTTGATTGAAAGAAACATTAATTTAGCAATCTCAGCTTTATAGAGCTGCTATTCTTTCAGGATTTACAGGTACTTTATCCAAAATCTCAGCTTTTCATTTTCTCAGCCTGCCATGTCATCTGCAAGATACCCATTTTAATTTTTCTCTGTCTGCACTAAATTCTCCTAAATGTGTAATTCTTTTAAATGCGCTGTCATACATAGGCTGTTACTGTATTCACTTGGTACATGACTGCTTGTTAAGTTGTGGTGACTGAATTATGTGTTTTAGACCTCAGTTTCTTTAATAACTGTCCTTTAACCAGTCACTATTTCTGGATTTTCAAAAATGGGGTAGTTATTTTGCAGGAGTGAAGCAGAGGAGGGATACTGCTACCCTTTTGTCATGTGTCTAAAGATAATTCAGTGTAAGGATAGTACTTGGTACTGCTTGAATACAGGTGGGAGCAGTGGTTTTTTGCTGGATCACATTAATTTATTTCTTACTTATATGACACAGACAACAGACATGAATCTGTAGAATCCATTATGTAAAGACAGATTTTGCAGGAAGGAGTTCCATGGGGAAAAAATAAAATGAAGATAATAAACACTGAATTCTCTTAACTGAGTGTAAAGAAGTAAATAGAGTTAGTAAAATTGTTCTTTTGAAAATGTTTTAGATAAACAGAATATTTTACTCAGTTTGATCCCTAAATTTGGCTGCTGGTACATTTGAGACTTTTTAGATGTTGACAGATATCTTTAGCAAACTTGTATGTGTAATTTCACACATCACCAGCATCTTAAAGCCATTGAATGATGGGCAAGCCAGTATAAGATGCATAATAGACATTTTGCAAACAAGATGATCTTCTGGTATAGAGCATAAATCTTATAAGGAGGAATTTTCTAATAATTTTCCAAATTATAGTAACATTTCTGGTACTTTCCAAGCAAAATTTTAAGGTGATGCATGAGAAGGAAAAAAAAAACACTCAAGAGAATAACAATCTGAGACAAATTGGCATACAAAGGGAGCAGCTGATCTCCCTTGGATGTTGCAGATGAATGCACTTGGAGAAAAAAAAGAATGATAGATTACATTTGATCTTTGAAAAGATTTGATAAGATGAATATGCAGCAGCCATATAATATTTGTAATTGCAAAAAATCACATCGTTTGTAAATGTTTAGGTCTTAAATATGTGATCAAATTGGATAATAATCCATTGTGAACATGCCTTTTTATTGTTTCTGACACACAGCTGTAAAATTGGCCCAGAAATGCTATATATCAGATCTGAAGATACTCTCCTGAAAACTAATGAATGAAGATCATAGCATAGACAGCACATTCAGTGTGAAAATGGAACGATTCTCCTTCTGTGGTCCTATGAAAGTGGAAGAGATTAATGGAAATATTATGCTTCCATAGTGCTAACATAATTTCTATAATTGCCCAGGATAATTATGTTTTTGAATATCTGTATGCCTCAAACCTTTTTAAAATGCACAGAAGTTGAAAACAGAGGTTTAAAATTAGGTTTTGTGATGTTCAGGACACTTAGCTGAAATTTTACATTCTACTGTACTATGAATGATACTGCTAGCCAGTATGGCATTGAATTTTCATTTAACATTAAAATAGTTTTCAAACATTGCTGACATAGGACTTAGCAGTTACTTATCTTGAGTTCTCAGAATAGTAAGAGCAGTCAGCCTTACTCTGATCACTCTTGATATCTGTGCAATTAACTGAAAATTAATCTCAGAGTTTAAATTCAGTCATTGCCATAAGTATTGGAATAATGAACTTCATATAGATGTCAAAATTGTGAAGTTTTTAATAAAAGTTCTCCTTAATGGGTATGTATATCTGCATTCCAAATGGGGTATAAAATGAAGCATTTAAATTTAAAGTTGCTATAGAAGATGAGTATGCATAACCCAGTAAATAGGGACAGTGTCTTGAGAGTCTTTGCAGTAGTCAATACTCAAGTTATGTGATGGAATACTTGGTGTATCTCTGAATGTGCTGTCACTGCAAGTCACTGTTCTGTATGTAGCAGCCACATCAGCTTATTCAGCTGCTGACCTGTAGGTCTGGTATTATGGACTACTACAAATTGGACAAATCTGCAGTTTCAAGTCTAGCATGAGCTAGAGAGCTTCCCTTAATGACTTCAAATCTTCTTAGCATTCATCTTTCCAGAAAAATTTTCTCTTAATTAGCTAATGTAACAAAGCTGCCTGATCTTTCTAATTCACAGAGACCTACTGACCCTTGTTCTTCTTGAACTCTGCAGACTTTTCCATTCAGTGTGAAGGTGAAGCTTAATCTATGATTTCTGATTATATGCCTCTTAGAAGTACTGTGATGATATGTCACTTAAGGCCTGACTCCATAGAAGGGATTACAGCCCTTTTTGCTCCTACCAGATGTTCTGCACATACTTTTCTGGAAACTAAGGAACTAATGTAAATATAAAAGTTATTGTTGGTCCTAAAACCCATATTAAATCATTTGCTGCTCTCTCAGTTTGTGAATCTGAATGATCCTTGCGTTATTGCTAAACTAATTTTTCTTGTTTCTTGTACAGCTGCCAGTTAAGCTGAACAACCTCAGGTACTAAACAAAAGAAATAGTAAAAAAATATTTAAATGCAGAGTTTTCTGTAGTTGAGCACAGCTCGTATTGTCTGTGAAACCATGATATGTACAGTAATTTATACTTAAAGTTCTGTTGATTAAATTTACTTCAGACACAGCTTAATTGGTCACTAAATTCAAACTTATGGGTTGCAATGATATTGCAAGGAATTTTCCACACACTTTGCATTAATGCTTTTTGGTAGTGGTATTACTGCATTGTATGTGTATTGCATTAAACACAGATAGGCAAATGTCTCTCTGATAGTTGAAGAGTTCAACTGCAATATCATCTGTCTTTACTATACAAATATAATAATGCTTGGACCAATTCATTAATCAGTTTCCTTTAATCTGGTGGATGCCTGTAAACAACATGCACGTGGCTTTCTTCTTGTTTTACCATGTTACCAGCAATCATACATTAAAATATTATAGGTGGTAGTGAACTGATGCTAAGCAGCCAGTAGTTAAGTGATAATACCTTGAAAAAGGAGGTAGTGATTTGGGGTTTTTTTTTATCTTTTAATAAGACAAGTGTCATAGAATCCTTTGAATGGTAATTGAATTATTTTAATGCAGGTGTCTACCATGTGTCTATCATCACAAGATACTAGGGATGTTGGTGCCATGGCAAGATGATGTGTGGTCATGCAAAGGCGGCTGCCAAACCTGTTCAAGGTGGCAAGAAAATGGCAGAAATATTTATTCATGTTACAGCCCGTCATTATCTGTAGTGCCTTTGGGAAGAAATTGAGAAGCAGGACATTGTGAGCTGTGTGAGTTGCTCTGATGACTTATTGTAGTTTTCAGTCAGGAGATGGTGCTTTTCTTCTTTTGTGTAATCTTGGTACTTGCCTACCCATCTGTAAGTCAGCTATAAATTGGTCTTTGAGGTTTTTTTCTGCCATTGCTCTGCTCTGAGAGCACATTGTGAAGTTTCCACGTTAGACGATTCCTTCATTATTCCTATTTGCCAAGAGCATTGTTCTCATTGGTGTCTATATTATGCTTTTTCTCTCATTGTGTAAAATTCCATGTATTCCTTTCTCTTCATAATGTGAGAAAGGTCATAGGTACCCAGAGGTGTGATATCTGTCTACGGCAGTAGAAAATGTCAATGTAAAAGAAAGAATTTGTCTGCATTAATATCCACTGGGGGAATAAAACCTGAACTAGGAAAACTTGTGACTTGTAATGAAAATCACACTGTTTATGTTCATTTAAACAAAATTCAGCCTTTTGGCACTCAAAACATCTGCGGCTGAAGTTTTTGCATTCTATAAATTACTGCTTGTGTTGTCATTTCAGCCCTTATGAATCTATTTCCATTTATTCTCCAGAAAATATTTTGCTTTTTGAATTGAAAGTTTTCAAGCTTACAGTTTAGGTCTTTTATCCTCGGAAGATGTCTGGACAGAAAGCAATAGCATATCTTTTAATACTGTTTGTGCTATTTAGTACTTTACATATTTACCTGGGATTTTGCATTCTGAGCATGTTTTGAAAACATAAATTAATTTCATTAATTATTTATATTGAGAAATTGTATAGTATTATTACTATTAAGAGCAGTACAGCATTATAATAGAAGTGGAAATTTTCTCACAAGGAAATTGCTGAAGTTCTTCAGGTGCTGGATTTGTAACTCATGGAGTTAGTAGCCTGAAATTCCTTTCAATAGATTGTTACATCTAATGGAATGAAGTTTGAATAAAAGAAGGTCCTCAGCATTCTCTAGTGGTAGACTTGTGGCAGAAGTTGTGACTATTGATTTGGTGATGCTATGCCTTGACAAAGGAGTTGAGATACATCTATTAAGTCAAGTACAGACAATCTGCAAGAGGCTTCACATATATTTCAGGAGACTGGGATAGAAGCCAGCTTTCTTCTGGCAGACATATAAGACTGCACAAAGCCTAAGTTAAGTCATTCATCTTCACATTGTGACCATGTAGGCATGTCTGCAAAGAGAAGGGCTTGTTTACAAGGCAATGGATTGTACCCAGAGCAGTGACTAACTCCTTCTAGGATCAAAGGAATTTCATATGTGACACTGAGAATCATATGTGGCACAGAGCTAGTGCTCTATAGAAATTAATCTCCTTGGCAGTTCATTATTGCAAAACTGTTTCTGTGCATTTTTAGACGGCTGCATATTTTACCACTATTACAGGAATCTGCTGTATCATTAATCATATTTGGATTTTTTTTTACTGAACCCTGGCTGTCGCAAAGTAATGAAAATACCTGGTATGGTATGAGCACTTCATCCATTACTGTTCAAATATAAATGGTTTTGATAAGGTTTGAAAGAAGAAAAAAAGCCCCTTGTATACTGCGAAAGTGCAGCTTTCAGGTAACTCTGGGAAAAACATCCAGGCTTTGCATATGAAAAGAATTGGTCTTTGTCAGCTTTTAATAACAGGTATGCAATTTTGTTAAATGTCAGTGACAAGCTCCTACCTAAGCCAACAAAGTAATTTTGTGTATGAACAGATTCTTCAGATTCCTTTTTGTGGAGCAGTGTTTATCTAAAATTTGGATTCCATGAGCCTGGGACTAAATATCAGTGGTAAAGTGGTCTCACAATAAAACTTTCTTCTTAGAGAGTTGAAAATTATATTTCTGTTAATTATGGCCATTTCAATCAATTATACATGTATAATATTTTGCGTAGAGACATGTTCTACCAAAAATGTTTAAATGAAATACCAACAATAGTAATTTTTCCTCTCATTTCTTATTTTTAATTAATTTTAATTTACATTAAAATCTTTTTCTGTCTGCTGAACCTTACATCTCTGGATTTTCATTTAAGGTAAGATCTGACAGATAGACACATTTTTCAGATTTTTATTTCAGAGTAAAACTATAAAAACATGTTAAGATTGGGACTAGAAGGGAGTATAAGTAAAAAAGGACAAGGAGGAGATTAGAGATCTTCAAAAATCAAGAGGATTTCCCTGCAAAATTATTTACCCATTTTCTGGGAAAATTTTTAAATATATTGGCAAAAACAAGGGCATAACTATCTGAGGAGAGAGTTCAGCCAATCATGAGTATTTGCTACAATAACACTGATAGAATAGCAAATTTTCAAATAAAATATTTCCTGTTTAGTCTTTCATGGGTTTCTTATTTTCTTAGTGGGATTCCCAGAGATCAAGACATTACAGGTCTTCTTTTTTTTCTTTTACCTTTCATCTCCCACCTCCCCTCTAGTACGTTGCAAATTAATAGTTTGAACGTCTTGCTTTTGTTCCTTTTTATATTGCCGTAGGCACTTTCAGTTTGTCTCCTTTGCTTTTGGATCCTGTCTTTGATTCTCATTTTCTCTGTCTTGATATAGAAGCATAAGGAAAAGTTATTTGAAAAATATTCTTTCTAAAAAATCAGCCACTTTAGAACAGTAACTTCCTGCATGTAAGGCATAAAGATATGCCAAGCCTTCCTTTCTGTCTGAGGACAGACTGAGATCACCTGGTCTCTTCAGCCTGGAGAAGGGGAGACTGAGCGGACACCTCATTGAGGTCTTCAGCATCCTTGTAAAGAAAAGCAAAAGAACAAGTACTAATCTCTTCTCGATGGTGACCAGTGACAGGACCCAAGAGAATGGCCTAAAGTTCTTTCAGGGGAGGTTTAGGTTTGATGATAGGAAAAGGTTCTTCACCCAGAAGGTGTTTGGCTTATTTGAAACAATATTGTTGGACTTTTTTTCTCTATATGCTGTACAAATTAAATACTTGAACATTCAAGTTTGTGTTAATAGTTAAAAAAAGCTCACAGTAAGAAGCCATAAGCTAGGCCTCTTCCAATATTTTAGTTGAAATAATGGCTAAAAATAAAGTACATTAATGGAATAAAAATATGGAAGTGAAATTTTGTTCCATTAGGGTGTCTTTTTATTTTATGTGCCTCAAATATTCAGTCTCAGAGGCAGTTAAAAAGTCAAAGACTATTCCTGGCAGTGAAAAAAGGCTAAGAAACAGATGTTTTGATGCAACTTGTCAAAAACATGAAGACATTATATATTGGATAAAAACCGATGAAAAGGACACGGATTTAGCAAAAACCAAAATTTCCTTCATGAAGAGTATCACCATTTTCCATTAATACTACGAGAACCCAAAATCATTCTTTGCACAATTGCTAGTTAAAATATGTATTTTCTGCCTACTGGTAGCATCATACTGGTTGTGTGTTACCTCAAACGACTCTAATTGACTGACATGTTTCATGCTAACTCCTTAGGATTTTATTTATTATATTTGAATGACTGTTCTTTCTGTGATGGAAATTCCAGCAGACTCCATATGGATGATTGTGCCTAAGTGTGATCTGTCTGTTTGTCTTAAAGTGAATGAACTGATTAATTTGAAATCAGTGGAAATTATTTTATTCTGAAAAGAAAGAACAGGATCCAATTAACCTAAATCTTCATTGCTAGGATCAATTAAAGAGTTGGATGTGGGATAATGGTATGGTAGAGATATTGTGTCCAAATGAATTAAGGAGACAAGATCTTCATTGCTTTTTATGAAGTTGTGGTTAGTATAGTTTCAGTTTTACTCTAACAAATTTGTTCCGTTATTCTGTACAGGTTTCAAACAAATAAAATCAAAATGTCTAAACAATATTTTACTTTTAATTCTAGAATAAGGTTGCAAGTGAGGCAAGATCCCTGCCCAGGGATATGCAGCTAAAAAAAATGTAATAATCAAATAAATGTTTAAAAAGAACAACTGCTATCAAAGTCAAGATTAATGTGTGACAGAATAAATAATTACACTTTGATCTTAGATATAGCAGATTTCCTATGTTTTTGTGGATCTATTTCACATTTGGATACAGGAAATGTTGTTATGAGCATTAGTCCAGAAGATGACACACCACTGCCTTGCTATGTTCAGTAAGGTGCAGCTCATTAAATAAGTCATATCTATGTATGTATAACAAACACTTCTATATCTTACTGCCCACCAAATGCTGGGTAAGGGAGAAGAGTGAATAATGAACAGTTCAGAGTTTAAAATTTCCAGAGAAAACAGTCAGCATAGAGATAAAGGGACCATAGTGATAAAGGAACCAATTCCACTGCTGCTTAGTGAGTCTAATGCTGCCCCTTGAAGTGCAGATTTATGACTAAAATGTAAATGAAACGGCCATCGTTGGGTCTGACTAGATATTAAGCACTGAACAAATGGAGAATCAAAAACAAACACAAATACTCTTTATATTACAAAATGCCTTTTAAATTAAAAAGCTGGCAAAAATACATTAGTATAGAATGGAAACATCAAGAGAAATGCTATTTTTGTAGTGATTTACTGGAAAATTCCTTGAAGAAAAACAATTCCTTTGCATAGAACATTTGATGCTAATGCCACAAGAATTTTCTTAGCTATGGAGTTTCCATTGAGGTAACTCTCTAAAATGTTTCATTTCAGTTACATTGTAGACAACCCAAATATGGCAATGGAGATTATTTCAATTTTATTAATAACTCTAAATAATACTCAGAGAACAGAAAGATAAATCTCAGGGCTAAGCAAATATTAATGCAGTGAAAGACATTAAAGGCAGAAAATAGTGTGAGGTAGGATGCCAAAGACAAATACTTCACAGGGTGATTATTCTTTAAGCAGATGGTGCATAGAGGACTGACTGGTTTTTGTGGCACAGTAGATATCACACCACACATGTTGCTCTAAGAATAATGAAGACATTTGCCATCTCCAAAATTAAGGGGAAAATGCATCATGCTATAACTTATAAGCTGTCTGAGTTATTTTTGACTCAGTTTATTGAGAAAAGATTGGAGCAAACCACAGCAATAAATCTCTAGGACACATACATCCCAGACTGATTTGCATTCAAGGTCATGACAAAGTTCAGCAAAAATGCAGATCTGGGCAGAACAACTCTTCATGTTTCATGGATTGCTATGTCTTTTTAGGTAGTTCTAAAGAAAAATGATGATTATTATATAATGGTGGAAAAGATATTAGGGACAGTATGTACTTGTGCATGTTTATCTTTCAGTGTTTGTCACATGCTCACTTGTAGCTTTCTAGCTAGAGTGGAAAATATTCAATACTGAACTCCAAAAGTTTATTAAAAAAACCCTAAAGTATCAGTTGAGTCATAAAGAATATTTTTTTCTGAGGAGGCATTCATACTGCTTGATTTTATTCATCCAACAAAAAATGCCTCAAAACTTATCTTCTTGTGTTATGAATGAGAAGGAATTTTATTTAAAGTTTTAGTTTACGACGTGAGAGCTCATAATGTACCTGGCTCTGGTGTATGGCATCACTAGATTCAAACTGCATTTCAGTGATCTGATTTTTGTGGCAAAACCAAAGTACTTAAAATATGCTACAGCTTATCTAGAATCTTAACTTTCTCCATTAATTTTATGTGGAGATAAGTATCCCACCTTAGTAATTTTATTTAGGTTTTAAGGTTAATCAATTAGACAGTTATATACCCTCTGAGCAGTAGTTATCCATATCAAAAATCTGGATAATTTAATTGACATGTGATTTTAGATGGAACAATTTTATATCTTTTTATAGTTCAATCAGGGGAAAAATGGCAATAATGTAGATATATTAAAAAGAAAATTGTAAAACATACCAAGTCTTCAATGAAACCTAGAGTGAATTTCAGGGTTTATTGAAGTAGATTGTCTTATTTTTTAATGTGCAAAGCCTAATTTATATTCTGTGGCTAATAATTAGTCCACTTTCCTCTCTGGAGTTCATCAGTGTGGTGCTGCTCCTATTTTGTGATAACTGCACTGTGTCTTCTTTTCTTCTACTTTATTTTTATGCCAGGCAATATGTAGCATTCCTGAGACTGTAGTCCTTGGATAACAACGTTGCAGTGGATGAGAAATTTATTCTTCTTTTTCTGGAAAATTGTTCCCAATTATGATTAATCTGTAAGATGGATCACCACCTCTAACATTACAAAGAAAAGAAGTGTAATCATAGTGGGTGACTCCCATCCGAAGGGAGCAGAGGGCCCCATATGTCAACCAGACCCATCCCACAGGGAGGTTTGCTGCCTCCCTGGGGCTCAGGTATGGGATATCACTGGGAGATTCTCTGGGCTAATTCAGCTTTCTGATTATTACCCCCTGATGATACTACAGATTGGCAGTGATGAGGTTGAAAAGAGGAGTGTCAGGGCAATTAAAAGGGAGTTTAGGGCAAGTGGGTCAAGAGATTGATAGGGCAGGAGCACAGGTAGTGTTCTCCTCAGGCCCTTTGGTGATAGAGAAAAATGATGAAAGGAATAGCAGAGGCTACATTATCAACAAGTGGCTCAAGGGTCGATGTTCAGCAGAATTTTGGGTTCTTTGACCATGGGGAAACTTTTACCACACCTGGCCTGCTGGAACTGGATGGGCTGCACCTCTCTGTTAAGAGCAGAAGAATTTTAGTTAATGAACTGGCAGAACTATTTGAGAGGGCTTTAAACTAAGTTTGAAGGGGGAAAGTGATGCAGCTGACCTGTCTGGAAGCAGTCCCAAGGGTGATAAGACTGTGTTGGGGGTGAAATCAGTGGCCCAGCTGAGGTGCATGTATACCAATGCACGCAGCATGGGTAACAAACAGGAAGAGCTGGAGGCCATGGTGCAACAGCAGACCTATGATGTAGTCGCCATGACGAAACGTGGTGGGATGATTCGCATAGCCAGAATGCTTTGCTGGATGGCTACCAGCCCTTCAGAAGAGACAGGAAAGGGAGAAGATGCAAAGGGGGGGCCCTCTACATTAGGGAGGATTTTGATGCCATAGGTATCGTAACTATTGGTGATGAAGTTGAATGCCTATGGGTAAAAATTAAGGGGAAGGCCGATAAGCCTGACATCCTACTGGGAGTCTGCTATCGTCCACCCAACCAGGAAGAAGACGTGGACAACTTGTTTTTTAAGCAGCTGGAGAATGTTTCAGGTTCACCAGCCCTTGTTCTTCTAGGTGCCTTCAACCTGCCAGACATCTGCTGGGAACCTAAAACTGCAGAAAAGAGGCAGTCCAAGAAGTTCTTAGAGTGTGTGGAGGATAACTTTTTGTCACAGCTGGTCAGTGAGCCCAGCAGGGGAGGGACTATGTTAGATCTATTGTTTCTAAATAGAGATGGGCTGATGGAAGATGTTCTGAATAGAGGCAGCTTGGGGCAGAGTGATCATGAAATTATAACGTTCTTGATATTTGGTGAAATTTGGAGGAACATCATTAAGACATTTACATTGGATTTCCAGAGGGCAGATTTTGGCTTAATTAGGAGACTTATTCAAAGAGTTCCTTGGGAAGCAGCCCTTAAAAACAAAGGAGTCCAGGAAAGGTGGGTGTGCTTCAAAAGAGAAATCTTGAGGGCACAGGAACAGACAGTCCATGTGTGCTGAAACATGAATTGACGAAGCAAACGTCCAGCCTGGATGGGAAACGAGGTTTTGAAGGAATTTAGGAATAAAAAGAGGATGAATCATTTTTGGAAGTAGAGTCAAATCTCTCAGGATGTATTTAAGAGGGTTGCATGTAGAAAAAAAAATGAGGGAGGCCAAAGCACAGTTCAAACTTACTTTGGTCACTTTTGTAAAGGATAACAAAAAATGTTTTTACAAATACATTAATGGTAAAAGGAAGGGTAAGACCAACCTTTGTTCTGTACTGGATGAGGGAGGGAACGTAGTAAGTGACTGGGGTTGCCAATTTTAATCTATTTAATTTCTTTTGGGGATCGAGTTTAGGAGTAAAGACAAAGCAGGCTCAAAGCTTAAAAAAGGAACTAGACATTTATTAACAACACAAAACAATTCAGAATGAGATTTCTAGATTATTCCCTCCTCCCCCTTTCCTCATACCAGCAACATACAGAAAAAAAAACTTCGGTCAGTTGTTTACTTAAATAATCATTTCAGTTCAATCAAGAGAGAGAGAAGCTCCTTCTTTTTGTTTAGGCTTAGAGGGTGTCTCACTCTCATAATCTGCACCCACCCGGAAACTACAAATTATGATTTTTCCTCCCATTTTCACAGTCCTTCTAGAGCTGTGTATGGGTGGCTGAATCACATGGGATGTCATTTTAAAGGCAGGCTGCTGAGAACACAAAAAGACTCTTCATCTCACTCTCCACTCAAATATCTCTGTCCAATTCCAGTTCCAAAGACAGAGAGCTCCACTTCCCGAGGCCCATTTTTCAGGCAAAAAGGTCTTCTTCTCCGGCAGTTTAACCTCCCCAAGTATATTCTACAGTTTAAAGGAATTTAAGTAAAGTCATGATCCTCTAAAGCCCACAAAAAAAAGGTTTTAAGCTACTTATCAGTGGCAACTCCTCTATCTCTCTTTCTATAAAAAAACTGTCTTCCTTCTGCTGACTTCAGTGCTTCTTCTTGCTTCATGCCTCTCGTTCTAGGGAGCCCAGGAAAAATCCGAAGTCTCATTCAGGAACTAAAAGTTAAACTTGTATCCAAAAAAAACTGTAAAGATTTAGGCTGAAGCCATGCTGGAAAAGACGCAGCTACACGTGGTAATGAAATGGCTGGACTTCTTTCTGCCTGTTGAGATACTTGAGCGCATCCAGAGGAGGGCAACAAGGCTGGTGATGGGCTTGGAACACAAGCCAAATTAAGAATGACAGAGGGAGCTGGCGTTGTTTAGCCTGGAGAAAAATGATTCAGGGGTGACCCTATCACTCTCTACAACTTCCTGAAACGTTATTGTAGTCAACTGGGAGTTGGTCTCTTTCTCCAAGCAGCAACTGACAGAATGAGAGGATGTGGTCTTAAGCTGCATCAAGGGAAATATAGGTTGGATATTAGGAAAAAGTTTTTCATGGAAAGAATGACAAAGTACTGGAATTGTCTGCCTGGGGAGGTGGTAGCATCACCATCCCTGGATGTGTTTAATAAAAGACTGGATGTGGCACTCGGTACCATGGTTTAGTTGAGATGTTATGGCATGTGTTGGACTCGATGACCTTGAAAGTCTCTTCCAACCTCCTGATTCTGTGATTTTGTAATTTCCTACATGTAGGGAGAAACACTACTGCAGAGAGACCACGAATCTGATAGTGTATATTTTTTTTTAGAAATAGGAATATATTTCTTTTTGTGAAGGAATCTCAGGAGTTATATTCATTGTTGCTATCACTACCTAAAACTTTTGAAAGAAAACCAAGTAATTAAAACATCCATCAGCAATGAAATCTCTCATCATCTAGTCTCTGCATTAGAGAACACTAACTAAAGGATGAGGCACAGTCAATTTAAATTATTTGAAAAATATTCCTATAAAAATGGAATGAAAAAATGTGAAATTGAAGGAAAAATAATTATATTTTTGACTTTTTTTTAAATAGGGAATAGAGATGAATGGATTCTTTTTTTATTCAAAAATATCAAGCTATTAATAAAATAAAGGAACTAATGTTGGTCAGTTAAAAAAAAATGAAAAGCTTTTTTTGTCAGTTGTTTTCTTTTTATTCAATTAAAATTAAAGCCCTTAGGTTTGTCATGTAGAGCAAACCCTAAAGGCAATTTCATTTAATTCCTTCAAGGGTTTTACTTTCAGAGAAAATTCTTACAAATCTTGTGAGTTTCTCTTTCTGCAGTGTTGAAAAGATATAATGTGAACAAAGGCAGACAAGGATATAGTGTGTCAAATGAATCTGCTTTTTAAGTGTTCCCATGCTTCTGTAAAATTGCTTTTTTCACATAGGCTGGTTATACAGTTTGCATATGAAATATTTTCCTGCCAGTGTTGATTTGCTGAAATAAAAATTCCCCAGGAAAAGTAATACTTTTTGCAGGAAATTTCCATTTAGTTCTAGGTCAGGTCAACTTTAATCTCCCTATTGCCTGAGTCATTTTCTTCTTTGTCCTTTTATATTTGATGCATTATACAGAAACCAGAGGGCCAGGATGCACCACAGAACATGTGCCCAATTATGTCCTGCCTTCACATTTGGATAAGTGGTACTGATTGCTACCATCATCAGAGATTGGTTTCCATAGACAGAAAATCTACACAAGAAGATCGCAGAGTGTTGTAATTTGATAAAATGAGATAAAAGGAATGAATGAACTTACCCTCCCCATTCCCCATACGGGCCCTGGTCCCCTGTCTCCCTGCCCATCTTCTTCCGGTCTCCTGTTTCCCTGTCCCCTTCACCTTCCTGTCCCCCTGAAGTTCCGGTGTTCGGACCCTGGGCCAAATGTCCTCATCCCATTGGCTGCCAGCCAAATCCCCTCCCACTCCCTTTTCCTGAATACCCGAGTCCCAGGAGAGGGTCGCTCTCTTTCTGCCATGCCACCGCAAGGAATAAAATGAGACCTAGGAGGAGCCTCTTTTGTTTTTCTTCCTATTCATGCTGGAAACCTGTCTAATCTTAAGTAATTAGGATAGGGACACAGTGTATTCAGCAGCAGAGTGTGAGGTGCTGGAACTGGACCCTTGATGAACCGAATGTTGTGCTCTGATAAGCAAGCTTTTACCCTTAGCAGCCTTTTAATACTTCCCTTTCTGTATCTGCATTTCAGAAGAGGGAAGAGGTGCTGGTAATTACTTTGCTGCCACATATCAGCATGGTCTTGCATGGCATATGTATTACTTTCTTGGGTTTAAATAGCAGTGGAGTGAAGATAGCTAACAATTGCTTGTGCTAACCAGTGTATGGTCTCTGGAGAACTGTTGCCACACTATCTTCATTGCTATTATCTCTGCTCTGTAGATGGAAGCTTGAGTATGTCTGTGTCTTTTTAGTTATGTGGTGAATTTCTCCATAACTATAATAATGTCATTCTCCGTTTGGCATTTTTCAGTATTTAGAGTGGCTCCAAATTTTCCATCTCTTTTTCTTCCTTCATTCTCCACCAGTGATGCAAATGATTTTCCTATAGAAAGAAGGAAACCTGGTCTGGCTATGTGATTTTGCACTGCACTACAGCCTCACTAATAAATCTTCTGGAAACTACAGCATCAACCTTAAGTGCTTATAAAACAAACTGGACCAAAGGTGCCACTGTACAGAGCCAAGCTGGAAGTCTTAAGACATGCAGGTGGGATAAACTACTTAGGAATATTTCGAGCTGACTGTGTTTTGATTTTTGCAGTTGTAACAACCTAATCAACAGTCTAAGTTATAATGCTTCAACATACCCCTCTACATGAGCTGAAACAACCCCCTGTTGCATAGTAAGGGTGAACAATGCCATTTGGAAGTGTGAATTTGAAGCAGTATTACGTGAAGTAATTTCATTTCCCTTTGTTTTTTAGGGTTTTTTACCATTACTTCTGAGCTAGTCAGGGTATATTTATTTTTTATCACGTATTTTATGTCAACTGAAATTTAAAGTGTATAGAATTAGACACATGGAACAGAAGAATTGAAGTCTTACTACTGTCATTCATTCCTCACTGCTCTCTATTTCAGCAGGCAGAAAAGTTGTAATTGTTTGACTTATTTAATAATTTAAGGACCTCACAGAGATGAGGCTGGGTAAAGATGAAGATACTGAAGACACAGTTCAAAAAAACCTCTCAAACATGCTGTCTTCTATTACTTCTTTAAAGCAACTGAATGCTAGAAGCATACAGCTTTTAGCAATAAAAGTCTCTTGACATCTTGCTGCTTTTGTGAAACTCTCAAGTTGCCTTGGTTGAAGTAATTTAGGATTTATCTCCCAAATAAACCAACTTAGAATGCAGATGCTCTTGATTCCATGTATAAACACATATTAATACCTAATTAATTATAATTAATTAATTAATAATATTAGTAGACATATATTTTTTTAAAATGGAACCAATATATAAGATATTTTTATAAACAAGTTTATAACAAAATCTATCTCATGTGGGAAAAAGCTGCATGGCAATGAAAGAAGCAACTCAATAAAGTGCTATTCTCTTTCTCTCCAATGTTTGTTCAACAGTTAATTACCAAAGGCTTAAGATAGGCTGATAAAACAGGCAAGTATACATCCACAAATATATTAGCTAGGTTTATGTGTGTTTATGCTGAGTTTAGGCTTATATATGACCACTCTTTTATCATTGTCCAGACAGTTCTTTCTGTGGTCTGTGACGTGTTAGAGGCCTAAGTGAAAAAAAAGTCTTCCATTTACACCCAGGTGTTATTCAATAAATATTCAAAGTGTAGCTGTTTTGTTTTTGGTCTAGGCATGAAGATGAGCTGGTAACTGCAATGGAAGTAGGCAAGAAAAGAGGTTTGTTAGCATAAGAGATTTATTTGCATCCTCAATTTGACAAAAAATTGATAGAGAGAAGACTAAGAAGAAAAACAGAGGGAACATATGAATGAAGGACGAATTAAGAAATGCTTGAGATTGAAGGAGAGTATTTGGAGGCGAGGAAATAAGCTTTCAAATTTCTTGGGGGAGAATTTGGTTTTAATTATTAAGAGGATAGGAAGGAAGAAAGTAAAGCATGTTGAGTAGACTAGAAAAGTACTACCATGTTACGACTTTTCTCTTAAAAAATAGCTATAGTCATTACAGTGTTATAAAAGGAAGCAAGATAAAGGGATAGTTTGAGCAGTGACTCAAAGGTGACAAGATGCAGATTGGACAGAGAAGTCATATTGTCAAGTGGAACATTGGAAGAACCAAAAGTAAAGGGGTTTGACTCAACTT
Source organism: Muscicapa striata striata (assembly GCA_030060385.1). Classification (NCBI taxonomy): domain Eukaryota; kingdom Metazoa; phylum Chordata; class Aves; order Passeriformes; family Muscicapidae; genus Muscicapa; species Muscicapa striata. The sequence goes on from JAREIS010000038.1 coordinate 464,033, forward strand.
CAAAGCAGATCCACAGAAAAGAATTTTATTTAATAAAAAGCATGTGTGCTTAAAGTATTAGAACAATCCCATTTATTACCTTAATGATCTTCTTTAAGGTGTTCTATTTTCTTTTCTTCCTTTTTTTTAATGTGCAGTGTGTATCTAGTGATTAAAAGTCAAAAATGCACGTGTATTATCATGTCACAAGTCTCATATCAGTCAAGTCTATGCTTCATTCAGGTTACTTAGTTTTCTAGTTTGATAACAGTGATAAAATAAAAAAATAAATTAAAAAATGAGACCTCTGTTAAATCCTGGGGTTTTTTGTTTTTTTTTTTTTGTTTTTTTGGGTGGGTTTTTTTGGTGGTTTTTTTTTTTTGTTTGTTTTTGTTTTTGTTTTGTTTTGTTTTTTGAGTCTTAGAGTGGAAAATGTGGAGTAAGCTATAAGTGGTACCATCTGTATTTAAAATCCAGAATGCTGTCTGTCCTTCTGACCTGATTTGTTTCCAGGGAAAGTCAGAATATCATAAAAGAGTTCCTACTATTCTGAGGTTTTATAATAAGTTTTTTTTTCTGATTTGTTTACAGCTTTTTTTAAAACTGATTTTATTTGTGTAACAGGTAGTATTTATAGACTACAGATTGTCTTATGAATTAGATTAAGGTCCTTCAAGGTTATAGAACTGCCTTAGCAACCCAATTTCCCTCCTAGGCTGTGTTTCAGAGAAAGGAAGAAATACTGCTGCTGCCATGGCTACTGAATTCAGTGCTGCCAGAAGCTCTAAAATCCTTTGTAGAAAACTGCAAGTCAGTAACAAGTGTAAGCCAGGATATACATTTTCAAAGCAGGTCCACTAGTAGCAAACTGTGAACACACAGTGCAAGAGAGCTAAAAGTGTGTTACATTATGAATCACATAAAAAGAAATAATTTTGTAAGTTATCAGTTACAGACAACTGTGATGAAACAGTAAGATAGGGAATGGCAATTTTAAATAATAGCAGGTGCAGTAAATTAAACTGGAAATGAGGGAATCCTAAAATATTGTAATTGGCTTCAACTGCAGATGCTGGGCTGCACTCTGAATTTTTTGCTTGAAGACAAAATGAAAGCTATGAAAAATAGATATGAAGAGCTGTAACTTTTTGCTAGGTGGAGGATAGGAAGGATGGAAACACACTGTGCTTTAGAGGAGTTTTTTCCAGCTGTGGTTAAGGCTGTAAGTAATTGATAACAGGTGACCTAACTCAGCATGGAGAAGCCCTAAGCCAGTTCTGGGAGAATTTTGATAACAATTTTTTTAAACGTACATTGAATTCAGAAATAGATTTTTAATAACCAGTTGTACAGTATATCACCAGCTGTTATCAATATAGAAATTCAGTTAATCCAAACACATTTGGAATAGTTACAGTAATGTTGTAGCTGCTGTAAGAACTCAGCTGGTCACAGGACATTTTCTCCTCCAGCTGTCTCTCTTCCAATGCACAAATCTGCGGCACAGATGGAATTACAGCCAGACCAGGCTTGGCTGTGCTATTGCAGAGCTTCTTGGCTACTTGTGCCACAGGGAGGAGCTCTGCAAAAAGCCATGAGGAGGCGTTGGCACCAGTATCTCAGTGATGAAGTGCACTTGCTTCAAGCCCCATGCCGTTGTGGAGTCTTCCTGAAAAGAGCGTGCTTAGAAGTCAGAGCTGCTCTGGTGTGATATAACCTGTGTGATGCTGGGAAAGGGAGCCTTCAGGCTGTGTGTTTCCCACTGAATTGTTACAGAGGGAAAGCTGTGCCTCTTAGTTGTCTGTGGTATGAACTAGCTTCACATCTGACTTACATGAATTGGAGGTAGTTTGTATGCTTCCTTAAATGGCAGCTTACGAACAACCCAACCAATTTGCTCAAAGCTCCCTTTACCAGAAGGGCCAACATTTACCCCGAAATGTGCCATATCAAGTTGATACCCATGTACAAAATTTTTGCCTGAAAGTATGAAGCTGAACAAAGCACAACTGGGGAAAATAGAAAATAGCATGCATCGCCAACCCTGAGACTCAAATTATCCATGTCTCAATAGCAAACTCATGATAGATATGTTCTAGTGAAAGGTATTTGTGCAATACATCACATACATTTATACTTTAATGAGGGGACTGTTATGGCTAATACATAATGTATATGGTCTTTTAAGGCCAAAAGATATGTATTGAGCAAGTAAGGTAGATTCATAGTTTAATAGTCCCTTTTGAGGACATATAACAAGGTAAATTTGAAAAATGTAAACTATTCCCTCTCCAGATCAGTAAGAAACTGAATGTTTCAGTTCAGAGGAAATTTCTATTATTTATATAAAATCCATAACCTTAGCGGTTTCTGTGAAAAAGTATCAGTGCAGAAATCTTTAGTATGTTAGCAGTATTTCATAAATTGCCAGGTAAATAGAATATTTCAGCTTCTGGAAAGTTCAAATGTTGCCACTAAGGAAAAAAACCCCTTTGCATAGCAAGTTACTGTGCTCTAATGAAAACTTTAAAAACCCCCATTTTGGAAGATCAGTATACAAAGTGAATGTATGACTTCAGAGCTGTGGTATGAGAAATGAGGAGTTGTTAAGGTCTATCCACAAACTTTGATAAGAAATTGGAGTCTTAAGCAATTTTTAAAGTTGAATTGCAGTTTTTGACATTTTGCATCCAAACACTGTAACAAGTTTCTTTTGCACTGGTATTGCTGTTATTTTATTATAAACCAGAATTCCATGTAAATATAGAGATTTACTGAGCTAGAATTTTTGCTTTGTTAAACTACGAGTAAAGTGCAGCTGTCAATTTGCAGCCTTTAGGTTCAGGTTGGTAAAAGCTGTGAAAAAGTAATCTGCAACTTTCTGATTGCTTGAATCTAAAGCATGCATATTTGTAAGACTAAGAACTAAATATGTGTGTGATATAGTAGTTCAGGGAGTTAAGGTGCAGCAAGTATTATTGCTAACCAAAATAGTTTTTCAGGACTCTCAAAATAGTACATATAGGAAAGAAAAAGAATCTGTTTTCTCAATTTTTGTTTTCTGTTCCATGTTAGTTTATTTACATAATTATGAAACTGTTGCTATCACAGTAATTAAGAATTAATAGAAACAGAGACTGGTCAAGAAATCACAATATTCAACAGTCACAGAATTGATCAGATTGGAAGAGACCACAGCATCATGATCTGGTCCAACCCCTCTTCTCTTTCAGGGTCTTCCTAGAGCACATGGCACAAGATTGTGTCCAGAGGGTTCTTGAAAATCTCCAGTGAAAGAGATTTACTATTCTGTGAGCAGGGACTTCATTTCTATGTGGTGGTATTTTTAATTATTTCTGAACAAAAGTGAAAAATTTGCAACATAACAGATATTGTATTCCAGATATTTCAGGGGATATGTCACATTCTGATCCTTCCCCTGATTTCTATGCGAAGTAAAAACTCATTTTGATTCTGAAGTCAAGAGAAATCTACAATGCCATGAGGAGCTTGAATGACATTTTTAATCAAACCAGTAGGGATAGGTAATAGAAGCATCAGCAGAAATTTTGGTGTGGGCTGGAAAGGAGAATGTTTGTTTCCACACATTTCTCTTGGACATCCCACAGAAAGGCTCGAACAGGTTGGTCTATTCCTGCTGACATTACAGCCCCTGCCCACGGGTGGGCAGCAGCAATTCTAAATCTGGCAATGCACAAACAGCCCACAGTGTCTACTCTGCCATCTGGGAATCGTGGCAGTCTCTAAGTGCCATCCTACTAAACCAAACCATTTTGTTGAAAACCCTGAGCTAGTAACAGGAAAAATAGCTATGGATTTTTTTTGTGAATATAATTTAAGCCCATTAACAGTTTTTTATATGCTTTTTCTTTATGCGTAATTTATTCAATGCTAAGTGACAGTGAAATTTTTCCTAAACATGTTTGAAATTGCACGTTTATGAGGATATATCTCAAAGTTTTCTCTTTAATTAAAGCCCAAAGAGTCTTTGTTCAGTTTGCATTTATTTTTCAGTTGTGTGGGTGTTTATCCATGTATTTTCCTTAAATTGTATTTGTGCAGTCTCATTTCTTCAGTGAAAGATTTTAAAGTAATAAAATGTTGCAAGTGTTACCATAGCAATAAAGATCTCAGAGTATCAAAAATAGCATCTTGTTAAATCGCACTGTAGGGATGGTACCCCTGCAGTTCCAGCATCACTGTTCTTTACTCAGTGAATTTTCTATTTTTTCTTTGAAATATGGAATGAGTTTGACATCGTGTGGTAGTCATGTGTGAAATGGACATGTCCATTAGCAAAGATGTTTCACATGAGAGTGAAATGTGAACTGTGAATAAAATAAAGCATCATTCCAAGTCCCAGGAAAGATACAGGATGTGGCAGTTTTCTAATTTATGCTACAGCAATCTAAGAATAAATATGTTAAGGCCAAATTAGTCGTGTGTTAAATGAGTAGAAGAGAAAGGAGCATGTTAGTAAAATCTTATGATCCCTGCAAGCCAGTTATAAGGGTACAAAATTATTATAATATTAATTAAAATCTTCCAACAATAAATATACTCAAGTAGGAAGCTTTGGACAAAATAATTTGATATTAAATAAGAAGGGGCTTTTAACACTGCTGAGATATTATGCATGTATATATCTGATTCCTTAGTATTAATAGTGACAGGATATTTCAGTGTGCCAAAAGTCTGTTGTGCAAAATGATATACCTACTTTTGATAAATCAACCCCTTGTTTCAAAAACTTATTTCCAAGTTTTGGACTCGACAGTTGAAATTTGTGAACTAAATTTTGTATCAAAATGTAATTTTGATCCAAGTCAACCTGCATATCCTCAAATTTGATTTGAGGTCTTATGTATTGTGTAGAAATCACTGTACATGAGATTAATGTTATGTTGTAGTAAAAAATACATCATATTCACAGTAGGAAAAAAATCTAATTTAAATTCTGATTTCTTTTTTTTTTTTTTACTTTAAATGTTGAAAATTTTTGGTTTCCTCAGTATATTTTTAACTTGTGCATAAATCTCCAAATAGTGAGGTTTCTGAGACTGTCCACTTTCTTCCCTTGTAAGCCAAATCACCTTTTCTAAAACTAAATGTAAATATTTTTATGTTTAACATCAGGCTAAGGAAAAATCAACTTCCTCAGATCTCTTCTTTCCCCATGTGTCTTCAAGTGGTTTTTGAAAGTCAACCTCTTTTCATGTTTCCTCAGGTGCTTTGTAACCCAAGAATAAAAGCAATGTTGTGGTTTCATTCATAATGCATATCTCATACTTTACTCTTTTCCTGAGGATAAAATTAAGGATAAAAGGTGCTGGATTCTGTGACAAGACTTGGCGTGACTTACAGACCCATTTAATTTATTATGCAGGTGTTTGCTTTGGAAGTCAATTAGGCATCTCTATTCTTTTGAAGTTTCCTATACATTAATGTCCTTGTCTGTCTCCTTGTTCTTTTTTTTTTTTTTTTTTTTTTTTTAATGTGTTTCATAATATAAAGATCAATATTGAGAAGGTAGTGGCTTCTCACATCCTGGTGGATTTGTGATGATTTATCAAATATAAACGATTAACCTAATAGGGTCTGAGAGCTATACTAAACACTTTTTCTTGGTACACAGTTACATTGCTGTTTAGTACTTCCTTGTGGTATAGGTGTTTATAGAGTTTATTAGAATTATTTACTATATTAACCTTTGCTAAATGACCATAGTGTTGGTATATCTTTTCCTGAAAGATCATAACTGACTTGCCTGTGCCACAGTTCGTTCCACTGTGGCAATTGGCAATGCTTTAAATGCCTGCTGAAGTCCCATTGCTTAATCAGTGGTAAGTCTGAAAGCCAATATGTTGAAACAGCAGTATTGGCTTTTGGAACAATACTTCAGTAGGAATAACACATCTATAGTTATATACCATGATGCTGCATCTCATCACAATATTATCTCAGGAATCAGAGTTATGATATCCAGGAAAGATATCATAATGTACTAAATACTATGTGGTGCCTGCAAAAGAAATAAATTGTCAGATATCTGGTTTGCAATAATGTATTCTTCTGTTTGTCAGTAATGTCCAATTTGAAGTATTTAATAGCTTCTTATTCAGCACATGTATCATCATTATGATAAACTTATGGATGTCTTCAGAAGTGTTACTAAAATAATCTATTATCTATGAAATTATACAAAGAACATTTTTCCAATTAAAAAAATTATATGAACCAGGAAATTATCTGTAAGTATCAGAGCTAGTAATTTATCATTAGTTGCAATTAAATTACCAATGTATCAGAGCAGTGCTAGAAATTACAAACATTTCAGTCAATACATTATGAAAAAATGAGTTTTTATGTTGCTGATGAGCTGTACACCTGTATAGGATATCACATATCATGGTAATATTTCCATTTTTACTGTTTAAATAGGAGGAATAAAAGAAACCAATGGCATAGAACAATGTCATGGAACATCAATTTTGGGCAATATCTTTGTACTTTAATAGAGCTATATATTTTTACTAATATATCAATTTTTTATTGATATATTTTTATGTATATCAAATATATAAATTTTTTTTTAATTTTAAAATTTATGTAGTAAGAACTGAATAATAGGAGCACGGCTGAGATCATGCCTATTTATTAATTTACACAGATTTTTGTTTGTTTGTTCATTTGTTTAGAAGTAGGAAAAATGCTTTAGAATTTGGATATATCAGCATTGCTTTTCTCTGTCAATCATATGGCCTTCTTGTGCCTTCTTTGGTAGCTGAATATTAGCTTGAAAAGATATGTGTTGGTATATGTTTCAAGTAATCTTGTGTTCCTTTTAAATCCCATATTGATTAAGTCTTCTTAGTTGTGTCTTGCTGACAGGTTTTGAGAATGCCTGCTGGAAAGGAAGCATAATGACATTGCATAGACTGATTGCTCTAAATCACATGAAGTGTGCAAGGTTTGTTTACAAACTCTCAGAAGGAAGATACTGTGGTTTTCCTGCTGCAGACTGATATCAAAAGAACTCTGTGATGCTCCTATAGTGCTGCAGGATTTGATTAGCTTATGTTATTGGATTATTTAGTGTGTTTGATGAGAAGTGAAATACCAAGAACTTGCAAATAATGTTGTGCTTACAGTGTTTTGTAATTCTTGCCTAATTAGCTGCAGGGCAAAACCACCCTTTTATTTTGAAAAAAGCCCCAGAGGATTTTGATTTTGCTAAAATGATGTCTAAACAATGGTTATAAGAATGGCACTGGAAATGGGGAGTAGACCTTATTCCCTTTGCATATGTCATTGCTGTTAATTAAAAAAAAATTATGTCTTTATTCAATTGTTGCTCCTAAACAAGACTTCAAAATATGCCCTATTGTTAGATTCTTTAATATCCAGTATATCGCAGTCCAAGGATCTCAGGGCAGTCAAAAAGGGAGTACTCTCCATTTTAGAAAGCTGCCTTCATTAGGTTTCTCTCTCAAATTCTCCAGTAAACTTCCTCTGGAAACAATACGTTTTTCATTTAGGAACACTTCCCTCTCCCCCTCCCAAGAGATAATAGTAAGTTCTGAATTAAAAGGACACTAGAAACTGAAAATCTGCAGTTTTTCAAGGATATTTCATGATAATTTTTTCATTCATTGCACTGAATCTCAGAAAAAATGTGAATTTTCAATAACTCCTCCAGGCAGATATTCAATTTACTATTATATGCATATACTTGTATTGAAAGAGGAGCTAAAGATTTGCTTCTACAAAGATTTTCTGTTTGTGATAAGCGATGCACTAGAAAAGTAGGTTATAAATATGTTGCTAGGAAACAGAAAAGGATCCTAGCAACTCCTTCTGAAAATGAAAGTTGTTTGCCAGTGTAAGGATGGAGCTTCAACCCACAGCAATCCAGCTAGCTAATATTGTTTTCTTAAAAAGCATTAATTCTGTAGTCTCAATCTTTGCTATTTTACTAGTAAAATAGTATTTCTTAATTAAAATCATGTTCTTAGAGAAGAAAAAAATTTTTTTGGTCAATTATAGTGTCTTACAATGTACTGGCTACATGCTTAGTATTTAGCTGGACCAGAATTGTAAGCTTTTGAGATCCATGTTCCTCATTTATGTGCAGGACTCACCAGTTAGAGAGATGTTCATTAACCTGTGGCTTTATGCAATCAATACTCTAACAGAGTATTTGTTTTATTGAATTTTTCTCATTATATTCAGGGATTTAACACCTCAGGGAGGAAGTTGTGATCCCAGATTATTTTTAGGAAAATAAATAATAAGGGATTTTTTAAATATATGAAGGCTGCTCTTCTTTCAGCACTAGTTTCATTTCCTTCCTGGACTTTCATTTTTCCGTTTTCTTTTGCCTCTCAATGTCGTTTCCCACAATAGTTCACTTCATAGCATTTGTGCCGTTTTTTTTTCTGTCAAACCTTTTCTTCCTTTCTCTTGCATTTCTTACACATCATCCTTAAGTCATCCTTACTTGTATTTTTCCAGACCTTGCCTTCTCTTCTGTGTCTTACTCTTCCCTTTTCCCCAATGAACCTTTGCCTTGGAAAATAGGATATTAATTACAGGACATGGTAGAGCTACAATTCATTCTCACGTTGCTAACTACTTTCAAGGCAGAGAGGCTATTATTGGTGAAAGCAGCAGAACTGTAGAGAGAAGTCCATTTTCTTTGGTGTGTAGGCTAATGCTGTGCAAGCTCAGGACCACTTGGTCTATATCCATGTGACTTTTCTATCTACATGTGTACAGACACTTAAATATAGCCACAGCATATCGTCCTAAATTTGAGTGTGTATTACACATATGTGTGTAATCTGTCTTGATCCTTGCCTCAATGCCAAGATAAATTCTGATACAGGAGTACTATATAACAGGTCAAGAGTTGGTGTAGGTTCCAGCATATGTTATTCTTCTGTACTATACACTTGAGTCAATCTTGGAGCAACAGAAAGAGTTAAGTGTGTAAAAAACCCAGGCAGTTATTTGATATGACATGCTGTACCCTGCAGGTGAAGGCTTGTTAAGGAGTAGGAAACAGAAGGAGATTTAGATACCAAAAAGGACAGAAATAAGGGATGACAGATGAAGAAAAGACAATCAGATGTTAATTTACTTTCTGCAGCTCTCTTGCGTAAACTACCCATGCATATAGACAAATATCACTAAGGAGTAGCTTTGGAGAAGTTGTGATTTATAAAGTGGGAAATCACTGGAAGGAAGACAGCAATTCCTGAACCAGAAACTAAGTCCAAGGCTACTGTAGCATCTTGAGTATCTCCCTTTTAGAAAGACTTGCTTCTCTTCTATGCTAATTTAATTGGTCTTTGTAGAAACAGATCCGTTTTATACCTGCATTTGTTTTTTGTTTTTAGACTTTCTTCAACACTCCTTTCTGCTGTGGTGGAACTAAAGCTATGGTGTGTGCACTGCAAACATTAGAAATGTACCTGGCTTCAGTAGAAGTACCTTCTAGACCAATCCACTGCCAGCCTTGTGCAATGTGGAGATTCTGGATAGACTCAATAAAGGTTAACTCTGCCTAGAAACAATCATGTACAGTACCTGGTAAGATAATAATGGGGCATTGTCCCTTTAAGGGAACATACCTATTTTGAAGTGACTAAGAGTGTAGTCCTATTAAACACAGTGGAAACCCCAAAAAGATAAGAAATACTAAAAAAATAATTAGCCCTGTATCAAGGTTGTTGATTAAGAAGTAATTGAATCCCTCAACCTGCTGAATATGGAGTTTGAGTTTGATGAAATTAGATCTTTGTGGTGTGAGCTGATATCCCATTTAAGTAAAATAAAATTGTCATTGCAGGAATAAGTTTGATGATCTTACTCAGATCATCAAAATATTTTCCTTTGCATTATTAAACTACTTAATTGTTTTTCAGAAGTTGGTGAAAGTGTTGATTTACAATATATTAGGACAGGATGAAACAGCTCTGTTAAAAATGGTGCTAGCACAGAGTAAACTCCAAGTATATTCTGGTTTTCTTTTGCTTCATTAAAACAAAGACTGAACACATTAGATTTCTCCTTGTGTATATAGTCATGTATTTGAGAACATGGGGAATGCAGTGGGGGAGGTGGATAAATTGGGAATTAGAGATGATTTATCTATTTTTCACAAAGTGTAGTTCCATATTTTGTTATTTCCTGCATTGTCATTTGGCTTATTTCTGCTTGAAAGAAATACCTTACATTTCATATATTCAAAGGTATATTTTTTGAGGACCTGACAGAAAATTGGCTGTTATGAATAATTTCTCTGTGAATGTCAATCACCTAAGTCTCTAAGCACGGTTGAACACACAACATGTTTAATGAAACTTTAACAGACCCAAAAATTTGGTTGATGTGAGCAAATGTTTATGATTAAATTAAGGATTGTTTCCAGTCCAAAGCCCAGCAAAAACAATCCTAATGGCTCCAGCACGCTAAGAAGGATTAAAGAAAATGTGTGCTAAAGCTGACAGTGATCACTGATCAAAACTTCAGTCTTTTTAGCCCTAAGGTAACTGGGTCAGATTTCATCATTGTAAGCCTTAAGGTATAAAATAGAAATTGAACTTGCATGGTGATGCAAGCTGACTATGAAATTAGGAGGCCTTGGCTCACAAAATATGAAAAATTGGCATACTCAGTGGAAATGATGTTCAAAGCAGTTCACAGTAAGAATGAGGAAAACAGCTTGTGCTACTTTGGAAGAATAAACAGCAGTTCTCTTTCTGCAATACTCATATTTCACACATAAATAAGTTTTAGGGGGAAAAGCAAAATTAATATCAAAGTAGGAATAAAAATAGTGATCCTTTGAAGTTTCTAAATGTTTAAAAATTGTCTATTGTGAAACTTCTGTGTGTAAAATATATAAAAGATATTTTTTGTTAAGAAATAAGCATTTAGGAAAAGATCCAAGTAGCTACAAATAATAGCATATTTTCTTCCAGGGAAAAAAAAATCTAATAAGAAAACTAGCACTTGAAAGCAATTTGAGCAAATAATGAATAAAGACATTTTTCTTTTTGTACAGGTTTTTATAGTTGCATTTGTTACTATACAAGAGGAGTTTCTTCTGAGAGGACAGGGGGACTATTTATTCTATCTCAAAATCATAACAGTTAATTAATTCTTTACATTAAATCTTAGGTTTTTAACTCAGCAAGAGGATCAAAATTAGAAATGTACATCAGGAGGAAGCATTACCTGGTGGGAATATCTGAGCTGCAAGCACACTGTGTTGAATCTAATTTTACTTCTCTTTTCAAAATAGAAGCAGAGCACTGTGTCTATAGGACTCCTCCTGAGATATGGGCAGGGATCTCTAAAAGAGCACTGATAAAGAAAGAAGTCAAATAAATTACAGTCCAATATAATGTCTCCTGCCTCCCCATGGTCTTGATGTCAGCCCAGGAGCCTGAGTGCTTGTTGGAAGCATCAGCATAATGAACAGTCACAGTTCAACAAAATACCCATCCCAACTCATTGTGCTATAGTACCTACTCAGGAACACTTGGATCCCAAAAGCCAACACTTAATCCTGCAGACAACCAGGTGAAACACTGAATGGTACACGTGGAAGGAATAAAGCCCTCTAAAGACAGAAAGCACAATGGGTGCATGATGCACTGCTGAGTAGGTGAGCTGTGACCATCTTGTGTTTCTTCTGAACTGTTCAACATGATGTGAACTTCTGTCAACTTTTTTCCCCCTCTTTATTTTTGGCTGTTGATCTTTTGAGTAAAAACCCATATTAAGGCTGTGTAGTTTGTTATGTGTCTCTAAAGTGGAGAAAAAGGATGACAAAGGGTGCTAATTTAGAAACACACAAGTGAAAACTGATAATGAGAAACTGCCACAAACCTGACATGAAATAAAATACACCTTCAAAGCAGTGACTGGCCAGTGAATTACACTCCCATCTAAGACATAATGAAAATAGACCAGATACCTGGAGGTGCAGCAGGACGGGGAGTGGAATATGCTGCAGTACTGGTTGCTGCAGGAGCTGGAGCCTGGTTTTTGACTTCTGTGGCACACATGCAAGCGTCTTAGGCTACCTTGAGAGATACTTCAGTCTCCTATATACCCAGGGCTGCTCCACTGCTCCAAAGCTGCCAGCAGCAGGCATGTGTATTTAACAGCTAAAGCATGATAAATCAAGCCATGCCTTGTAACTGGGAGTATCTATTTAGCTGTTAAAGGTTGCATGTGGGAAGAAGGTATCAAATGGGAAATATCAGGAAGGACTGTGATGTTAAGGCATATTTATTTATTTTATATGATATTAAGGCATTAGGAGCACCTAAAAGCTGAGCTGGCAGGGGGTTGGAGAGCAGTCCTCCTTGGAAAGAGAAAGCTGCAGGCTGGATTCATCTGAAAAACCCTGACAAAGAATTAATTTAATGCCATGGACTTTTGTTTCTGAACCTTAATGATCTGTATATACTTACTATTAATATGTAATTATTTTTGGTTAAGCTTATTGTCTATGACCTATTTTGAAAGTGAGTCTCCTAATAATGTTCCATTTCTTCAAATAAATGTAGGGTATTTCCAGTGATGGAAATGTGCTTATTTCCAGGGACTTCTGCCTAGGAAAAACATTGGAATGGAACTGGAAAGACAGATCTCTCAGGCATATTTTCTCTCTTTCACATACACAACCTATCTTCATATTGCAGTATGTATTTGCATGCAAATGCATCCAGACCCATATAAGAAATTTAGGAGGTGATTTAGGAAATCAGCAAAATGATAAACAAACATAGCTTTCCTGAACAGTACTTGTACATGGTAATGTGTGCACGAGAGATGTAATTATGAAAAAGGAACAGAGCATGAGCACTGTATTTATGGAGATACAAACAGAAATAAAATTAGTAAGAACATTAAGATTCAACTGAAATGTGCAAAGGCCCTGTGAAATGGAGGCGTGTTCAAGCAGTGGAGTGATTTCTGCTGGAAGGAGCATTCTCGCTGAAGTAAGTTCAGAGTACTCTGGGAAATAACACCATTATGAGTAATCATTGATAGAAGATAGACAGAGGTAACACTGTTTCTATTTATTTTGAGAAACAACAATTTTGAGGACAAAATGAGAGACAGAACGCATGTGTTTTCCTAAAAAATTCAGTACAGTACAGTACAGTCAAAATTGTGGGAAGACGATGCATTTCTGTAGTTTTATTGATAGAGAGTCCTGTTCTGCTTTGGCATATACATGTTTGATTAAGATAATGATTGGTTAAGTGTAATGATGATTATCTGATGCTAATTTTAAATGCTGGAAGGTGAAGCTCACCAGTGGAAATTATTGGTCAATCTGCTGTAACCTAGTGTAATATTGGTTACTCCATTTTCGTATATTCATGCAAGCTGTTTTGTCAAAATCACTCCTTGTATTAATGGGAAGGTAAAATTGCAGTAGTAGTTTTCATTTGCATAGGCTGCCTCCCCACAGTGTTCCTCAAAGAACACTGAGAAGCTCCAAGAAGAGTTTCAGCCTGACTTGAGGGGTGGGAGGTTGTCTTCTGCCAGTGAGTAAAGGGAAAGGACAGATCAAATGCTGATGCCGTATGTCAGCCTGGGGTTTTAGCATGGATATTAAATGGGTTTATCTATTTATTGTGAGGGACCCTTGATGTGTTGTATCTGGCCCCTGTTTTTTTGCCATTAGCCACCTAGCAAAGGGTTTTTAAATGGTTCAGCTGAAGTTGGAGCAATAGAACTAACTTACACAGTAGTTAATTAAATTAGCCAAAATACTTTTGGCTCCAGCCTTAGGGAAAGACCTTTGTAATAATTTTCAATTTGCTTTCAATCATCTCAAAATTAATAGCAGCACACTATTCCGATATATTTATCAGAAAATTTCAAATTGACCTCTGTAGGTTTGAATTGACCTCTGTCCATGAAAAAAATCTGTTTTCAGTGTGCTACAATTGCAAAAATACTGTTAAAACAATAATTTATATAATGGATCTTTAGGATTGCATACAGTTTTACTGTTATATGTTTTACTGCTTATATTTTAAGAAAATTATTTTTCCTAAAAATTCAAGGAGACTATTTAAATGTTCTTTGTAAGTGGGATCAGTTTTAAAATGGAGGAAGAACACAGACTTCAGTAAACACACAAAGGTATGTTTGTGCTTTGATATATTCTTTTTTCCCCAAACATACTCTTGTGTACAGTTCTCGGTCATATGGGCAGAAATTTGAAAATAGGAACCAAAGATTGTTTTTTCCCTCCTAAGAACTCAATTAAGCAAAAGCATTCAGGCTAGTATAGATCTGTAGAACACTGATTTTCTATCTTTGCATTTAGAGTGGTAAGTCTTGTCAGTAAGTTTATGCTTCTAGTATAATTCTGTAGAGAAACTTTCTGCAGTAGCTGTCTCCTCTTTGGCAAATATCTGAAAAAGCTCTATTCTGTATTCGGTTTTTACTTTAAAGTCTTTAGCCTTGTGCTTTACTCTATGCAAAATGTTGGGAGCTTTTTTTTCTGATTAAAAGCTATTACTTGTTGACATTGTTCAGGCCACCACCAAACATTTCATCCTTCATATTTGTATCCTGAACTTGAATCAACATTATTTCCCTTCCTAAATTTCTTTCAAATTATATGATACTGTACAAGTAGGACTCAGAAAACTGAAGCTTGTTTGAATGCATATGTACTTTTTAGCCTGTTAAACCTTACCTTTTATTTCTACCCTATTTGTTAATATGAAATTAGTTATTACATGTAAATTTAAAGAGGTAGTAAAGGCAAGAGCTAGTAAAAAATACTTCAGAATGAAAATATTAAATGCAAAGACATATTACCAAAAACATCATGATTCATAAGGAAACAAAGGATGAGTTCCTTTGCAATTTAGTAAGTTTAAAAATCCTGTTTCTTAATGTTTCATTTAAATCCTGGTTCTCATCAGTTTGTGTATTGCTGTGCATAGTTCCTAGGAATACCACAGTAGAGGAACTAAATAGCTCACACTAGAATGCTGAATATCTAGAGTTGTATAAAGCTGGCCTAGAGAAAAATATTTTGTGATTTATTTAGGGCTATAGCTATGACATCGGTTTTCAATCAATCTGCTCACTGATACAAGTTAAATGTTGATTGCCTTACTGAAATGTCAATTACATAATTAATAGGGGAATGTTATAAATTAGGTAGGAATCTAGCACTAAAATATGTAGTTAAAAGTTGTAAGATATTATTAAATTTAGAGCAATTAATAAATTTAGAACAGATTTTTCCTTACACTTCACATGTAAATCCTTTAATTTTTTTGTTGTTGTTGCTTTGGTTGGAGGATTTTAATATTTTTTATAGAATAATAGTGAAGAATAAGATTCTGATGATAATAGACTAGATGTATATTTTGCATGAGCATGCTTGTAGAAAAATATTCTTATTGTTCAACAATTTACACAAAGTCAAAGGTACTTGAATATGTTGTCTGAGAGAAAGGCTCTGTTCTTGAACAGTTTCTCGCAGCAGAGGTCAGAGCTGCAGTAGCTTTAAAAACTGCTAACCTCTATGTATCCCTATACTAAAGTTGATGTGTGAATTCAGATAGGCAAATCGACTTTGCCAACTCTACCTAGACTAAGCAGGGCAATTACGCATACTTTGATGTTCTACTAAAGTGTTGCAAAAGTCCAAAATTACATTTACTGCTTGCCTAACTTTATTGTCATTTGGCTCTAATATCTCTGCTATATCTGATTACAACCCAAAGATTTTTGAACCTGGCTGCTTCTGCCCCAGTTGAAAACTGCTGTTAATTGGTTTCATGGTTATCTAGGTTTTCTAGATCTTTACCTTTGGCTCTCACTTGCCTCTCAAGCTGAATTATCCTCTGTCTTGGGTTGCAATACAGGATGTGGCCAGAATGTGTATTCTATCACCATCTGTTGAAGCCAGGTGGGGCAGTGATTCTTATCTCAGTGGGAGAGATTATCTGCTAATGGGCCATCTTTAAGACCAGGTGGGGCAATCATCTTTATCTTTTCCACAACCCATCCTTCCTTCAGGAAGATATCTTCTGTTAATGGGCCCTTAAGTCCCACTGTATGACTGATAAAATTACATCATCTCATTGGCAGATGCTCCAGCCAGGGGTAGGAGCCAAGCATTTCCTACCTAGATAAAACTGATATTTTGAACACCAAGACAACCTTCTTTCCACTGTATTCCAGAGGAAAGCTGGACCTTCCCACATCATCCCTGGACCTTCAGAGGAAAACTGCACTCTTCTACAGGATCACTGTTTCAACTTAACCACATCTGACACTGCAGGAGGACTGTAGCCACCATTTAATGGGACTGCTACCTGCACACTGACTGACAGGGTGTCAGGTTGTGGTCTGACTCTGTCAGTGTTTTGGGATTGTTCTTTGTAATACTGTATTTCTATTTTAATTTTCCTAGTAAAGAACTGTTATTCCTAATTCCCATATCTTTGCCTGAGAGACCCTTAATTTCAAAATTATAATAATTTGGAAGGGGGCGGTTACATTCTCCATTTCAAAGAGAAGCTTCTGCCTTTATTGGCAGACACCTGTCCTTCAAACCAGGATATCCTCCTCTGATTTTACTTTGAAAATCAGTATGCTTCCACAAAAAGGCTGTGTTTTGAAGAATTAGAATTTCTTGAAGTTTCATCAAAAATTCCAGACAAGTTCTAACCTTTTTCCAAACCCACTCATTTTCTACTGATTATAGCTTGCCTAAAATCACAAAACAAATATGTGAAGGAGGACATGCCTGCACTGGCACAGTAAATCCAAAGCATGAGGAGTTCTAAGACTGAATTGTGCAGATACTGGCTACAATGTCCATCCATCATGGCACTTTGGTTGGAGCTCAGATATCAGAAATCTCAGACAAATACACAGTACTTTGTTGTGTTAATAATGGAGGCTAGGATTTCTTACATACTGGCTCCAGCCCACCCCACCCCAAACCCCCGCTCCGCCCCAGCTATAAATTCAAGCTTGACTAATGCAAAAGTAATATAACTAACAGGTGGCATGTAGAGCTGTATCATGAATGAAGCCCCATTTCCTATGGACTGCTGCCTTGTGGTTGTTTGGCCTTGATGGTTAAGGTATGAAAATCCTGTGGCTTTTTTTAAAACTGAATATTTTTAAGTGATGGCATGCAGATTCTTAGGTATCATAAAAATTATGCACTCCTGCAGACTTTCCTTCAGCCATGAATTTACAGGATCTGATCTCAATCTTCTGTTTTATATTTCTACAGAATGTATGGAAATGTAATAATCTTTGAGATCCATGTCTTTTTGTTTCACTTCAACTGGAATCAGACTGTGAGTTCCAATGCTATTTAGGAAGCACATATGGATATGTATGGAGTGTACTCAGGCGATGTGAAAGTAGAGCAAACTGTGGCAGAAAGAGCACTGTATTTTTCTCAACTGTCATTAGTTAAAAGTTTGAGTATATTTTTAATACTTCTGGTTGTCTGCAGGGGAAAATTGTTGTCTTAAAATGTTCAACTTTGACAAGTTTGGACTAAATCTCGATTTCTGCCTTAGGAAATAATGCCAAATGAACTAGCTCTCTTGGAACTTTCAAGACACAGAAATAGGATGATGGACAGTAAAGCAGGAAAATACAAGACTATAGACCTGTGAAATTTAGATTGGTTTGGCACGAACCTACAACCCAATTACCTGAAGTTCATAAGAAATGCATTGCCTTTCTTATACAGTCACCTTGTCTCTTCTTTCAAACAGTAATTTGGATGTCAGTTTTAAATTTTATAATTTTGTGACTTTTGAATCTTACAAAGTAAATCCAGATACCTTGGCTAACTTTTAAATATCAAAGAAGAAACTTTTTTAGTGAAAAGTAATAAATATTTCTGATTGTGCTTTATAACATTGATTTAGTAGTGATTAAAACAGAAAACCTAGTTTTTCTATGAGATAATATATGTCTGTGATGGATATAAATTATGATTTGCAAAATATAAGTTATCAGAGCCTTTAGCACCAGCAAAACATTATTCTTGGCAGACATCAGTTTCAATGAAATTTGAACCGCAGTTTTTGCAAAGGTCTCATAAGAAAGTAATGCATTCATCTGTGTAAGGCTGAAAAATCAGACCAGCAATGACCTGTGCAAAATATGGAGAAGTTCAGAGAATGAGCCCATGGAAGTGGCACTGACTTCCTGATTGCATCTTATTGCCTCTTCACAGCTTCTCATGTCTAGCACAGCTCACTTTTCCCCTGCTTTAGAATTTGACCATCCAACAGCCCTTTCTCCCTGCTGATGTCTCGTGCTGCTGCTCCTCTGATTTCTGCAGATTTATGGAGAAATCTGCCAAGAGAGAGCTGAGTTATGAGGCAGTATATTCATTTCTTAGGGGAGTTACCTCATTAGGAATTCTCTCTGCATTTGTCAATTCAATGCATGTTCATCCACTGGACAGCAAACAGGCACTTACACATGTACTTACTTACACAGAGGAGCAGTAGTTTTGAAGCTGCATCCTAGAAGCAAAAAGATCATATTTCAAACTGAGTAGTCTCTGCATTTGTGAATTAAATTGCTGTTTTTATAGCTGAACCTAATACTGAGATATTTGCAACCCATTTACCCTACTCCTGAGATACAGAACAGAGAAGCGGGAGTTTCTGAAGGGAACAAGAGAGTATGTACTCTGGTTGCCAGCAGCAATGGAAAAAAATCTAAGAAAGAAGTGTTATTTATGTCTGAGGTTTTTTTTTTTCTTTTGCAGCCCATATTATATCTGTTTTCACTTCTGACATCTTGCCCTTTTGATTTAATCTCAATGTTCAACTGAGCTATATTCCAAGGCTTACAATCTAATAACTATTAAAGTTCAGGAGTGTAGAAGAAACCTGTTAAAACTCATAATCAGAAACTAGTGATTTCGAGATTAGTATGCTACTTCTGTTCTAACTTCCAAATATGGACAGTATTATCTTGTGGCCTTGATGAACAGTAGAGGATACTGAGGAACATCAATTTGCTATGTCATAGAGTACTTCTGGAAAGCTGCACAAACCTGTGCAGACTCCAATGCATCCACAAGCTCTATCAGTAACTTTTCTTTCCTCTTGCAATTTTCAGATCTTACTGCAATATCTGAAATGAATCATGCTAGACTGATAATCACAGACAAGGTGCTTTGCTTCTCTATACCAAGGTACAAAAGAATCCTTTGAAGTTCTTTAAGCATGTCCAGATTAAAAACTATAAAATATATCTGAAAACTAAAGTTGTATAGTGGTGATTTTTTCTGACTTCCTTTAGAGTTGTCAAAAATATAATACATTTTCTGTGTTACCTCTGGGTCTCACTACTCTTATCTAAAAAGCCTCTCAATTTGCATGTTATCATCTCTTCTGAGTAATAAGAGTTGCAAAAGTATCTGAATTACTTAGATTGCTAAGCCCTTTAAGTAGTTTTTCAAAAGTTATCTAAACAAATTCAATTTCCCAATGATGTATATGAGAAAGACCTGCAGAAACAAAAGGAAAAAAATGATGGGAGATTGGAACACCTGTCCTATGGAGACGGGTTGAGGGAGTTGGAGTTGTTCAGCCTGTAGAAAAGAAAGCTCCAGGATGACCTTAGAGCACTTTTGAGTATCTAAAGGGGCTACAAGAGAGCTGGAGATTGACTTTTTATAAGGGCATAGTGAGAGGACTCAGGGGAATGTACTTATGCCTAACTGAAAGAGGGTCCCTGGAAAAATTCAGGGTGAGGCTGTCCATTGCTTTGGGCTCTGATCTAGCTGAAGATGTCCCTGGTCACTGCAGAGGGGTTGAACTAGATGAGTTTTACAAGGTCTGTGACGAACCCAAAATATTCTATAACCCTATAATTTCATTATTTAGTCAGAATAACATGTGATATTACATTTTTATGTCAACAATGATGCAATGTGCTTCTGTTTGGAAAAAAATGAGTTGGTACTTTTAATCAATGTTTTCCAAAGGCTTTGATGAATGATACGGAAATGCTTTTGAGGATCAATATAAATGTTTGGAAGCCTAAATTTTAGCTTGGTGACTTGAAAACATTGGGATTTTGAATTTATCTTTGTTTTCTTTGTACAATAATCAGAGTATTTAGAAACACAGAAACTGTGATTTAGGACTGGAAGAAAACTCAGGGAATGTATTGTGTGTACCTGCTCTGTTCTTCTGCTCTTCCCGGACCTCCCCTTTTGATCACTGTCAGGAGCAAAATATGAACTAGGCAGACCTTTGGTGTGACTTATGTTCTTGTATGTACTTTCTGCCTTTTTTTCTGTCACTTGAATTGTATTCCAGTACAATAGTGAAGCCTGTAAGCTCAGGGACTGTGCATGTTTTTTCACTATGCCCAGCATTATGGGGCATTAACCTTTGCCACCTCTTGCTTCTGCCCTGGAAAAATAGCAATAACATGACTAATAACATATACTATATTATTTTCTCCTTCTAGGGTAAAACCATAGAGGATTCATCAATCAATTTAGGGAAATAAAAATGAACTTCCATGAAAGTGAAGGCAACTCAAACACTAAATCAATGTTCAGATAAGTATGTGATATTTTGCAAGTTTATTGAACCTAAAATAAGGTAGGACATTTGGTCTCCACTTCATATATACCTATAATACCAATACCTGTATTCATGTTTTAATGCTGTTTTTTTAGTAATCCCAGATCCTTCAACTGGATCATGATGTGCTGGTATCCTCTGCTTAATCAGATTTCCAGTTAATGTGGTTTCTGCAACTGTGTAAATAATTTGAAAATAAATATTGCAAAGTTAACAGAAAGTTAATTTTGAAATCAAAATATGTGCCACAGCAATGTGATTGACAATTTAAACTGAAGTCTAAAAATATTTCTGCAAGATTATTCTGTAATGAAGTAGTCTTCTGGTTTAGAGAAATTCTTGAGGAACTGGAGGGATGTGCCAATAAAGTGTTTCTACATACTCACACCTTCCTTATGCCTTAGCTGGGGGTTGAAGATACAGGATTAGATGCACATTTTCTGTGACTCAGAAAAGCTATTCTTTCCTGTTACATGCCACTGATATGTGAATCTCCTCTTTCCTCCCTATTTATTTCATCAACTAAATCAAGGTTTCAGATTAACTGGTCCATTGAAACTTCTGATAGATCCGTATGTTATTTGAACAATTCAATATTGCTGGTGTGGGATTAGATGAGTTTTTTAAAGGTCAATGAAAGTGTGCGTGCATGACGTTAATGTCTCTCATAACAGAATAGAAAGGAATTGCCATTTCTCTTGTTCATCTTGACCATTCTTCTAGAATATACTCTACTGTTTTACAGCTGTCTTTGTCAGCCCATGTTCACCTTTTAAAAATAATTTTGCTAAAGAAAATAAATGCAAGGTTTCTCTCACCAGGCTGGCTAATAAAGTGAAATAATTGCTTTCAGTTATGTCTTACTGACTGTTTTTAATAGTTAAGTGACATATCATCGTGTGGTCTATAGGAGTGTGTAAATTTCATTCTTTAGCACAGATTCTTAGGACATGTCACTGCTGCCAGGAATATCCTATATATCTATGATAACTGATGAGTGAAGTTTCTTCTTGAAAGAATTAAAATACAATGGCTATGTCTAATTGTAAAGCATATTCCTAATAAAGTGCTTATCCGGCATGGAGACATTTGAACATTTCTTCCACAATACTATGAAAACATATGTTAAATATATGGGATGTTTTTTCTTTATGGCTGAATGTGTGTAAATTAAGAAGTATACAAATTCTTTTAAATATTCCTGATTTATACTGTGTTGAATTAAAGCTAAATTTGGCATGCATTTTTATATTATCTTGCAGTAATATTCATGCTGTAAAACAAAATATATTTCCCAAAGTTTCAGACCTTTTAAATGTTCTTTCTTGAATTCTCACATTTGTTTAATCTTTTACAGTTCTCTAAAGCTGAAGAAAAGTTATTAAAAAGTAATTCCATGCAATCCAGGAATCTACTACCAGAGGAGATGCAATGCTGGATCTGATGGTCACCAACATAGGGGAGCAAATCAGGTACTCCAAGATTGGAGGCAGCCTGGTGGAGTTTTCAGTCCTAAAGGATATGAGTCAGGTAAAGATCAAAGCTTGGTGCCTGAACTTCAGGAAAGTAAACTTCCTGTTCTTTAAGGAGGTAATCAGTGGATCCCCTGAGAGACTGCTTTCAGGGACAAGGGAGTGAAATGGAGCTGTCAGATATTTAAGGAAGTTTTCCATAAAGTGCAAGAACTCACAATTCCCAGGACCAAGCAAGGAAGACAACAGACCAGAATGGCTGAGTAGGGAACAGCTGGTCAGACTGAAGGGAAAGAAGCAAATGCACAGGCAGTGGACACGTGACCTGGGAAGGGCATAGAGTTGATGTATGGTTCTGTACTTAGCAAAGAATAGCAGGAAGGGCTTCTACAGGTATGTAAACCAGAATAAGGTCAAAGAAGGTGTGCCTACCTGGTAAATGATACTGGCAAACTGGTAAAAATGAAGAAGGTTGAGGTACTCAATAACTTTTTTGACTGAGTCTTCAATGGCAGCTTCTCTTCCCATGCCTTTCAAGTGGATGGATGGCAGGATGGGGGAGCAATGCTCTCCCACTGCAAGAAAAGATCGGGTTCATGACCACCTGAGAAACCTGAATGTACATAAGTCTATGGGATCCAGTGAGACGCATTCCAGAGTCCTGAGGAAATTGGCTGCCATTTACCTGAGCAGTCTTAGCTGCAGGCAGTGGAAAAAATCTCCCAGAACGACATACCTCTTGGAATCAAAAAGCTCCCTCATCACACTAAAAGGAGTGTTGTTTTTTGGCCTGGCATTCCTGGTATACCTTCACAATCTCTGGACAGGCATTACAGCCTCTGAAGCTAAACAGTCTTAACCACAGCAATTTCAAATCTTGCCTCCTCTGCTATCTGTGGCAAAAATCCCAATGGAGACAAGCTTTCACCAGGTTTTTTCAGGCTCAAAGGTATTTCTTGATGTTTATGAGATCCCATTATGAAATGGAATACTATAAAAGCTCCTTTCCTGCCCACTAGCATAAAAGCAGATCTGGTTTGGCACAAATATTAGCACCTGGCCAGGGGTGCACCCACTAGCCCTGAGACTAGAGGCACAAACGTGTAACACAACTGTTTTACCACATTTCCTAGGTGTTCCTAGTTTTTCCATGAAATAAATCTCAGCCAACAGAGAGAACTGCATCATTTCTTCCAAAAATTACTTAAACATGGATACATTTCTTCTCCAATATGCTATGTGTTGTATAGAGAATTCATGTGAATGCGAGGTGTTGTAAGGTTTTATTAGCACTCATTTAAGATGACCTTACATTGCTCACAATTGGCAAAACCACGGGTGAGTCACATTGGTTAAACCACAACACATGGCACACCAAGAAAATCTTCATGCTGCACTGCACCAGGAAGCCCACTGAGTGAGACACTTATTAAGTAGTTGACAAGAGTTATTCTCCCTGGGAAAGTAACTCAGTCTCATTATGGCATATCGCAAAAAAAAAAAAAAAGTCACTTGCCTTTGTTTCTAGGATGTGAAGATGAAGATTTGATTTGCAGATATTTGAATCTAACAAGCAAACATAGGACAGGCCAGCTTAACAGACTTGTGAGCATGGGAAAAATAAAAACAACATACACTTCTTTGTACAATAATGGTGTACTTAGGTATCAGTCAAAAACTTCAATAAAGACACATGTCATGAAACAGTAATTTTAATAAAAACAGTTAATTCTAGACCGGGGCATTTTCTAGGACATGGTTGACATATCTAATATGTGAAGGTATGTGATTTGCAATATGGCTGGCTTTATACTCAAAACAACATATTGTTAAATTTATATGACTATACAATTATAGGGAGGGGAAGATTCTTTCAACAAATCTTTTGCTTTCTGCTGTCCTTCTAAATTCTGTGTATAGCTTTTCTGCTGACATCCTGAATGTGACATGCTGCTCCTGAAAACAGAATAGTAGTTTCAGTATATTTGTCTTCTTTCCCTAGTAAGTCCTAGCTTACATTTCCTGGTCCACTTTGATATCTTATTTTGAGTAATGAGTTTAGAGTCTTCCAGAGTTTTGTTCTAAACTCTAGAGGTGGGTGCTAATATGTAAAAGAAAGGTGGAAAGTGTTAGACCTGCAACTTGTTTGAGACTGAAAGGAAAATAAAACTTCAATTTATTATATTAGCTTATTGGTTTACTATGGCCATGCAATTAATCCTGTGATAAAAGGGAATAAACTGAATGATGAGAATTGTAATTGTAACTGGATTTTAGATAGTGAGAACATCCTGTGATAAAAAATTAATCCATTCACTTTCATGCCTGATGTTACTTGTGATTTTCTCTTTTCTTCTTTCCTACATATGAAGGGTTTCTTTCTTGTTTTTTTCATTTTCAGTTATTTCTGATTTTCTCCCTTTTGCAATGTTGCCTGTAAATTTTCATATTAAAATCTGGTTCAGACTGGTAAGTTTTGTAACAAGGACAGTATTTTACTTTCAATTGCAGTTTCATCCAGAATACTTCACTTCATAGAAAAATAAGAAACTTTTCAAAAGCAGACACTTCTGGGAATGAGAACAGGTAGCAGTATAATGATAAAAATGATAGACAGTAGCAAAGAACAAACCATTATTGTTTAAAAAGTCATCACTGGATTGTTAATATTCATGCAAAAAATTGCAAAATATATTTATTTTGTTACTTTTTTTTATGATGCTGTCATTTTGCAAGATTTAGTCACAATTGCCCTCACAACATTGAATTTATTCCCCTGATGAGTACTTAGAGTGGCTGAATCAGTGAGAGCATTTAAATCTTTGGTGCCAGAGAGCCTAAGCTTGCTGTATTAGGATAAGCCTTTCTTGATTTCTTCTTGATTTTTAATACAGTGCCTCTTTTTAGATTTACTTAGAAATTCCTATCTCTTACGCCAGAACGTTTGGCAGCTACTGAGATTATTTACTTAGTTGTGAATTTACTATCTTGCTTTTAATCCCAGTCAAATGATCCACCTGCCTAATATTCACTTCCCTGTTTTTTTTTTCTCTAATAAATCTCAGAAATAGGATTGGTATACTGGTTTGCATATTATGGTGATTTTTTTTTTCCTTAAGTCTGCTAATGTTGTGAATTTTTTTTAGCTATACAATCAAATAGTTTTATTCTAATAATATCCAAAACCAGTCATACTCTGCCATTATAGCTGTCATAAAGTATGAGATATCCATAGAGCGACCAAAGAACTCACATTACTTAGCAGAAAGTTAAACATCTAGTGAATAAGTATTTAATCAGATAGGCGTAAGCCCACATTTTAGAAGGAGAGGTACCAGGCTCCAAATCACAGAGCATGTACCATGCTACAGCATTCTAGAGGAGTTAGAGCTCTGCTGCTGATGGCATTGATGCCAATCTATGCTTAGAGAAAGATTCCCTGTTCAGAATGTAAGAGATACAAAGTAAGTGTTTCATTGTTCAAGGGTGAAGCAGAATACTTCAGAATGGAACATCATCTCCCTAAGAATCTTGCCAGCATCTTGCCTGTGTAGCATTTATCTTAGGGCACAAGGTGTTTATAAAAATATTCATTTATGTATATTTTTGTTATTTTCAAAAAAACCTAGTATCCTGGATTAAATAAAGTGCCTCAGAATGATATTTGTAGCAACCAGTAAATTGAATAGATGAGTCTAGTAGCTAAACTAGAAGTAAGAAGAGATTACTGCACCCTGATTGCTTGGCATTGTAGCTGTTGACTTTGAAGGAAATGCAAATTTATTATGGCACTTTGGAGCTATACACTAAGGTGAACAGATTTTTTTTCACTAAAGCTCAGCAGTGGACATATTTACTAGAATGAAAGTGATATTTCAATTACTTTCTGTTTGACTTAGAACAGCTTAGAAGGGCTTAAAGTTATTTCTGTCATGTCTTAAGAAATGTCAGGTAAAGTGGGCAGTCTGGGAGCATAATTTCCCAGCCCCTCAGATTGGAATTGCTAGATTTTTTGGAATTGCTAGATTTTTTGGAAATGCTGTTTTTATGAGTCACTTAAACCTCTCTTTCCTTGACATTTTAAAGTGTCATTGTTATGAAACTGAAGAACGACTTTTTCATGTTTGATGGTGTGGGTGTTTCTGTCTGTACATGTCTGTCTCCTCCATCATTCAATGACTGCTTTAGTCTGGGCAGAGGAGCGACAGAAAGTGTTGGGTGGGCACTAAACCACTGAATTTTTGTGTAAAATAAGAAGCAAAACCTCTTCTAAATCTGGTTTCATCCCAACTCTTTTTATGGAGATCTCACCAGTGAGTATGCTTTCAGAACATCCTAAGGCCTCCAAAGAACAGATTATTACAAAATCTGTTGGGTTGATTCACACCAGCAGCATCAGAATTTGAGAATTTCAAATATGTGATGACATAGGGAACAAATACTATGGTAGACAAGTACACCCATTTTGGATCACAGAGAACCAAAGTATTTATTCTCTAGAGCTTCAAACCTTCTAAAATGAATGTAATTTTTAAGTCAGAGGGGATAGCTGTTTCACTGCCTTCTTCACACATGCACTGCTGTTAGTTTACTGGTAACTATTTTAATGACAGTAGGTGGCTAACCTTGGGCTATTTCATGCTGTGCTATTTTCTCCAGTATAACTGCACAAAGCAATAGAATATAGTAATTGAATTGGTAAGGAAAGAGAACGTGGCACATGTTTTACAGGAAAGAGCACTTAAAATCAAGATGCAGTTTTCAAAATACTTAAACAGTACCATTTTCACACTTTTAATTAACATCAGGGAGATTTTTCAGCCTATTCATTAGGATTTATTTCTTTAAGTAGAGATCTTATTGTTGCAATAATTTCATTTTTTCTCTATTGTTACTCATGCATAAATATGGTTGTTAGTTGGTATCCAGAACAACCTAATGTGTAAATGAATGGGAGTAAAATATTTTCTACAATGAGCACATACACATCTAGTCAGATGATGACGGCAACACTTCTATCTGTAATTCAGATTTTCTGTGCTTTTATCTTGTAACTTTTGTTCCTTTTACTTTTCTGTACTCATGCCAAAGTTGCAGCAAGGTCTGTGTCTTCAAAGGAACCTCTTTGGTTTTGAAGTTCAGGCCACTCAGAAATGGATGACCCATTACTAATGTAAAGGCAGAGTTTCAAAGTTTTTATAATGAGAAGTTTTATTTTCAAAATACAAGATTTTTGGTTTGTTCAGAGAATCAAATATCTCCAGGAAAACTGCCACTTTTTCTTTTTTCCCTTTTCTTTTAGTGGTGCTTTTAAAGACACTAAATTATTTCAGTTCTTTCTGGAGGATTTTGTGTTGAAAAGCAGTCCTTGCTGAGGACAGTGTCACGTTTGCATAATTGCATGCCATATTTTTCCAATTTGCACCACAAGAGAAGAAATAAAGTTTATAGCATTTATCAGGCACTGGGTAGAGTGCCAAATCCAAGACAAGGTTTTTCTGAAGTCTGCACGTGCCAGGAAGGTAATGGATAATGGATTGGTAGTAAAATGTTGATGTCGGGGAAAATACTGGCCTGCCATGAAAGCCCCAAAAGGAAAAAGTAAAGCTGTAGCATAAGGATTCTATTGCCAAAACCCAATGAGATCAAGGAAATGAATGCAGCTGCCAAGCAGCAACATGAGTGAAATTTTTATAGTTGTGAGACTGTTTTTCTAATTCTGAACTTCCCAAGTGAACAAAAGCATGCCAATGTTAATGAATTCCTCCCATCAGGCCTACTGAGATGCTCTCTCCCAGTGGCACTATGATCACTGAATAGGAGCTATCAGCAATGGCCTGAAGATGAGACTTCCCTCAGCAGAGCCGCTCACAGCTTGGATAAAACAAAGGAGTCCTATTGAAAAGACAAAATTTATTTTCCCTCCTTGAATAGTTTTATCATAGAAAGCTATGTTCACTCTTTACATGACACAATCACATTCCAGCTTTCATTTTTCAGGTATGTTTACTATACCACAAAGACACTGCTGAGCCTCTGCTAAAGTGGAAAGTTGGAGGCAAGTTGTTGTTCTGTGACTTAAAAGAAATAAAAGGGTTATGTCTGATCTGATCCATGCCATCTCATTAAAGAAAAATGGAAAGACAGAGACTCCTAAACACTTAATAGGGCAGTAATCCCATAATTTCTAAAAGTTCTAGTTTGGTTCACTGTGATATGATGGTGAATAAGGTGTGAAATGTAGTTATTTTCTTAGCAGAAGAGAGCCAGTATATAATATAGCAGACTTTAAACAGTACTAGGAGCCAAATTTGTATGAAATTGAAAAACTGTGAAAACCGTGAGAAGTATGTCAAATAATCCTTTTTCTGTCCTTAATGTTGTGTGTTTCCTAAAATAGTAAAAACTGCAATTATTTTAGAAACTAACTGAAATTTAGTCTTTATTGCATTCTACCCATGTTGCAAGCACAGAGGTAGAGGGTTCTTTTGGGCTGTTGTTTTTTTTTTAATCTTGGGCTAAAGAGAGAATTAAAAGGATTACTCAGTATTTCACCAGTCAGAAATACTAGAGAAGAAAAAGCAAATTCCATGGGTAGGACTCTTTATAGAATTCAAGACACAAACTAGATTTGCTGTGCTACTGAATATTTCCAATACATTCCTGAATATATTGCTTGGTTTCTGTTGCACTTTGGCTTGGCTCAGCAGCACTCCTGTACCTTACAGACCATTCTGAGGCAAAGCTGCAATAAAGGCTTTGGAGAGCTCAGCTCATTATTATTTCATTCTCCTTCTCCTCTCCTCTCCTCTCAAGTGTAAATCATATGCTTCATTGGGAATTTTGCTTCTTAGTAAACCTTTAATAAATCCTTACCAATATTAAAAACTAGAGATGAAAAATACTCCTCCTAATTCATGAGTCTCTGAAATCAGCAAGTAGTTTGCTCATTAGATAGGACTTTTTAAAATCTATAAAATAAATAGCTTCTCACTTGGTACATCTATCAAAAAACACTGCAACTCTTTTCCTCAAGATGTAATCACAGTTTTCTTGAGCCTTCTGATAGAAATAGATTTCCTTTTATGTATTTTAAGAGGCATTAAAATGGAATTATCACATTCATGGGAAGTAATGTGAAGTTAAAAAGAGCAGGGAATGGTGTCTTGTAGCTTCTTTGTTTCAGTGGGCCATGGTGACCTGGCAGAATCTGAGTAGCTGGTAAGTGAAGGCACCTGCTACAAATTCCCTCCATTTTCTTTTTTTCCCCAAAACTGCTCTTTGGTTCTCTGCCAGTGAGCTTTCTCAGTCAGTCTGTTTTCACTTTGTTGAGACCAGAGATGTTTATTTCACACATTTTCCATGTTGAGGTGATGTGGCTTCAGATTGCTCACTGAAAACAGCGAGGCCCCAGTCATAAATGCTGGCTGAAGTGGGAGCACATTGTAGCCCAAGAATTTCGGATGGAGTTTGAAAGTAGTTTCAGACATCCTTCATTATTTGGTGATTTTCATTTTTGTAAAGTAATATTAGGGTTCTGTGGTGAGTCTACACTGTTCTTGGAGATGCCATGTAGTTTTTGAGAGAGAATGGCAAAGGTTTGGTGGTTTTTGCTTTTGGTGCCTGTTTGTTTTAGTTGTTTGTTTGTTTGTTTATTTGTTTGTTTGTTTTTTCTAGACTGCCTGACTACTTGATGTGGGCACATGTTAAAAGACTGGATAATTGGGATTTGTTACCACTTTATGACATATTAAGTATTAATTAGTGTTGATGCTTTAGGTCATAGTAGGAAAAAAAAAATAATATCTGGTTGTGAAGAACAATAATGAAATTTTGGACAGTAGGGAATGTGTTTAGAGATCCTGTTGGACTTAATTACTGTGCTTTTTTAACAGTGATGGGGGAAGCACATTATACTCAAAATATCTCACCAAGGTTACTTTGAGTAGTTTTAATTTAGAGAATTAAAAAAAAAAATAATAATGGGAAAGTAGCCCCTCAACAGAGAGAAAAAATAAAAAGCAGTAAATTCTTTTGATTTTCCTTGTTTTTGTCAAAGTATACAAACTTCTAGAGAAGTATAGGGGTGTGTGTGGGTATATCTGCATATCTGTATCTACACACTTACATGAATATGTACATATCATAATAAATTTTACCAGGTTGTCAAGGGTTGGTGGTACTTTTTTTGGTCTTTGCAATAAGTGGTAGAAGTAGCACCCAAAATACAGGTGCACCATAGGGCTTCCTTATAAACCTCTAAGAACTTTCTCCAATGACAATTTTTGGTCAAATGCTGCATAATTAGGCTTTGGTATGGAACAGTCTTAAGAATTGTTATGCTGTTTAAATAATTGCAGCAACATGTAAGTATCAACCAGTCACACATTTTCTTTTCAAGCTTCTAAAAGAATTTCAACAGCATGAATTGGACTGTCAAAACAGTGGTAGATGTTCTTTGAACTGAACTTTGCAATTATTTTCCCTTTGTACTATTATGACATTGGACATTGTGAACCTCAGCAGGCTTAGTGAGTGAAAATGGAACATCACAAAAACTAAATTCCAGAGCTGTCAAATCAGGACACAGAAATAAAATTAACTCTTGTAGCACCCTAGATTATAAAACTCTTCTGTATAACATTGAACATGGCAACAACTTTCGTGATTGTCAAGTGGAACCGTGTCTTGTTTCACGCTTAAAAAAGCAATTATGACAAAGGACCTGGGCAGAGAGAGAGAGGAGAGTTTGGAGGACCAGATAATAGATTTCCATCAAAACAATGCAGAAGGCTTTCAAACTGAACTAATCTTAACTGGTCTAAGTGTCACAGGCATTGTAGCCTCTGTTTCGTTAGGAGTTAATAGCCTAATTACTTAGAAGAAAAATGACAAAAAATAAAGCATGTCTCTGAGTACTGGCTTCATTTATCTGAGTCAATAATTCCTGTGCTGAATTGAGAGTATATTTAATGTTGCAGGCCTTCCAATTTGAATTTTTAGGATAAGGCTAGACTTCCAAACAGATTCATTGGTAGCTCACTCCAAGGGCAAGAAAAATTCCCGTTTTCCCAGGAGATGTTGTAAGAGGCCTCTAGATTTTGATCAAAATGCAGAGGTAAACAGGGTAGACAAACCGACTGACTATAAGGCAAAATAATTACCTTCAGCTGAACATTCAGAGAAGCTTAAGTATCTCGGCCAGTAAGGCTTTTGACAGCCCATTGTTTCTGTTTGTTTCTTTAAATCGGTGTTATCAAAATCTTGCAAATCTGTTGCAAATGGATATAGTTTTCAGGCAGGGTTCCTTAAAGGTAAGTGACTTTGAATTTCATGACTGCAAACTGATCAACAAACACGAGTGCAGAAAAAAATCTGTTGATTTAATATGCATAAAGCGGCATAATTTTGGATTAAAAAAACATAATGAAAACTATTTGTCATATTCAGTTTTAAAAGATAGACACAAGCAAAACCAATAGAACAAGCATTCATTTTCCTGTGGGCCATCTACAGTCTATAT
This sequence comes from Muscicapa striata striata, assembly GCA_030060385.1. Classification (NCBI taxonomy): domain Eukaryota; kingdom Metazoa; phylum Chordata; class Aves; order Passeriformes; family Muscicapidae; genus Muscicapa; species Muscicapa striata. The sequence continues at coordinate 495,685 of JAREIS010000038.1, forward strand.
GAGATGCAAAAAAGCCAATATAGGCCTGGCAAAATTCCATTTGCTAGACATTTATAAAGAGAAGCCTCTTACTTTTAGATGAGGTATACCCACATCAGGATATCAGAAGGGTAAGCAAAAATTTCTGAAAGAAGACAAAGAATTTTGTTACACTGCTTTAGTCATTGGCCTGTCTTATTTAAAATGCTTTAGTTTCCACAGAGCCTATAAATTCTTTCTTGAAAATTCAGTAAAATTATGTAGCCCTATAAACATCTGATCTGAGCTATAAATCTTTGTTCAGAAGTTTGGGTCTGTGACAGGAAGAAAATAATTAAAATTATTCCCTGAGAAGAAAGGGCAGACTGAATATTTTGGCAGAACCTAAGACGCTTTCATTACTGGTATTAAGGGATGAAGGCTCCGCTCATAGTAAGTATACCTTGGGTTCTCCAGCAAAAGTGACTGACAATGAAATTTATAAGGGAATGAGTCTGGCAAGAAAAAGCCAACAAAAAAAAAAAAAAAAAAAAGGCAGTAGAGAACATTTGAAATGCAATGAATTTCTATTTGCCTGGGAAAGGCTGGCAAAAAAAAGAATCTGCACATTCCTCACAGAGATCTGACTGCTGTCACCCCACTCTCCACACAGAGTCTAATGCTGTATTTCACATAACTTGATCTGGGCCTATAAAGTCTTTTGGAGAAAAGTGGTAAAATTACTTCAGCTGTTGCTGGATTTGGGTTTGCTAGTTTATTCCAAATTTTGGAGAGTAGTGTTGCTACTGCATGTAGACAATTTTAAGTGACCTTGTAGAATAAAAGACTGGAATTATTATTAATTATTGTTGGCCTTTAAAAGAGAGGGAAGTGCAAAGTACCATCATTACCATCAAGATGCTTTTTAGCTTAGGACACCTAATGTGATTTAAGGTAAAAATCCTTGCTTTGGGAAGTACTCTGCTTACTGTTATACTGAAGAAAAACCCCTTTCAGTTCTGAGCTCGTCAGCAAAAACCTTAAGCTCCATCACCCAATACACTTAGATCACCTTCTATGAAGTAAACAGAGCCAAATTGCCCTGAAAGGAAAATGGAAAATACCTTTTGTACAGCTACTGGCACTGGAGACAGAAGCTGTATTTGCTCTGACTCACACTGAGTTGTTGCCCTTCTACTCCTCCCCACTCTCTCCAAAGCCTTGATTAAGTGCTAGAAAGAAAGTCTGTATTTCAGACAGCCAAGGGATGGTGGGAAAGAAGTGATCTGTGATTTAATCCAAGTGACTTCCTGGCTTCCTGGGTGTGAATGGGTAATGCAGAGACCTCAAAAGTCTGTGTAGAATAACACACACACACAAAAAAAAAAAAAAAAAAAAAAAAGGCAGCAACATTTTAAAGTGATGACTTGATGCTTTTGCACACATCACATTTTGAAAATGGCTTTTTCTGAATCTGGAATGTTCTGTGTAGGACAGTGAGTATCTTGAATAACTCAAGGCATAGCCTTAAGTGTAGTGTATTTATGCTCATGATATGCAGGTTACATATCAGTTAGAGGACACATATCTATAAAATCTGACCCTTCATAAGATACAGAAAGAAATCCCATTAAGATTTTTGTTCCCCCCCCCAGATTAGCTGCTTTGGGCAATTGTATCACATCCAGCAGCTTGGAGAAACTGAAGAGATAGAGAAATATAGATTTGCCTTATTTGACAAGTTGGTTCTTTCCATTGTTAAGAAAAATTATCCCAGTAGTGTTTCTGTAAAAATCTGTACATCCCTGTGTTCTGTGTGTCAACATTTTAGAATGGGATACAGAAGTGCCTGGTGTGGATAACAGGCTAGCCTGGTAATGAGAGTAGCACATCTCAATGCTGTGCACTGTGGCTGTGGTAATAAACGTTGATTTCATGCTAAGAACAGAGCATGCTAAATAACTTTTTTTTTTTTTTTTTTTTTTTTTTTTTTTTTTTTTTTTCCCCCTCCTTTTTAAGTTGCTGGAAAACATAACATTTTTCCTATTTTTTAGTCAGGACACAACCGAAGATCTGTTTGAAGGACATGTGAAAGAAATGAACATTGCAAGTAAAAGTACTTCAATAAATACTTTGACATTAATATTAAAATTGGAGCACATTCCATTCACCTGCACATTGCCTTCCCCCTCACTTCTTCCTCTTCACTACTTTCTGAATATGCTTGTCTTCAGGTGACCTGAATTATATTATTATTCCATACAGGACTTTTGGACCATTCAGGCTGGTATCACAGGCTGAGCTCCTTCAGTGAAATAATACCTGTCATCTTTTTTTTTTCTTTGTAGTTGCCAGCGCAACACAGATCAGAAAATAGGACAGAGTACTTTTTTTTCTTTTGTAATTCATAATAAATCTAATATGCTTTTGTTATTTTTCTGCAGGTTGCTTTGTCTCATAATAGATCTAATATAGTCTCCACAAACACCACCACCACCCAGCAATTGAAATGGTTTTAAAAGAACAAATAAGGTTAAATTGGCTGTGTAAGTTTCTCTTGATGTGACTTCAGAAAAATTTATGCGACCCATAAGTACAAAATGATGAAGTCTGTTTCCCGCTGGAAAAGGCAGTCTTTCCATTTGTAAGATGGGAGAGGAAATGGCATTGGATGTTTTGATCATTGTTTCCTTGAAATCCTTCAGATACAATATCCCCAGAGACCATTTCACTGAGAGGAACAAGTATTCAGTGACTCCTAGGGGAAAAAAAATAAGTCAATGTGTCTGTCTTTGAGAAGTTATACTGAAGTACATAATCTTCTTTCTTTCTCCTGTGTTTTCAAACTGCCTCCCAGGGCAGTATTATGAAAATGTAAAAATATTTTATGCAATCTTCAGTAAATATGATTGCCCAAGATATTAAACTCCAAAGGATGTTATTAATCAGTAGAAATTATACATTTAAGGCCAAAGAAAATTTGTTTTTCCTTTGTGTTCACATTTTCCTCATTTAAATGTAAGTTTTGTGGATCATCTGGGACAAAATTATTTCCTACTTGAGGCCATTTAAATTAATTATCACAAAGCCTTTTTTTTGTAAATATTTAATTTTTTTTTCTTCACAGAAAAATAATTAGATAAAAAAGTAAAAGGGCATCAGATGCCAGAAGCAATCATATTTTCTGCAACATTGCTAAAAGCCAAGGTGGTATATCCTGATTTTGCCTACAGAAATAAGTATTTGTCTTTGGGCAAATATGTCTATAAATTCACTTTCATGTGTCATCATCAGTCTCCCCAGATTCCTGCACGTCAGTCAAGACATTGAGAGTCCTGGGGACACAGGGTGAAAAAATGAGAGCCAACAGTTCCAGAGACTGGAGAAGATGAGCTTGTGATATTTGTTGAGAAGCAGTTTTTAAAGGGAATATTACAAAGCCCTTGTTTTTGTCTTTGTTTTTTTTGTTTGGTATTTGGGAGACTCATTCTGTCAGACATGGAACTCTCTTGCTTGCAAAGCACTGCTGATGGATTTCCAAATGCAACACCCAAGTGAGGTGAAGCAGACTGTGTCAGCTGGTGAGAGGTTTGGTGAAGCCCTAGACTATCCAGAGGCATCGTTCTTGTGCTGCAGCTCTGTATGAAGTGCACTGGTCTCTGAAATGTGCAGTTGCTCCAAACAAGGTTTGGCTGCCCAGGGGTGTGTCTGTGATGGGCCTGTTGCTGTGGAAACTAATGGAGTTCTAAAGTCAGCAGTAAGATTTCCTTCTGCTTTGATTCCCTGGAGAGGATGAGCAAGTCTTATTCAAAGGCAATTGTTCAGTGTGCAGCTTTAGCAGAGGGAATAAAGACAGGAAGGAGAATAAATCTGTATTAAGTCTCAGGCATTTTGCTTGTGCTACTGATGCCCTTTTTTAACCTTTCTTTTGCATTCCTGCAGAGCATTACCTTGTGTAAGCTCTGCTATGCTAAAATCAGTCGGATGTTTGGGAGTGATTTTTCTTCTCTATGTGCAGGAAGTTAGTGGTTTTGGTGGGAGTCTACATTCTTCTCTCAGCAATGATGGGGAAGTAGAATGTTTCCTGCTACCCCAGAATGATCATGTGCTATTTTTGACCTTTTCCAGTAATGCACATTGTGGGGTTTTTCTGTTTGGTGGTTGGTTTTTATGTAGGGTTTTGTTTTTGTCCCTCCAAGTAAATAGAACCACTTGGATGTGGTGTGAAGGGAGGAATTTGCCAGTGTCAAATTGTAGCTCTCTTCTAACTGGGCTCAGGGAGTTACCCTTGTCCTTTTTCCCTTCTTTTCCTCTGCCTTTGACAGCCCCCACCTTACGGTTTCATCATTGTCTGATACTGGATTGCAGAGAATTAATTTTAGATTTCTTTTTTTCACTTGCAGAAATATTTTGTTCTGCAACTTGTCGTCAGTGCTAAGCTACTAATTACAAAGTACATTATTCCAACATTCTCAAAGTATTTTTTTTTCTCAAAAGCCTGCGAAGTGTTCAGCACCTTTCCTGCAAGGATGTGCAGAAGCCTATAATTTGGGAACCAAACTGTTCAGTGGATGTTTAACCAAAAGTTGAAACAGAAAGATGACTGTTGTTACCTGTAAAAATATGTTGGCTGCTTGATGATTTGAAAGCTGCCTTCTCCTGGAAAGGCTTACAATTTACATGCTTTAGGAAAAACTATTATTGGCTTGGTCAAGATTGCTGCTGCTGTTGGAGAGAAAGTACTTCAAGTGTTGCTTTTGTGTTCCCTTAACCTGAGACTGGCTGTCCAGTGAGTTCCTTTGAGTAAATCAGCCTTTAGTACTCTCTTTTTCTGCCACCTGTGCCACTAAAGGTCCTTAAACTTGAATCATGGGATAAGGCAGTAGCAGGTAAATGCAAGAGAGGGCAGTGTTCCTGGGAGGTGTGATACCATTGAATGCTAGAGAATCCAGCCTGAGGGCAGATACAGTTCTGTAACATTTCCCTGAATCACTCAAAACCTCTTTTAATCACCCAAAGATGGCTTGGATCAGTTAAGAGAGGAGTAAAATCATCTGTCTTGCAGATGGGGCGGTTTTGATGTATCTATTCAATGAATGATCAATGAATCAAAACAGAAGTTTTTCTTATTCAGTAATCATTATCAAGGCTACTCAGCAGTCTTAATTTGGGGGTTACTGTGGTTATTCCCTGTGCCTCCCTCTTGTTCCTTGGCCAGCTCAGTACCAGGAGGAGGCTTGGGAGTCCCACAGGAATGAGATAAAAGATCAAAGAGGCTTCTTTTCCTGGGATAATCCAAGGCCTAATCCAGAACGCTTCCAGTAGAAAAAGAGATCGAACGAAGGAGTGGCAGGGACTTTTCAAATCTCAGGTGAGGGGAGGGGAAACAGAGCTGCAGCCAATGGGATTGCAGCGGTGGGGAGGAGCTAAGGGAGGGTTGAACCAACTTCACAGAACTTCAGGGGAATACAGAACAGACCATTTTTCTCAGTGCAAAACATAAACCAATAAAAATGCAGAGTCATAACAGTGCAATACAACATCTCCCCATTTTTTTGTTTAACAAAGTAAAAGGAAAGGCATTGGGTTTTCTATAAAAAGAAAAAACAAACATTTTTAAAGCATATTAAAAGTTTCTGTGTCTGCCGTAATGCAGCCACCTCTCCTCTTTCTGGCTGCGTCTTCTTTTTGAAGCAACAGTCACTTGCTTCTCATCCCCTTCTGCTGGAGCTGGATGCTTGGGGACAAAAGGTTTCACCTACTTCTGGGGAATCCACTGAGGGCCTGAGGGGGTGGATACGCATGCATACCCACGCCCCCAGGTAACAAGGTCTTAGGGGCCTTTGGTTTCCCAAGTTTCTGGGTCCCTAATCAAGACTGGTAGATGCTGGGACAATTTGAACTGATTACCACTGTTAAAGTGATGTACCTCAGGCGGACTCATGTTTTCCAATGAACAATTCAGAAAATTGATAGTAAACGTGGCTTTGCAGAGCTTCTGCTGTGGAGACATCCACAGAACTGCTCTGTCTAGCCAGGACCTGCTTGAGCGTCCGGTGTGCACGCTCAATCACACCTTGGCCTGCGGGGGATGCCAGTTTTATGTTCCACTCCCCACTGCTGGACAAATTCCAGGAACTCCTTGGATGTGTACACTGGGCCATTATCAGTCTTAATTTCCCTAGGGATCCCTAGCACTGAAAAGGCTTGAACTAGGTGTTGTTTGGCATGCACGGCCCTTTCTCCTGCATGGGCAGAGGCATAAACTGCACCTGAATATGTGTCAATGCTTACATGAACATATTTGAGGCGACCGAAACTGGGGATGTGCCTGATGTCTGTCTGCCACACTTCACAGCTGCCAAGGCCTGGGGGATTAACCCCCAAACTCAGTGATGGGGCTGCCAAACTTTGTTAATTAGACATTTGATATTTTCATTTTCCTGCATCCCCACACCCAGCTTCCCTTCCTCCTCCTTTTTTATTAAGAGAGAGGCTTTTGCCGGTGTGGAGCCCGCTGCATTTATATCTTTGCGCGCAATTATGTCAACGGCAGGTACACGCTGTGGCCTCAGTTTTTTTGTTTGTTGATCCTCTTCTGTTGCTGGCTTTGTGGACAGTCTCTGGCGAAGTGTCCTGGCTTTTTGTACTGGAAGCACATGACATGTTGCAGCTGTTCTGGTGACATTGGTTGCCTCCTCGCTCCTGGTGTTACAGCAGCAGCAGTCTTTGGGTGTGCCAGTCCCAGATTCCTCTCATGTGCACAGAACAGTTCTGCTTTCCTGGCGCAGGCTTCTATCATCTGTGCAAGACTAGGCGAAGGCTTAAAGGGGAAGGCTCAGAATGACCCTGTGGCAGGTTTCATTAAGATTCCTCTGAGCCATCTCCTTAATCAATTCTACCTGTATTGCTGGGTTGTGCACTTGCCTCTCCACCTGCGTTTGAAGAAGGTCTACAAACTGCAAGAAATTCTCTGAGGCAAACTGTTTAATGTTAACATACCTACCCTTGACTTCAACTGTTGGTAACTGATTAAAAGTATTTTCTGCAACATTACAGATCTTATCCAAAACAGACTTGGACAATACCCAAGTTTGTCTCTGAGGGCAGTGCCAATTTCCTTCTCCACATAAACATTCATAGGTAATGTCATTCCCATCACTGTCTTGTGCATCATCAGAGCTTTGCTGAAGCTCCTGTAGTAGTACCCTTAGAAACCTTCTCCACATGCTCTCCCACAAATCATACTCTGAGGGGGTCAACAGACACTGGAAAAGGTCTTTTATATCCATTGGTACTAATTAATTTGAATTAAAAGTGCCTCTCATTATTCCTTAAAAAAATTCACTGCTTCTGCCGAATTCCCTTTGGATTTTACAGATTTCTTCTTTATCTTGATAGGACAAAGGCTGATAATTTCTCTTGCCATTTCTCCTACCAATATAAATGACAGGGGCTACTGATTGGGTGTTTTCCTCTTCCTGGTTCTGACCTCCAAGGGATGCTCCCATGCTTCCACCCACCTGGGAGCTGGGAGGTAATCCACCCTCCACCCCGCAGGGTCCAAGGAGGGGCTGGTCCCTCTCCCTACCCTTGGGTTTTGGGACGGGCTGCCTCCCCCCTTCCCCCTGGGGTCCAGGGAGGGGCTGGGCACCCCCTCCCCCACAGGGCCCGGTAGGCTGCTCACCCCTCCCTGCTGTGGGGACTGGGCTGGGGCTCACCCCACTGCTGCAGTATTAGGATTTCACTGCTGTAGTTCCATTGACTTCAATGGCATTACTTCTGCTTCTCAGGGGAACAGAAAAAGTAGCTGGACTCATGTTTTCAAAGTTTCTTTTAATTCTAGTTACTAAGTAGGTCATGACTTTCGCTTACCATGTGTTTCCCATAAAAGTCCTGGCTGCCTTGAGTGCTATATTATAGCTTGTCTGGAAGCTCCAGACAAGGTGCATGCACTATGCTAAAAAGACTTTCTGAAATATCTTGTGTACACACTAGCTGAGGCTGCCACATGCTGCTTATGGCTACAGTGTCTGCATGTGGTCACAGTTGCAGTGTTCACACTGCAGCGTTCTCCGGAAAAATATCCAACGATGAAAGGACATCGGTGCATACAGGAAAATGTAAAAACAAGTTTAAAATAAATCTGTGCAACATCTGAGGAAAGCAAAAAGAGACTGTGCAGGACAATCCAAGCCTGTGCTTTTGTGGACAGTGGCAGGGAAGGGAGAACTAAAAGCACATGTCAAAACAAATACATTGAAGGATATAAGAAATATTTTCTCCTTCAAGATTTATCTTTTGTAACAGAAACCAAAATTGAGAGTTAAAAGAAAACTAATCAGTGCTGTGTCAGTGTAGAATCGCATAATCTTCAGCTTGTAGAAGGTAAGTTAACAGGTAATCAAACAAAGCCAGCACTTTACTGAGCTATTTTATTAAATGTACTGTTTATTTGGCATGTGGCAATACAAACTACCAGGATTTCATGCTGGGGACGGTGTGTGGGAAGTGTTGTTTTGAGGTTTATGTTGCACCTTTGCTAACGGTTATAAACTTTCAAGTCTGGAAAACTGACCATTTGCATGTAAAAAGTCACCTTCATGGAACAAAAAAGTAAGCTTGCTATTTTTTTACCTTTATTCCTTTCTTGAAAAACTATGTTTTTTCAACCTTGCTGAATTCAATGTAAAATCTTCCATTTTCAGTTATCATTGGACACTATTTAATATTAGTGTCGTCTCAGTCTTGTGGCATAGGTGGTCTTGCAACCATTGCTGTGGTTTCCTTTCATGGGGCAGATTGTGCTACATACAAAGAATGCATTCCTGGGACAGCATAGCTGTCTTCAGTGGTGTTCTAGGAGGGACATTGACGGCTTGGTAATATTTCTGGGAAGGGAAGGAGAAAAGTTTGCAGAAACAATTGTCTGAAGTGTATTTGAGCTGCAGAGCAGACAGATGAGCAGCTGGCGTCTGCTGTGTTCCCCCTCAGCCAAGGCTCAGCGCCAAGGTATGATGTCATGGACTAATGGATCAGGCTGGTGCTGGTGCATCGACTACTGCTTCTGTTCTAAGGAACAGTTTCCTGCAAAGGCCAGAGGTAAACTTTAATGAAGGATAAGCTCTAGGCAGACAGGTTTTGGGCAGAATCCTGCAATTCACTGCTTCTGCAAAGAGGCAACTGAGTAGCCACAAATTCTAGGCTTGACCCTATACTAGTTAAAATTTGTGGACTTTCTGCTGAAAAAAAGTTAGAATTACTAATGCTGTTGGAATTCTTAGTGGCTTTGAAAGATAAAGGTTTAGAAACCAACATTCTTGCTATTAAAAAAAAAAAATTAAAACAGCAGAGCTAATTTCATATCAGTGAGTGATCTCTTTTTGGTTAATTCTGTACAAAATTTTAATAAATTTCTCTGTAATTTAGGAGAAGGGGAAGAGAATAATCCCTGGCATGAAATAGAGAAATTCTGAATAAAGATGATGACCATAAAATCTTTCTGTCTGTGCTCTAGTATGGCTTTCACCATCTGACATATAGATATGATAACTGAGGAAACTATGTGATGGCTTAAGTGGTTTTTGGAATAGCGAGCCTTTCCTGAACAGACAGAATCTTGGATGGATGGATCAGGAAAAAGGCAAATGTCTTGCTCAAAAATCTGTCTTCTCTGCATCTAAATGAAGTTGGGACTGTAAGGCTTTTATGAGGAAAAGCTGGTGATTAAGTCTTTTCAGTGCACATAAGCAGGTTATAAATCTGGATCTGAACTCTGCAATGTGACTGACTGTACAGCAGGGTGTATCTGAAAAGCTATAACTTTGAAATCTGTGGAAAGATTTTGCAATCCATTCTCCAGCTCTGCACCTTGAATTAATCAGTTGCAATTTATACTTCTGTTTTGATTATGGAACACTTGAGCAACTTAAATAGCAGTACAGGAGCTAGATTTATAGTGGAAATGTATTAATCCTTGTGAGATAAATATTGAAAAATCCTATTTTTAGGCTAAAGAGAAGGAAAATGCATGAGAGATAAATATTGAAAAATCCTATTTTTAGGCTAAAGAGAAGGAAAATGCATGGGAAGGTGAGAGGGATCTGGTTGTGTATTTAGTCTTTAGTATCTGTTTAGCAGGGGTGTTTATAGATAAATAGGAGCAGTCTTCTTTGTTACAAGGAAAATTCTCACTGAGTTATATGAATTTCTTTGTTGTCCAGGTTTGTTCTGTAGAATTATTCTGACTTATTCATCAACAGATTTACCCTGACTAAATGAGATCCAGCTTGTGTTTTCTGCAATATGTAAATGTTAATAAATAGTCATGTTATGGCCAGGTATATTTGATCTGAATTCATTATGTTAATCAAACTCACTTAGCAACTATTATAAACCTCAAGAAATTATTCAAGGGTATAAATGGCATGTTATTTTTGAGGTGGCTAAATCTGAACTTTGGTTAAGTATCATGAAAAACTTAGAAGTAAAGTTGAAGGAGCTCCTTCTGCACACAGAGGGGCAGAAAAACACAGGAAAGTTTGGAGATTGGTTTAATTTCTGCTTGGGGTTTTGTTGTTGTTATTTTCTTTGATTTTCTTTTTTTTTTTTTTAAATTTTATTTTTAATTTATTTGTTGTTCTGGTTTTGCTTTGTTCTGTACCTCTTCTTCAGAAGACTTAATTCAAAGGAGAGCTTCAATTTAAAACCGAAAGAAAGAAGAAAGGCAGGATCTAATTCTCTAGGATCTAATTCTCTAGAATTTTCTGTTGTTATGTAACTAGTAGAAGAAAAATTGGTATTTTTTTAAAGATGAAAGGGTTTGTCTTGTTTTTCTTCTTCAAAGAGTTAGTTAGCCTCCTGCCTGTCAACAAGTGAAAATAAAATATTTGTGCCTTACTTTGCTAAAGTGGCCCCTATTATTTTACTTTTTATTTTTTTCCTGGATTGTTTGAACATTAATCAGGATTCTCTTCTGGAGCAGTGTCAAAAAACCTTGATGTATCTCTATTAATGTTTTCTGACAGATGTACATCATGATGTGAGGAATGATTTGTTTGTACATTTCCCTGTACTAAATTTCTCTTTACTCTTCTGCCTATGACTAAGACATTTTACTATTTCTGTGTGGAAATGGAGGCCTGTCCACATTTGTCAAAGCTCTTAAAGCTGTCCCCAAGTCATTCTCCCATGTAATTAGTAAATGTGACAGATCTGGTATAAAAAAAAAAAAAAAAAAGAGTGGAAGGAGAAAGGAAGTGGTTCATGTGTCACTTCCCATCTAGATTACAGCAAAATCTACCTCAAAAACAAACTTTATGGGCTAACACATTTATGCAAAGCAACTATTCATATTGTGTACCCATCTCATTGCTTCTTTTCTCAATAGGTACAAAACATTCCCCTTCCTGCAAATTACCATATGGAACTGAGGGACCACATGAGATGTTGTACAGCGATATCATTAGTGATCTATAAATGCTAGTGAGAATGTTTTGTACCTGTTATACTTACCTGAAGGTAACTTTGCAACTTTGCAGCAAAGCTAAAATGCTAAAATGCTTTGCTTTTTTTTTTTTTTTTTTTTTTTTTTTTTTTTTTGAGTGAAGCATGCTACTCTATCAGTCTTGATTGTACCTGTTGGATTCTTGTGCATACACATATATGGTTGATTATGCAGTTAGGAAAATGTGCTGCATTTTATTTATCTGTTTTTCAGTATCAATTGTTTATGGTTGTATTTATCCTTTAACTTATAATTGGTTTTCAGAACTTTAAATCTATCCCAGATAGATCTGGTAGCATTCTTGGGTTTGAATGTCCTTTAATTTTCTTTACTATCAAAAGAGACTGTACATAAGACAGAAATATTCATGTCTCATCCTCTTTCATTTTCAGTTTAGGCTGCATCAGTTTTATTCTAGTCACTCTTAGTAAGTCTAAGGGCCATTGTAGAGCTGTGAATACAGTTCTTTCAGCAAAAAAAAAAAATTAGCCTGAACTTTAGCTCTTTTTTTTGGTAGAGGTTTCTTTTGTGAGGCCACTCAGAAGTGGAGTACTCTATTTATCTCATTCATAATGAATTTTTGAAAAAACAGGCTGGATGCTGGGAACCCACTGACCTCCTTGCCCTCACCACACAAGTTCTAAAGGATTTTTTCTCCCCAAAGTGTCTTGCTACATAAACAGATGACCTACCTGTTTACCAGACTCATTCCTAGATATGAAATAAATTTCAGTGACTCAGTGCTTCCTATTAAGCAATATTACCAGTATTCAGGCGAAGGTGGTGGAATTTTCCATACTCTCTATGGCAAATAGTTTATTTCCAACACTTCTGAAGGACTTACTGCAGATGCCTTTCTGATATCACTTCCTTTTAGAAACTGAAGAGATATTTTTGGTATCTCAGAACTAGGTAATATACAAGTATTTACACATGAATAGTATTACACCAGCAATCATTTCCCCATCTGTAAATTGAATGGAACAGCTATAAACAGACAGTTTTCAGGTATGCGATATGAAATGTGAACATAAGGTGAACAATTTTCTACAGTCACAATATGAAAGGCTGCTGCTGCCTGTGGTCCGTTGTTATTTTATTTAATCATAGTCTTTGATCTTCTACTGCAACATTCAGAAATTTTAGGTGAGGTGCTGCACTTATCTGCAGGGGATGCCTTTTTTACTACATAGATCCCCCATTTGTTTGTTGTCAAGGCTGTGTCTATGTGGCCATGAAAAAAATGGATCTGGGCATATAGGGAATCTTGAGCCCATATGTTACTCATAAGGGAATTTTTATTTCAGAAACTAAGAAATGAGTAACATCCTCTTCTGCCCTTTTGTGTCTGTCTGGGCACTGCAGTATCTTTTGTCAACTTGAAAAAGAGGTCAAGAGCTCAGTAGGCAAGAAAGCTGAACTTTTAAGATTTTTTTTTCCAGGATAAAGGCAAGCAGGATCACAATATTTCTTTAATCTCTATTGGAGAAGATTGCTCTGTGAGTCTTTCCTAAGCTGTGTGCTAAGCAGTTGGAAGGGAATGGATGCGTATGTGTTTTTTATGTGTGTACTTGCATGAACAACAATGGATATTGGGAGCTATTCTAATATATTTTTTCCATTTTGATGAAAATTGTACAGAGATCAATACTGGTTGGCTACTGCACATGAATACAGCTTGCAGAAACTTTGTATCTGGCTGAATGTAATGTTGATGTAGAAAAAGAAATGCTAAATTAACTTCTTGATTAAAAGATCTTACATGGTAATCAAATCCCTTCGTATCAAAACTTACTACCTTTGCTTCAGGTGTGAGTTAAAACTTACCAACCTCTTGATTGGGAGCCAGTGAATCTGAGTTTGCCCTAGCTAAAGCATCAGGACACCCCAGTTTGCATCACATGTATCATCTCCAAGTATCAGGATTGATTTTGGTGGAAGTCATACGTATCCTATTGTCCTTCTCTCCTTCAGATTGTTTTCGTAGCTCCACTGAAGCGTGAAGGACAGGTCTCTTACATGATCTGTAGTGTAACATGGAGTGATTTGCATGGCTGAGTCATTGATCTGACTTACAGTGAGTTGAGGCTTGATATTTAGCAGTGAATGGAGAATAATTGGACTGAGGGCGGTGGCAGTGGGTATAAAAAGGGATGTGGAAGACTAATAAAGTCCTGGAAATCAGAATGAATTGATATCTTGAAAAAAAATTACAAGGTTGAACAAATTCTTTTGAAAAACAATTTGGCTGAACTCATCCTATAAAAGTCTTGTGTGACCATAGCCAAAGAAGTGATAATTCTTGTCTTGGCCATGAGTTTACAGTACAATATTTTCAATGTTAAATACAGAGAGATGTATTTAGTGTTTACATATAGCAGTAGCTTTGAATAATGTATAGTGCTATTATAGCTAAATGTTTCACCCAAAGATGAATTCACAATAGATTCATTTTTCCTCCTCTAAAGGTTTTGATTGAATGTCAACTTTATAATGAGTAACAAAACACTTATTTGATAATTTAAAATTTGGAAAGTAGATGACAAATGTCAGATATTGATTTTAGTGAGAGAGTGCAATATTCCTAACAAATTTTACCTCTTTTCCTCTGTGTTTCCTTGTCTACACCTGATTTACTTGATCATCACCATATTTTTGACCTGCAGTGTTATAGGCCTTGTCTGTATTTCAATTAAGGGATTGGAGGGCTACAAAAGACTGTCCTCTGGAATGTTTCCTAATTTTATTTTTTTACAAAGTACTTAAGTGTAATGTTTCCATATGTGTTGCAGCATTCTGTGTCCTTAATAACCTGAATGATAGGCCGCCATAATCATTATTATAATTTTCATTTCTTTATGATTCATTTCCTTAAAGTGGAGCTATGACCAGTTGGTCATTTATTTAAGGAGAAATATTGTTAATTTGTCAATTCTGTCATGGTCTGAGAATGCATGAAATTCATTCTCCTTGCACCTACCCATATACTTGCTTAGTATATTTTTAAATCATGCTTGGGATATTACTGGATGTTTTTGGTAGCTTGCATTAAAAATTCACCAAAACTGTAGGCTTTTTAAGCCCATAGTATCTTTTAATCAGTGAGATATATGTATTTCAATTTACTGAGCAGTTAATTTTCTTTTAATTTATTTGAAAGCCCACCTTACCTAATTTTAAAAGTAGAAATAAAGTTTATTTTTTTTTTTCATCGAAGGATTGCAATTTCTTTTGAGCTGCTGCAATCTTTTTGCTCTGTTTCCAGGAAGACAGCTTCAATAAATGTCAGATGTAGAATGCCATGACATATAATGACATCACTGCAGAAAAGCTTGTAGACTTGTCACATGTGCCTTAGACCTTTGTGACCAAAACTACATGGGAAAAAAAAATCCAGTTTTTAATTTATTTTACTTTCTTTCCTCCCCAGAGTGATCCCTTCTAGACACCATGCCTAATTCTTCTCCCTAATATATTAAGCTCAATGAAGACTGAAAAGGTCAGTGTCATACCTGTAATAGTGTTGTCCTTGTTGAAGGAGAGAGGCTTTCACCTGAGAATTGTGATGATTCAGCATTGGGTACTTATTCTGGAAGAGTAATTTTTCATTGATGTGTTTTTGTGGGGTTTTTTTTGTTTGCTTGCTGTGGTGGTTTGCATAAATTTCCTGAAACAGTTCTCTGTCAGGATGTGGGGGGGGGGCCTCCTTGGGACTTGACAGGAATCAATCAGTGTCTGATTTTTAATATTGACACATTGTTACACTAATGAGAAAGTTACGTGCCTTTGTAAAACACATATAAAGCCGAAAAACCCCTGGGAAGCCCTCTTTCCCTTCCGGCCTCAGTACAGGTAACAGCCTGGCCTGGCCCCTCTGTGTGGCCGGCGGGGGGCAGGGCCCGTCCCGTTCGGGCTGGGCCCCAGCAGATGCTAGGCAGGGGCAGGGGAGGCCATCGGCCATTGAAACCCTTGGTGCTTCCCCTTTGCCCAGCGGGCCGACCAGCTCGTGCTCTGGAATGCTGGCACTGCTGAGTTTTGCCAGAAACCACCAGGCAAGGGTGGGGTTAGTCATCAGCCCGTGGGTGCCGCCTCTGCTTCTGAGCCTGGCTGTCCAGGTCCCAGCCCGCCCCTTCCCAGCGCAGGCCCTGCCGTTCTGGCCCGGGCCCCTGCTATCCCAGCCCCGGCCCCCAGTGCCGCTGCTGAAAAACTCCACCATAAACAGCTCTGGCCATGATCCGACAGCGATCACATGACCACCTCCAGGCCTTGGACAAAAGTTAATATCTTCACTGCACAGAATGTGACATGGAGATACTTTATTCTCTCTCCTGAGTGAAAGAAAAGGACTGAGATGAATATACACATAGAAACAGCATGAAAACACTGAGTTCAGACAAAGGAAGAAGTCAGGTCCCAGATGGAAGGGATTGATGGAGACACTTCACTCTTGTACTGAAATTTCTCTTTTTTTAAACTGTGGAGAAGAGACTCTTTTTTCCCTAAAACTCATAGAGATGCATTATAGGGTGGATGAAAGGTTCTAACTGTAGGCATGAGAAGAGGCATTTGTGCTAAAGTAAGCAGATGTTGAAATGGTTGTGATCCCATAAGAAGTTTCAATAGAGAGGAGAAAAGACTCCTGCTGCCCCCCAAGGAAGAGAAGAAGAAAGACCTCTTTTTTCAAAGACGAAGAGAGCTTTTGTTTGAACTGTTACAATCCTAAAAATTGTGCCCTGTAAGTTGACATCAATAACAATTGTGGAAAGACTGTTAGTCGAGGAAGGGATTTTTACACAGTGATCAGATTTCCATTCTCCTGGGTGGCTGATTCACTGTGACATCGAGGCCATGAGAAAACTGTTTCTTATGGAGAAATCTCCATAGACTGGAGAGAAGTCTCCTCTCCCAAGTAAATTGGTGAAAGACTATTTTTAGAGATGGTAAACTGACTGTTTTGTTTCTGTTCATTCTCAGTGTGAAGGAAAAGAAATTGTGGAGGGAGGAGAAGTGTTCTGAAAGTTTTATTCTGATTCTTCTTATTTTTTCTTATGGTTTTTAGTAATAAAAGTTTTTCTTTGTACCCTTTAAAGTTTGAGCCTGTTTTGCCTTCCTCCTAATCCTATCTTACAGCAGGAAATGAATAAATAATTCTAGTGGGTGCATTGACCAGGAAATTTCATATTGGCAAACCAATTTGGCAAACCTAAATTGGTGTTTCTACCGGGTTGAATCAAAACTGCTACCCTTGTTTTTTTGTTTACTTTGTTTTGCTTTTGTTTTGTGTGTGGTGGTGGTGGTTTTGTTTAGCTCATTTGAATTTTTGCTGTACTGATACGTCTGAGGTATGAATTCCTTCAATTTCTGTGTATTCAATGTGTTATTCCCTTTTGGGAATGAGAATATTGTATCTTCTCAAAATTGTATTAAAGTCTAGCATCAGTCACTTGGAACTCAGCGATTTCTGCCTGGAGAAGCAGCACAGACATGGATCACATTTATTCCAACCTGTTGTGTATTCTGAAGTTATATATAAATGTCAATTGGGGTCAATTGGATCACTCATGAGGTTGTCAAAGGAACTTGAATGACAACAGGCGCCATTTAAATATCACCAGCTGCCTCCAAACAGTTGCAGTGCTGCTGTCCATGAATCTCTGTGCCTTCACTGTGGCCTGCTAATAGCCAAGGGAGAAAGTTTAAGTGATACCTTGACTGCTAGCTTTGGGAAGGGGAGCTTTCACAGTGAGCTTGTGTCTCATATTTCAGGAGAGGTGAATGTTAAAGTGGGCAGGAAAACCAATCCTTTGGATGGATTTGAGAGAGAAAGAGAGAGTTTGACCTCCTGCAGAATACCTGATTGGGATATTTTCCAGTGTTTAGGACATCAATGCTTCACGTCAGGAGCTTTCTAAAAATAAGGGTGTTGTCTACTCTGGGAGCAGGCTGTAGAAAAGCATAAATGTAAGCATGTTTTAATTTTTGCATATCAGTCCTACCTTGGTGCCAAGCTGGGGATCAATCTCTGGGGTTCACAGTGCATCTTCTCCAGGTTTAGTTAATTTTTTTTTGTGGTGTATATATGTATATCAAGTGTTCTACATTAATTTTTCAGGCCACAGTAGCACTTCTACAGTGGAAAAATGAGCATAATGTAAGGCTGGCGTTCCTGACCTCTTAAATCATGACTTTACATGATTTTTCTCTGTAGAGTCCCCATGGTAGCACTTGTCTTTTTCAAAGTGATAGTTGCATTTTACTTATAATAGCTATTTATGCAGTCATTGACCTACTAGCAGAGGAGAAACAAGTGCACCACTAAATAAAACCTTATTTGCACAATCCAAATGTTCAATAAAACCCAATTTCCTATACAACTAACATTCCTTGACTTTTATAATTTTGCATTTGGTTTATCCTACTAATTGTTTAAAGTCCTTGTTTTTAACTTATTCATCCTTGTTTCCAGAGCACCAGCAGTTTAAATGACAGTAACAAGGGTCTGTTCTGTCATGCAAGAAAGAGGCAATGTCTCTTTCACCATTTGTGCATTTTTAAGTATGTAAAACCTTCAAGAACTTGCTTGCAGTGCAGTGACAACCACATACTTACTCAGTAGTAAAATTTTTAGCTATTAATTATTTTCATTTTAAACTTTATTAGAAAATAGTTGTGTTTTTTCATCAACCAAAATATATGGTATTCTTTTCTAGTTTACTTTTAGGGATGGATGATGCTAGAAAATTATGCAGAACAAGAAGGTAGAATGCAGAATTAATATTCTTGTCATCTCCACAAATTCATGTGAGGTTTTCAAATCCTATAAGGTGCCATGCTGGAGGGATTTTAATTCCTGGTATCTATTTACTTGAGTTTCTGCATTGCGCAGCTTAGATGTCTTTTGTCCTTGGACTCTGTGTATAAATAGCTTCCTGCAATGTTTACAGAAACTTTGTATGGCAGCCACATTCATGTGGAGTAAGGGTGGGGTTGCTGCTGTGGATTTACTACAACTGTTTCTCAGTCATTGAGAACTTTGTCATCCTTACTTGATTCATTTGTCTTTTCTTCTCTCCTCTCCCTGCCATCAAAAGAGTTCATTTATTTTAATTAAATATTGTAAGTGCAATGCCATCAGCTGAGCTTAGAATAAAAAGAAAAGCATATCACCTGGTGGGCAAAACATAGGCATATCTCCATTGCACATATTCAGTGATGGGGGCTTAAAAATGGCTTGGAATTAAAAATTAATTTATGCATCTGTTTAGTATAGTAAAGTATTTTAAAGAACAGGAGATAATGTACAATTTTTCTTTTAAAAAAAGGTTCCTAGTCAATGGTGATCATGTAAGAAAAGATGGAAGTAAATATGACAGCACAGGAAAACTAAGTAAAGAAAATGGTTTTTTTATAAATCTAAAGAATTTATGCTGCATCACAGGATAGTTAGGAATAGAAGGGACCTTTGGAGCTCATCTAGTCCAAATCCCCTGCCAAGCCTGGGTCTCCTCAAGAAGGTGACATAGAAATTCTTTCTGTTGGGTTTTAAACACCTCCAGAGAGAAGACTCCATGGCCTCCTGGGCAGCCTGTTCCAGTGCTCTGCCACCCTCAAAGTAAAGAAGTTCCTCCCCATTTTGAGGTAGAACTTCTTGTGTTTTAGTTTATGGTCATTACTCATTGTCCAGGCTCTGGGCACCACTGAAAACAGTCTGGTACCACTCTCTGGACACCCATCTTTGAGATATTTAAGTACATTAATGAGTCCCCTCTCAGTCTTTTACTCTCTGAACAGGCCGAGCTCCTTCAGTCTCTCCTCATAAGAGAGATACCCCAAATCATCTTTGTGACCCTCTGCTGGACTCTGTCAGTAGTTCCTCATTTTCCTTGAATTGCAGGCACTAGAACTGGGCACAGCACTCCAGATGTGGCCTCACTAGGGCCAAGTAGAGTGGCAGGATCGATTCTCTTGACCTTGCTGCACTCTTCCCCATGTACCCATGGATCCCATTGGCCCTCCTGGCCCCAAGGGCACTGCTGGCTCATGGACAGCTTGTCATTCCCCAGGACTCCCAGCTCTTTCTTTGCAGAGCTGCTCTCCAGTAGATCAGCCCCCAGCCTGTGCTGGTACTTGGGCTTATTCCTCCCCACATGCAGGACCCTACACTTGTCTTTGCTGAACCTCATTAGGTTTCTCTGCATCCAACCCTTCAGGCTACCAAGATCCTGCTGAATGGTAGCACAGCCTTCGAGAGTATCAGTTCTCCCACCCAGTTTTTTATCATCAGCAAATTATTCTGGATTATCCTATAAGGTATCAAAATACATTAATCTTGTCCCTCTGTAAAAAAATATTTTGTATTTTGTCATGGAACAATAAATAGAAGCCAAATTGTGCTAAAAAATACAGCCAGAGGGACTTCTTTAAAGCAAAGTACACGAATGAACATTTGAGCCAGAGCTGCACAGCAGTTAGTGCCAAGACTAACTATTGCTGTGTCTGTCAAATTTGGGAATGTAAATGTCATGCCAAAAATTGAAGAAACCTTCAGAAAGAAATTTCACTGTTGCCAGAACTACACAGGAGTTCATTTAGATGCTTTATTACCAGAGCAATTAATGGTGAGAATTTAGAAAATGTGAGAGTTGTAACTGTTCAAACTACTGGAGAAAAACTATTATCCAAAGAGAATTCTTTCACTAAAGGCAATCTAATGACTAAACGACTGAACATAAGTAAAGATTTTACCTTGAATATTTGACACAAAGCAACTTTTTGTGGTTGATTTCCCAGATAGCTAGGAGTTAATAATGAGCTAGGAAGATGTGACTGATAAGAGTTTTGCATTTGTCTGCCCCTTGTGGATTTGGGGAGGGTTCTTGCCTCTGATTCTTTGCTTTTATACTTTCACTTCTGGAACCTGGAAAAATATCTTAGGGAGGAGGGCAGGACAGTTGTGCATGGCTGTGTTTGATTTTTCTCCTGTAAAAGACAGACATGACTTTTTGAAATTCACAGAGGAGAAAGGCAGGGAATTTGCAAAGTTAGAACTTGAAATAACCTGCAGGTAGAATTTCTGTCACATAGAACAAATTTTTATCCATAGCAGATTTAGTGTAATACATGAAAGAGACCATCATTGCAAAATACTATTACTGAGACTGTTCTTGATTCTTTATGGGATTGCTCAACCTCCTCAAATCAAATTGTTGGTTCACAGTCATAGCTCTTTTGACCCTAATAGAGTATATATGTGAATTTGTATGAAGACGACAACACGTGCATAATGGTAGTTGGTCTGGGTGTAAATACAACAGTCTGAAATACTGTGCTATGCGTTTTGGTACCTTATAGCTGGTTTGCACTGATACTATAAATTTTTGTTTTCCCACACCTGATTCTAGTACACTTAGACTATAATTTGGCTTTACATAAAAATCTAGCATGAGGGAGCAAGTGGGAGTACAAAATATAGTAGCACATTGGCAATTACTATATCTGCTTCCCAGCTAATAATGAGTTTTCATTCTTCAGTGAACAGAGAGCAAGTGAACTTAAAAATTAAAAACTTTTCAACTGTTGAAAAACATGGCTGCATCCACTGAAGAATAAGATCAAAGGAGGTTCTTGAACAGTCTCTCTCTGAAGGCTGCTCAGTCACAGCCTTGCTTGCGGAACACAGAGCTTTGAACCCCTGCTCAGCTCTGGCAGCTGGCAGCAGTTTATAAGGCTGTGTTTTAACCCTCCATCTGCCTTCCCAAAGCTATCTTTCGCCAGTTCCATGGTATCTCAAGGATTAGCTATGTGCATACTCCAACAGCTTTGCATGACTCTTGGCAATATCCAGCTTTAAACTTAATACAGTAAGAGGTCATTCTTCCCATTGCTATGCTTCTTATTTGTTTATATTTCATGCAGTCACTGGATCTGCCACAAGCTTTAAATTCTTCCATGACTGGCTGGCCAGCAAGAGCACACGTTTAACTTACTGATAAGTGACACATTTTTGTCATTGTTTCCAGACTGTTGTAGTTTGTTACTCCTGCCATTTTGTGTTCGGTGGTAATTTCTTTCAGCTGTTTTATGCTAACATGTCTTAATAAACTATTGCTTCAGAAAAAGTACCTGAATAATTTCATCATGCTTATATAAACAATTATCTTGGTTGTTTTAACACTTATCTTTCTGAGTAGAGATGTTTGAAGGCACAGCTGAGATGAGAAAGTGGTAAACCAGTTTTTCAGGGCGCAGAGTTGTAGAGTTGTTGATGTGCCCACCATCTCCCCAACACCCATGCCCAGTGAGGATAATGGTACAAGAGTCACTCAAAGAAACTCAGAGTTGACATTGCCTTAAAAATTTCCATTGCGCCAGGATGTCTGTGAGATTTTATTTACTTGACTTTGTACTTACTAGAGAAAAAACAGGTATTTGTCCAAAGGAAAAAAGGATAAATATCTTCTGTGATAGCTCTAGTTACTATAAAGAGATATGTAAGGACATCACCAGGACTCTGGTCTAAGAAATAAAATAAAATATATAGGAATTGACTAATAATAAATATTCTGTTTCCTTTTCACTTTCCATAAGTCCTACAAACATAACAATGTAAAAACTGTACTGAATATTATCAAATAATTTTGAATAGACTGTTACTTAAGAAAAGCTCTGCTCTGACTCATATGGTACTTAATCAGAATGTAATGTGTCAAGAAGCTCTTAACTCTTGCAACTCTTAACGTTGCCAATTGTTTTTCTAGAGCTTGCTTTAAACTTGATGGCTTCTTGAAACGCTGTTGCAGTTTGGCTTTGTTCAAATTTTTTTTAAGCCTGACAATATCCCCCTCTAATTTGTATTTCTTCTCCAATAACTTAACACTAAATAAATGCATTTGAGTCAGAATAGATAAACTAATCTTCCCTGCCACGGAATAGAAGTTTTTGGTTTAGTCTTGAACATGCACAGTCACACTTTGGAAATGCCACTCACCCACTGCTAGCTCTTTCCAGAATGAAACAAGAAATTTCATTCTGAGATTTCTGAAACTGTTAGCCACTAGTCCCATGCAACTGTATAAAAAGGAAAAATAAATGGTGCTTAATTAACCAAAACATAATGTGTTGCTCAAAATTTGTATGCATCTCAATTTGAAATCCACACAGGGTTTCTCTGCGTTTTGCAGATTCCGTGGAAAATTTGATGCCAGTTGATGCCTGGCTGTCACACAGTGACAGCTTGTGCCCCCGAGCACAACAGGGAGGCTGGAGGGCAGGGATCACACCGTGCAGTTTGCTTTGGAGGCCACTGGGTGTCCTTCTAGGAGCGGGCTTTGGCCAGCCTTTGAGCATGACTCTGGCAGCAGCGCTGGAGGCTTCACACTAAGTTGCTTTGCACCAGATCAGCCTCCAAAGCAAAGATTATTTACCTTCTGTATCTATTTTTTTTTTTTTCTTAAATAATGATTCTAAAGTATAAACAGTGTTGTTAACTTCTACCTCTGCATTCAGAATGTGAAACACTGGGATGTAACAAAAAATATAGAGGGAATTGAAGGCATTTGTGTTAAGGTGTTCTGTAAATGCTGCACATGCAGCTAGGGAAAATTCTGCATCTACCCATCAAATTTGCATGAGCTTTAACACAGCATTTGTGAAAATGTTAATATATATTTTTCAAATACTATTTTGTGAGGAGGTGTTTTGAATCTGTACATTACTGATGTTTTACAATCAAAGTACAGGAAGAATGATGAGGAAGAATGACTTTTAGACACAAAAAATCTCTTTACAGTTATTCTTTATTTTTTCCTAAGTCATGTCCAATGGAGAGGGAAATCCTAGAAAACGTCCATAGCACCATGTAAGGCACCAGTATGGGCTTAGGTGGGTGTTATACCGAAGAAAGAGTGCTGAATTCAGTGTTTAATATATTGTTGGGATTTTTAAAATCATTTTTAGGTGGGGTTCATCTGGAAGAATGAGCAAGAGGGTGCACTGTATATCTTCAGGAACAGAAATGGTAGCATGAAAAGAACATGTAAAGAAAAGCACATGAAAGGTTTAATGAATTGGAGTAAGGTCCATGGTACATAAGGCAATAAGGACAGTTTTTGGCAGGGCAGAGAGTTATGGTGCTTTAAAAGTGAAAATGTAAAACCTGAACTTAAAGCAGAAGTACACTGGAAGAAAACTGGGTTGCAAACAGGAATAGAAGGTAGGATATTAGTGAGCACTTTCAATGTACTGTAATGAGGGGGTAAAAAGCTATTATTTTGTCCTGTATGCCCCTGTTTATCTTCAGCTTATTGTATTTAAGTGATAAAATAAAATGAAGTTGAAAGCATTGGAGTCAATCCTAATAAATAAATCTAGAGACCCATGTAGAATGTTACTAAATTGCTGAGAAGTTTGTCAGGAAAACTGGGAATGTACTCATAGTGAGGCTTTTCAAGTAACATGTACCATAATCTAAGGTAGCACTAGAATTATTGCTCCATGTTGCATATGATCCTTAAAAAAAACCCCAAGCCCTCCCCCGCTTCCCAATGAAATGTTAGTTCCCATTTATTCCATTTGGCAATTATCACTCAACAAAAATACTTAGTGTTTAAATTTTAAATATATTTGTATATAATTTTATAAAAAGTCACATGTTTAAATGTTTTTTTCCTAGATGGCATACAGAGACCTGTCAACTCCACCTTGATCTACAGAATTAAAACCATTGCCACTTGTCCTGTCACTATCTGCCCATATAAAATTGACTCTCCTTTTCAGGTACTGGATGGTTGCACTGTGGCAATGGTTTCAAACTGAAAGAGGACAGGCTTAGACGAGATATTAGGAAGAAAATCTTTACTGTGAAGGTGGTGAGACACTGGAACAGGTTGCCCAGGGAAATTATGTCTGCCACATCCCTGGAAGTGCTCCAGGCCAGGCTGGGGCCCTGAGCAACCTGATGTAGTAAATGGCATCCCTGCTCGTGGCAGGGATGGGGGTGGGCTGGAACTAGGTGATCTTTAAAGGTCTTGTCCAAACCAAGACATACTATGATTCTGTGAATGCCCAGAGGCTGTCAGGGAGCAGATGTTTTTGGTCTTGATAAGTTGAGAGCAAGTTTTATGGTGAGTTTATATGATGCAGGGAGTTTTAGGGTGTTGGTTGCAGAAGGGAAGGCACATATGTCTTCCCTGTGGAGGCTGATGCTCCTCCTGCCATCTTTGAGCTAAAATAGTTCTCATACTTAGAATTCCCAAATGCAGCTGGGTTGATGTAAATATTTTTTCTGAAGCAGTTGGGTGACTTGTGATTGTCCAACAATTTGTGAGGTAAGTGAAATACAAAGTTTGGGTTTTGGTTGGATCAGACAAAGGAGCATTATATCTTTTGTTTTTTCACTATGGTTGCATTTCCAATAGTCAAGTCTTGAAAATGTGCTTCCTTCTGAATCAATAGCTGTTTTAAAGACTGTCACATCTACAGCCAGTAAGTTTTCCTCTGAAGGTACTTCCACAAAGAATATGGAGTAAGGCACTCAAAGAACTTGGTTTCATTTGAGCTATTTTTACATTAGAAAATTAATAGTTTTAAAAACTCACATTTCAAAAAAGGTTTGTGCCCCTATTCTTTGTGCTTTGCACCATTGTTGTCAGAACCACGCTACCTGAGCATCAGCTCATAATGGGTTAATCAAGATGACTACTGTCTCATGTACTGCTTTTCTTCCTCTTCCAACTTGCCACCCAAATTTCTCTCCAGGAAGAAAATGGTGCATATTATAGTCTGTATGTGTGTTTGAAAGGTCTTATATATACGTGCTATACATGCTATTGTGCAGTGTTAGTGATGGCAAAGCCAAAGTGGCGTGTGACTTTAATTCAGAAGAGACATTCCTTGCAGTAGTTGCTGATGTGAGGGAATGCTGATTTTAATTCAGGCCGGAATCTGCTTTCTGAGGATTTTGGACATCTTACGTGATGGTTTGAAGGAAAAAGTCAGGAGACTTTTAAAACCAGCTGGGTGGCAGCTGAAACAACTGTCATCTCTTGACAGCTGGAAACTGATAAATATACCAGTCAGTCAGGAGCCTAATGTCAGTGGAACCTGAGGGACAATCAGGCAGGTGTGGCTGAGCAGTTTAAAACTCAATAGCACAGCACTGTGCTACCAGCTGCTCCAGAACCTTTCCTGTGCATGGTAACATATTCCTCTGCTTCAACTAGCTAATTTTAATTAAGGTATGAAGTCATTTAAGTATTTATTTGGCAACAGCAATATGATCAGTGATTGCGAATGATCTTACTGCTGCTATTTTCCAAGTTTTAGAGCTCTATTAGAAATAATTTTGTGTCATTTCTAATCACTGCTTTAAAGATTGTCACTGCTTTTGCCAATTAGGTTGCTTACTGAAATAATGCCATCAAGAAAATACAAGCCACGTCCATTCAATGGCTACAGATAAGAGATGGGAGGTGGATTTCAGATTTTAAAATATATATTGGTGTTCCTGTTCTTTCCAGGTTTTCTAACATTTTTAGAGCATTCTTCTGGATGCATGCCACCTGTTTGGGAGTGAAACATTTGTCAGCTTCGCTTTGCCAGGGGTTATAATAATACACAGTTTACCCAGAACTGTTGGTGTGTCTCTCAACCACCTTTCCTTTGCAACAGAGTATTTATTGACTTATACCTGCCTGAGGGAGCTTCTTCCCAGAAGCTGTCATGGGTGGTACAATTCCCATCTGGACTCTTTGCAAGCTGATCCTTGACAGGAAATACTCCTTAGCCCCTGAATGCTGTTGAGAATTTCGGTTTTCTTCTGATTTATCTATCATCTTCCTCTTCCTCCCCACCCTAGGTCTAGAGTGGCTAAGCAGTAAAACAGAAGAATTTATACATCAAATGTTTACAAACAGGATTTTAGAATTTAGGATTTACAGATTGAAAGTAAAGTTATTTGTGAAAATCTTTAAATTAGAATTTTGTTCTATAGCTCAGATTCATAGCTGCCAAGGTTCCTTAATCTTTCTACCCCAGCATCAGTGCTAGGAATTCAGTGTGCTGTTAACACCTTATTTCTCAAGGGTTGCAGCTGCTTCTGAATTTTCTTCCAGTGCCTCTTTCTGTCTAAGTGGTATATTTTAGGAAATGGATGAATTGCCATGAAAAAAAACACCAAAAAACTGGATACTTTGCAGTGAATTTAGCTACCTCAAGTGATATGCAGTTTACTGGGCCTTAAGTGAAGCACTTTTGAGAGGATGGTTCCTAAGGAGCTACTCATGTTTTAGCCAGTTCAAGGGATTGCACAGCAGCTGTTCACTTTGACTTAGTAGTTTCATTTATATTAAATGCCACCACACACGTAACATATATTCTATGAAGTCTGTGATTTTTAAACAAATACCAAATTTGTCTTGTGAGCACATAAGATCTTATTGGCAGAGAAAACTGATGTAGCCACATATTGTTGGCTTAGATGTATCTATGAGATCTGGTCTTGTTTTAAAGTGTGTTCCCAGTGTGTCTTAATCCTGTATTGGAGAAAAAGGGTTTGCTTTTATTTTTATATCTTTTATAACAAGTTTTGCTAAACAGTTTGGGGGTTGCAACAGTTCTAATTACACTATTGTGTTCTTAACGAGACAGAAAAATGGTATGTTGCATGCAAGTAGTGATTACTGGAAGACTTAGAAGATATATTTGAAAAAAGATCCACTGGTAATGGCTTAAAATGTTGTAGCTGCTGCAGGGTTTGGTTTTGATGTTAGCTTGGGTATATATTCATACACAATGCGTCTAGTTACTGAGTCTGACTTAACTAGTAGTTGTCTTGTTTATGATGTTAAACAAACAAAACAGAGAAAAAATACCACTGTTTTTTTAAGGTTTACTTTCAGTCTTAGTTTTGTTTGTTTGGTTGTTTTTTTTCCCTTTTTAAAAAGGAATAATGTTGAAAATCTATGAACTACAGGATTTCAATATGATATCTTGAGCTGGGTACTGCTGAAGCTGAATTTCACTATCCCTTTATCTGCCTTCTTCAATGTGGAACATCTTTAGAAAACAGGGGTGGTGGGGGCGGGTATGAATCTTAGTTTTACCAGAAGAGAATATTCTCCACAAGTGTGTGCCTATATAGAGGCACAGAGAGAATCATCTGCTGCTTTCACAGTTATATCATCATTTTCTTGAATAGTTATGGACAACAAGGACCACAGAAAAGGGGAGGCAGTTTAGGCGGGCCCTGTTAAGACTTAATTGCCATATTTAGGCACTATTTTTTACTCAGGAGCACTGGAAAGTGAAGGCACTGGAAGTTTTACCTTCTAGTTAAAATATAACTTTCTTGTTTCTTTCTGGTAATATGATTCTAAATTAAGACCCTGCATCTGTGCATGATGAGCTGATCCCTTCTTAAAAGACAGAAGTTTGTGGGGTTTCCTCAGCAGGAGAAAACTATTTGTAGTTGCTAATTGTAGCATGGGATAGGATGTCCTGGTAATTCAATGTGGTGCAGTGTTTTGAGTATTGACCATCTTTAACTCTGCTCAAATATATTTGAAGAAGAGAATGTATATTCATGTACAACTTGAAGCATGAAAATGCTTTAATTCAATGGTGACCACCTGTCTCTATTGGAAAAATAAGAATAATAAACACCAGAAAATTAGCTGTGTCCTTCTGCCTTGATTTTTAGTGTCAGGCACCAGTGAGAAACGGATAACTCTTCTAGTAAGAGCTGGTGCTTGAAAGAAGCTAAAACAGAATTATTTCTCCTTTCTTTAGTTCATAGGACAATACTCCGGTCATGTAACTGAAGGCTAAAGCATGGAGGTTTGTGCTTGTTGGGAAAACGATGTTTCATGAAAGTCTCTCCCTTCACATATAAATTAACTAAAAGTTAACTAACGAACCTATGCAATAAAGTTCCATTCAGATAGTATATAAAATAGCTGCACTTAGTAATAATTAATACTGTGTAAATATTCCCAACAATTAACTAAGATATGAAAATCTCTTCGTTTAACTATTACTTTGTATGGTCTTAGTTTGCTTAGCTCTCTCCAAGGCTTTCACTTCTATCTCCAGCAAACAGCCAGAATCAATATGCACTCTAATATCGTTGGATCAGCACTTCCAACACAGAAATTTACTGCTGCTCTGATATGATTATAGCAATAATAAGAGGTCTGTGTGCTTCATGGTTGTGCAATTCATGCCTTTCATGGTTGATTTTGCCTTAATCCTGATAAGTGCTGCGCAATATTTGTAGAGAGTTACTGAGTGACTGGAAAGCAACAAGTTCAGTTACATGTAGCTCCATTTTGGAATTGATTTAGTTCACTGGAGATACTAAGTGAAGCTTTATTGAGGGTAGTACAGATCTCCTTTGAGGGTTAATTGTCTAGCAACATAGAAATTCTGAGGGGCATTCATTTTATTTTTTCTTTTAGAAGATTACAAATTCCTAATAATTTTGTACCGCCACCTTTTTCTGTTTCTATTGGAACAATTACTGTAGTTCATCATACTTAAAAGCATCGAGTTTCATATTAGTTTCACTGACTAACTTCTCTCAAATATCTGTAAAAAAATCATACAAATTCTCTCAGCTTTGACACTCTTTGCAACAATCATGCCACATGAACAAGGTCATCTAAAATACTTTGGAAATGAGGCCTGGAACATTTCTTTAAATTATTTTGTAGAAGTCTACAAAAAATATTATGCCTTACCAAATGCTTGAAGACTTGATTTTAGAGGCTATAGCTGCAAATCATCAATTTGTGTGTCTAAGGTTTGGAGGACCTAAATCTGATTCTAGAACCAGGTGTTTTTTAGAGTGCAGGTGAAAAGGAGAACTTTTCCAAACCTTACCCAGAAAGGTAGCCACAGTTTATGACATGGAAAGTAACAAAGCAAATACACTATTAAATAGGGTTGATCAAGATTTATTTCTAAAACCTGTTT
Organism: Muscicapa striata striata; assembly: GCA_030060385.1. Taxonomy (NCBI): domain Eukaryota; kingdom Metazoa; phylum Chordata; class Aves; order Passeriformes; family Muscicapidae; genus Muscicapa; species Muscicapa striata. Next base: position 525,119 of record JAREIS010000038.1, read on the forward strand.
GGGTTTTTTAAATTAAATTCACTACTGGAATATTAGGAAAGAAATTCCTGTAGGATTTAGGCCTGTAGGTTTTAGTATGCGCTGCCATTTTGGTAAGTTCTCTAACACTTAAGTTGGAAACATAAACATACACATCTGATTTGTTTAGTTTTTGTTTGGGTTTTTTGTGTTTATTTGTTTGTTTTCCTTGCTGTGATCATTTGTGACCGAGACAAAATATGTTCTTAAACATCCCTAATTGTTTTATTAAAATAATTATAAGCTAGATATTGCTTTCTTCCATGCATTTTGCATCTGTCTATAACATGTTTTTCTGGTGTAGATCATAGGGCTGCTAAAATTCTAAGTTTTTCCTGAGGAAATCCCAAAATCAATATTTGGGAGAAATAAGGATCAAGACATAAAGATTCTTACTGAGGGAGAGGATAGATACAGTAAGGGAACAGAATTATTACCCTTTTATCTCTAGAAAGATATTAAATTTTCAAACAGCTTGATGTATTCTTTGACTTCCTATGTATGTATTTTAGTAACATAGAATAGAAACCCACAAAATTGTCTTTTACAATTAATTTTTGTAACTTCCCAATGAAGTTTCCCAATTTTGTTTCTTTGCCAGGAACTAAATAGTTAATTCTGCAGATTAAACTTATTTGGGTATACTGGAATAAAAACTGTCTTGGTTTAAATGGAAGTTTAACCATGCATTCCCCCTAGTCAGTGGAGACTTAATGTTTTTTCTATAGGTGATGTAATATGTATAACTGGTTGAAGAAACTTATGATATGACAATCTTGGTTATAGGGAATCTGGAGTTCAGTCACTTATGACCTTCAAAGTAAAATACACCTTTACTCAGTAATCCTCACTTCAAGGCACTAAACCAGATGTGGAACACTGAATTTGTCTGAAGTTATTGTGAACATTTACTTGATGGGATAGGTAGCTTGTTCCTGCAGACCACAGTACCATTCTGGCACCTGCAGAGAATGGCATTGACACTTGTTTAGGGACAGGTAATAACACTGATTACATTTTGTGCTTATACACCAATACCATACTATGCATAAAAAATTTAAAAAGCTAAAACTCTCCCCAGGTCAAGTACCATTCTCTGTTAGTTCAGCTGTGTCCTTTTACAAGTTGTCTTTAGTGCTTTCATTGGTTGTGTTCTTAAAAGGCAAACACTGTTCCCTTTGGAGGCAGTTTCATAATCAATAGACTTCATTACAGGCAATGTTTTCCCTCACTTTGTTCGTTTTATTAACCCTAGATGACTCTTGCAATCTCTCAGGAATCTAATCCCTAACTCTCTTTGGATCACTTCCATTCCTCAGCCCCCACCCTCATCCCACATAGTTTGGAGATACCACACAATGCCTCCTAGCAAAAACTTTCAGGAATTAACTTCTCTTTTGCACTGTTAAGCAAAGAGCGCACTTAATTATTCATCTGATATACTTGCCAAAGCTATTGCTTTTTTTTTTTTTTTTCCTTAATGACTTTGTTTCCTATTCTCTTTTATTACCTGGTCCCATTAGGAACAAAAAATATCTTTTTTTTTCCAAAATGTTTGGGAGAACAGAATTGTTCACAGTTTTCACAGGACTAGGTTTGGAGGATGCAATAAACATACAGCTGTGAAGGATGTTAGATTTCCAATTGCCTTCCTACCCAGCACTTAAAATCTCCTGCAATGAGAGAGATACAAAGGCTAAACTGATGCAATGTAGTGGAACACTAATTAATCTTTTCCTTTTATATTCTTTATTTGCATAATTTAATAGAATGTGTCCTTTTACAAGGACAAGATTAAACAGGAAGTGATCCAATATTGGTAGGAAGTGAAAGATTTTAATTTTTTCCCTCAGTAGTGTAGGAAATACACATAGTAGTGTGGGTATGTATATTAGGATTAGCTCAACCCAATATGCCTCAGTTTATTAAGGATCTTTAAAAGTGAATCCTGAGGTAGTTTAACACAAAAGTGCTGTGAGGAAGGAGAACATTAAGCCATTTACTTTTCAATTGGAATACATTTATTACTTGGTTGGGCCAAAATATTTGCAGGAACACGTTGAAACACTCATTCTTTATGTAACTTGCCTTGAAGCATATCTCAGTATAATCTTATTCATTACTTCTCTTCTTTAATAGTATTTTTAAACCAGAAGACAATATATCTTTTCAGATGGTGGGAAAGATGGTGTTTTCTGTGGTAGAAAACAGCTAAAATTGGAACCTGAAATCCTTTAATGTTCACCAAGATGGAACAAATTATTGGCTTTTCCTTATTTTGTAGTTATAATGTAAACATTGAACACTATGAGAGAGAAAAGTATGAGAAAATGAAAAAGATTTCTTTCATTCGACCTGCTTTTGATCAGGTCAGAAAATGGCCTAAAATATTTGTAGCCTGGCAGATTAGGAAAAAAAACCAGTAAATGAACATGAAAAATTATTGAGGATGTCTGAAATATTGTACAGTTGCCACAGACCTATCATGACATTTTTACAGAAGAGGGAAAGCAGTTGCCTTATTAAGCACTACCAGACAGGGCCACACTCCATAAACTCTGCTGTTTAAAATCAGATTCTGCAGTTTTTTACATAAAAGCAGTAGTAATTTTTGATTCTTGTAACTCTTTAAATTGTTTCAAAAGCAAAATTTAATCCTGCAAAAGAATTAAAATAAACTCTCCCTGCTCACTCTGTATTCTGCAGTAGTCATACCCCAGGACTTGAAGGGATGATCAGCACAGGATTCTACCTGTACTGTTCAGTGCCCTGAGGTCATGACTATCTATTAAGAACCAAGCATATTTTGTAATTTACTGCTTTCTCAATGAACAGGTAAAAGATGAGGAGCATACCTATATTTCTTGTGACAAGGAGAAATATGACTACCAATTTTCTACTATATTTCGAATTAAGTCCCACTATTTCCTGATATTTTCAGTTTCCCTCTTGCTTAGAAATATGGATAAGCCTTATCTTGCTCAGGTATTTTCTGATTTTTTTTTCAATGGGCAGGAATGGGAAAATGTTAAGATATGCCTTTATTGTGGGATTTAATGCTTAGACTATTATTCCAAAAGTCACTTGTGACTTTTCCTTCAAAGACCAATCTGCCCCTCAGTGACTGAATTCAAAAGGCCACTAAAGATCCTGCAGTAAGCACGCTGTGTGCATTGATCCAGTTGAACTTGTATAAAATATGATTCAGTGTGCATGCTCCAGTAAAATACATGATTAGTTGTGCGGAAAATCTTCACCCTGAAATTTGAACACTGCTGTATGATGTAGGAAAGAGCATTTTATCTCTCAGTGAGCTAATCATTTATTTAGGACTTAGAAAAACATATGTTTGAGGACAGCAGGTGACCATGGCTCATCCAGCCTTAGAACATTGTCATTTCTAAAGAAGTGAAAGCAGTTTATATTCCAAAACAAATATAAACCTTCAAGCTGTTCAGTGAATAAAGAACTGGTACCAGTTTTAGGTAGTCCTAATGTAGTCCTTGGAAGAACTTGAGCTTTTTAAATGGAGGGAAAAAAAATAAATGGGGAGGTTGAGAGGAAGAAGTGTTTGTGCACAAACTGTCCTTCTGCTTGCTGATAGCAAAATTGAGGAAAAAGCTCCTCCAATACATGGGATGGAGTTACATGACTGAAAAACATCAGAGCAGCTTTATAGTTCAGTACACAAAATGAAAGACCATGGGATATGATCCAAAAAACTTAGCTTCATTTTTTTATTTAATATCCTTGGTTTACCTGCCTTTGCAACACCTTGTGTATGTTTAGGATTGCTAGCATTTATTCTTTTCCCAATCCCTTCTTTAAGGTTACTCCAGAGTAACAGTCGTACACACAATTCTATTTTACTCAATGAGATTATTAAAAAAAAAACCAAAACAAACCAACCAACCAACACCAAAGAACACAAAGCAAAAGGGAAATAAATAATGGATAGTTGGATAACTTTCATAGATATCTAAGAAAATCCTTGTTGTTATGCAGAAGAGGTTCCTTTGTGAAGCTGGAAATACAGGTATGGGCATTCATAAATAAATCTATGTCTGAGACATTTGTGTTGATCAGAAATTTATTTGGCATAAAAATCATAAATGGGAAGAACAATAAAATATTCTTTTCATATCTGAATTGCAGGAACAAAAAAGGATTTCTTTTTTGAGGCTTTGTTTGTTTATTTGTTTTCAGCTCTCACCTTTAGCCATTTTAGCTATTTTTTTCCTTGACTATTGCATTACATGTAAGCCTTATTCCAAAAGGGACAATTATGATGTATTTATTCTTGACCCGGGCATTGGACTATCACACAAGCCTTCTAGAGACTGTAGCTGATCACTTATCTAAGGTTTATATAACTTCTAAGGGTGCTTATTCTAGTCCAGAGGGAGTAAGGCACTCATCTGCAAGCCACTTCTTTAACAAGCACCTTCTCCTACCATTTTGACAACTGTAGTATCAACTCTGTCCTTATAGCCCACCATTATAATTGAAAGCTTCAGCATTCAAAGCAAGATGATAAATATGCTACTTGAAATGTTACAGCACTTCTGATTGCCCTGATTATTGGTAGCTTGCTCTATTCTACCTGATAGAGGAAGAGGAAAAAAACTTTAAACAGGCATGTTTTCAATCGAGTCATACCAAGTCATACCATTAAATAAATCCTGTTTTAAAGTTTATTTAATAGTCATCATCTCTGGCGACAGTAGAAATGCAAACAAGTGCTCTGGCACAGCTGAAGAACGCGTCATGGCTAGGAAGGTTTGTTAGTTTGATGGGGGGTTTTTGTAAGTATCTAGTATTTGTACTACTAGGATATTCTTTTGATATCTCTATGCAATCTGTGTTCCTGGTAAACAGTCAGACTGAGTTTTCAAAATATGTATTAAGGAACAAAATGGGGTACATGTAGATATCTTACAGACCTATATCTCATCTCTCTGCTGTTTCCATGTAACTTTCACTGTCTACACTACTACTTGCTGTATCAGGTGGTCTGTGCATATTGTATATTTTCTTGGGGAAGTAGCTGAAAATAATTTTATAATAGCAAGTGCAGAATGTGCTATCCACACTCTGCCTTTGCTGTATGTGTGCATTATACTCCAATTTTCCCTTGACTGCCAGAGTAATTTCTGTTGTCACTATGAGCAATGTATTAATTTCTCCCTTTAGATGAGTTACTAGAGCACTCCCTTAGTAATGAGGGAAGCATATGAGTCTGTGCATCCACTAGGATTTGAGACCCCAGGATTTATATCACTATAAGAGGGAAGAAGGGTTTCTGTGAGAGAGCAGAGCAGCAGGAGCTGCTATAATAGTTAAAAAGAAGTATTCATAACAATGCTAGGTATAAGACTCAAGCCAATAAAAAGCTGAGCCCTGGCTCTGGATGCAGACAACCTGCACCTGACACAGGAATTTCTGCCAGCAGTGCAATTTGGTTTTCCTCTGTAGTCAGGAAGTTCAAGGAGCTGCATAATGATTACCTTAAATGCACACATTCTAAGGTGGGGGCTACTGTTGGTACATTCTTTCAGGTGCATCCAAGTAGGAAAATTCAGTATTTGGGCTTCTCTGTAGCCAAATTGTAGATTTGCCACAATTTACTGTAAATTTCTCTGCTTTTAAGGTAAATGCTGAACCCAAGAGCAGTGTACATACTTGGGAAAGTATTTGTATTATAAGGTGAGTACTCCCTAGAGAATATTTTGAAGACCTATGCAGTAAAGTATCTGCGATTTTTCCTTTTTTTTTTTTTTTCCTGATTTGTGGTGGATTTTTTAGTTCAGTTTTGTTTCATTTTTACACTCAAGAAATTATCCAGGCTAGTAGCTACTGCATCTGCCAAGCCCATTCTACCCTGGCAGAGAAGATTGCAGAGATCTTGAGCTTTATAGAGACAGCTGTATCAAAGGAGCTCTCATTGTACACATTTGTGTAATATATGACTTTATGTATGATGTATTAAAAGAGAGCAAAATTTCTCTCCTTCTTTCTTCTTACCATTACTAATTTTATTGGGTTTTAGCAAAATATGAACCTGTAAAGGATTATCTACTGCTTAGTTTTGAAAAGATTCCTCCTCAGAATTTTTTTGCAGTCTGTAAAGCCTACAGAAAATCATAAATTTTCTTTGGCAATCTTTTATTTAAACTGAATGAAAGTAAAATGAACATAATTTAAATGGAAATAAAAATGAGATAAAATGGTGGTCTGATGGAGTTTAATGGAGAAAGCAGACTAAAAGACTTGCTTCAGTTTAGCTAAAATAGATTTCCTGACTGTTCCTAAACAGTTGTTTACTTTTACTTTACTTTTTAAAAGTTTTTTGCCTTCCAGATTGGATATTGCATATTTAAATGACTGTTTTAAAAAATGGAGCTGATTTAAACTTCTGATGTTGAACAAACACTTGTAACTGGTTCCATTCACTCTCATGTTTATTTTTCTCTTTTTTTAGCTCTTAGATGGTTAAGCTGCCAAAAGTATGCACATAACATATCCTGATTCAGGTTTTTTGACAGTTAAATTACACGCAACTAATATTTTGGCAAATATTACGTTTTTAAAATTCTGCATGTATCACCCTAGTTTAATATCCAAGTTAATGATACAAATGAAGAGAAACGGGGCACAGGGAATAATATCTGTTTCTTGCTTTGTAAGGCCATAAAAGCAATAAGCAACTACTCAGATTTCTGGTCTAGAAATGAAGGCATGAAATGAAATCTTTTATTTTAAAATGAAATCTTCTATTTCAGCTTTTGAAAGATTTTTAGTACATAAGTACATTAGCATTAGATTTTGACTTGTATTTCTTCCTATCTTGCAGTTCTCTTCTTCATGGCATGCTCTGGGCATCAGCTACAGTTCAGGATAAGAAATCTAGTTCATTTTGAGCATTCCTTTCACAAATACATTCTGCAGTGAAGCTGTTAAAAAATACAACAGTCATGGCAAAAAGTTTGAGGTAAAGATAGGTGTTAAAAACATTGCATGTCCATTTTTTTGGGGTGACCATAAACCTTTTGTCAGATTAGGAAGATGAATTCAGAACTGTGTCTTTTTTGAAATAGCATGAGGAGAAGAAATGTTTACAAATGCTTGTATCAAAACAAAACTAAATACACAAAGAGCTAAGCTGTGCATCTTCCCTTGGTATTACACCCATAGAAAATAGACCTCACACTATCAAAACGAGCAGAGAAACGCTTCTGTTTTGGTGGACAGTGGGTTGTTTGTTTCTTGGGTTGTTTAAATTTTATTTTATTAAAAGGAAGAGAGCAGAAAAAAACCTAAATTTCGGGTAGATGATGAGGTAGCCACCTCTTGCTGTCAAAGAAGCACGGAGTGCAGAGGTGGTAGCTGTAGTAAATTATTTTGCTTTTTAAATTGCCTAAAACTAGGGTTGTCTGGGGAGTTAGTGCAGAATTGTTCATCTTCACTCATCCTAAGTAAAGTTAGACCTTTTGTCTAGAGGAGATCTGACCATCTGCATGGTTAAGTTTCTAGGAAACCTGGAAAAAGCTTTATAGACAAGCGGCTCCAAACAGCCCAAATAAAAAACTGCCCTCATTTCTTGAAGGGAAGGATGATCATTTCCATGGTGAAAAGTTTTTAGTCTTGTAAATTTTAAATTCAAATTTTGTGGAGATGTAAAACTCTAAACTTATGCTCATGTAAAGGCATTCTGATTTTGCTTCAATTATGTTCTCTCTGTATAAATTGTTTTGTATAAAATGACAATGTGAGAGTCCACAGCTCAATTTCATGGGTGTAGAATTGTGTCAACAGGATTTGGCAAATACTTTGATAAATCCAAATATAAGGTCTTTGCTGGTTTTAGTCTGATAACTGATAAAAGAGAGTCAGCTCTGGTGTAGTATAGATATGTACAGCACTGAAATCCATAGAGCCAGACTTCTGCAGCATTGAAAAACAATCACATCCCATAGGAACAATGCTGATAGCTCATCCTTCATCTTAAGGGTACTGGAGCATATTTTGTAGTCAGTCTAAAGAGTTGCTCTCTATGGTTTGATGACGACCCAGGACTTTTCTGCTTAAAGGACCCCACAGGGCCAAACACATACACAGAAAAGGAATATTAATATCAGGTCTTTTGGACATCAGGCACTCACTATTAAGCAGTGTAAAAATTGAGGCAGTGTGAGAAGAGAGAGAAACATTTTAAAACTGCATTTTTATATGAAAGAATATTGTTTACTGTTACATAGGGACATAGTACTAAAGGGAGTCTTAAGGTGAAAGAGGGATCATTTTCCTCTGCATATTCTCATGACTTTCCTGTTTCCGTTTCTCTGAACATAACATTATCAATTTAGCCAGTTTGCATGTCAAAAAGCATTTATTTTATTTTTCTAACTTGGTAAATGTGTTCTTTGTGGTGAGAATCTAGATCAATATGAAATAGGGAAATTAATTCAAATTGTCATATTCCATCTAGAATCTTATGTATACATTCTTTGTTACCATTCTCTTATATGAGACTCCAGCTCTGATATGTCTGGGTATGAGGAATATCCCAGTAAAGCATACAGAGCACACCTCACTTATGAGTCTCATTAGGGCTTTCATAGATGTGGCCTGAAGGGTGTTCAAAGTATCCTGAACTATGGGGCATTGGCCTGGTATACCTGGTCAGCTCCTCTTGGCTTAGATGGTGTCTTGGGGGTGCCCTAGTCTTCCTTGAAGGTATGTGATGCCTGCATAGTAGAATAAGATCCCATGAGATAGAAGTAGGTAGCATCTGCTGAGGACTTGAACCTTGACAGCTGTTGAAGAATAGTGGTGTGGCATGGAAAGCTGTATGTGCATTCTAATATGGATTAAGTGATAAAATTGACTGAAGGCTTCTGAGAGACATGTTAGTGTGGATTCATTGCATGCTTCAATTCTACTGGAAAATGTTAATGAATCTCCTCAAGACATGTATCTATTAGATTCACTTCCTCTTTTGAAATTTTGAGTTATTCCTGTAACTGCAATCTGGATTTCCATGGTTGTTACCTTCCAAAAGCAAGAAATTCCCAAAAGGTAAATTGTAGGGTTGAATGAATATTGAAAGACATAACCTATATAAACACAGACTCTTCAGCAGGTGACTAACAGGAAAATTCAAATCTAGTTCTTGACCTGAATTGAGAAATCTTTCTGTTGCAGCTTTTGAGGGACTGCTGCCATGTTCTCTATTGCTAATTTTCAGTATAATCAGCAGCATGAGTGAAAATAAGTGCTTCAAAGATCTTTAGGAAAGATACTGCTATTTATCAGGACACTAGAATTCAATTAGTGTTTATGATGCAGGATTTCATAAGTTAGGTTTTGAGCTACTGTGACTAGAGTTTTTCACCAGAAAACTCTACTGGAGATTTCACAACAGTCTTGAAGTTGTTAAAAGGTTTTTCAAAATGGAAAACTAGCCAGATTTCATTTCAAAAAAGGAGCATAAGAAAAAAGACCTGTTAAAACAGTCTCTGCTGTTAGAATTTTTTATGACTGTGCAGAGCCATACAGACTCTGAAACTGAGAGAGGAAAAGGGCAAGCTTGAAAGGATGGACCATATTCTATGGTTTTGGGAGTCACTATAATAGGTAGCCTGTTTGTGAGAAGGAGGATGAGATAGAGAAGAATAGATAGAGAGAAGGCAAGGAAAATCAGCTTCTTGTAAAAAAATATTGCAGCAGTAAAGGGAGAACAACTGACATCAATATTGCACTTGGAAAAAGCCAACAAGCTTGGAGTCTATTGCGTAAAAACTTCTGGAATTATAGTAAAAATGTGTTGCCCCTCACCTGATGTCTCACTTTAATCTGAATAATAATTGGCAATACAAGCTCATTTTCTTTCCTTTGTTTTTTTGCTCTGGGAAGTGTACTCCAGAATTCAGGTGTACCTGGTGTATCAACCAGGTAAAGCTGAAATGGGTGGGAAAAAGAGGGATCATCTTTTTTTATGTTTCTAAGGCAACCTTCAATGAATGAAGATGATTACTTTTTAAATAGCTTCTCTTACTATAAAAGTCTCCTGATCGCTTTTCAGAAAGAAAAAAAATAATGTGCCTAGTGCAAGGAAACTTCCTTGTGGGGGGTAGGATTTAAATACTTTGGATCCCATAAAATAATGTAAAGCACAGCACAGAATGTTAGTAATAATGAGAACTGGCAAAATCCTTACTTTGGATCACAGACTATGTCCTGTGTTACTGAATGTATTTGCAGAGGGCTACCTAAATCATCACCCCACCTTGGCAAGCCCCATTAAGCAGGAGATGCAGTACTAGAAATGAAAGAAAGAGTCATTAAGGTTCTGTAAGGGTGAGAAATGCAGGCTGCATGCAGCAGCAGCTGCCAGCTGTTGCAGTCTTTTAGGACAGTGGTTGTAGGGATGGTTTTCTAGACATTTGTCATCAGGTTATCATTAAGAGTGTGTGTTATGGATGGATTAGAGTGTGCTCTGTCATATTTTCAGATTTGCAGCATGAAAAGTTCCAAATGAAATATGGTTGCTATAGGAGAACTAATATTTTTTGCGTATCTTTTTAATGTACTGAAATACTCCGTTCTTTTATCAGCAAATATAACTCTAGTAGTTCTAAAGATTGGGAACATGAGCAAGGAAATATAATGGAAAGTTAATTTACCAGGCATTTTGAAAACAGAAGAAAATGATGGTGAGCGATACAGATTTCTGCAGGATGCTACAGCATAAGTCACGCATTTTTCAAAAACCCAAATGCAGAGCATTTCTTTGGTGTCCCTCCTGTTAAAAGATTAAAAGGAAGATTAAAACTGATGGATTGCAGCACTTCTGCATAATTAGGTCTGGACATATGCTGCAATTTCCTCAAGCCAATACACAATCCCACAGTTTTTAATCTTGTGCCTTTGGGCTTTGTATCAGAACAGGAGATTCAGTTTTTCCAGGTCTAATTCAGCATCTTTATTTGGAAAGTCTGCCTTGCTTGTAATCTAACTACATTATGGTTACATGATATACTATTCCAATGTCTGTTTTTGTGAGTTCAGTAACATAATGTACCAGCATCTATGTGTGTAGTTGAGGATAAGGATCCTCAGGCAAGGCACAGGCCTAAGAGCTAGGCTTTTTTCTGCATATTGTTGCAACATGCACAATTATATTTTTTCTGTAAAGAAGAAAAGAAGAAAATGTCTAAATCTGCATTTAAATTTACAATTGCATAAGAGATGTATATATCAGATGTTTATTAGAAGTACACAGTTCTTACTCAGCTTGTTAAATCTAAGCTCTGTAATCTCTGAAGTCAGGCTCGTGCCCCTGTTCCCCTCCCTGGAGCCTAGCTACCTGTCCTGGCCTTGCTTGGGACAGTTTTATCTGCTGGAGTTACAACTTTAACAACTTCCACTGAATTTGGACATAGCAGGGAGTTGTTTTTTCTTAAATTCTACTGCTTTCCATTCTGTAGAGTGTACTTGTCATGTGGAGTGGAACAGAAAAGCCATAGCAGCTGGCTGCTGGATGTGTAGCCAAAAGAAAAGGGATTTTTAAGTAACTGTTTCTGAAATCTGGTAATTGGAGAGACTAAATGGATACTGAAGAAAACAGGAAGGTAAGTGATTGTTGAAGCTTGTAAATGTATAGGAAACGTTAAGTGATATAATACAGCACTGAAGGAGAAGCTGCATGAACAAAGTTTATTTGAGAAGCTTTGTACCTTTAGCTAATTACAGAAATAAGACTAATATTGTGTAGAGTACAAAAAATGCTCCAGAGCTCTCCACTTATGCTTCACAATTCAGTCACACCTGAATTCTGTTTGATATGATTCAGCCATGGAGACCTAATACTTGATGTTTCTAAGTCGTGAAGCACATTGCAGATCTGTTGAGGAACAGCTGTTTAACAAAAGGAAAAATATAGATAACTAATTTCTGGAAAAGTATTTTATTCTATTCTTAATATTTGGGTGATCATCAGATAAAAGGCTTTTTAGTCAGAAATGTTAGAGATTGTTCTACTTCTATCTACTTAAAAAAGAGAGAAAACAAATAACAGAACAACATATTGTTATGTTACATCATGCACGTAAGTTAGAATTTTGCAAAAATAATCACTACAAAATATGTGAATAATCATGGTCTGTATGAGTCCTGTCCTGAACTGCCTTAGCTGACTCAAAACAGAAATTTAACCATAGAATTTATTATTTGCTGCATCTTTAGGTAACATTTATACAATAATTGGTCAAAAGAATTCCTTTTGCTAATGATTTTTATATCATTTGGTGTAGCTGGGTGTGTATATTACTATGCCTTGTGCTTTAGGACATCCTGGATGTACCAAAGAAATGCTGACAAATCAGATCATTCAACTGTAAAGTTCTCCTTGTGATTCCTGCTTCTCCATTATGGCTTATATTATCATAGTGTCTCTAATTCAAGCTCTCACATTTTTATAGAGGGCAGTAAGAAATATTGCTCAAATTATATAGCCCAAGGAATGCAGGTAAGGAAAATTAGCATGGGATAAAGCAAGATCTAAGGCACACAACCACAACTGCTAATTGTTTCTATATAAATAGCAGATAGGCATGGGTTAAAGTAGAACTCACAAAGTAACTGTGAAGACAGGTATTTAATTGTTAAATGCATCAAAAATTTTTAAAGTAAAGAAATATTTCAAGAAGTCTAATAAGCTTTTTTTCCCCCCTCCTTCCTCTGCTCCAATCCCTTTCAGGTAAGAGGAGAGAGGAGAATACCATCCAAGTAAAATAGTCCCATCGTATCTGTAATAAAAAGAGAGAAAAGAGGATTTTTATATTTTTCCATTTTAAAGCATTTTTTTGGATTAGAGTACCAGTAAATCTCTTGTTAGCTGTGTTTTGTGCCAAAAGCTTATACTGTCAGTACCAAATAACTAACAGAACATAGTATCAGCATGTACTATTAAATGTGAATAAGTGTGCATTGAGGACAGCTCAAAACTAAATTTCACTAATGTTAATAAGAGCTTATAGCATATAGAAATAGAAACAACACTAGAAAAAAAGAACATTTTCCTAGGATAAGAAGGTTCGTAAGGAGACAGTACTAGAAATGCAGTGTTTTCCTCTTCTCCTTTCATTGACCTGACAAAAGCATTGGGTGTGGTAAGTTGCTGTGCTCTTTGCAGCCTCACAGAAAACCCTTATCTGTTTAAGTAATTTGCAGTGGACTTGAGAGCTGCTTCATATGAGTTCCAAATGAAGCTCAATAGAATGATACTTTCCATAGGATAACTCAAAGAGTCCATCTGATAACTGGTCATGTTAACGCTCTTCAGTACAGTGATGTACATGATTGCTGTGACCTTCAAATGAGCACTTTGATTTTTGAAATTAATGAGTGTCACTTAGTCTAAAAAAGTCTAAAAAAGTCTAAAATAGTCTAAAAAAGCTAAATGGACAAGTTAAGAATTCTTGATTATAGCCACACATAGGTTATCCACTCCAACTTCTGATTTATAAGAGCTGGAACAGAAATTTATTCTTCTCCAGACAGCTTTTAATTTGCCTGTCAGATGAAAAATTAGGGCTGCTAGAGGGAACAATAGAAAAGACTGTCTGTTGACCCTCTAAATTGAACTTCTTGTCTAAAAGCTGCTTGATTTTTGGTATTTGCTGGGTAATAATGAATGCCTACTGAGAAATGGACCCAGAAAAAACCAAAAGGTATTACTGACAGGCACTTTCAAGAAAACAGTAGTCTGACATCAGGGTCTCCACCAGGTGGATTAAGGTTTTGAGCTTTGTTTGTCATGCAGGATAACTCTTTGGGAGCTGGAGAGAAGACAGATCTGTGGACTGGAGTTCTGCTACGGAAACAACACCTTTCCCCTCTCTGGAGGACACTGTGCAATGAACTGATCAGAGGCAATGTTCAGGCTTTACGTTCACCAAGGTGTTACTGACTGAAGTCCAGCTGTGAGAGACGAGAAAAGTTGTCCATTTGAACTAAATGCGAGTGCTCAGTTCCTGTGCAGTGAGGTCGAATGAGTCAACAGGAAGCACAGCTAGTGCCAGAGGGGCTTCTGAAGCTGTTAATGTGCTCCTGACTGCTTGCAACACAGCACGAGACTCTTCAAGATTCCAACCACGTGCAAGCAGCCTGGCTTTTTGAGGGAGCACATTGCTTTATCCAAACTGACTGGAAAATCATTCAAGTCAAAGGATGCACCTGGCAGCAGGAGTGCCTTGGCCCAAAGACTGAATGGCAGAGTAGGTTGTTTAATGCCTGTATACCCAACCCTAAATTCACCTATGCCTCAAATTGTTCTCATCCTCAGCTTTTAGAATTTTCCTCCAGTGACATCAAGAATTATATGAACTATTATATTGTCCCTAATTTTAAACTTGCATCAAATTGTAAATAATAAGCTTCTGACTACTTGAGTCAGAGGTGAACCTATTAAAACCATATTTGCTTACAATATGACTAGAATTAAAATTTTATTTTCCCTCATGAAATCTCCACAAAAATTTCAGGGTTGGGAGGGAAATGTGAAAATTATATGTGAAATGATATGAGATTCTCTGGTAGATGTCTGTGTGGATTTTTGTGAGAGTTTAGTGACTTGAATTATCTTTTTTTCTTTTCCCTTCAGGACAGCACTGCACATGCTTATTTTGATATGGTAATTGGTAATGTAAATAATAGACTTAAACTGACAATGAATGAAAGTGTGTGCTAAGGTTAAACTATGCAAGACAGGAGTTTGTTTTTATGTGTGCAGTTGTCTGCAGCAAAGGGATGGTCTGAGGTGATTCAACAGCATCCATGCTCCGCCAAAACTACCTCTGTCTGAGACCTAGGTCCCATAGTTATTAATTTCTGTAAGTGCTGAGATAGTACTTTTATACCTTAGACTATTCTTCCCTGAGCTTACAGCTAAAAACAGCTTAAGTTTTGCAGAGCTCTCTCTAATAGAATGAGACTAAAATTCTCCAATTATATGTTCATTAATATATTGTACTATGAATGTGAAAGATGTCCATTGTTGTTCAAACAGGAGAAAAAGGTAGATTCTCTTATCTTCAAGTGCTTACAATCTTTGAACGTTTTCCCTCCTGAAGCAGAGTTCTGCAGTTGCCTGTAAAAGATGCAGGACTCAATTCTAAATCATCCTAAAAAACATTAAGGCTCTATTAAATAAATGTACTTTTGCTAAGGAGCTGAAGAAAAAGCTAAGTCTAACTTATTCCATATAACCAAGAGGGTGATTAAATGTTCCAAATATGCAGAAGTCAAATGTCCCATTTCTGCTTTAAATCTTTTCCTTTTATAGGCTGTGGGTTATACTCCCTGCTTTGAAAACCTTTGCTGTTTAGGAACAAGAATTTATTTACAGTTTTAAAAACTTGCAACTAATCTTGAATGAATAGTCTGAATTAACCTCTGGCAGAGAAGTTGTAAATTCTAAGCCAACACATAACTGTATTTTGCATTAGTTTAGGAATATTGGGTACTTTGAGGGGTTAAGAATAAAATATTTTCCATGATTCATATCTCTTTTAGCTTGAAAAGTCAACAGCTTGATTCCAGTGTAGCCAAAGGGGTTTTCAGTCCAAAATGTCTCATTGCTTGCAATTAATTTGGGCTCTTGCAATTAGGGTTTTGTATCCCAATGCATTAATGCATGAAAGCAGCTGCACAATGAGTAGTGCCACATGTTTGAACTAAAAATAATCTGTGTATATTGTTGCTGTGCAAACAGTTATACATTTTGGTTGCTGAAGATAATCTCTGTGTTAGAACAGCAGAGACACATATGAGATGCAAATTGTACCACTGTGAGGGGACAACTGTGTGTGCCTGCTTGTGCCACTTACCCACTCACTGTCCCTTTTTGTCTTAGCAAGTACGCTGAATCCTGTTATTTTAATCTATGGAAAAGTACATCAAAACTTTTAGTGATAGACATAGGCAAATAGAAATAACTTTATTTTCCATTAAATAAGGATTTTGGAGCTTAGACAACTAACATGATGCTTTAGGGAGGGGGAGAAAAGGCTGTGGTAGTTTAGAATGAATTCTGTCTTGCAGATGTATCTATGGGAGAGGATGAAAAACCCTTTCAGCTGAAAATGGTATGATTTCCAACTTTCTGAGCTCAATCCTTCTTCCACTGTGCTGGTTTTGGCTGAGGTAGAGTTAAATTTCTTCACAGTGTCTAGTACAGGGCTATGTTTTGGATTTGTGCTGAAGACAGGGTTGATAATATAGACATGTTTTTTATTATTGCTGAACAGGGCTTACACAGAGCCAAGGCCTTTCCTGCTTTTTGTACCGCCACGATGGCGAAGACATTGGGAGTGCATCAAAGGTTCAGAGGGGATGCAGCCAGGACAGGTGACCCCAACACACCAAAGGGGTATTCTAGACCATATAACATCATGCTCAGTATGTAAAGTGAAGGGAAGAAACGGGGGGGGACATTTAGAGTAATGGAGTTTACTTTCCCAAGTAACCACTATAAGTGATGGAGCCCTGCTCTCCTGGAGATGGCTGAACACCTGCCAGCCTGTGGGAAGCAGTGAATTAATTCCTTATTTTTGCTTTGCTTGTGTGTACTGCTTTTGCTTTTGCTATGAAACTTTCTTTATCTTAACCTACAAGTTCTCTGGCTTTTACCCTTTCAATTCCCTTCCCAATCCTGCTGGTTGGGGGGGGGGGATGAGTGAGTAGCTGGGTGGTGCCTGATTGCTGGCTGGAGCTATACCACAACATCCCCTTACAGGTGAGGGCTTTGGGGCACCGTGAAAGAGCCTTTCAAGAAACTCCAGAAAATTTATTCTGATCCCCATCCTGTTAACATTCATGAGTGGTTTGCCAATGGGTGACTCCTTTATCCAAACTCAGAGTAACCTTTTGGTCTCAAAAGCACTTGCTTCTACTTCCAGCCTTGTACCTTAATCTATTCTCCCTATTCCAAAGTAAATTATACAGAGGAAAAGATTATGTTTAAGTTTTTTTCTTTTGTTTAATTTCTGTGGCCTGTATCTTACCCCAAGTACACTGGTGGCTGTCTAGTGCAATATTGCACTAGACCAGAACCTGTGGGTCTTCACATGTGCTAGGAACTGCTGGCAAAGGGCACCATAATGAATGAGACCATACCATGTTCCATTAGAAGATATCAGGACTGCCAGTTATCACTGCTTTGCTGGTAATGACATCTTAGGCATGTTGTCCTTGTTTTCTAAGCTTCAGTACAGTGCAATGTGCTTGACTGCCAACAGCCATAACTGACAGATTTTGGCTGCTGCCTTTCAGCATGGACCCCTGTCTCCAGTCAAACAGCTTGGATTATAAATTTCCAGGTGAAATTATGAAACTCCATTCCTGCAAGTAAATCATGATCTTATTTGATAGGATGCAGTTGCAGGTGGCTGTTGATCCCCAAGCAAAACCTGAACAGTCTGTGTGTGCCCAGTCTGAGCACAACAGAATGGCAAGATTGGTGAAAATACATGCCCAGTACTAGCACATAATTTATAACAGAGGATAAAATAATTATGGTTTATAAACTAGGTGCTTTTAACCATTTCCCTGTCATTAGATAAATATCTGATGTTTTCCACAGTTCTATTATATCTGTTAAGTTAGGTTAATGACAATACATTATCAGGCTGATACATGCACTTTCTGGTTGTCTTTCTTCCAAAAAATGTGGCATCAATTGAATACTGACAGTGGAGAAAGAGGGGCTAGGATCCTGCAGCTGAGCACACATGAAATTCTGCAATGAGACAGAGAAGTGTTTAGTTTCCCATTCAGAAGGAGTCAAGAGAGGAAGTTTTTAAGCCCAGAATGTTAGGTATAAAGAGACTTTGATTTGTGACTAAAGGAACTGATTGCTATTACATCTGTTCCTGAGAGAATGGGAAACAAAAAGGGTTCCCTCTAATTAGGATTATAGCTAAACCTGCTACCTAACTACTTCTAAAGGTGAAAAATTTGACTATTTGAGCCAGAAAGAATGATGGTATTTGAGTACGTCTTTCTCTTACTTTAGATATGGTCTCTACTTTTAACTCTGTGTTCATTTGTTACTTTAATTTTTTTTATTTTTCCCCTTTTCAGAGTGAGACAAGAGTAAGACAAGAGTAATGTGTGCCCATGGAAGAACTGTAAAGGATGTCCACTCCATGTTGGCAGACAAGTAGATATGGTTCTGGCATCTCATTTGTGCTCATTTGGGTTTGTTTACTGACAGTAAACAAACAAAAAATAAACAAAAAGCTGTGAGATAGCAAATTTTTTTATTTGTACTTTTTCCAAGATGCACTTGTGTACTCTCTCTGTGCCAGGATTTTCAGTAGCGATGGCATTAAACTATAGGCTTTTCTCCCTTTGGTCATAACAACTAAGCTCATTTATTTTTATTTAAATTGGCTATTTTAGAAATGCTCCTATCAGTTTAACCAGCATCTCTTTTCTAGAATAATAACACGGTTGTGTGATTAAATCAGAAGTTCATACTGCAAAAAAGATCTACTCACATAGAACTAGAGAAAATGAGGCAATAATTTCATAATGTATTAAAGATTTCTGTGTTTCTCTCTTTGTAGTTTGTTTGGACAAATTTTAAAGTAGGTTTCTCCCTCGAAATTTCAAGGTTCTGAACGCTGGATTTTTTTTTTTTTTTTTTTTTTTGAGAGGCTTAAAGACCCTATACAACCAGCATCCTCTTACCTAAGTTTTGTTCTCAAACTTTCATTTATAGGCCATGAAAAAAGCAACTAAAATATTTGTAAACACATACAGAAGGAAAAAAAAAAAAGATTCTTCAAGAATACCTCAAATTGCAGGTTGTGTGCTTTCCAAAAAAATAAGTGGTGGCTTATTAACCCATGAGAATTTCTCTGCTGATTTAGATAGAAATTTTGAGAACCAGCCCTCGGCTTCAAAACCTACCTTCAAGATCATGTACACTGTGGGGAGTACTTGGGAGGCTTTCACAACGAAAATGAAATCCAAACATTTACAAATCATCTGTTTCACCTAAATATGTCCAGTTAATAAACTGTCAGCATCTTTTTCTTTTTTTTTCCATCTAATCCTTCTCTTCACTTAGATCTTGATGTCTTTCTTTTTTCATCAGAGCACTCTCTTTTTAGATTGTAGAAAGAATGGAAATATCTTTAGAATATAAAAGTCTCTTTGACTAGGCTGCCCGTCCAGCATGTCTGGCACACAGGCGAATTTCCTTCTCTTCTTGAAGAGATATAGAATCAGAAGGATGCAGGCTATTTAAGAAACTGGGCCCTCTGCCCTCCTCTCTTTTTTTTTTTTTTTTTTTTTTTTTCAGCAGATGCATGAGCCTCAAGCATGGGGATAAAAATGCATTGTCCAGTTAATCAGAGGGTGATAATCAGAAGGTATGACAATTTATTAGCTTATTGTTCATCATCTGTCTGGGGTGGAGAATAGCCCAAGTATGTCAGTATTTAATATTAAATAGTAGCTAAAGGAATACTATATTTAGTGTTGGGAGTGGGAACTGAAAAGTAGTGCATCTGCCACTAGCTTTGCTGGGCCACAGTTCATCATGTTTCCTTTGCTGACTGTTCCTCAGGCTGTGTGCATCTAACCTTCGCTGTTGCAGATACACTCTGTCACAACAGCAGAAACAGAATGTCCTCCCTCATCCTCATTTTTGTACAGCAATATCCATGGTGTGACCAAAGTCAAACTTTCAGGATTTTAGATTTGATGAAAATTTGTTTGTGAATCCCAAGCCCCCTCATATGTGTTATAATCAAGAGAGTTTTCAGCTCAGACTATGGATCAATGCTTTTGGCCATGCTCAGTTATGGAATATTTTTAGTCTTCATTTTAGCTTTGCTAGTAAATTAATAAAGGTGGGTGTTTACTCATAGTTGCTTAAACATATGAGCTACTGTCCTTACATCTCCATTGTTTTTACTACCTTGTACTTCAGTGCCTATATGTTACCATCTAATCGGCTCTTTTTTTTCCCCATGTCCTTGGAAAATTCAGCCTTGAGGAAAAGTAAATGCATCTGGAAACATTCAAAAAGTCAAAATTCAGACACAGACTTTGAAGAAGAGGGCTGAGTACTAAGGCATCTCAGGTTCCAGAAAAAAGCAAGTAATACAGGGGTTTTAAAAATTTCAGTTTTGGATTCAAACAAATTCTATTTAATGCCCACATTAGGCACCTAAGTCTTGCTTTTTCTAAACAAATGATAAGGGTTTTTTTAACAAGTATCCTTTATAGATATACTCAAGTTCCTAGTATTGTAATTATCTCTAAAACTGAACACAAAAATAAAGAAATGTTTAAGAAAGGTAAAATCCCTTTTTAGGAAAGCATCAAAATGCCAAAACAAAATCTAGACACCCAAAATATCTTAGTATCTATAATTTCTGGTGCATGAATAATTAGATCCACTTAACTACTGGTTCATTTAGACTTTCAGAAAGTCGTAGTGCTTTAATAAAAATACACATCCTGTGCATAGTGACTTGCACTAAAATGGTTTTCATGTAGCCCAACTGCTGTATGAGAGACTTTTCTCTCCCTTAAGAAATTGTGGATACCTAAATCCAGAACAGAGGATGAAGCTTGGCTGCTATAGACTAGCACATACTCCCCTCAGGGAAAGTATTAGCTAACTCCTGACTTTCTGAATATGAGCTGTGGCAAGAAGCAGAGGTGAGGAATCACAGGGTGACAGTGGAAGTCTGGCTGAAGCCCACAACAGAGGAGAGCGAATGATCAAAGAGGAGCTCTCAGAAACCTGTGACTACAGTCCTGCATTCTGTGCTGAACAGGAACACCGAGGCAGTGTGCTGCAAGCTCCTGGCAAATTAGAACAAGTGGTACTGGAACAATAGACTCCAACAGTTAGCAATTCTGCTGTGAACTGCACTATTAAAATGCAATTCAAGTAATGGAAGACTGTTCAAGCCAGTGTATCAGGATCAGAACTACTTAGACCTATCCCACTTCAGGAACTTGGGAGAGAAAAGAATGGAAAACAGCAGATACAAGGAAAGATTTTAAATGGAGAATTTAAAATGCATACAGCTATTTAAGTTGGGTTTTTTCCATTGAAAAAGTTTAATAAAAAATGGGGCATAATTTGAACAATTTGAGATTGAGCTGAAGTTCTTACTTGTATTTTAGATCAGTAATGCCATCAAAAAAGGAAGTTAAAGTACTTTGTCTGAACCACCTAACAACACTGCTTAGAAGCATTAATTTAACTAAGAAGTAAGAAAATTACTTAAGAAAAGTCTTCTAAAACATGAAGTCTCCTGAGGGGAAATAAGGTACTAAAGATCAGTCTTGATTTCTAGTAGCAGATAATTGTTTGATGAGTAGTACAGAAGGCTACTGATAGCCAATAGAAAAAAAATCTGTTTTTTTTTGTTTGTTCAAGTGAAATTAATTATTTAGAGGCAATGGTTTTGCAGTAAATAAATTTATTTCTACGTAAATTAAAGAACAGCCATTGCAGCAACTCTTCACAGAGCATAATTTGGTGGGGGTTGTTTTGCATGGTTTTTTTTTGTTTTGTTTTGTTTTGGTTTTTTTTTGTTGTTTTTTATAACTAGGAATCCCAAAGGAATCTAAATATAGATAATGTGGATCTCAATCAAAAAATGTTTCCTTTCCATTTGGTGAATTGACACACTGCAAACAATTTAAAGAAAAAAAGGCAGTAACTTTAAAATGTAAACTAGTCAATCCAGTGAAACCTGACTGAAAGAAGAATGAAAAGAAGCATGGAGCTCCATTAGTATCAGTAACACACATTATGGGGGAAGAACAGAATACTCTTACACTGATTAGAAAAAGTACATACCAATTCTTTATAATAATACTGGAGCATTAATGGATTGTTTACTTTAAAATTTGCAAAGATTAGTACTTTGTACAAAGGTACTAGTGGCTTTGTCCTGCGACACCTTGTTGCTTGAGCATGGTTTCAGTCAGGTGGGATTGTGCATTCCCTTCCAAGGGGCTAGAGGCATGGACTACTTTTTTCCTTCCTCATGCTCTCAACAAGTCACACTTCTGAACTCCAGACTGACAGGTTCAAATGCTGTGTCACAAATGTAGCAGGCTAAAGGGTCTGTTCATTCCTTTTTGTATTTGGGAAAGCAAATAAGGAAAATAAATAGTTTTATTAAGAAGGCAAAAATAATTTGCCCTTTCCCACCAAAGCACAGTAATGAGAGTGAGTTGGAATGAAAAACAGGATACAGAAAGAAATTTTTACCCTGTTTGGCCAGTCTTCTTGCAGGCAAGGCTTTTCCCTAAAGAAATATTGCTCAATTTCTTCATTTTTTACATTCCCAGAGCATCTTTTAGAAAAAGGGTCCTACTGTCTGTGCAGTATAATGTCAGGGCCTATGGGTACTGGAGCTTATGGTTCAGGGTGCTCTAGTGTTATAAAAGGTAGAAAAACCTACATCCATCCTCTCCTGTACTTGGGAAACTTATTACTGGCTTCCTTACCATATCCAGACCCAGTATTGGCCATAGAAGAATAATAATCCCGGTGATTGCTGTGCAATGAAGCTAGACTAACGCTTTTACAAAAACAAAGCATTCTTTTTGAGGCAATAATTCCTCAGATTTGCTTGAGCAATCTATTTTAAGGCAGCTTTTTTCAACTTTATTCTACTTCAGCTTTATTATTATTACTATTATTATTATTATTACTACTAATCTTTGACCAGAACAACATGGGATAACTTACTGTCTGCAGAAATTTTCTGGATGTAAACCATGTCATATAGCCTAGAGAAACAGCAATTTGGATGGGGACAGGGCAGGAAAGAAGGGTCTAGATGCAGTACTTAGAAACCAGTCTACTAAATTTTATTAGATTTGTTATGAGATTATATACAGGCTGCCAACACTTGCTGAAGTTTTTTTACAAACACTTCTACAACAGAGTTTTTTTAAATCTCCATCCCCCTGCCCCCCCCCCCCTTCCCCCAGGAGGTTTAATATCCCTTCTGTCCTACCTTTGTTGCTGCCCTTCACTTACACAGTTCTTTCTGCCATGGACAAGTTGACAAGGAAGACTTGTACCATACAGTAAGAATTTCATGAAGGGGTTGCCAAGCACTGGAGGAGGAAGGCAGTAGAATAATCACCCCTGGAAATATTCAAGAAATGAGTGGCTGTGGCACTTAGTGCTCTGGTTTAGTTGACATGATGGTTTTCTGTTAAGGTCAAACACAACAACCTTGGAGGTCCTTTCCAACCTGTCCTGGTTTGAAGGACAGGTGTCTGCCAATAAAGGCAGAAACTTCTCTTTGAAATGGAGAATGTGAACCCCTCCCTCCAAATTATTATAATTTTGAAATTAAGGGGCTCTCAGGCAAAGATATGGGAATTAGGAATAACAGTTCTTTACTAGGAAAATTAAAATAGAAATACAATATTACAAAAAACAATCCCAATTTGATGGTAGCAGTCCCATCAAATGGTGGCTACAGTCCTCCTGCAGTAGCAGATGTGGTTCAGCTGAAGCAGTGCTCCTGTAGAAGGGTCCAGTTTTCCTCTGAAGGGATGATGTGGAAAGGTCTAGTTTTCCTCTGGAATCCAGTGGAAAGAAGGTACCTTGTTGTTCAAAATCTCAGGTTTTTTATCTAGGTAGGAAAGGCTTGGCTCCTCCCTCTGGCTGGAGCATCTCCCAGTGGGATAATGTAATTT
Organism: Muscicapa striata striata; assembly: GCA_030060385.1. Lineage (NCBI taxonomy): Eukaryota > Metazoa > Chordata > Aves > Passeriformes > Muscicapidae > Muscicapa > Muscicapa striata. The sequence continues at coordinate 548,900 of JAREIS010000038.1, forward strand.
TATCAGTCATACAGTGGGACTTAATGGCCCATTAGCAGATGATATCTTCCTGGAGGGAGAATGGGTTGTGGAAAAGATAAAGATGATGGCTCCACCTGGTTTTAAAGATGGCCCATTAGCAGATACTATGTGCCATGGAGATATGGATCATTATCACTCGGCTTCAACAGATGGTGATAGAGCACACATTTCTGGTCACATCCTGTATTGCAACCCAAGACAGATCCTTAATCATTCTATGATAAGAAAAGCAAGAAATACCATCTTCTTTTCAGCTGGTAGCTGTCTTAGAGCTAATTCTTGGGCTTAAATATGTTTGGCAAGTCCCTGGTAGTGCAATGGTTACCCAGGGCTTATCTAAAGAGCAGAAGTACGCAGCTGCCCTTTTTCAAAATGATCATACTTGTATCAGTGACGTGACTGTTTGGAACAATAAATGGGCACACAGGAGATGCGGCACAGACTTAAAGACAGCAAGTGGGAATGGAATAGAACTTGCCCAGAGGAGATCCTAAGTCTTCTTCCCAGGAAAAAAAAAATTCTCCTGTGCTTTTATTGCCATATGTATAGCAGATAAGATTATGCCATTTCTCACACCTCAACCAAATAATTTCTTAAAAACGACATTTTTTAAATAACTTTAGAAATTACCTAAAATTTATTATAATGTTTTAAATAAAGATAATTACAATCCATTAGAGAGAATCTGTTGTTGATTTGGTTGGGGGTTTTTTCCCCAAACAGAATTATTTCTATTCCTCCTTTTTATTTCAATAATATGTTATAAAAACAGAAAAAAAAACAGGAAAGTGAAATTTAACAACACTGTTACAATTACTAATGACCCAGTTTCATTGCAAGATGCAAAAATATCTGAAAGTCTATTTTATCTTCAATATGGCTTCTGTCATTCTTAGAAGATGCAGCTATATATTATAAGAATATTGTACTTAAAATGTAAGTAGGCTTGTTCCAGTTCCACTAGTGGAGTCTGCAAAGCTAGGACAGAGCAAAAAGAACCAAGTTAACATAAATTATTTACCTGGAGAAATTAAGACTTCTGTAGTGTATCAGAATGCTTTGAGCCATTGTCAGTAAACTGGTGTTTTCAAACATAATGTAAATTACACCTCCTCCAAATTTAGAAATCAGTATAATGCAGGTCAGGTGCAAATTTCTTCTGTCTGCTTCCTCACTGACCTACAAGGAGAAGGGCAGAGAAAAGGCAATGTTCCATTGGCCAGCATACTTCATATGCTACCATGCATTGCTCCAGGTAAGCATACCTGAGAAATCAGTTACTTTTATGGAAAAAGCGTCTATGGTGGAACTGCTACTATACGCTTTAAATTAATTTCTATTTTGCTTAGAAAAAAGTAGGTAGCTGAGAAATGCAGTTTTGTTATCAAAAAGTAGATGAACATAGGATAATTCTTCAGCATAGGTACAGCCTTTCTATGTATTAAATTTTTAGTAAAATAAGTGTCAATTAAACATTAAAATTTCAAATTATATCTTGCTTACAAATTTAGGTCTGGCATATGGGTTTGGAAGTGAAAACACAGTATAAATCTACAGAACCAGTACAGACTGTTCCATCTGAGGCTTCATTGCTAGCCCCTGTGGCAAGGTAGGCTTGGCTGCGTAGGTATTCTAAAGACTCTGTTTAGCTGTCCACAGAGTATAAAGGAACAGAATTCTTACATGTTATTTTGAAGTCCCTTTTAAAAATACAGCTCATCAATTCTTAGTATTAATTACAGATACATGACTATCCCATGCATATATGTACTATTTCATATTAACTCCATTCTCAATATCATACTGAACAATGTGAAAATGAAGGTAGGTCATAGTTTATTGAAAGACTAAAAGAGGAGCTGTTTCATGAGGGTAATTATTGTAACAGCAGTTGCCTTTTTTTTTTTTATATCCATGCTGATATTGAAATACAAAGGTGAGGTTATTCAAATGAGAGTAATGAGACTAAATATAGAGGACACTGATGAGAGTGACACCTTTAGGTATAGTAGTTAAAATGAAGTACCAAAATAAATTATTCCATAAAGATTTGGTTTATAAATCTTGCTACAGACCGGTATTTCAGTCCTTTGTGTGCTCCATTCTTTCAAACAGAATTTATGTTGGAACTTCATTGTCTTATCCCACACAGTCTCACTAGGGTTTTTGGAACTGATGCTATTTGGGAAGATTTTTTTTCTTTAAATATCTTCCTCTCCAACAAAGTTTGTAACATAAGGGAAGGCTAAGCCAAGAAAACCAATATAGTTAGGAAAGAAAGTGGGGTAGCCACAGCCAGTACACACTGGCTATGGTATGTGAGCCACTTTTCATTTGAGAGATTTTGTGGATTTGAGCAGGTCAAGTGGAACAATGCTCTACTATGGGACTGTGGAAAAAAAAGTAGAAATCCATTCTGGTGCACCTTTCTCAACACTAGGTGCTTAACTATCAGAGGTAAAGTATAAACAAGAATTTAACTATTTGACTATACACATTAGAGAGACAGGAGAATGTTAGACTAAAGAAAATCCAGACACCATGGAAATCACTAAATAAATGTTTCCTTCACAGGGAAACATCTTTTACTTATTGCTTTGAGCATTTGATCTTTTTTCAAATCAAGCTTTTATTCTGATTGCAAAGGAAAAAAAATAATATGGGAAGGTTCATCCATCAAAAAACTGGCACTGATATAATTACTACTCTGTCATCCTCAACAGAATTATTTTCATGATGTTCTTTACAAACATGAAGAACAAATTATAAGAAGACCATCTGTTACTGTGTAGTACTGTGCAGTACTACACCTTAGTTGCTTAGTTGTCTTCTGGTGTACAATCTAAAAAGTTAATACGTCGTCATTGGTACTGTGACTGCCACAGCAAAAATAACAAAAATCTGAAATGAAAGCTTGTGCTGCAGCTTCAATGTACAAGTAAAACACAAAGTTTTCTTCTGGAAAAACTGGGAAAGTTTCTCAGATAGAGACCTCAGACCTTGCTCTAAAACTTCTGGCGATTCAAATAACTTCTGCTCTAGTGACCTGTGAGCTCTTCTGTTGTAATGCTACAGAGTAAACAATAATGGCTTCATTTTTGGGGTATTGTATTGTTTAAAACAGCATTTATAGGGAAATAAAAATGAAGTAGTAATATTGAACACCTGCTGTATCAAAGCATATCACATAAGATGAGCATCTCAGCATTGCTAACTTGTAATGAAGTGCTGTCATAACCTGTAGCTTCTCCCACTCCAAACTTCATTAAAAATGGCTGAAAAGAGTCAATTCTCCTTCTAAATTCAGTCAGAAAACCACACAATGAGAAAGGGCAGCTCCTTGTCACACTGAGAACCTCCTACATTGCATTAGTATGCCCCATGACAGGGGAAGATCAGAGTACCATGCGCATAGAAAAATACTTAGACTATGGGAAAAGATTGACCTTCCTGAGAAAGTGTGTGAAAATAGTAGAAATGTCTATAATCTGGCAGAAATAAATAACAATAATTTACACATATACTAAGTTTACAGTCGGCATTAATGTACCTTTTAGCAATGCAACACAAAACAATGTTTAGATGTGAGGTGTAAGAACAAGATTTTGTGATAGACATTTCTTTGTTATTTATTGCTTATATTGTTATTTATATAGATAATGCTTCTGTCATTAGAATACATATACACAGAGCTGTTTCACATGCTAGCAGATAGATTGAAAAAATATGCCTAGTAACTGATACACTTTCTACAAGTGCTAACCACCTCTGTCTTTCATCTTAATAGACAGAAAAATACCTTCCCATTATGTGAACATGCGTCAGTTAGGATTATAAATGTTCCATTATTATTCTCATAGTAAAAGATTGCATTAAAAAATATTAGCTTTTAAAAATAAAAACTTTCCCTTTTTCTTGTTCTTGTTCTTGGCCATTTCCTACCTCATTTGTTGGTTTTGGCTACAAATGCAAACCCTGAACTTTTATTTCACCACATACAGCAGGAGAGATTTTGGTAACAGAAGCCTCCCAAAGTGCTCAAAATGAAATTAAAACCTGCATTTGGCATGAATTGTTAAGTCTTTGTTTTAGAGCTGGGTAACGCCACAGTGCCTGGAGAAGGATGTAAATTTAGTGTCTTCCTTTGCAGTCCTCCTTTTTGGCAGAAAAGAAGATTTGTTACCAGCAGCCTTAGGGGCTTCCTCCTAAAGAGCAACCACTGGTCAGGCAGGTGAGAGCAGGTAAGGAACAGCGACTGTCAGGGCTGGAAAGTGATTGAAGTGTGGCACAGTGAGTGTACTCAGCACATCCAGGCAGGAAAAGTGGAAGCACATCAAATGAAGCTTTGTACCTCACCCACACAACCAGCGTTTACTCAATCCTTATGATTTTGAATTACTGGATTCTTACTCAGTCTTTGAATTAATTTTTAATTTTCTAGAATTAGTTCCATGGGAAGTCATTCTTCCAGGAGGTATTGGCATAGGCTAGAACAGACCAGTTCACTGCCCCAGAGGCACTAAGAATGCTCTGCATGCACATAGAAACCCCAAGATTCATCTATCCATCTCCCTCATCACTGAAAAGATAATGAAGGGAGAAAAAAAGATTAAAAAAAAATTTTTAAAAATGCAAAGGATTTAGTCTCTCATGCTGCAAAGACGACATTGTTTCCCTGATGTGAAAGGTCTTAAGGTTTTGGGAGGAGTGAAGCTGCATCTACCACATCTTACCTTTGACATTGTGCCCCTTGGTGTAAGCAGCGGAGGCAGAACAAGATTCCCATTCAATACAGATAAGACTTATAGCCAGATGCATTTTCTAAAACGTAAAACGGCAAGTGAATAGAAATTAAATTTGGATTTTATGCTGATGCTGCTGAAATGTTTTGCTAGCTCTGAGGTGAGCTTCTTCACTCCTTTGTGGCTCCAGCCAAAAACAACCTCCAGTTTTGCAAAAGTCTTGATTGTTGTATAACTTCTCTCCTATCAGTCAAACAACAGAAAATTAAGTATATCTATTGCTTGATGATGAGACCCTCTCATCTACTGCTACAGTAAGGGACTGCTACAGCCCCTTGCTCCATAGTCATGAAGGGCCTTTACACCATCAGTGAAGAACAAATTAATAGAACCCTTTGATATCCTTCCAATAAAGCCTCACCACATCCAGTCTCATAAATTCTGTTACTTGAAAAGCAAGAGAACATACTCATACCTCTTTCAATAGAGGAGCTGCTGGAAAGGGCTTTCTTGTTTCAAGAACCTCTGTAGAAGGAGTTATAAAAACAATGGTAAATCTTCCCTTCACATCCTTAAACACCAGAGTACAAACCACAGCTATCTGATTTCTGTCCATGCAATGCTATTGAGTTTCCAGTGAAAACGGTGAAAACAACAAGGTAGGGAAAAAAAAAAAATAAATCACTCTCCTGAACAAGGTTGGAGAAGACATCTAGGATTGTCCAGTCCAGCCTTTGACAGAGCACCAACATATCAACTAAACCATATTGCTAAGTGTCATATCCAGTCCTTTCTTGAACACTTCCAGGGCTGGTGCTGGGAGGAGAGATTGCCCTCCCCACCTGGCTACAAGGTGCTTTCAGGCAGTTGTAGAGAATGATGAGGTCTCCTTTTTACCAGGCTAATTCTGTACTAAGCATAATATGGGAAGCCATTTAGAATGCTGCATTCATCTTGCTCCCCACTTTAGGAAGGAATTCTCATTCAGTGTACCCAAGTCCTTTTTTATATACCCACCTGAGGACTTGGTATCCCTCTGCTACTACCTGACAGCCTGTTGTTATCTGTGCATAACCAGAAGTGTATCATAACTTTGTTTTCTACTGTCTTTTACATTTACTGAAAAAAACTGCTACATCTTACATTAAAGAAAACATTAAAGAAAAGTAAACTCCTTTACTTAAAGTAACATTTGAAAAACAAAAATCCAAGCAACCAAAAACCTTCACAAACCCGGACGCATGTGAATTTTATATATTTTTACTGCTATGTCTTTTGATACAGCGAATGCACAAAGCTATTTTAATAATACCTATAAAAATACCTGAATATTAATATTCCTATAGAATGCTCTTTTTCCTAACAGTCACTTTTAGAGGCTTTTATAGTTCGATACATGAGATGAAAAGCAATTCAGAAAATGTCTTTTTTCAGCTTTAAATAGCAAAAATATTGCTTTGGTGGTAGATCTACCTTCTGAACCAAGACACATGAGAAATAGATATAACAGAGAACTGATAGCAAAGTATCTTCAAGAATCCAGAAACACAAATTTTTGTTTTCTCCTTCATCTTTCACTGCTTTCTTTTGTGGATGGACTCCCAGATTTGGGGGCTTGCTAGTATCACCCCTAACTTCAGGCAAATTGAAAGCTTTAATTAAGAAAAAAATTAATGCCTGTCAATATGCATCAGCTTTTGCTAATGAGCCCCATAAATTGAAGTTCACTACAAAAATAAATAGCATTCTAATATTACAGACATTACCTATACTTGATACATTTGTGCTCATCCACAAGTGCACATGACAAAATGAAGTATAGCACTTCTACCGATTTTTAGTGTTGGAATAAAAAAGAAATGTTTCCATAATTTATTTTGTAAAACATTATTAAAAAGTAGGCACTTTATTATTTTCATTAGAGAACAGAAAGTTTTCAGAGATCGAATTATACATTCACTCTGCTTAAATTCAATGATTTCTCATGTGCAGACAGAGATATATATCAACAGAAATATATATCTCAACGAACCATACCAGCTGAGCATATCATCTACAACTCAACAGCAGCATCTCCACAATGTGTTTACAACCTATTGCTCATACACTGGAGATCCAGGACAAGCCTTGGAAAAAAGCATTTTTAAAAGAAAATAAAATAATAAGTGCAAGATGTAAAAAAAAAAAAAAGGGAACTTAAGGGAACTTAGTCCAGCTTCTCTTACTGCAAGGGGTTACTTAAATCAATAGCAACATGCATGAGTGACACAGTAAAAGAGCAGTGGTTCTTAACATGGCAAAGACAAAATAAAACCACTTGAATTTTCTCAGCTCAACCACCACTTGGGACTGCAGTGTACCAGAAACACAGACAGAATCCCAAGTTCCACTTCTGACACAGAATTTCACCTGATTGATGGCACCCTGTCTGCTAACTTGATGCCTGTCTGAGGTAAAAATCACTTTTCAGGCCTGCTTACTAGTCAGTTCACATACCTCAAATGTCCCTGTAGACCATATTTTATACAGTGGGCCTTTATGTAGTTATGTGCAGGGTTCCAAGAACATGGTTGTAAGATTTTTTTCTTTTCTTCTTAAATTTATTTTGGTCAGGTTAATCTTTAAAGTTTACTTTGTTCCAAAGTGTCTGTAAGGATGAATGTTTGATCACAATGTCTGAAAGCTCTTAACCATTTCATTATTTACACAGTAGAGAAAAAGGAAAAGGAAGAAAATTTCTTTTAATGAGACCATTCCCCATGATGAGAGTATTTTGAAGGGTTGCAGACATTACTGTAACAGTGGCCAAAATCAAACCACACACCAAATGCTTCACAATTTGTAGTTTCCTTTGCTAAGCATAATACCTTATTCTGTCTGAAGTTCAAAACACTTTTCTAAGATGTTAAGCCACTTCCCACAAACTTCACTCTCAGGAAGTTTGAATTGGCTGCTTTTCCAAAGAGGTTTGAAGGATGCCAGTGTTCTCAGCTTTGTAAACTCAAAATGAACTTGTATTCGTGTTTCAGATCAAATGAATGGTTTGAGTTTTATGTTTTATTTTTTAATCACTGTGGTGGCACTTTGGAATCCAAATACTCAGTTCTCCTTTTTTTTTTTTTTTTCTTCTTTGTAAGCATCTGCTGTCATATTTTGCCTGGTCTGTTTGAAAGAACCATTAGCGTCAGACTTCACAGCAAAAATGAGCAAACACAGATATTGTATTTCAAAATCAGAGGCTGAGGGAGAATGCAAAAAGGCTCCATGACAATAAATAAAACCAATAAAAATCTAATTAAATAGATGATACACATTGGTCTCAACACACCTGAAAAGATCCACTGAAATATGTATCAAATTTATTTTTTTTTTTTAGATTATACTTATTAAATTTATAAACCTTAGACATTTTGATTTAAATAATATATTAAGTAGCAGTGATAACAGCACTAGCAGCAATATACTTTCCTTAGCTCTGGAGGAAAATAAACTGAATCAACCAAATAAAAGAAAAAAAACAACTCAGTAGTTATCCCAAGGACTTCAAGAGCAGTATCAGGTCAAAAGCAAATTTTGAGGTACTCATGGATATAACACAAGAGAATTTTACAAGTACTCCACATAAGCAAGGAGCAAAAATGAAACTAGTAACATAAAAGAAACACACTTGCAAGTTTTAGGCATAAAAGTCTTAGGTTCAAATTCTATCACAGCCTTATGGACTACCACTCTGGTCGCTGTAGACCTAGGAGCGGCGAAAGAATATAGCAACACCGACTTCCTTCAGAGGCAGAAGAAAGCAATTTAATTAAGAAACAATCACACTTTTATAGACTAGATTGCAGAACCAGGATAGAATGAAACTGATTGGTCCAAGGAAGGTAACATCCCTTGTAAATATGCTTTCACCAAAATATCACGTCTCTCACACACCCTCCTGTGCCAGCTGCAGGTGCTAATCTCTGTTATTAATTCTTTCCCTTCTGTTTTACTTTGAATAGCTTGAGAAAGATTCAACCTTCTTTTTCCCTAGCTCCTTCCAGCATCCACAACTCTGTAGATTTTAGAGGAGATCGTCTCAAGGCCCAGACAAGGACCATCTATTCTGAAGGTACGTAGGCTTGTCAGTGAAGGGGCCATTGTCTGCACAGAAATAATGTGAAGCACTCACAGTTCCTATTTTCAGCCATGACCTAACTGAAGACGAGGGTATTTAATGTCTCAAAGCACTTCCTGAATTGCATTGACCAGTTTACTTTTCCACAAGAATAGAGTCCTGATTTTCACCCACCTTAAGACCTTCTCTTATTTCTGAGTGTTCTCACTTTTCAAAACAAAAAGCTGGAATGACTCAACTGTCAGGTGTGGATTTAAGAGGCTACAGGATTTCCATTCAGTCACTAGATAGGATTATTTAAAATAGGGGGCGGAAAATAGAATGAAAAAAGCACAGGGAGGCAATGCTGCTGCCCATTGACTCAGTCGGTGCTCACAGCCCAATAACACTTTTGGAGACACCCTGACAAACTCCTCTTAGGGACTGGATGTGCAGCTAAGCTGAATATACTGGTTTTACCTTCATTCCTTATGTGCACCAGACACCACCCTGATAGAGAGACTGGGTCCTTCTGAAACATACTTGGATTCAGCAAATTTATTACAGTTGATAGCAACAACTGTTAGTACCTAGAAATTAGACAGAAAGCTTTCCAGAAGTTCAAAGTGTCTTCCAAATTACTGAAGAACTGTAGGGGTTAATATTTTACACATTTTCTGTGTTTATTCATTTGAAGGACTGGATGATTGGGTACTTAAAAAAATAAAAAAGGCTTTAGAAGAAATTAAAAGGAAATCTTAGAAGTCTTCAAAGAAACACAGCTACTACTACCAAACATAAACCAGCACTATAAAACAGTCACAGTCACATAATTTAAAAATTATTTTTCATGTAACTGAGCTGCGCTACAATAAATATTCTGGACAGTAGATGTCCTAATTGTAACCTGGCAAAACCTTTTGGCCTCACCAACATATTTAAATAAAGTGTCAGACAGTTATTGAGTAAAATCCAACTTATGAGGCAAAGAAAATACCTCCATTTCAGATGTGCAATTAGCAGCAAAAAACATACTCCTAGGTTTTGTTTTGGATATAAAATAAACATACAAAATGTGAATCTGATAAAAGTTCCACAGCTGGGGGTTTAAGGTGTTTTGAAAAAAAAAAATTGTGATGCTTTCCTTGTCTTAATTCTATGGACATGTAGAAGAATCTCTGAACTGTGTTATTGTGATGTTCCTAGCCAGGGAATTTATCAATGAAACTGCTGAATTTATTCACAAGATAAAAGACACTAGATATATCAAAGATATCCTCCACTGCCGATCAATGTTGGAAAGGCAAGTCCATCACACTATGTTAACACAAAGGTCGGATAAGCCCTTTTTTTTGTACAAACAACAGGCAAAAGTGCTCTGAGACTCTGAGAGCCTATAAATCTGCAACCATATATAAAAATGGATTCAGATTCAGTCAATCAATCCTACTCTCCAGACTCAAGTTTTGTTGGCCAAATAAAGACAAACAATAATTTTATTTACTCTATTGTAAGGAAGTAAAAGGTAAAACATTGGGAAATTCTACAAGTCACAGTATGAAGTATAAATAGCTTTAGGTTTTAGAAAATATAAGCTAGGGAACTGAGCATTTCTGGATAACAAATACAAGGGCTCATTTTAGACAAATGCATGCAGAGAGTCTTAAAATAACTGACAGTTTTACTTTGTTGTTCTACTTCACTGTTTTTCCAAGCTATTTTGGAAACTTTTGAAATCTGTCTTTTCTGTGGAGAATAAATTTCAGTTCCAAGAAAAAACTTTTTCCACCATTGCATAGGGTTTTTAATAGCAAGAGACAAGCTGCAGTGTATTCAGAGTACTAGCTTATCATTGTCTGCAATTATCCAATACATCCAAGAGAACTTAAGTGGGTTAAAAATATCACATAACTAAACAATTGCTCAAAGTTTGAGAACTCCTTGCTTCTGGAAAATGCCAGAGATGCCAAAATAGCTTACACAGGTCAGAAGCAAAAATTCAACAAAATTTTTCTTGATACAGACACTGTAACAAAGAAAGAGTCAGATTTCTAGACTGATGGATTCCAGAAGGACAGGGAAACAAAAGGTATTTGAACACAGATGATCAAACGATATTAAAAAATCAATTAAAATATATGTCAGAGTTGGTACTGGAGTTCAGACAAAGATTTGAGGGTCAAGAAAAAAATTGAGGGTAAGACACTTCATGTGTTTATCTGCACTGGCCGCACAAAGCAGATTCACATCTGAGTAGATATTCCCAGCTACTAATATAACTCCAGTCTAAAGCTCACAGGAAATGCACATTGGTCAGCACACCTTAAATGAAAAACTTTCTGCTCTGTACACTGAACCAACTACATCCCTCAACCCAAATATCTGCAAGTGCTGCTAACTAAATCAAAACAAGCTCTGAAAAAGGAACTGTTCCTACACCTGAGCAAGACATAGGATCTTTTGTTTTGAATCCAATCTAAATTAATCCATACAAGTGGACCATTATGATGTCTGTTTCAAATACCTACAGATTCTAGATGTTAATTCAGAACACAATCCATACATAAGAAGATAGTAAAACACACAGCTTTTGGCTGTACATGCTTTTATTGCCAGGTTATACTCAGTATTTCAAGCTGTTAAGCCTTATCAACTGAGATAAACAGGATCGAGGGACTGGGGTTTGTAGGAAAAGGAAACTCTCTATTATGAGCTTTTCCCTTCCTATCCTTTCTGGTCATGTCTTTGCAGCTAAACAGTTTTTTCTTTCAGTAAGTCACATGACAGATGCTAGCTGTTAACCCAATTTAAACTATTTTTCTTTCCTTTCCAGTACATTCCAATCAGCAGCATGAACCACAAAGAGTGCCCAGCAATTGGTGAGTGGCTCATGCCCGAATACCACATTTTTCATCTCCTTTCAATATCCTTGACTCATGCATCCTGTCTGAGCTAATGTTAGTTTCCTGATTGCAGTGTGTCTGTACCCTTGGACTCCAAATAAGGGCCTGAACAATCCCAGAAAGCTCGCTCTTCCTTGCTGGACTTCAGTTTCACTCTGTTTTTTAGTGACTGTCTCTCAAAACTACCTTGTTTTGCCAATTCACATCTGGAATTTCTAGATTAGCATTGATTTAGCACTCCATTTCTTTTCCTCTAATTTTAAAGTACTTCTTGACCATCATAAAAAAGTACTTTAAAGTTCTGACTTTATTTCACTTCTAAGAAGAAAATGAATTGCCACCACCAAGTTATACTCACTATTACATTATCATATTCCTCCACTTGAATGAAATGCCCCCAAAACAGACATGAACCAGTAAAGAAATTCCTTGTTTGTAATGTGCTTGTACCTTTGCCTAATACTCTGAAATTCTCTAAGCTATTGTCATTTTCTAGATACTGTAGCACTGATTTCAGACTACTTAATAGTATTTAAAATTTCTATGAGTATGAAGATGGAATGCAATGATGCCTAGTCCAAGAACCTGAGCTATGAAAGTGAAAGGATGCCAGTTAAAACAGAAGACAAAATGGAGGGGGAAAAAAAGACAAAGAAAAAAGTAGCTTTATTTTTAGCTCTAATTCAAGAATATCATCCAGTAACATCCAGAAGGAAAAGAACAGAGTTGCCAAGTACCAAATTTAAACAAGACTCGGGTCTTACTCAGTGCAAACCAGGCATTCAACACAGGCAAGCTTTTATGAAACTATAGGCACCTAATGTTGTAAACCTGTTCAAAAGTTTCAGTAAGTCTGAGTTCATGGTGAATGAATTTTGCTCAAAGAGCTCACAAAAAAGCACATAGCCATCTTTAGTTTTCAGAATGATTAATGTATGTTATTTGGGCATTGAGGCAACATACAAGGTCAGAAGCCTACAGTTCCAATTCAAATATATTTATTCAAGTAACAGACTGTACATCTAAGCAATAATTCCCTCAATAATTAGTGGGTGGAGGACAGAGTCTCACCTTAAATTATGACAATGAAGGAAGAAATTGTAACAGCAGCAGCTGTATAGTCTAGCACTTTGAAACTTTAAGCAACAGATACAGCTTTGTTTCATCAGTTGTGCTTTTAAAATCAATAATAATGCTACTACCACAAGGTACTGTTCACCCAAAAGAAACAAACTCAAAAGATGAGGAAAGTGAAGGCAGGAAGTGACAAAGCATATTTTGCACATAAATTTTACAAAATCATACCTTACTTCTTCATAGACTTCTAGCTGGGAAAGAAATTAAAATATTTTTCTTTTTCCCTGGGCTATTTTCTGCTGATTACTCACAATGTTTATTCTCTCTACCAAAGGGCTGTGAAGGCATTAGCCACTCTACCACTAGGCAGAGAGGTCATACACAGAGAAGAATCCCACTGCAGAGTTCTGGCTGAACAAGCCTTTCTTCTACACTAAAAAACCGCAGTAGCAATGCTAATGTAGAGACTTTAAAAATAATCTCCTATTGATGCTATGATGACCATGATAGGTAGCTTTCCCTCGTTTCTGTTTTAAAGCACTGGGCACACTCCTTTATTTGTGAAAACAAACAAGCACGCAACCAACCCAAGCCCAGCTTTCAAATAATGTCATTTGTTTCTGATTGCACTACCTCTATAAAATAGTACAAAATTACTGATGACACAGTTCAGTTTACAATAATGCAGCTCAACACCGATGAAATGTTGAGCAGAGTAAGATGTTAAGTATCACAATCCTGTTCACCCCAAGAAAATGTGTAAGTTGTGCAATACACAGCAGATTTCTATTATGATTTTCACACTCTTATTAAAAAGACAGTGAAAAAACCCAAATGAGTGGGCATTCTGTTTTTGTTCTGATTTAAAATTGTTCAGAAAACTCTACACTGGAATCTATTCTGTGAATCTGCATTATTCAGATGGAACTTAATTGCTCTGTTTCTGGAAGGAAATGATAGCTCATAGCCATAATGATAGCTGCAAGGAAGCTACCAAAGATGTAAGAGAATGAACTCATTATATTCCTCGCAATATTTTTAAACTTCCCTATTCTTGAGCTAAAGCATAGACTGCTCTTGATTATCTGTTCAGCCCATTTATAATGCATATTGTGCAGATTAAGACGAGAAATCTCTTCTTCCTTGCTGTGCAAGCATCGATCACAATAGCAGTCCCTAAGACCCATAATTTTCAGCCTCATTCACAATTTTTTTCCAAGCTGTATTTACAGATCGCATAGTTATACTCTTCAAAAGTTGATTCTCTCCCCTCTGAAAAGAGAAAGGCATGGAAGTGGTGTGCATGCAGGGAAGAAGTCTTCCTAAAATACCCATTAAAAAAAAAAAAAAGTTATCAACTGAGAAGTAACTATAAAGTTAAGTTTATAAAAAGGGCTTTAACATCGATGTGTTTATCCAAATATCTTATTGTACAGGTTTACCACAACAGGTGTGATACCAAAATGAATACAAAACCTGTAGAAGTGAAATATCTTCCCCAGGTTTTGGAAGGTTTTTGTTGGTTTGGGGCTTTTTTTGTAAGATTGTGTGGAGTTGGTTTGATTGGTTCATTTCTGCCTTTACAAATTGTAGTCCTTGAAAACTATTGCTATACTACCTTGACAAATCTTTGCTGAAGATGTCCTTTGTATGTAGAAGTGTTTTGAAAGGTTTTGTGAGTAAAAACATCACAGTTTTAGTTCTTGGACATATTTAGCAATCATATTTATTCAAATCAAAGGCCAATAGTTTCTTCTTGGAAGCTGTTTATGGTCCAGCATAGTTTTCCAGGAAACTGAGTTGCATGGATATTAAAGATATTCTCCATGTGTAAAGCTAGCTACTAAGAACTCTATTCAAGTATTCTGCTGTTGCAAGTGCAAAATGATAGAATGTGAGAGAAGTGACATTTCACACCAGTGAACTCGCAACTGAAAACAGAGAACGTCTGAAATTTTCTGAAATAGCCTGAATGTTTGAACTAACCACAGTTATTTGTATTACCACTAGCTTTTGAAGGTATATTTTATCTTATATTTTATCAGAGAATGCAAATTTAAAGAGCTTATAGTATATATTTCTGTGAGTGGTTATGAAATATTTGTATGTTGCCACATACAGCTGATCTGATTGCTGCTAGTGAGTTGTATCAATAAAGTTGTGGGAGACTGGTGGCAGTAGCACAGGTCAGACTGAGAAAAGCTTACTGGATATGCATTTACATCATATTGTATGCAGCACTAATTTAATCAGGAAGAGCCCAAGAAGGCCTGAATATTAACTACTGTTTTCAGCTTAGTCTAAAGAATGTAAAGAATTTAATTTTTAAGATATATACCTTGTTCTTGTCCACAGGGAGCAGGAGCCTTAGCCATCTATTGCGCTGGATTCCAAGATTCCTCTCAAATCATCTTATTAATAAAACTGTCAGTCACAAGACTGATCTCACATTTTTTGTAGATTTATTAATTTTACTATGGTAAGAAGTTCACAAAGATTATTAATTGCTTTTAATTGGTCACCTACACAATTATAATGAAACTATATCTGTCTAGGGGAAAAGTTATATTCTAAATCAGGTATATTCTGTTTGGAAAAAAAGACATGAAGTGGTTTGAGAGAGTGAAAGTTTCTATCACATGGAAGACTAATCTATGCTTGGTGTCTCATAAGCATTCTTCATCTCTTACACCAAATTCACTCAAATCTATACAGATATCTCCTTTTTTCTCATTTTGCATAGACTTACTGAATTTGAAGAAACCTAAATTTCTCCTGCTGTTGCCATAGGCAAAGATGGGCATTTGTTACATATTTCCACACTCTCACATTCCTGGCACATAGACTTAAAAGTGTAACAGAAGATTTGAATCCAAATAAAACAACATTTGGTCTATTCCTAATGTTCTGAACTGTCTTATCTTTCACATCTTCTACCCATAAGGTTTACAAATCATTCCATCAGAACTTGACTCATTTTGCAGGGAAAGGGGAGGGGCAAAGGGAAGGGTGAGAAAGATGTTTAAAAAGTTGTCCCTTCTTGTGTGAATTATCTGTATCTCACATGATTTGCTCATGAATTTGGCTTGTGAGTCTGAAGCAACTCCTACTCCTCCTTCCCCACACAGGAGTGACTGCTTCCTCTCCTTGCTCTGCAAGAATATGCAGAGTTTCACAGCTCAAGCCCCAACTGCTCTTTGTACACAATCTAGCTAAGGTTCTGACTTCAAGGCTTCAGTGACATCCACTGAATAGTACAAAATACAGAAGTACATGCAATTATCATTCAACTACTGAGAGGAAGAGACAGAAGATTGAATTCATCATTATATATAAGTTTTTCAAGACAGTACAATGAAGTTATGTGGACATCTTGAACTGATTTTCATTGGGAATGAATGAGGAACTTCCTGAGAAAGAGATTCTTAAGGATTGGGAATTACCTGCCAGATTGGCCCTGTACCTATTGTTTCAAGGAGAACTTTTTTTTTTTTTTTTTTTTTTTTTTTTTTAAATGGGTGAGCATAGAGATCTAAACAGATTTAGTTTAGAAGCCTACCCCAACAATCCAAGATTTGTTCTGAGTACAGGTTATCTACTGGAGTTTTTTTTAATGAGAAAAAATAACATCATTATGTATGATAAGGAAAGGAAATCTGCCTATCTTAAAACTACTTTTTAACCCAATAGGTATGTGAAAATATTCTGTAAATGTCATGAGGAAACATATGTCCTGCCTTGCTATTTGCATCTGCTGGACTTAAGTCATACTTCTTCCTTTCAAGCCTTAAAGACAGTATAAATGCCAAAATGTTTTCCTTGCTTAAGAAAGAATTAAACCATTTTCTCCATTAATACATTACTACTATCCTGAAGAAACTGAATTTTAATTTGAAACCAAGTGTGGATACTAAATTTTTTTCTTTTCAGTCTAGTGCTGACACAAGCAATTGATCCATCCCTGTTCTTTTTTACTCCCATTCTCATCAAAGCTCCCAATACCCTGACTACAGACTTGGAGTAATTTGTCATTGAAAGACTGCTTCTTATGCTGTTCCTGTGATTTCTGTGAGAAAGCGACATTAGGAGTTTCTGGGCAAGAACTGACCCTAAAAGCAGTTGTCTATTCTAATTCTTAAAGTGGGCTGCACCAGCATTATCAGAATCTGTCTAGCAACAAAATCTAAACACAGTCTCAAGGTAATAATATAATTATACCAAAAATGACTACAACATTTTCTGTGGAGCAGTCAAATTACTTTCCTAGTAAGACATGTCTATAACACTTGCTAAATCTTCCAATTATCATTCTGTCGGGTATTTCTTTTTTCTCTTGTGTACTTTTGCAACCATATGTCTTTTATTTCCAGGGGAAACTGTAAAGATATATACACATAAAGTACAGATTATCAGCAAATAATAGAAACAATGAATTCCAAGGAAGCAATATCCATCAGAACGGAATCTATCCTCTCGGCTCAGCCTACATAGCATAACTGAAACCAGAGTGTAACACAATTTGAAGCAATGGGGGTTTTATATACTATCTTCTCTTAATATGTTGCCAGCCTGAAATATTCCTTATGACAAATATAATGATTCCTATGTTATTTTTTAAATATGCTTTAATTTTGAGTTCTAAACATTAATGTTTCCAGCCAGTCTGCAGTTCCTCACAATTGTTTTAGCTGCACATAACTTGCATCTTTACAGTTCAAGCCTTCAGCCACAACACATCATCAAAACTCAAAAGACTACTGTTGATCCCACACATCTGGAAACCATGGCTTCAGGACAAAAAACAAAACACAACAAAACCCAAACAAAACAAAACAAACAAAAAACCACACAAAATATCACCCCACCAAAACCAACTAGAAATTCCCACTGCTAATTTTATATGGTCATACATAACATATGTTTAAGTAGTTTTATATATCAGGATTGCACTGCTAACTTTGCAGTCCATTTCCATTTTTTATGTAGTATGCATAATACTGATTTAAACCGTCTCTCTATTAAGCAAACTAAAAAACCTCAATTTTCTGTCAGGTAAAGGTGTTTTCTGCAACTAAAACAGACTTTAAATTATTATAAGAATTATGATTTTTAGTGATTCTTTAAAAACTAAATTTTTGTAAAAATAAATATTTTCACCAAACTTATAAACAACAGATGAGAAATTAACTCAGACAGCTCCCATATTCTTTTTTGGTATTGTTTTGGAGCATGCTATAGTCCTAGACTACAAGATCAGGATGGCAAGAACATTTTAATTTCCATTGGCAAATGCTATCACTGAGGAGGAAGAACACTGATCATCAGAGGAAAGTCTTGCTTGGACTCCTGCAGCATCCTGCATTTCATATCCACACATCACTGGTCAAATATTTGTAGCAGTTTGGATTTGATTAAGTACATTTATGTGGAGAATTCTGACATACAATGGAGAGAGGGATGCTTGTGAATGGTTTAGCATGTGCTGGCCCATAAATAACCCTAGTTTCAATAGATGCTGTAACATGATCTATCCAGAAAATATACATAGGCAGATATTTCTGTATTTTTTACTAAATAAACAAGCAGTTGATTAGCTCCTGACACTCCAATGCTTGGTAGAAGCAGTCTCTGCCACTGAAAAACATATATATAGATAATTATGCGGGGCAGGAGCTAACCTCCAAAACTACTCAGCTTCCCCTCACTGTATTTATTCAGTAATATCAGCCCACCATTTGAGCTGGGAGCCTCTGCTGTGGCAGCAACTATGAACCCATAAATAAGTCAGGCAAGGTTAATTACCAGTATGTTTATGTATACAGATCTGTGACAAGAAAGATTAAATACAGGTAAAACATCAAGTTGTTTAAGATCTTCATTGCTGTAGAAGTAATTTTTATCTCGTGATCACAGCTATCAGAGCACAGCTCTTTACTTTGTTTAAGAAGATAATTCACTCAATGTTACTTTATTTGATCAAAAATCTGATCAGCATCCACACAGTACGTTTTCCCCCTCACAGACTATCTGCGTTGCTAGGTTGGGTAGTAACCAAACAGCTCTCACATGCAGATATATTGCAGACCTATAAAACATTACACAATTTACTGAGCCTGGTGAGGATGCTTTTGTTACAGCTTTTGTTTTAAATCCAGTACTGTGTCTGCCTCCTAGGGCTATGAAGTAAGTCTCTTTAAAAAGAGCTACAGATTTATTCTTCCACTTTGAATAAGTGAAAATGTGTTTTGTTGAAACCTCCTGAGAATAGATGGATTTCCTATAGAATCCCCCTTTGTTTATGGCTTTGATGAAAGCATTTGGCACTTGATGGTTCCCAGGCTATGCCCAGTTTAAAAAAGAAGAAATCAAGTGTGCTGAGTGTTAAAATGTTTTCAACTAACCTCAAAGCAAGTGTAATAGAAAGACTTGCATCAGGTGTCAAAATAGTATGGAAGGGTAATGCTTCCTGTCTTGCCTCTTCAACATTTACACTCAGTATCCTATCCCATTTTATTCTTAAAGAAGAGCTAAGGGCAGAACCTATGCAGGCAGCCACTTGAAATCCAAACCTTTTCCTCTCAGTCTTATCATCTACCACTTCTTCCTTTTCAATTCCTTCTCAAAACTTTGCAGAAATTTTTGAGATTGCGGGCAGGTGCTAACTCCCCACAACCAGCCCGTTAACAGAAAGAATTGCAGATTGAAAGTTATTTGAACACGATGAACTTCCATGAGATTAGTAAACTCCTCATAAGAGATTGTTTTATATTCCACTAGCAAAGTGGTTCAGAATAAAATTTCTAAGAGAGATCTATTTACACTATAAATACAGAGAGGACACAATAAATTGACACTTCTAAAAGACTTTGTGTAGGATTGGTTAACAGCAGTCCCAGCTTTTGGTGAGCAAATATTATTTACACTGAAGAAGAAAAATATTAAAGAAACCCACATCCACTTTTGAGGCAGTAATAATTTTTCATAATAAATTATCATAAATCATCAAGCTCTTTAATACATAATACATCATATGCAAATCTCAGAGCTACCTATTCCCATTTGGAATAGCCAGGACTTTTCTCATTACTTATCTTGAGGAAACAAATACTTATAATTCTAATGTAATTAATTGTTATTATAACATTGGACTTAGCTCGCCTCTTGCTTCATTGAGCTTTCTTTTAATTACCTTCCTTACAAAGAGATATGACACAATAGATATGAGTCCTGGCAAATCCATCCTAACTAGCAAACATCTACCTAATTGAATCAACTGTCACTGACCTGTCAAAACATCATGGTTCAAAGTCAATGGTTTTACAGTCATTTCCAAAAGTGCCATGGGTTTATGATGTCCTTTTTGAGGCAAGTTTCTATACTTCAGTTATCCTCTGCTCCATGTCTAAAAAAAACTTCACCTTTCATGTACTTTGACACACATCAACAAGACTGAGCTCCTAATAACTTCTAAACGTCAAGAAATAAGCAAATTAAGCGTAATTTCTAGCTCATGTGATCTAATTTCACTCTATCTCCTATGATACAGTTTAAACCTCCTGCACAGAGACCAGTAGCAGCCCCCAAATTATGTATAAGAGATGTGCAAAAAATAATCATGGCCTCAGTTTTATGGGCCCATTTGATAATCAAAAGGACTTCATCCTTCCCTTCAAAGAGCTTGGATTCCCATTGCTCCCTTCTGTGAACCTTAGACAGATATTGTGTAGAATAACTATTTCTTCATCTTAGTTTCCTGTACTACTGTTGGGGGTTGTTTGTTTTTTTCCTTTTCCTCTTTGCCTGTGGAATTTTTCCCATTGACATGCTAAGAAGCTCTGAAGGCTAGGTCCTTGAGACAGGGGAGGAGGAACTCTTCTGGTTTTGGGGAGTTTCTCTTGGAGAGAGGGGGACACTGCAAGATTACAAGCAGGTAAAAAGAGAGTGGGGGCTCCTACTCACTCTTGGATTCAGATGAGGACAGTCGCTGCTCCCACCGCCATAACCCAGCCAGGAGCTGCCTCTTCTGCTGCTGCTGGACCCCGCACCCCTGCTCTGCAGGGACGCCCTGCCATTTCAGCTTGCTGTTTCCCAGAGTCCTGCTGGAGCACCGGGACCGACACTGCTCCAGGGTTCGTGAAGCAAAGCCTCTCTTTTCCATCCCTTCCCATCTCGGACACAGCCGCCATCGCCGCGTGCTCCCCGAGCTCGCGCCACAGCGCCCCCTGCAGCCACGGGGGAATCATCGCACCTGCCCTGCCCGCCGGGAGCCACCAGCGCTCCCTGCCGGCTGTGACGGGAACTGCACCAAAGGGAACGTGCCTGTGGCTGAGAGGGCTGGTACTGGGTTCCTGTTCTGCTTGTTATTAATGCCATAGTTGGTGTTTTGTTTGCCTTGTTATACATACTGGTAAAGAACTGTTATTCCTATCCTCATATCTTTGCCTGAGAGCCCCTTAGTTTCAAAATTATATTAATTCACAGGGAGGGGGTTTACATTCACCATTTCAAGGCAGGGCCCTGCTTTCCCTAGCAGACACCTGTATTTCAGACCAAGACATCTACCAGGTCAAATCAGTTCACAGGAAGAGCCTATATCCCAGTCCCAACACAGGCAAGTGATGTGAGTTGCACTTCTTATTTACAGTGCAGGGGAAATGGCACATAGTATAATTCTGTAAGACGAGGAAAGAGAAGAATAGCAAGCCAGAATCTTAAAGGTACAGTGAATAACCCTATGAAGACATCAGGTCAGTGTAAACATGCCTACATTTTAATTTTGAAGACAATTACAAGGGAAGCACAAGAGTCTGAAGAGAACAGTGGAATTGGTAAGTGATAAACTGAATGTAACAGGGATTTTCAGTATTTGTTTCCACACAAGAAACTACTGAAATCCACTGAAACTACAAATCAATCATTTTCATCCTGGACAACATTGAAGAGTAATGTGGCAGAGGCTCATAAAATGCCCTGTACTATGAAAAAATGGAGGGAAAAAAAAATCATTGCCTGTTTTAAAATAAAGATTAAAGAAAGATGTGACTAGGGTCAGAGTAGCCAAAACAAACCAAAATGAGGCTTCTTCTTACAGTACAATGTATAGTTAATCTTGAGGCCACCAAACTGTAACTACTCACACACATAAATGTATGTGTACTGTTTTGCTTTATTTTTTGTTTGGTCTTTATTTGGTGACTTTTTGTGGGTTTTTGTTTGTTTGGGTTGGGTTTTTCCTACAATAATCTGTGCAAGAAAATGAATTAAATCCAAAACCACTCCCTCTGCTTTGGGTGGTTTCTGAAACATGTATTTACCTAATCTGAATCTAAGAGTATTCAGAGAAATACCACCTCCACCACCACTCTGCTCTGCTCTGATACTTTTCCATAGTAACATTATTAGGGAGAGCAGAAAAAGCTTAATACAGCTCTGACTGGTCTGAAACACTGCTCACTGTTGGCAGACCTATGCAGAAAAAAGTGTACTTTGACTGGATGACATCCCCAAATCTGAAAATCAACAAGCTAGAAATTACTTACTGAAGCAAAGCTCTTAAGAAACATTATTATTTGCATCATCTTAACAAAAACTTATTAATAATAGCTCCTTTTTCTTCTTTGTTTTCTATTACCATTTGCTCTTAATCATTTAAAAAAAAAAAAAAAAAACGCTCTTCCTACTGCAACTTGAAATAAGGGGCATACTAGATGCTCCTCATTGAAAAGGGAGCATAGTAGATGCCTAGATGACATTTCTCACTTTCATATGTTTGGAATCTATTTTATGTTTGCAAATGACCCCCTCTCCCATCCTTCCTCCCAATTCCCCCATCTTCCCTCCCCCATAATTTAATCCAAACCGGGGACAATCCAGAGATTTGCTTCCAAAGCATATGCCTAAATTGAAATGCTAGTGCAGTCCAATGTGCCATCAGCATCAGGACCATTATATGATAGACTGTAAAAAAAATAAGGAAAGAACTTAGAGAGTACAAAACTGGATTTCTTAAATAATAATTGGATTGTAAATTACAATTTGACTTTTAAATAAGAGCTTAGATACCCAAGAAAACACTGTCACTTCTGTTACCTCGTTTTTACATTTTATGTTCAAATGGTCATGAAGCAGAACTAGGAGCAGGCATATTCTGAGGATGCATGAAAATACCTCAGCAAAGTTGGGAATACAAGCACTGCCTCTTTAGGAATCCTCTTACCTGTGGTAGCAAAGGAGTGCAAGTAGGTAGCTGCCTCTCACTCACTTGTCCCAATGTCACAGAAGACACAGACAAACAAACAGAAGGTGAACTTTTCAGTTAATTTATTCTTTTATGTTTTGCATTAAGGGTAATGTTTTAAAGAAAATTGAATAGAAATGTTCTTTCTGTACTTTAAACCAGTACCGAATAATATTTCAATCTGTGTACCTGCTTAGCCATGGTCTGAAAGTATTTGTCACTCTAGTTTTAAATTGTGCTTAACAAATATTGCCTTCATGAATCAGGCTTGTAGTCAGAATGTTTTATCTACTGCTGACTATAACTGGATATTTCTGAGGAAGGTGCAAAATGGATACTTATAGAATAGTATGTTCACAAGACAACTTTCCCTGGACCCCATTAACATTTCAGCACTTAAAATCTAATCCATTTCTGTTTTATGTCCCTTTGCCAAATACCTCTGGCACTTTCATGCTTGAGTGTGAGCTAAAGCAAAGCTACTGGCTACTTTCTGGATTGTGTTTCTAGTCTCTAAGGAAAAGACTAGGGGAAAAATTCTGTAAGAAATGCTTGCAAGCAACTCTTAGTTTGTTGCACTAGCAGCACATCTGCTTGGGGAGCAGCAGCCATCAGACCAAATTAGTCTTTTTTGGCGTCCCATCTCTTCTGCCTCCTTTTTGCTGTTGCTTTTTCCCACCTAAGGAGAGTACCATATCAGCCTAACTTAAAAAATTAAACCCCATTATATCTTCTTGCCCTTCACGCTCTTCCTGTCTCCTCTTTCTCCATTTGGTTTTGGATATCAACACGACTAAGCAGCAGCTGTATACGTTAGCTGAAAACATTTCAGTTGTAATTGATCCGAGACATAATAACTATACTAATCTCTCATTTGCAGTGCTCTCATCAGAGCTTCAGATGCAAGCACATTTTTACAATTTTACAGATGAATTCCCTTCAATCTTGGTGTAACTTTCCAAGTGGCTTCTGAGAAGTCAGTCTGTACAACCACTGAGGTGAGTCCTAGTACATAGCAGTAGTCACATGGGAAGGAGCATCATCAAAACAAAGACAGGAGCAAAATGTGCACAGATATCCCATATGGCAGGAATTCTCCTTTCCAATACAAAGACACAAAACAAAGCATGATAACCACAAATTTTAACTGTTCCAAAATGTAAATTATTGTTTATAATCAACTTCCTGTTCACTGATACAAGGCTTGCCAGACAGTACTTAGGTATTGATTGTCATCCTGGGCCAACTGTATGTGCAAGACATATTAAAGCAATTTTCTTCTAAAATCACTCTGGTGACTTTAATGCATTCTTTATTTTGTTACATTTATCATTAAACATAGGTACTGCTCATCCTCTGTGGGTACTTACCCTCTTAAAATACTATAGCTACAGGCTGATTACCAGACTACTTCTATATCACTTGACTCTGCAGTCATTATACACAGTTGTCATGGCAGAATAAGTTCAAGACATTAAGTGTAATGGTATTATTCATGTTCACCTCCATCAGGATACAAAGTCCAGCCAACAGAAATGCCTGCAGTTTCAGAAAATTACAGAGTCAGCAGGAAAATCTACCCTCATGCTCAAAAGTGGCAGCAAAGCCCCTATTTTCTCTATTTTGGAAGACTCCCATCTCTCCCTCTGACTGTGCACATTACAATTCTACCTGAAGGCACTGACAGGATGGCCAGGGACAGCCTCACTGATGAAGATATTCATGTTAGCAACACTGAATCAGTTCCACTGTCAAAGAAAATGGACCGGGTTCACTCTCAGAAAACCTACACCAGTGCCTAGGCCTCCTTGTCCAGACATGAAAGAGAAGTGACACAGCTGGTTAAATAATTCTGCTCAGAAGATTAAGTACATAAGGCAGGCTGTCATGCTTCCCGTTGTCCTGATAGCCATGCACTTTACAAAAGATGCCAAGTGCTATTGCAAACACAGTTTGTACTTCCATGACAGTAAGTGCTTCTCTGTGTCTTTTCATTGCCACAGACCAGTGCTTTTGATCCATCAGCAGTTCTCAGGGCACATTCCCAAGGGAAATTCTTTGAAATGTACCTTTATTTTGATCACTGACCTCAAGCTGGTCTGCACCGTAAGCACTAGTGCAAAGAGCTGCAGTTGCTTTGTGCAGAACTTTATCTGATTACCAGATTTCAAAGAAGCTAAATCCAGGCTAATCCACCACATAAAAGAGTCAAACTATTTTTAATGCACGTTTTCTCTTTTAAACCTAACAAGCGATCTAAAATTCAGACCACAGTTTAGTACAGCTTTTTTTTTTTTTTTTTTTTTTGTCCCAGAGCCAGTCTGCTACAGTTTATCACAGAAGATTATGCTGTATTAAGAATATTATTCTAGAGATAATAGAGCATTAGAAATACTTAGGAAAATCAAACATACATACAGATCCAAAAAATAAACCCCCAAAAACACATGTAGAAAATGAAAATGTAACAACTTAATCTATTAATAAACAATTAGCTGTTATTACTTTATTCCTATACTACCAATATATCTTGCAAAGACATCAAGGTTTTATATTTTATCTTTATATTTTGCTCAAATAACTAAGAAAGGCTTCATGCAAAGACTAATTCATTTGTCTACTACATTCAACACAAGATTTGCTTCATAGTAAGTTGTGTGAATTTTTTTACACACAACATCTGCAACACGAAAAAAATGCTTATAATATATTGAGAGCCCCAGCTGTTGTGGGAATGAAGAAATCTAATGATATCAGAAAGCAGGAATTATATTTCATTCACCCTTTTTGCCATGGTGAAAAGTCATTCAACATGATCCAGATGTTTGTTCTGGGTGTTAGAGAATGTCTATGTGGTAATTATTGTGTGAGACATGAGCTTTTTCTTTATAGTGCTGAAATAATTGATTTAGCCCAGAAGTAAAGAATTCAGAAATACAGCAGCCTTCTTTCATTATTTTTCAGAGTGGAGGATAGGGTTTAACATTTTTTTTGTGTTTTGATACTTAACATGAAGTCTCATGAAATTTTCCAGTGGCCAAAAAAAGGAAAAGGATAATGATATAAATAAATTATTACTGGAATGGCAAGTTTGGTTTCCTAATGAGTTGAATGAAATTCTGTTTTTTTGGTAATATATGCAATTTTTCACTAAAGTTGCAATAATGTTTTGTAATTATTTTCAGTTCTATGTGAGAAGCATTTTTTTAATGGGGAGAAAAATTGAAGTTTGGAGTGCAAAGCATATTGCAACTACCCAAAATATTTTTTTTCTTTTAAATCCTGTGTACTTACTTGCATCAAACCCACTATATCTGAGCTTATAAATTTTCCAATTCCAGCCCCATGAGTGCTTATGAATATGAGGGAATAGAGCACCGAGGGAATAGAGCACCAAGGGAGAAGAGAGCTCTCTCACAGACCCAACACAAGACCACTGAGGTGATGAGCTATGAAAGTGTGCTGCTCCTCTAGACCAGCTTAGGCTTTTGTAAATACATCAGTCAGAAATTTAAGTCAGCCATCAGTATTGACATTTAGCCTGACAGGGCTTTAACACCACTACCCTCAGAAGCATCAGGTGAAGTGACAGCTATTCCTGTGTAGTAGAAAAGAGAAGAGCAGTTAACAGCTATACTTATTCTTACATACAAGTTTCTTTAAAACAATATCATTACATTTGAGGAGACTGACAGAATGTAGGCTTACACTGCATCTCCTTTCTTAATGTTTTACAACAGCAGCTGTGAGAAAGAAAAAAAAAAATAAAACTGCATAACATTTTCCATTGATTTCCTCAGCTGATGATCAATGCCTCCATGACACAGCCATCACATTGCACAGCCCATGCAAAGTCAACAGCAGCATAAAAACAATTATACTTGCCAAATTATTTGAGCTCTTGAGAAAATGCAGTATTGCAACAGGCCTGCTTCCTCTTGAACAGGCTTAGAATAAAACGGAACTTATTCAACTGCAGGAGCCAGATAAATCTACTAAGAGAAGCACTCAGGGAATGCTCTGGCCTTTGCTTTAATCTCCTAGATCTTACCTTAACATCACAGTCATAAATTAAAAGGCTTTTTTATTATTATTTATTTAAATGAGTGTCAATGATAACTAGAAAACTATCTCCCCATGGTGACTGTGATGTTTATAAAATCTTCTCAACTCTAGCATAGTGACAATACAGTGCAAATAATTAACACAACCCAGCAGTGTGATGCCAATCTTGTATGTAACACCTGACTTCAAAGATTACACCAGTTGGAAAAAAAATAATGTGAGCCATAAAATGTAGAAATCTATGGCTTCAGTTAACTGAGTCTTTATTGACAAATACTATTTGCTCCTTGTGCACCTGTACTATGCACCAGATAGCAATTAGTCAGAAATGCTGGTCTTTGGATGCTACTTAAATGAACATATTTGCATTGGCTGTTTATTTCATAATGCATAATTTATTGCCAAATGCTTCATATCAAAAAAAAAAAAAAGTTGCAATGGTGTTTGCTCACATCCAATTTATAGTATTGAAATTAATCATACTTCTGCAATATATCTGGATTCCTCTGGAAAGAGGTAGCATACATAGTACAAAACTTAAAAGCCACTTGAACACGTCCTGCTGAAACTTCCAGGAGGTGGTCAGGAAGCTACAAACTACAAGCTACTTAGAGAACTTCAAATGTTGCAAAATGGAGATTCTGTTTCAGCACATAAAACCATCTCTGGAACGAAAGATGTTAAGCATCTACTTAGGTTAATGAAATTCCCCAAATTAATATTTACATGACTGAAGATAAGTCTTCATACATGTTTAGCCTGTGGAAAAAGAGAAGCATGTTTTGTGCCAAACTAAGGACATCACATTGTGTTTTCATGAAAATCTTCCCCCAGATTCTCCACCCTGACTGCTAGTATAGTGCAAATATACACTATATGCATAGTGCCTGCATATCTTGGCAGGAAGAAAAGTCAAGGAAAGAAGATAAGTGACATTTAGGCTCAAAGTGCAGCAAGTTACTTTTTCACTTCAATGGAACTGGAATACATCAGGATCATTATTCTTGTGTCTCATATTCTTGAGGCTACCAACAGACAATCCATATTTTCCTTGTTTAGTGTTAATATTCAGCATCTTCTGTAGACCAGCAGGCATGAGAAAGTCAAGGAAGCTACATGGTCACAATGAGCTGAGTCTTTGTGAATCCAGAGCTGTTATTTTATTCAGCATAGTTGTGAAGGCCACGTACCACAGCCTGACAGTTTGGAGCATGGAAACCACCATCCCAGCCCTTCATTATAAATACCACAGTTATCAAATATAGCCAGCACTAAAGTTCACAACTAACCACAAAATGATAGTTTCTGCAAAAGTCATAGGAGTCCTCCATTTCCACTCACACTTGGTTTTGATCAAAACATTTGCACAGATCTTTGACTACTTGAAGGCATATACTGGAGATGATACTATACACAGGTCCCAATCCTGGAAGAGGGGACCACAGTAGCAGCAGTCCTGCCAGCACTGCACTCCCCAACTACTTTTCCCAAACTGCTAGCTTTGTGCTGATACACAGGATTTTTTTTCCTCCCCTCATTCACATAGGTAAAGACAAGGAATTCTGCATTTAAAAGTCCAAGGATACTTGGTCATGATAATGAGTCAACTGACAAGGACTGTATCATGCAGATTGCTATTAAAAATCAAGTATCTGATTAAAAAAGGAAAAGAAAGAAACACTAAACAATAAGAAAGTGAAATAAACTGGGCTCAAACAATAAACTTACTAAAATCTAGACATGTTTGCTAAAAAAATATTTTAACATCACTTTTGCATCTTTATATTTTTGCCATACACAGACAGATCCCTCAGGATTAATTAAAAAAAGGTGCATCTTTGTTCTTAAAAAATGTAACATAGATGGCATCAGGGGTGGTGTAAGAAAGGGAGGAGGAGAAAGGAGGGAGGAAAAACTCTAGACTGTTACTAAAGTCAGAAGTCTCCACTACCAGCATGACTTGGGTCAAACAGCAAAGGGATCTTCAGCTGCTGACAAAGGAGAAGCCTGAGGCCAAGGTGATAGAAATGTACAGGTTACCCCAGGCCTGTAAGCACTTTCTCATGGCTGTTGACTAATTTCAGGAGTGTAGCAATTTCTGTCCTGCCAAGGCACTGGTTCTTTTCCCACCTAATGTCCTGGTTGGTCTAGAGCTTCATGGGTAACCACAGGTCTTGCTGGGACTTAGACACATGGAAAAATAATCTGCATTTTCACCTATGCCCATCCACTGTTTGTATGTTGAGTGGGCAGTGCCAAATGCTTACACTCAGGAGAGGACAGCATTAGACACATTAGTTGACCTCAAAGCTATTTTAAAAGTTAGAAGTTTAGTAGTGTTTTCTCTCATATGTATTTTGACACTTCCTAATTAATGGAAGGTAAAAAATAAGCAAAAAGGAATCACAAACTGTGTGTTATTTTACTGTTGCAAAAGCTTTTGCAGTTTGATTGCCAATAATGTACATCTTGCAAGACTTTGTAAAACAAGACAATAAATTTCTTTTTTCTATGACTAATAAAAATTGTAACAGTGTCACATAGGATTGCAGATGCTTTTTAATACAAATTATTGGAAAGCTGATTTTGGCTCCATAGAATATCATTATATTTTACTAGAGTTTGGAGGTGGAGGGCAAATAATACCCCACTTCATCACTCTACTGTTTCAAGGGATTAAACAATTTTTAAACCTCTTTGGTAGGAAAAGCAATAGAAGGCAAATATAAAAACATCTCTATAAAAGAGGGGAGATATTTTCTTAGGAAGAAAATTGAACAAGCTTAGTTCTTATATTCTTCTCAGTAAAATAACTATATACATATGTACTCTGCAGCTGATGTTACAAATGGGGAGAAAAAATCCATAGTTCTGAATTTAATTGAACCATGTTAAAAGGGAATACAAATCCAGGAAATTACAATCTTACTAATGTACAGGTTGGTTGAAGTAATAGTGAGAAGTAATAACTCAGCAAAACTCAATGCTCTCTCCATTTATTTAGAAATAGGCATTATCTTTACTGCCCACCATTAAAAAAATCTCCCAAAATGCCTTATGATGACTCTTTGAAATTTGATTAAGTTTGAAGTGTTCTCTTAAAATATTTAAAATAAAATATTTCTCCCAATTTAAATACTAAACAATCAAAACATTTTCTTCACCAAAAACATTTTTGCTAATTTATTTATCTCATTTAAATAGTATTGAAGTAATGCTTGTAAATAGTTTTTCTTGGCCTCCTTGTCCATATGGCTATGGTGTTCAAAATGTAATGATATTTTGCAATTTTAAAAGAGGAATTTTTTTTGCCTAATTCATGAGTCAGTAGACAAATCTGAAGACTGAACTTGAACAAGAAACCATCTGCAGTTCCAACTGTGATTTATTGCTTACTTCTGAAATACCGTCAGACAAATCATTCCAAGCACCCAATGCTGTACATAACATGGCACATCAAATCTGTGGAGATAGAAATCCTTTCTTTGTTGGACAGGAGTAGCTTAGAAATATCCATGCATTTAACAGACTCCAAACCATTATGCTTGTTCCTATGCTTAACCAGTAACTCACACGAAAAATCCCTATTGAGCAGTTAAAGGCTCCAGGCAATAGTAAAGGAGCAAAGGTTTGCAGAAACACTGTTTTACCCACTTCTATGCATTTGCCTCTTTCAGAAAGCCACAGTTAGTGGTACCAGTTTAGAAGTATCATAAAGATATTCAGGCAACTTGACTACACCAGTCTGAAAGTTTCATACTCAGAAATCTCATTTGGCTCCCACCTTCCTCTGTGTGATACCTATATTTCTTGAAAGGGTTAAAGAGGTGGCTGAAATTCTTCCTGCACAAAGGGAAAGATCTCTTGGGCTTGCCCATAACTGCCCAAACCTTGGCAGAGGTAAACAAAGAGCACAGACTCAAGTCCTGCCAAGATCTCTGAAGGTGATTCACTTCCTTGCCAGGTTTTCTTGGCCTATGATTGTTCTTTTCCCCCCTTATCATTCTCATTTGCATTCTTCAAAAAAACCCCACCAATTCTGTATCTAAATCTTACGTATGTGGAGAGAAGGGAGGGGCATTCTCTACACCTTCACTGGCACACCTGGCCAAAGAACAAAACATGGCTTTAAATTCCTATCTCTGCTGAAGGTGAGAGAAAAGGAAAAGTAAACTATGGGTTTACAGGGCTCTCTGGTGTGTTTCTCCACAGAAGTAGCTCTTGTGTGGAAAAAGTACTTGATTGAAAGCGAAAAAGTAATATATTGTAAGTAATTTTATACTCAGTGACTCAATGTCAGAAAATTGGGTCCACAGAGAGCAAATGTATTGGCACAACCTAAGAATTAGAACATTTATTCAGGATAGGGGTAGCTGGCCAACCACACTTTGTATTTTATATTACATATGCCATTATTTAAATGGCTAATTGAACAATTCCACAAGCAAAACTGAGAGTGCTTTATCACAGAATACTTTTCCACTCCATGGCTTAAAGCATTCCCACTGGAGCTGGTTAAATAGGGGTCAAACCTTGCCATTAAAGAAGTAATTTCAGCCTTAGCTTCCCAGAACCTGATAAAATATTTTAGCTTCTACCTAGATTTTTAGTTTCTTTTTAAAGGGCTATTGTTCCAACAATGTTTTTTTTCTGAGAAGCTTATTAAAGGTACAAGCCACTGATGGGGTGAATATACTGCAGTCACATTTTTTGTGAACAATTAGTTCATTCTTTTAAAACACCCATCTGTGTTTTTTGTCTTGGGAACAGAACTGAATTTAAAGACAGCTTAGTATCCCACTAAGTATCTGATTGGCTGTACTTGTCAGATTATCACATTCACTGACATTGCATTTATTAAATTTGATGAAATGAAATAAAGGAGATTGGGAAAGGAGTGCCAGAAAACAGTACCTATCTGTGTCTTACAGTGCTTCTTCCTTAAGGGCAACCGGAGGTTGCTGCAGTTTCAAAATTGTCATTTCAAAACCTTCTGGATCTTGGCCACAGAACATTCTTTCCAAAATTGCCACAGACACAGATCACTCAGATATGGGACACACAGAGACAAAGCAAAAAGCCAGAAAGATACAGAGCCACACACAAGCAGCTGCTGACTTTTGATGCAGGGCATAGGTGAACTTGCCCATAGGCCTAACAATAATGTTCCTTGCCCCTCATCCCCCATTAGACATAAAAAACTACAAAAAACATTAAATAATCTCTTAGTTTTCTCAAAGGCTACTTTTAAATACTTTAAAACCTCTGTATTTTACTGTTTTTTTTTTTTTTCCCTGGCCCTCTCAAACTACAGATTTTCTTAACCTAAAGCATATTCCTCTTACCCTTTATGATGATAAAGATCCCAGGTCAGCAACCCATTTCTTCAAAACAAGAATCCCTCACTTCCCCAGGAGTTCAAAGCAGAAAAGGAATGCAATTTTCTCAGCACTACATCTGCTGAAGATGTTTGTGCTGGTGCAAGGACAGGAAAATGCAATGCTGAGGACTTTCCAGGAGCAGGAAGCACTACAGGTGTTTGCAATTTCTATCAGCTGTAGAGCAGCAGCAAAATGTAATTGCACCTAACAGCTAAATAACAGTTCTAGCATCAATTTTGTCTAAAACCAACGAAAAAAAGGGCATATATATCCTCCTATACTGAGATTTTTTTCAGCACTTGCAAGCATTCCCTGTGTGCATGTGCAACAGGTAAGTGTGATTGCTGGGAGTTGGGTAGCCAATGCCCAAATTTTGGAGAAGATGAAGATGCTTTGCTAGAATTTCCCAGACAAGGTATGCCCAGCTCAACATAGTAATGAACTGCAGGGCCCTAAGAAACACCTGGGGAGAGTGCACAGCTCTTGCAAATTCGATTTTTGGTGCCAAAAAATGGAGGATTTTTAAACATTTTGATAAATACTTTTAACATCTTAAATTCTTCTAAGTTCTCATCTGGAGTGGACCACAATTAGAAAACTTAATGTCAGTCACTTTGTTTTCCAATTGATATAGGTAAGGGGACATATTCACCGCCGAAAATAAATATACAAACATTCTTACACAGATGTAATGGGAAATATCCATTATGCTTTTTACTACACAGAAAACTAAATTATTTACAACTTCTTAATCTCAAAAATCCTGATAATGTAACAAGCAATTATCAAAATTAGATTTGATAAAGGGAAAATTCTGCTTCACATGCAAATTATTGATAGAAATACAAATATTTCATATAATGAATGCTGTTACATTCCATTTTGTAAACTTTTAGCAAAGAGCATTACTATATCTGTTCTCCAATTTCAGATAATTTACATGATCCTTATGTCTTTATGCATGGTCACTAGGTATGCCTGTTTTAAGAGTCTAATGAAATTTTGAGCCATTCACATGTTAGAAAATTCCAGACTGCCAGCTTTTAGGAAATTAACGTATCTATGGCTTAGTATTACAGCACTATAAACAGTGATGAGTTTCAGATCCATTAAGTCTTATATCATTATAGTCTTATATCCATTAAGTCGTATTAACTAGCAATTGTAAAGCAAATGGGTGAGTTTTCAGCTAAGAAGTGGCAGAATTCAGAACTACTAGTTTTGCAAGTGCTTAGAAGTGCAGAAGATGCATATTTTTGTGACAAATTTTTGACAGTGATTGATGGATCAATTTTCCATTTGAAAAATATAGTTGCTGAAATGTAATTAAAACTATACTACTCAGCATTTTAAAACTTTTGTAAATTAACCTGCTTTGTTACTCTTATGAAAACTGTAAGCTTACACATTTTTGCAAACTTAAACATCTGATACAGGAAAAATACTACTTCATCACCATGAAACAATAAAACAAACAATAAAGCTAATTTTAAATAACAATTTAAAAGTAATTTGTTTGTATAAACATCAATTGTACTAATTTTTAAAGCTACTGATGTGAGAAGCAAAATTAAAACTCAGAACTATTATTGTATACTGTAAGTGTATTTCACATTGTTATTTTATGTTGCCATGAGGAACAAGAGATTAATTTAGTTGATCTTTTTTTCTTACAATCATTTCTATGGTTTTAAGAACAGAAGAAGTTTTCAACTTTTACTTTAGATTTCCAGTAATTTCTTTCTTTTTTTCTTTCTTTCTTTCTTTTTTTTCTTTTTATCTTACTTTAGCAATTAATTTCTGCTTACCACAAATAAGCAACAGAATTTAATTTTGATCACAGGATCTTGACCTTTTCTCATCTCTTATTCAATAAGCCAGACTGGACGTATACAAAACCATGTGCTGAACAATTTATGCATTTCTGAAATCCTTCTTCTATAAATAATTGTCTCAAACCAAGCCAGCAGTGTAATTATTTTCAAAGATGATAGGAAAAAATCTGAAGTCATTGGGACAGTGGAAATTCCTTCACCTTTTTAATAGGCCTGTAACCAAATTCAAAAAGACAATGCAGAATTTTGCAGAACAAAGCAGAAGATCTGAGTAGCCTGTAAACCATGGCAGTGACAGTGCCAAGACTTATCAAGCAGAAATCTGATCCACAGTTCAGGGAGTGCAATTTTTTGAGTAAGACATTATTTTAAAAGTCTCTATTGTCATCATAGCTATCTGTGAGCCATTGAATTAGAAATTAATCTTACTTTTTTGGGTTGTAATATGTGTTCTCTCTGAGTAGGAAGTGGGTCAACACAAATTGGTGTCTTTTGCATTCTCTGCTGCAACAAGAAGATATTAGTATTACTTTGAGACTGTATACCTTGCTTTCCATTATCCAAAAAAAATGAAATAAAAAAAATTAAAATTAAAAATTAAATTTAAAATTTAAAAAAATTTTAAAGCAATCCTAAACTCACACTATTATTTCTTAGATGAATAATTACAGTTTGCTGGGAAAAAAAGCACAAACAAATCAAGTTTGGTTTTGGCTTTGTAATTTTTCATTTTTAAATTCATGTGATGTTCTATTTCAATCATCAGAGCACTAGGAAGTCAAGCAGAAAGTTTTTTTCAGTTGTCCTTGCTCATAAAGCATTTTGGTTTTGTTTTTTTTTTTTTTTTTTAATGGCATCCTGAATGAGAAAACTTGTACTTCTGCAACACACAGAGAAAGATATGCAACATCCTTGCCTCTGAAAATGCTTAACTGGTTTTTGAAGAATCAAAAATAGTATTCATGGAAATATTAGTTCACCAGATGTTTTGTAGGGGCTAGAAAAAAAAGCATGAAGCAGCAGAAAAGTAAAAACTACAGTTTATGTGTTAATTAAAGAAAATAATGGAAAAGGTTAGAAATAGAGTGCCCATTTACATGTAAATGAGTGTCAGTATCTTACTCCAGAGACAGTGACTGGCAGTAGATGGAACTGTTGCAGAGGGTAAAATTGCTGGTGAAGTAAATTCAGACTATTTTGAATGACAGACAAACGAATCCTGCAGGTTAGGGTAGCCTAGGTGGAAATGTGGCCTGACCTAATGGTGAGGGATGCAGTGTGACACACGGACTCTTACACATTCGCTGTCGTCTCCTACAGCTCTCTGTCATGGTCAGCTGGGGACGTGGAAGGACCACGAGGATCACTCTGGCTGGCCCCTTTCTCAGCACACATGGAGCACTGCTTGAGCACACACAGACAGCGTGCGAGGAGAGACCTCTGCCTCTTCCAGGGATCGTGTCACAGCCTAAAGCACCAACTTCAGTTCACCTTACCCAGCCGCACATTTTTTTCACAAGACACTTTGTATGAATTAATACAAAGGAGTTAACAGTGAAATACCCACTCTGTGCTACCAAGAATTTGAATGAGCTCTGCAAGAGGAAATTTGTTACCTGACGTGTCTTGCACAGCACTTGATTAAACTCAACCAACTTGGGCAC
Source organism: Muscicapa striata striata (assembly GCA_030060385.1). NCBI lineage: Eukaryota > Metazoa > Chordata > Aves > Passeriformes > Muscicapidae > Muscicapa > Muscicapa striata. The sequence continues at coordinate 584,921 of JAREIS010000038.1, forward strand.
AGATTCTTAGTTGCAATGTGGCTGGGTTTTGCCACCCTGCACTGCTGCACTTCTCGCCAATGATTGCAATCAAGGAGAAATTTAAACAAGCCCAAATCAGGGCAGTCCTCAGGTTGTTTTATGGCTTGTGGAAGGCAGCCCAGTCTGCAGGGGACCACACAGCTGGAGAAATACAGGAAGTGAAAAAAGAGACCAGTGTTAAAAAAAAATCAGTGATTCTGAGCATGCATGTGAGTAACTGCAAACTGTCTTCACTTGGAACTATTTATCTTCACTTATCCAGTTGAAGAAACAAGGAATTTAAGGCATCTTTCAAAGTAAGGAAGAACTTGACTCTTTTCTCCCTGGCCCTTCATAGTGAGCAGCTCTGATGATGGGAGCTCCATTCCTTCACACTTACGGTGGTACAAGTAAGGAAGCAATGGAGGCTGGCTTCCTGCCCCTTTTTATTTGCATTCCAGAAACCATTTTTGCACCATCTGTGATCCTGTTGCAAAACCTACACGAGAATAAAGATTGCCTTCAGACTTCATCGTAGATAAGACCACACATGGCAGAAGGCATGAAGAACAAGCTCCCTGGGGCCTTATTCACAGATGTGGCTGTGTCTCCTCCTCTTAAAGGTAACCAGCTAATCAGCTGCTGTAAGGGCAGCTACCGCAATTCCTGCTCCCCACATAACTGGGGACCACAGGGATGTGCTTCTTTTCCCTACTGAGAGCTTTTCATGGTAGACCCTCTGTAATACATGAATAGCTTTCCACACTCCCAGAAGACAGATAAATTTGCTATACAGCCATTTTACTCCAAACCAGAACAACACAATAAATCACAATGCTTTGTCAGGGATGGGGGTGTGAACTGTGGTGCCTGGTCCAGGTGTTTCTCAGCAGCTTTCAATATAATCTGCAAAGAAAATGCCTGCCTGGAGTTGCCTCTCCAGGCCTCTCCAACAAAGCCATTCAGTTCACTGCCCATGGGAAGCACGTACTTCTCACATCACCCGTTTTCACCTCACAGTGCTTTGATTTTAGTAGTATGGCAAAACACCAGACCTATCCATATTCAGGCACAGCTTTTACATCTCTGTATCGTGGGCAGCTTTCTGGCTTGTTTTCCATCACAAATCTTACAGGAGAAGAGCAGCAGTTTCAAAGACTTTTACAAGGAAGCCTCAGGGCTTCTCTTTGCCAGACTTCAATGGATATGTTTAGAGCAGGGTATATGGAGGTTGAACTGCCTGACTCTAATTAACATTAATAGAGTCAGAAGGCTAAATGCCTGCGCACCATTCTGGTGACGTACCCACAGCATCTGGCAAGTAGCCTGCTGCCATTTCTAAGTCCTTTTGGATATGATGTTTCCTTCCTTGGTATCAGGTTGGCAAAGTAAAACAGAGATGAACAGCCTACTTTTCTTCAGCTAAGACATTCTGAAAAGTAAAAGAACTCGGAGAGCTCTGCCTCAGTTTTAACACAGGACCTCCCACTTGCACATGAACTTACATGAACTAGCAGCCTTACAAAAATTAAATTCAAAACCCATATCAGACAACGAAGTGCTGTCAACATATTTGTTTAATGCAAAAGAGTAGGTTAGCAGTTACACAGGATTCACGGTCTCACAAAAATTCTAGGGTCTTTGGATTATATGGCCTCTTTGAAAATTATAGATAAAGGAGGTACCTTTCAAACACGAGGCTGTTGCATAGCTGAAACAAGTAGCTAATTTAAAATTTAACCTCTATTAATACAAAAAAATCCTTCATTCCCTGTTTATGAACACCTGCAGTTTTTATCACACACATTTTCACTGGAAACAATCTGTTAAAACTGTAAAATTATTATAGTGTAGTCCCATAGTATGTCACACTGGCAGTACCTTTGATCTCAGCCCTGGAAAACATTTTTTCATGTGGGCAGCAGCAGCAGCAGCTGTAAATACAATGTTAATACTGCTGAAGTATTAAATTTCTCTTTTATTTTGCTGGTTGAAGTCTGAGTGCTTATGCAGTACTACACTTCCCATATAACTTGCTTTCAAGTTTCTGAAGTTTCAAGATAATCTAGTGCTCGAGATAATGGACTGTCTTAGATACTTTTAAAATGGTGTTGCAAGTGAAAAAAAAAGGACATCTCAGTTTTTTTAAAATCTGGGAAAATATACTTTGGTGATAAATCTTAATTTCTCAACATCTTGATCCCCTCCTTAGCTGCCAGACAGTTCCCAGCTTTTCTGCTTTAACCTGCTAAGAAACAACCTGTTGGCTAAATTACTTTGTTACTACTGCATGGTTTTTCTCACAAGTTTAGTGTGACTTCAACAAAAAAGATCTCTTTTTAAAATGTTCTCTGCATCCCTGGTGACTGTCTAATCACAACACTAAAATTCTAGATCATGTATTGACTTTGCCATACACAAAGAGCACGAGGATCTGCCCTTAGCTTGATGTCTTGCTGTGTAGCCCATCAGCTACCACACACCCATCCCAACCATTCCTGAAGCCAATGGACTTCAATGGAATCCAAAAGACTGGATAATGCCCTGAGCAGTGTAAAAAATAGTTTGAGGTAATGAATGCTACTCTAACCCCGACAATTTTATCCTGATGGAGCTGCTTTGCAATACTATCTTACTCATTCAAGTTTTATATGGGGAAAATTATAAAGATTGGGCACTTCTATTGTTCATATACTGAGTGCACATCTTCAGTAAGAATATTTCTTAAGCAACATTTTAATAAAACAAACAACACACATTCTGTTAAGGGAAATTTAGATTTATACACATATCAGTGTTTTAAGTGCTTTATGCCTTTCAAGGACACTTGCATTAAAATGTCTTAGGAAAAGGGATTCTACCTAATAAGGCACAAATAATCTTAAGTGTCAAAATTATCTTGATTTAGCCTCTTCTATTCACTGCTTTTGAACACACAAGCCACAAGGCCTGTTCTACTTTGTATGCTCTGTACACACTGCCATCAAAAGTACATAATAATATGCATTTTTTTTCATTTTCAAATACCACTGTAATAGTCAGTTGTGTGCACACAAAGCTTTTAAAATGCATACGCTGTGGTTTTGTGCCTTAAGGCAAATCTCATTTCATGCTCCTTGGTACCAATATAGCTTGGGAATGCAAGGACTGAAGCCTATATTCAGGGTCTAAATCCAGAAAATATATAAAAGACCTGTTAGAAAGAGGTGGGGATGGATGACGGTGGGAGAAAGAGGGGCAAGCAGGAGAGTACACTTCCTACCAAGGCAGGTACATCTCTTGCCTCTTCAACCTGTGAGTAGAATTAGGTATCTATTTGAGACCTAGAATAGCCAGGAGGCTAATGTTCACAGGTTTTTTTGTTAATCAAGTATCAGGTAAAACTTTTAAATAACCACTTGCAAGGACTGGAAGTCAACCTTCCCCTTCTCCCAAGCAAGAGCTCTAACTGCCCTAGGACACTAAATAACATTACTATCTTGGCACAAATTCTGTGCACACTCTCCCCCACCTCCTCCCACAAATGAAAATAACTATTCCTTTTATTCCTGCAAATTCCTTTTAAACGTAGAACTTTTCACAGAGGAAATCCATATCAGATTAGCTTTTAAATAGAAGGTTGGGGTGAAAGATGGACCTAAACCCCTTCCAGCAGGCAAAGACTGAACCCACATTACATACTCATACTCCTGAATGAATGGAGACTCCCATCAATCACTGCTGCTGCTGTGCTTCATGCACAGCCTGCACCATTAGTCATGCTCTGAGGATGGCAGCTGGATAGAGCCCCTCAGGTGAAACAGACTGAGGAATGCCTGGTTTATGAATTCAAATTAGGCTTAAATGTAAATTATGGCTGGGTCACTCCACACTAAGCTGGTTTGGGGATGCCCAGGAAAAAAAGGAATTGAAAGCCTTCAGAAAACACAGAGATTTTTATGTGAATGGGTGGCTAAAGACAGGTTCAGTCTGCACTCTCTCCAACCCAGCTCTAGCTAAGCCTGCTCCATTTGAGAAGCTGGGCAGCCATGTTGGTGTGAACACTCAGAAAAATGCATGGCAACTAAAGAATTCAGGTGGCTCCAAATTTATGTGATCCCTTTATGACTTCAAGGAGTCTTAAAGGCTGCAGTTTGGAATACAGAGCCTTAAAGCAGCTTTGTTCTTTCATATTCATTCTGTCTTTATTATCTTCACCTTATTTGTATGGTGGAAAATCCAAGTAAAAGAAATTCAAAATTGTAGGGAGGAAAATTTCACATGACTTTAAATGGATTGAGGGAGAGATTTACACAACCATGCTGCAAAAGACGGTGGTGTGCCAAAGAACAACCTGTCAGATGTGAGCCAAGAATGGAAAAGAAGGACAACCTACTTGACTTAGATACGCAGGTACTAGCCCTTGTTTGAGGGGGAGAGTTCCAATCAGCTGTTCTATAAAAAGCACATCACATAAGGGGCTCAATATAACAGTATCAGAGCCTCCAGTGGCTCAAATCTGTTTGTCCGCACTGACAAAGTTACTTCTTGGGACACTCTTTGCAGCCTGGTTCTGGGTCACAACTGCAAGTGCCTTTAACTGTGGTGGGAAAGTAAAATGTGCAAGGATGGAGATGCTACCTGAAATCTAACAGAGCACACATCTGCACATCCTTTATACCACATCATTAAGGGATGCCACCAACAAAGGAGTTACAGAGGAGACATGTCTCCTAGCTTGGAAAACTCATCTTGCCTCCTATCAAATACTCAAGTTTCCCACCTAAAAAACTGCTCAGGTATGTCCCAAGCAAAAACTCCCATTCCCTGACCACTTTTGTTTTGTACATACCTATACAGTTTCACAGACTACTAGAAGAATTAAATAAATATATGTTGGGGGTTAGGTCTCTTTTCCTTTGTTTCTTCTTACCTATAAAATTTTTCCCATGAGTGGCTGGGAAACACTGACTGCTGGTACTTGAGGAAACAAAGGGTTGGCTGGTCCCAGGTAAAAGGAGGGCGGAGGGCAGCTGCTAGTTTTCTCCTCCTCCTCCTCCTTTCTCCTTTCTCCTTTCTCCTTTCTCCTTTCTCCTTTCTCCTTTCTCCTTTCTCCTTTCTCCTTTCTCCTTTCTCCTTTCTCCTTTCTCCTTTCTCCTTTCTCCTTTCTCCTTTCTCCTTTCTCCTTTTCTTTTCCTTCTCCTCCTTTCTTTCTTTTTGTTCTTCTTCCTTTCTTTTGCTTCTTCTTCCCAGGAATCCTGAGCCCCCCTCTCCCAGCCCTGCTCGGCCCCGGCCATCGCTGCCCCAGCCCCGCCGCTCCTTCGGCACCGCTCTGGGTCTCTCTGCGCTGTAGCCCCGCACTGCCCTGCCCTGATGGGACACCCAGCAGTTCCAGCTACTGCCGCGAAGTTTCTGATACACCTCATCCACCAGCCCGGCGTCTTTAGCTCATTCCTGCCCTTCCAGCTTAGTGCTCTTCAGAATCCTGCAGGGGCACCGGGATTGACTGCCCCAAAGCTTTGTGAGACAAAGCCTCTCCTCCCTCCTTTCCCGTCTCGGCTGAAAAAGCTGTCATGGGGTCCCTGGTTCTGTTTGTTATTAATGCCATAGTTGTTGTTTTTATTTGCCTTGTTATACATACTAGTAAAGAACTGTTATTCCTATCCTCCATATCTTTTCCTGAGAGCCCCTTAATTTCAAAATTATAATAACTCAGGAGAGAGAGCGGTTTACATTCTTCAATCCAAGGGAGGGTCCTGCCTTCCCTAGCAGACACTTGTCTTTCAAATCGAGACAATATATTTTAATAGAAATTATTCTCGAAAAAGCTGTGATCAGTGATAGGACGATGCCTTTGTTATGGTAGATTTAAACTATGGTAAAAACATGTTCTTTGATATAGCAACTTCTGTTGCTATACTAAGTAGACAGAAAAGAAACTATTCTATTTATTGTATAGAAATCAGCAAACTGTATTATATGCAATGTACAAAAACATAAAACTACTTCAGTCAGAGTAAATATTCATAGAACTGCGATTTTCAAATATTGCAATGTTGTTTAATTAAGAACTTTTACTGCAGTGTAGAAATATAGATTCTGGTCAAAAAAATACCAGGAGGTACTTTTTCCTTTCCCACTGCATCCTGATATCTGAATTGGAACATTATGGGTGGTGGGTCTGGATGGGTGGCCTACTAGATGGGTGAAAACCTGCCTAGACCCTGAGGCCAAAAGGGTGGGTGGTTAATAGCCCACGCTCTACCTGGAGGCCAGTTGTGATTTTTTTCAAGACCTCTCTTGTCTAACACCTTTTACAGTGATCTGGAGGAGAAGTCAGAGTTCATTCCACTGAACTTTCAGGGGACACCTTGTTGGGGCATGCAGCCAATCTGCTTGAAGCCATGACCACTTCCAGGAGCTCCTGGCAGGCTGGAGGGATGGTTTGGGAGGAACTCTAAGTAACAAAACAAGGACAATTGCAAAGTGGTACCCCTTGAATGTATGAAACCCATGCAGTGGTACAAGTTGTGGGGCAGCCCTGTAGAGAAGACAGCAGTGGATCTAAAGATGAACATACTCTGGCAGTAGAGCAGGGAAGCAGTGTTTGGGGCTGTATAGTCAGGAACGTACACAGTGGCAAGGGAGAAGTCTGTGCCCTTCAATTTCACCTGTTGACCTATCTAGGAGACTACGTCTGGTTTGAAGTCTCTTGAGCAGTAAAGGAAGGCATTGTTAATGCAGCAGGTTCTGTGGCGGGCTGCCAAAGATGGCTGGGACTGGAGCAGGAGAGCAGGCATCCTGTAAGGAGAGGCTGAGGCTTGTTCATCTGGGAGAAGGAATGATGCTTCAGGGGGACCCAGTAGAGCCCCCAGTGATTATGGTAAATTTAGCATGAATACAAGGTCACAACAGTCCCAGTCAGGATGGTGAGACACAACAGATATAAACTGAAATGGGGGAGGTCCCACTGAAAACAGGAGAATGCACTTTTACTCTGATGGCAGTCCAGCAGTGGAAAGGCTGCCCAAGGAAGCTGGGCAGCCTTCAGCCTTGGAGGCTTTCAAGATATAACCGAATAAAAACCCTGAGCTGCCTGAGCTGACCTCAGGACTGATTCTACTTTGAGTGGCAAGTTGGACTAGAGATCTTCTGGGGCCTTTTTCAACCTGGATAAATCTATGATTCATTGCATTTTTAAGACCTTCCACGGAGCTTTCTAATCACTACCTTCTTTAACTTTCTTTAGCTTTGGCACAAAAATCTTCTAAACTGTTTCTAAAAGTACATCTAAAAGAAAATCCCTCAAAATACCCTATTTTAGGTAAGTGTTGTCATTACATATATGTATATGTATATATATAAGTTCAGAATACTTCAGCTTATTTTGAAAGGCTCTTCATGAAATAATGAAAGCAGGGGCAAGCTTTTAAAAATTTAATCTAGATGAGCTATGTAGGAATGAATTATGCCTGAGGATATGCTGTCACATTTAAATGTAGAAAGGTATAATTACAAGTCCTACAAGTACGAAACAGAGCTTCTTAGAGAAAATAAGACTTCTTTAAGAAAAATAAAAGGCATTTCAAATGTCTGTGTGGCTTAAGTTTTCTTCTTTTGTTACTATGGCTACAATAAAGAATTACCAAAGGAGAGAATTGGATTGGTACAGTATTAAAGATTTGGAGTGCTAATTAGTAGTCTCCTTCTATTACTCTGATAGCCACTACTCCAGAGCCATTTATTCTAAATCACTTAACTCTGAATGCTTTTTAGTATTGTTCTGAAAGTAAATGCTAACTTTATTTATTACACATTTGTCTGTATTTTTAAAAAAAAATACTCAGTTCAATTAACATATTTTTGAAGTCTAGACTTCTTCATTTTTTAAATACTCCAGACAGCCATTTATTGTCAACATTTCAGGGATATTGTTTTCATTTGCACAACTGTATTACACAGTATATTTCCTTTGATATATAATCATTTATGTGGTGTCTCTATACTTTTGGCCACATGTAACTGTACGTGTATTTGAACACAAGATTTCTCTATCCCAAAAATAGCCCTTTTAAACTGAAATACATTTAGGTTTTATACCATTTAAATTGCACATTCTTATGTTTTTCTAACATTATAGAGAAATGTCTTTAAAGCTAAGCTGTCTATTGTGTACTTGAAAACTTCCACACTGCTTTTTTTAATCTGTGTACTGACATTTCTGTCTCATCTACTAATCTAAGTTTGCATAATGTACACACACAAATTAACCAAAAGCATATAAAACTGTTTGCAAATAAAAATAAAAGAGAGAAAGAAATAAGAAATAAGGTGCTTTATATGAGCGCAATGCAAATGTTAAACCAGTTAGTGAAAAATACCACTAAATGGAAAAATCAAGAGAAGAATTTTTTTCTATGTGTTAGACACTGATTTTGATTCATTCTTGGCTCTGTCTCAGACTTGACAAGGGACAAGCTATCTAATCTCCTTCTTGCCTGAGGTGGTGGATCCTGGAGTTGATCTGACTGCTGCCTGCTGCAGTCCTGCCAGCCTCCCTGTCTCAGCTCTGACCCTGGCCAAGGCATTTCAGTTTGAAAAGCGGTGTGAAAGGTTTTTGTTCTCCCCTCCCTGCTTTCCCCTGCTTTTTATAGCTTTAAGGCACAGAAACAGCCAAAATCAAGGCTGGAAAAACATTAGATTTAGTGTGAAGGGAGGACTGCTGGTTTGCCAGAAAAGACAAACTGCTCTAAGTTACACTGCATGGAATACCAGCTTCAGTTTCTCTATCATTGGTTTAGTGTTGATTCCCTCTTTCTTTTCTCCTTATTTATCCTAATTTGTTACCTGTAATCTGTTTTATTTTACCAGTGAGAACACTTACTAGCTATGCATAAAGAAGAAGAACATATGCACAAAATTCTATAGGAAAGATATTGAAAGCAGTGAAAGGAAGTAACAAATGGATTTCTGTCATTACTTTGTTACAATTAAAGGCTTCTTGGAAGGTGTTTCAGCAGATATGTAAGAGTATGATAAATATTTGAAGGCACTGGAGGACAGTGATACTCTTGCTATTCATTATTACCAATAATAGATATTTTAATAGATGCATTAATAGCATAATCTGCAATAATAAGATCAGGCAAACCACAGGGCCTTCCTTGAAAACTTTACTGACCTGAAGACAGAATTAGGGGTCACCAATGTTTGGCCGCATTTTCATCACAAAGTAATTTTTTCACTGTTCTGGAAAAAATATTCTGCTCCAGGCATGGTAAATTTGACTAGATTAACACTTTCTATTTGAGCAGACAATGGTTTTGTCTATCTATGTGACAGTAATTTTTTTCCTAAGTCAAACGGAACAATTGAAGACTTGACTGGAAGTAGGGCAAGACTGTCTTAGGTTGGAAAGGTTAAGGGTTGGAAAACTTATGGAGGGGAAAGAACTAGAAAATATTTACATTTGAACAAAATCTCACTGGGTCCTGAGAAATAATGAGACATAAGATACTCTTGTTTTGCCTTTTTTCAAATAGTCTGGGAATACCAGGTATGAGGGAGGACAGTGCTACCGATCATGTGCTAGCACAATGTTGGCTTTTTAATACAGGGTGGATAGGTGCAATTGCTTAAAAATCCCAAACCTATGGACATGGAAGTCCATATTATGTGTGAACTGAGCATAGTTCTTAACAAAGCCTACTGACCTTGCAGAGCTCACTGAGATATCTCAACAGCAAGGACATGTCACCTCACTCATTTGCACAAGTGGACAAGACAAAGATCTGTGAGAAAGAGCACATACATAACACAGGGCTCTGCGTACCTTCCAGGAAGCAACATGAGCCAGATAATCTCCCCTACAGCAGCAGTCCTTGGAAAGTTCAATGTTGTGTATAAAAACATACACATTTAAAGAATTTTAAGTAACCTTCTTCAAAAACTTATACAGGCACTTCATGCACATTAAAAGGTCTCATTGACTGTAGTAGGATTACTCGTGCGTATTGAACTGAGCCCATCTCTAAGCTTTTGTAGAAGGAAGCCCTTGGCACATACATGAAATATGCCAGTGACAATGAGCTACCGACAGTGAAGTTCTCTAAGAAACTCAGATCAAAACCGAGCTTTAGTAGAAATTCACTGGGGAAAGGACTGGATCAAATGCCACACCACCCAGCTGCTACCAACAGATGGGTAGCAGTCCTGGCACACTGAGTGCCTCTCACAATGGTGTAGTGAGAACTGGGCAGGAAGAGGGTACAGGAAGCAAAAACATGGAAGCAGAGTGGCTGGGGAGGTTGCTATGATTTTTTTGCATAAACAGGAATGACATATGAGACACATTTTTTCATTCCCTCACAATTTGCTAGGAACTACCAGACACAGAAAAAGCCAACACTTGGTACAAAAGACAGATCTTTGGCAGCTACTTCTGTAGGGTTAATTGCTTTGCATGCAAAAGTATCAAAAGAGAATCACACAGAGTAGACAACCCTATAAATATATTCTTCCATTGATAAAGGCTTTGTACAGTAAACATAGCTGCAAGAAGTCTGCAATATAAAAAGCTTCATCAAAAGCAATGCATAGTCCTTATAAGGAACTTCAAACATACCCAGGAAGTTTGATCTCTGGCAACTTTGAATCTCCTCCACTTTGGGATAAGCAGATACAGAATCTTTCAAGAAAAATCAACAAATATGTTAGTAAAGCATTAGAACTGAGACCCTTAAGGAGACTATACAACAAAGCAAGGTGGATTCACTGTCATTAGCACCATTAACAAAAATATCATGTACAGCAGATGAAGCACAGCTTCTGTCAGAAGACAGCAGGCAGATTTATACTTGATCTCTTTTGAAAACATTTTACAGCCTTCTTTGAACAAGCCTCGCCAATATCAGTGATGCACACAATTATAGTACTGCATTCAATACCACCATGTGACAACCCTGCCTCCCTGCCCTATGAAAACAAAGGAAATGTAGAAAGTAGCATTCTGGAACTGTCAAGATATTTGAATTATTTTAAGGACCACATTAGACTTTCCTATTAATTTTGTGTGCAGGTTACTCAGGTGTTATCTACAATGTTATCTACAATGAAAAACACAACTGTCAGTTATAGACTTAATTTCAGTGACTTACAAAAAAAACCAATACCACCACCATCCTAACACAAATAATAATTATAAATTTCAACGTAGAAAACAGATGTAAAAAGACAAGGATGTTATGACTCACCCAATGACACACCACATCTTAAAGGGACATGAATAAGCATTATTTCAACAATCAAACATTCAACCTTAATTTAATGCTATTATTGGGAGTGAAATGATACACAATAAGAAACTTAGTAATTGTTATGTGGCATTAATTATTTATACCACTTTCTTGGCTTAATTTAGGTTTGCCAATTTTAATATATGCAATTTCTCTTTGAGATAGGATTTAGGAGCAAAAACAAGGCAGGCTTAAAACTTACAAGAGTATAAAGAAAAAAATTTATTAATAACACAGAGAAAATAAGAAATTCGGAATAAGCTTTCCAGATCACTCCCTCCTCTTTCCCACCTTCCTCATTTCTTAGCAACAACAGAGACACTTCAGTCCATCTTTCACTTAAATAATCATTTCAGTTCACTTTAGAGAGAGAAGTTCCTTCTTGTTTTGGCCATAGGGTTCTTTTCCAAGAGAAGAATAAAGCTCTCTTATGTCTTCACTTCACAATTTGCATCTGCCCGGGAAAATCTGCAAATCGTGGAACTCTTCCCATCTTCACAGTTTTTTCCAGAGCTGTGTTATGGGTCATGTCAAAAACTCATGGGGTATTACTTTTAAAAGCAAGCTGTTTAAAGGTAAAAGTTCGCTTAATCTCTTTTTTTCCATTAAATGTCTCTTTTCATCTTTCCATTCTCCAGAACAGAGACCCCCATTCCCTCGGGGCAAAGGATCCTTTTCTCAAACACTTCAACCCCCCCATGTATTTCTCCACAACTTATAGGAATTTTCAGTGTAGTCCAGTCCACTCCATAGCTTACAAAAAGGTTTTTTCAGCCAATCTATTCACAGCATCTCCTCAATCTCTTCCCATCTGGAAACTTGGCTCTTACTTCACTAACTTTAGTATACTTTCTGCTTTATTCCTCATTCAAGGGAGGTCAGGAGATGTGCGGTCTTATCTGAGCATTGGAAGGGTTAAAATTGCACACAGAAGGTGAAGGGAGTCAGGCCGGGCCAGGCCATGCTGGAGCTGTGCCAGTGTGGGAGAAGCGACATGAAACTGCAGAGCCCAGCGAGCGAATGTGTGAGGGGGCTCGGCTGGAACAGAGCCCGGCTGCATTTCCCCAAGCTGCGAGGGCAGATGGGGGGCCTCGCCTCCCCACGGCTGCTCCGAGACGGTGGCAGGGACCTGGCGAGCTGTGGCCACTCTGGAAGTGGGGAGGGACTAGGATCTTAGCAAAGGTTTCTCTCTGCCCGGGCCATCAGGGCCCCTAGTTGAAAATGGCAGGGTGGGGATGTCGGTGGCTCCCCCACCCCTGCCCAGCCAGGCCGCATGGGGAGAGGGCGGGGCGGGCCAGGCCGGGCCGGGCCGAGCTGGCTGGCCTTACCTCATCATAAGCCAGAAGTCAAAAGAGGGAGTTGTCACTTTTACCGATGTCATTCATGGAGGCGAAGTAACTTTTTAATTGGTTTCTGTGGCTGTCAATTATTAAATCAGCTTTCCGATTGGTTCCAGCAACTCACAGAGGAAGTTCTCATAGAAGAAAAAAACCCCTCTTTGTGTGTGTCTGCAGTCCTCCTCCTCTTAGGTGGCTTCCATGCAAAACCAGCACACTTACATGTTGATGTGGCATAAATCCAGAAATTTCCATCCAGAAATTACAAGAAACGGCAGTGCAGGTCTGTGCTTTTCATCCAATTTCCTCAAACCCATCTAAATCTAAATTCTTCACTACAGGTGAAGTATTCACATCTAAGGTGTGCTGTTCATGGTTATCAATGAGTCCGGAACTCTCTTAAGTCTTTGGTGTAGGTGGGATTATCTACATAATGGTTGCATATTGAAATACTGCAGTGGGAAGAAATCTGTTGTCTCTGTTATAATCACTTTGATAGGAAAAAAGCATTGGCATGGCACTGATATATCATGCAGGTCCTCAGAATCTAATTATAACTCAGAATGATTAAAGCATTTTTTCACTCCTGAAGCTAAAAGCTTCTATAATTAGGATTTTCTGGTCTCTCTAAATGTATTTTCTCTTAAGAAATGACAAAAACAAATGTGAGAAGAAAAGAAAAAATCCGTCATAGATTCTTACCAAATTTGTGTTTGCAAATAGAGTTTTCCAATAATTCCAATCTCTTCACAACATAATTAAATGGATATTGACTCTGTAAAAAAATAAAAACCAAATTTCCTCCATTTTTCTTAAGGCTTATTTCTGAGTAACTTTTCCATTTTAAATAGAGAAAAATGTATCACATATATTAATAAGCAAATAAAAGTTAAATGTAAAGAAATAAACTATAAATATTAAAAGCTTTTTTTCATTATCAGAATTACTACATAAATAATGTGCATGATTTTCAGAACTGATCTTTTCTGGTATCTTACCTTATAGGAATTTCACTTTTTGGGCATATAATTTTATGAGTGATTGAAACTTCTACAGACCACATTACCATGCATGTTTACCTGAATAATCCATTCAGCCATTAACTTACTGAATATCTCTTAAAAATTCCCTAGTGTTCACTGATTATAGTAGTTTTTAATACATAATATACATGCATAAAATTTGTCCTATACATTTTACTGTCATTTAACATTCCTCTCCATTTCCCTGAGGTATCAATCTCCCCTGTCCCATCAAATCATTACTTTGTGTTCCAAATAAGGCAAACATAAATAGAAAGAGAATCTGACATATGCATTATTGGGTCAGCTTCCTGTGTTATTTTTCCCCTTGAAGTGGTTGACTGAAATAAGCTCCACAGGGCATATGAAGGTTATAGCACCTAGTCAAAGGAAATACATTTCATAATAACTATTATTTCTTTCCTGAAGTTCCCATTGAGACCTTCCTTCACCTGAAATAGTTTTTTTTTTCTAAATTCTATCTTTTTTGTCTGATTGACTATAAATTTCCTGAAATACAGACAGATGAACAATCAGTTTTAAGAAATCTGACAGTATAGCAGTTGGACAGAGCACAGACACACAACATCAATGACAGTCTCTGAAGAGGCTGGTCTTCACTAGCTTGAAGGGTACCATTATAATATCCCTGTATTTATTAACAAACTGAATACATCGATTGGAAACACTGAGTGACCTTCAAGCTTTAGCACATGTTAAACCATGACTCTACATATTTTACTAATGTTCCCTGAAATTTCAGGACTACAATACTAGCAGTTGAAATAGAGAATGTGTACAAATGCTCATAGAAATATTCTTACTGGATATTCTGATGGTTATTATTTCTTCATAGTGCAATCACATCATTCATGTTACTTATGGTGTACTTTCATTGTTCAGTTAATGTGCCTGTGCACATAAATGGGAAAGGGATGTGTATTATGGGATGGTGAAAGGAATACTGTATTTGCCAACAAATACAAGAGCTACTCAGTGAGCTAGAGATGGCCTTAGAGATGTACCCCTTATAAATTGTCAGCTGTCTGTTCCTAATTAAATACAGCAAGATCTCACAGCTTGGAGTTGAAGACTTGATCTGCTTCAGTATCAGACCAGTCATTTAAACATCTACACCTTCTTCCCTCTTCTTCTATCCTAAGTATAAAAGAAAGTTATTTATAGCTCAGTACTTCCTAATTAATTTCCTAGAATAACTGCTAAAAAGGAGATTCTGGGAAGTGAATGCAGAAAGCAGACTTCACATTGAAGAGAGAAACTTAGTAAGGTCTTACTCAGGATAGTAACTTGTTCCACTGTCACCCAGTGCTGTATTTAGCAACACACCAACTCTTGTCTTCTGATAGGGTTGTCATCACCGTCATAACATACTTTTAGGTCCATTAAAGAAGATCCAAACAGTTCCTTAGACTTAATATTTTGTCTTG